>OY992894.1:8550212-9240212 GCA_963921405.1 Cepaea hortensis | reverse complement strand
AAGTAGTCATATAAGTTCCTGTTCCCGACTGTCTATCTGTCTGTCTGTCTGTCTGTCTATCTGTCTGCCTGACTCTGTCCGGCTTCGCCCAGTCCCTGGTGGGGAGCATCTCATTTAATTCATATAAGTAGTCATAAAAGTTCTCATTAAATTCATACAACAAAAAAAGTAACTTAAAAGAATGTCCTTCCACACACCATCCATTATTTTTAATGAAAACTCTTTCTAATCACCTGCATGACTACAGTAACTTCTTAAGCATAAAAAGATGAGTTACAATGTTATGCATTGTGCAATATTTTTTAATGAAAACTTTGAAAATGCCTTAAAGATTGTATCATTATTTATTATAACTCATATGCCGGTATATAACTATGGACAAAGAGTTTATAAATCTTTGAAAACGATGCCACAATATGACTATAAGTTATACTGAAAAGTTATGCCCCTTGAAATAACTTTTACAGAGTTAGGTCCCCTGAGATATATGAAATTATAATGAAAAATGAAAAATGAAATAATATTGGGTAAGCAGCCGATTTCACACTAAAAAATATGACAGTGGGCTGCGCTGGAATGAAAGGTAGAAGTGTAGAAAATTTCATCTCAATCGGATGGGCCGTTCGCGAGCGCATAAAGGACATATGGACAGACGGAGATTGCCTTTTATATATAAGAGAGATATATATATTCTTCTTCTTCTTCAGCGTTCCGATCCATTGATGTTCTTTGCTGCAAATACAATCCGTCTCCATTCGTCTCTCTGGTGGACCTTCTCTTGCCAGTCGTTGATTCCAAGTGCTTGTAGGTCTGTACATGTATTATCTCTCCACCGCCTTCTTGGTCTACCTCGGGGTCTACGGTCATTTATTTCCTGAGTGTAAGCGAGTTTTGTTTCCCTATTATCTTCCATTCTTTCTATATGCCCCAGCCATTGTAGTCTATTAGCCTTCATGATACCAGTGATTAGCGGGGACTTAAACAGATCATAAATGTCTTTGTTACTTCTTCTTTTCCACTCTCCACTTTGTGTATCCCTAATGGGTCCAAAGATGCGTCTTAAAATTTTGTTCTCAAAGGTTTGTAACAAGGCTTCGTCTCCTTTCGTTGTACTCCAGGTTTCAGAGCCATACAGCACAACTGGTCTGATCAGTGTTTTGTATATTGTGATTTTGGTGTTACGAGATAGCGCCTTTGATTTTAGTAGATGTTGTAGTGCATAGTATATCTTATTTCCAGAGTTGATTCTAGTTTGTATTTCTTCCCTTATGATGTTGGAGCAGTTGAAGATTGTACCCAGGTATTTGTATGTTTCCGTTCTTTTAATGGTCATATTATCTATTTGTATGTGGCCAGAGTTTCTAGCCATTCCGTCTCTTGAAATTACCATATATTCTGTCTTATCTTGGTTGATAACCAGCCCCATCTGTTGGGCTTTTCCCTTTAAGTGAGTCAATATTTCCAATGTCTTTTGTTCACTTTGCCCTATAATATCTATATCATCTGCATAACCAAGCAGCTTGGATCATCATCATCATCATCATCATCATCTTCCACTTCTGCCGTCAAGCGTCGTGGGGAGGAATAATTTGCGTTCCAGCGCCCGGTGGACGGCACTGGATAGTGTCAATCCGTGAGGTTGTACAATGTCTCTGATGTCGTCAATCCATTTTCTTCTTGGACGTCCTCGTGGTCTCGTCGCAGATGATCTTTGATGTAAGGCCAGTGATGGTAGTTGTTGATGTTGCATTCTAATGACATGGCCAAACCACTTGATCTTCTGTCTGTCAATAAATGTGGCACAAGGTGTTGATCCCACAGTCTGTCTGATAGTAGCATTTCTTACTCAGTCTCGGATTGTTAAGTTGGCAGCTCTCCTCAGGCATCTCATTTCGCAGGTGTTGATTTTGCAGCTTGGATGTTCCTCCAATATCACATTCCTCCTTTACCTTCCTTACAACTTTCTCTAGAGCCAGATTGAAGAGTAGCGGCGATAGTGCATCACCCTGTTTCAAGCCTGATGTTATTTGGAAGGGGTCTGATTTCCTGCCTTTATATGTTACTATATTATAAGTATCTTCCATGCATAGTCTGGTCATGTTGATTAACTTCCTTGGTATTCCAAATTCCTGCATAGCATTCCATAGACTATTCCTATGGACACTATCATAAGCCTTTTTAAAATCCACAAAAATGTTATGGAGATCTCTTTTATATTCCCAATGTTTCTCGGCTATTTGTCGTAAGATAAATATCTGATCTATTGCTGATCTGTTTTGTCTAAAACCCGCCTGGTAGTCACCTAATATGTCTTCTGAATATGGTTTTAGTCTATTTAGTAATACTGCGGATAGTATCTTATAGCTTGTGGACAGTAGTGATATTCCTCTATAATTTCCACATTGGAACTTGTCTCCTTTCTTAAAGATAGGTATCAATAATGACTCTTTCCAGTCATGGGGTAATTCTTCTGTCCTCCAGATTTTTATTATTAGTTCGTATAGCTTTAGATGTAATGCATGGCCACCTGCCTTTATAAATTCAGCAGCAATTCCATCAGTCCCAGTTGCCTTATTGTTTTTAAGTCGTGTGATTACATATAGGATTTCTTCAAATGTAGGTTCTTCAATTTGTGGTTCGCATGTTAGAACCTCTTCCTGTGGGAAAATGTGACTTGGAGCTTCACAATTTAGTAATTCAATAAAATATTCTTTCCATGTGTTGCACATTTCCTCATTGGTATTTATCATATTCCCATTTTTGTCTTTTAAACCATATGTGTTTTGTTGGTGCCCTCGTTTCATTGACTTCAGTTCTTTAAAAAATTTTCTGGATTCATTTTTCTGGTGATTAGTTTCCATATCTTTGATTATATTACTCATATATTCTCGCTTCTGCTGTCTGACTATTTTTGCAGCCTCTTTACATTCATTTCTATAATGCTCTTATTTTGGATGTTGTTGATGTCATTTAACCATACATGTCTGGCATTCTTCTTCCTAATGACTGCTTCTTCACATTTTTGATTGAACCATCTGTTCTTTCTATGCGTGGTTAACACACCGAGACATTCTTCTGCGGTAGACTGAATTGTATTCTTGATGTTCAACCAACTTTGGTCAACGCTTTCCTCCAAAGGGTTTTGCAGAGTTTCAAGTTTACATTTTATTTCATCTGTAAATTTCTCTTTGACTGTAATGTCTTGCAGTTTTTCTCTGTTATATGTTGGGTGTAATCTTTGTAATTTAGTATAGAAAGCTCTCTTAAGTTTTATTTTAAATTTTACTCCAACGAGGAAGTGGTCACTGTGGCACTCAGCTCCTCTATAACTTCTGACTTGCTGTATGTTTGATGCATTTCTGTTGTTAATTAAAATGTGATCTATTTGATTATAGGTTCTCTTGTCACATGATTTCCAAGTTTGTTTGTGTATATCCTTTCTTTGTAGTCTGGTACTGCTAATCTGCAGTCCTTTGGCTTCTGCCAGGTTGATGACTCTCCATCCATTATCATTTGAAGTTGTATGTAGGCTTTCCATACCGGCCACTTTTTTATTAGTTTGCTCTCTACCTATTTTTGCATTGAAGTCTCCCAGCACAATCAGGATGTCCTGTTTGGGGGTTTCTTCTATGACATCTTCCAGATCATTATAAAAGTCTTCTTTAATATCATCTTCTTTCTCTTCAGTAGGTGCATGTACATTAATCATCGTTATATTTTTCCATTTACCTTTTACTCGTAATTTACTAATCCTGTCATTAAAAGCTTTAAAGTTTAAAACGTTCCCCCATAACTCTTTTTTTGATGACAAATCCTGTTCCTAATTCATGTTTATTTTGGGTGTTTCCTCCATATATTATAATCATTCCATTTTGCTCTAAAGTACCCTCTCCTGGCCACCTTATTTCTTGAATTGCTGTTATATCCATTTGATATTCACCCAGCTCCCGGGTTAGTTCTTCGGCCGCTCCAGCTCGATATAGTGTCCGTACATTCCATGTTCCAAATCTCAAAAGTCCTTTAACGTTCCAAGGTCGTTGTCCAGATAAGTCAGTCCGATATCGAGGCTCATGTATTTGTTTCGTAACAAAGAAAGGTTTTTACAAAGGTGGGGATGTTAACCCCACGCTTCAACCCCCAACCTGGAGGACCAGGGTGTTTCTCTTTGTCTGTTCTCTACCCTTTGACCTGTCCGGCTTGGGAGGCCCTGCTGGTAGCTACGGTACCGCCGGCATAGCTCTCAGGGTCATTGAGAAACTCAAGCTCCCCCACCACGACAAGGTGGAAACACCATCGGGGGAGATATATATATATATATATATATATATATATATATATATATATATATAGAGAGAGAGAGAGAGAGAGAGAGAGAGAGAGAGAGAGAGAGCGAGAGAGAGAGAGAGAGAGAGAGAGAGACCCGGATATTTACCTTAAAAAAACGTCCCACGCTTGTCCCATACAGTTTATGACCCCCAAATGATCATTATCTGCGACATGTGTAACTAAATACACCGTGTGTTCGGTGTTTATCACGGACGTGGCGAAGACGCACAGCTTGTGAAGTGAAATTACTGGACGATGACATTGATGAACATTCTGTACTAAATGTTATACGGGTCCGGTTCATTTCCAACAAGACAGTCGCTAGAAGTAAACATGTCTTCATTTATTAGTTTTATTGTCACGGGTAAGTTTATACATAATAAACTTGTTAACGTACTAATAGAAACACAAACTGTTCACATATTACTGTTTGTAGATATAATAATTACGCATCATCATCATCATCATGTGCCATGCCGATAAGCCTAGGCGGTCATGTTTCGCCAACTCACGTGATCACCAGAGTTGTGGATCAGCTCAGTGTTCTTGTCTCGACAACACCACGTGGTCAAGCCATCCAGGCATTTACTTCTCTGCCTTCCTCTTGTTCTCTTCCCCTCAATCTTGCCAGTTGTCACCAAGTTCTCCAATTTATTTCTTCTCATAAGGTGTCCAAAAACTTGTGACTGTCTAAGTCTAATTTCTCTAATCAGTTTATGGTTTTCATTTGTTTCTTGTAGGACTTGCTCACTTGTGTTTCTAGTTGTCCGTTGTATTTTTTGTATATTCCTCAGAAACCACATTTTCACAGCCATCAGATGTTTTTCAGCTTGTCTGCTCATTGTCCATGCTTCACGCCCATACACAAGTGCATGTGCTATGTATCCCCTCAACACTCTTTTTCATGTTACAAATGCCATCTTTTTATTGGTCAGTGTGTTCCCATCTAGCAAAAGGCTACCTTCACCATGGCGATTCTTGTTCTAATCTCTTCAGGGCATCTCCCAACAGATGTTATTACTGTTCTGAGATAACTGTATCGATTCACTTGTTTAAGATTATGCCCATTTACTTGTATATTACATTATGGTATTTCCCTCTTCTTAGTGACGACCATATGACTGAGCTACCGTATGACAGTAGACGGTACTACCTGCTTCTGTTAGCGCTGAAAGTTGGACGACGCTCACCAAACCCAACACCCCACATTGTGCCAACGGCTTCGGGAGGAGGACGGCAATTCCGAGGGTACAAACCTTATCCTGGTGCGAGGAAATGCAACCTAAAGATGAATGTCATGGCAGGGCAGACCAGGTCCTAAGCCTTGGTTGGCAACTGGTCTAGGATCGAAGCTCCGACAAGCGGACACTTAGAGCATTGCTTTGCTGATCCGGCAGCTTCTGCAGCTTGTCTTGTTCCAGACGTATTGGTGTGACCTTTCCTCTGGAGTACAGTAGACAGGTCGAGAGAGGGATCATGCTGCATGGGCAACACATGGTCTCTAAATTCAGCCCAGGCTTTGTGTTATGGAGAGATATAACCCCATTTTACAAACTATCGTCTGTCAAGACGGCAAGTGCCAGTCAGTCAGTCAGCGATCAGCGACAACCATAATCTGTGTCTCCTTACAATTTAATTCTAACCCTAGTTGTTCACTGTAACATCATCATCACCATGCGCCCTGTCAACTGGCGTAGACGTTCATGCCTCTCCTCATATCTTGTATTCTGGATCAAAACAGATGCTAATATTAATATTTCTCCATCCAACAGTTTCAGTCCATCCAGTGTCATTTCTCTCGCTTTTCCCCCGCTTCTTCTTCAGTTGATCTGTTCAGTCGTCATAATGCGTTCTTCTCATTACATTACATACGAATTCTGTTTGTCTCTTAAAATATATATACTGTTCTACTTTCATTAACCACCCTAATGAGACGTAGAGCAGATGGCACAATTCAAAGATCGGTGTACCGCAAAGAAACATGGACTGGCGAATACTTAAATTTTCAGAGCTTCGCACCTGTCCAGTACAAACGGGGCTTAGTACGGACCCTGTTTGACCGTGCTAGGAAGATATGCACCCAGGACACACTGACAGAGGAATTTAAAACTCTGAAGAATGCCTTAAACCTGAATGGGTACTCCACAGGATTTATAAAGCGCCACTGCCAACAGCCCAAACCGAAATCAGAAGTAACTACAGTCCCTAAACTCAAAGTATTCATCCAGCTAACCTTCCGAGGAGATGACGTAATGCAACGTCTGCGGGACCGGCTCACCACAGCAGTCGAGCGAACATTCTGTGCTGCAGCTCTAGTCATCAGGTACAGAAACACACCGATCCCAGTCCCAGCAGAAAAAGAACCTGTAGCTTTGTACGCCAAATCAAATTGTATTTACCAATTTACATGCAGATGCGAGGCCATCTACATAGGCAGAACTGAGCGACAGTTACATTGCAGGGTTTCGGAACATATTCCAAATTGGTTGGACAAGATACTACACACAGAAGATGGTAGCCTAGGCAGGCCGACACACCGGAAAAGTCTGGCTTCATCGGTCGGGAGACATGTGCTCGAGAGTGGTCACGTGGTTGCAAGAGACAGTGCCTTCCGTGTGTTGTTCAACACACAAAGTAGTCGATTGTTAAAGTTTGCTGAAGCTATACTAATCAACCTTCGTAAGCCATCCCTGTGTAAGCAGAAAGACATATTAATCAGTTTAAAATTACCGTGGTAGACAATCGGCATTACTGTGCGAACATGTGTATATTTCAGTTTGAAGGATTTATCTAATTAATTCACGTAAGTTGTGTGATTTCTGCAGTATGTACCTGATGAGATGCAGCGAAATATGCCAGGCAATAAATCGTGCAATCTATTGTTTGTGTTTTCGTTATTCAAATTCATCACGGGAAAACATTGTTTTGAATTAACCACTATGACAGAAAACATAACAAGAAAGATATCTGGTGGCGAGACTCCCAGGCAAGGCAGATCAGATAACACTGGGGAAGAGTGTGACACAGAAGCAGTACTAGTAATCGTGATGACGGAGTTAATCCTGACTGTGTTACCAAGGAAATCCCCTGTGTCAGACTAAGAAAAAGAGTGAGAATAGGAACGTGGAATTTGAGAAGTCTGTATGAGGGGAAGCTTAAAGTAGTATGTGATGAAATTGAGAGGTTAAATATTCAAATTTTAGGAATTAGTGAACATCGCTGGAAAGGCAAGGGACATTTTACAACTGAAAATGGAAGTCTTTTCACTTATTCTGGTAGAGACGTCGGAGGCCAGAGTGTAGTGGCAGTTTGTTTCGATAAAACAACTGCAAAAGCTTTACTGATCTTCAACTGCTCCAACATCATAAGGGAAGAAATACAAACTAGAATCAACTCTGGAAATAAGATATACTATGCACTACAACATCTACTAAAATCAAAGGCGCTATCTCGTAACACCAAAATCACAATATACAAAACACTGATCAGACCAGTTGTGTTGTATGGCTCTGAAACCTGGAGTACAACGAAAGGAGACGAAGCCTTGTTACAAACCTTTGAGAACAAAATTTTAAGACGCATCTTTGGACCCAATTAGGGATACACAAAGTGGAGAGTGGAAAAGAAGAAGTAACAAAGACATTTATGATCTGTTTAAGTCCCCGCTAATCACTGGTATCATGAAGGCTAATAGACTACAATGGCTGGGGCATATAGAAAGAATGGAAGATAATAGGGAAACAAAACTCGCTTACACTCAGGAAATAAATGACCGTAGACCCCGAGGTAGACCAAGAAGGCGGTGGAGAGATAATACATGTACAGACCTACAAGCACTTGGAATCAACGACTGGCAAGAGAAGGTCCACCAGAGAGACGAATGGAGACGGATTGTATTTGCAGCAAAGAACCTCAATGGCTCGGAACGCTGAAGAAGAAGAAGAAGAAAAGCTTTACTGGGATATAACCCAGTTAGTGATAGAATCCTCACTATTAGACTTAAAGGTCGTCCAAAAAACACAACACTCGTATAGATATATGCACCTACATCAACAGCAGAGGAGGACGAAATAGAAGATTTTTACAACACACTGCAAGACACGTTAAATAAGATTGGTTATAATGATATAGCAATAGTACTGGGAGATTTTAATGCAAAAGTAAGTACAGGAAGAGCTGAAAATGAGAGCACACGTTTTAGGAAAATTTGGATTGGGAAACATAAATGATGCAGGTGGCAAATTAATTGAATTTTGCTCAGAAAATGAGTTATGATAGCCAACACACTTTTTAAACAACACCCAAGAAGACTCTTCACATGGAAGTCCCCGGACAAAAATCAATATATACAAGATTGCTGCCAGACATCAGATTGGTTTGACATCAAGCAAGGAGTCCGTCAAGGATGTGTGCTGTCCCCTTATTTGTTTAACCTGTACGCCGAAAATATAATGAGAAATGTAAGAAATAATATAAATAGGGAGCTATATGATGCTCTAAATATCGGTGGTCATGACATACCAGAGATTCCGTATGCTGATGCTGATGATACAGTATTGTTATCAAGAACACAGACTTGTATCTTAACATTGCAAAAACAAAGATAATGCATACAGATAAAACCACTATGGAGAAAGAAATATATGTTAATGAGGAAAAAATGAAGGTGGTGGAAAATTGTGAATATCTTGGGTCATTGATTACCAACAACAGTGACACAATGAAAGAAATTAAACGACGACTATCAATTGCTCTCCAAAGACAAAAACAACTGAATAAATTATGGAATGGGACAGACAGAACTTCAAACATTAAATTTTTAAGAGCATGCATCTTTCCCATTGCAACATACGCCTGTGAGACCTGGACACTTACTAAACAAGCTGGACAGCGCATAAATGCATTTGAATATAAATGTTATAGACGAGTTCTAAGAATATATTGGGTAAAGAAAAGAACAAATGCATCAATACTCCATCCATCCATCATGTGCCATCGATACGACAAGAGCTGAATATTGAAGAAGGTTGGCTATTAAAAACGATAAAACAAAGAAAATTGAAATATTTTGGTCACTTGAAACGTCACGAAAGTTTGGAGAGAACAATAATGGAGGGGAAGAGAGGAAGAGGAAGGCCAAAGAGAAGATGGGTGCAGGATGTGGTGGATGATCTCCAGATGGGTGTATCGGACGCGGGACATCTTGCTTATGATCGAGAGGTTTTCCGGAAGGTTGTTATGGGAGCGATGTTCTGCAAAGGACATGCTACTGAATGAATGAATGAGACAAATCAAACTATTGTTAAAATGTGTGTGTTGTACATTTCAGCTTGAAGCATTTACCTTATTGCTTTAGTTTATATTGTGTGAATTCTGCAGTATACACCTGGCGCGATGCAGTGAGATATGCCAGGCAATAAATTATGCAGTCTATTGCATGTGTCTTCATTGTTCAGATTTGTACTACAATAGTCGAGAAAATGGAGAGTGCCCTGCAATTTTTCTCAAACCATGCTTATTTTGCCTTATGACACAACATTGTAATTTTTCTTTGAACCTCTTCATATGTTTCATAGTTTTTAGTTTTTTTTTTGGGGGGGGGGCGGGGGGGGGGCTATTATTTTCATTCATTTCTGGTATAGTTGTTTCTGCAGCATGTCTTAGTTCTTTATTATTTTTCATTGCTTTGAAATATAATTTCTAAATTAGACAATGCATCAAATCTCTTTTTTATTTTTATGTAGAATTTGCCTGTTATCTCATTCTTATTCGCCAGTGCACACTGATCTGTTTTAACGTTTCTCAGTTTTATAATTGACATTCTTTTATTTTAAATGTATATTGCTTATAATTCATTTATGATCGCTGTAGCAGTTCGCATTGGGACCAGTATTTGCGAATTCAGAAGTATGTTAGTTGTCACACGTCGTTCTTTATGATAAGTTCAATGTTCTTGATGATCTTTGCGTGATATTGTCGTGTGATGGTCGTTGTATAGGTAACGATACTCATGGTGTGTCAATGGAGATATCTAACTGTCTTGCAATATAACTCACCCCCGCAGTGCACATTCACCAGTCATTAAACAAGATTCAGTTGGCGCACATCATCCTTTATTACAGAAATAACACGGACAAACGGAACATGTTTATACATCCAGAAACAATGTAATCCATAGAATATAAATATCCTCCTCACAATTTAACCAGCACACATCATTGGCTTCTCACGGCCTGATGAATCTCAAATTAACAAGACATTCAGTCCAGCTACTATCCACGGCTGGATCTCCTACAATACAACCCACACATTGGGTTGAAGCCACTGCTCAACTATGCAACCCACTCTGGGTTTAGGCCCTCACTCACTATAGAACCCACTCTGGTTCAGGCCTGTCTTCACAACTAGGAGAACAACACAACACCGTTCTCCGTGGACTACCGACTCCTTCGGTATCTCAAACTCAACTCCCTGAAGTCCCTTGACTTCACACAACCAAATACCCTATCTCTCGTCCCATCCCACCTAGGGGTTTTTTCTCTACCCTCACTATTTTATTTCTCAGGACTGGCTGTTTTCTCATAGCCAGGTCAGTCACTTTACTGTCTCCCCCTTTCATCTCCATTCTTTCTCATGCCCGGTCACTCACCTCATTGTCAATCACCCAGGCTTATGTCATCACCCCCCTCTTAAAAGAAAACTTCGTTTTCAAATATTGGGAGACTAAAACTTACTAAACATGTGACTCAAACATATTGCCTGGGTAGCCCTAAGTATGGCTGCACCTTACTCTAGCTACCACACTACATAATACATCAAATGCTCATAGTACACTCCTATATTCGTCACACCTAAATACAACCATCTTTCTTGTGTATCAATGCATGACCTAATACATCACATAATAATAATACATCATAGGAAAGCATTATACTTATGTACCCACAGGTCCCTTACTACTTCACGACCCCACAATACTATTTGTGTACCGACCCTATATCAGGTGGTTCTGTTCGTGCATTAACCCTCCTCTGATTCCTGTCGATGCTGTGTCTACCTTTCATGTACCCATGACTCATGGTACCTCTACAGTTACAACATCTGTTTGCTATCCCCAGCCCTGGGTCAGTAATGTCACGAACACTCTTTTGACCTGACTCAACTTTCCTATCTGCATATTGCACCATTACACTTGAGTCTCTGTTTAGTCTGAACTCTTTATTCAATCTTGGCCCATATACCTGGCACCTTGCTTTCTGCTGCAGACGCCTTATGCCTATGTGCCCTGCACATGCACTATCCTGAGCTGTTCTAGTATATCGGTCTCTGTGTGCTAAAGGTACTGCTAGTTGCCCACGTGCAGTTCTGCTATCTGAAAACCTGCGAGTGAGAACATTGTTCTTCTTCTCGAAGCACCATCTACCTTTCTTTGACTGCCTATGTTCTACTCTCATACACCCTTGGGAACATTTGTTCAGAGTAGTATCTTGTCTCTGGGATTCACTAGCACTATATTTGGGATCCATTCTCATCTGCTCAGCTGTACTATCCTTGTCCTGAGTTCCTGTGTCTACTTCAAGTGCCTCTTCTACCTCAGCTATACTCTCTAATTTAGGTTCTCTTGTGGTAACTACCTCATTACTGCTTACACTATATTTTCGGTCCCAATAAACTACTTCCTCTTCTGTACAATCTTTAACTCCTATAACATTTCCTATGATCAAATCAGCCACTGGCGAGTCCAAAACACACGCTGTCACTCTCCCAGTGATATATGGTGTTTTTACTGTTATTATGGCTAATGGGTAGAACTCTACTGTGCCGTTGAATGTTATGCATCTAATCTTTTTCCCTGTATAATCCTAGGGATCTATTAAACTTCTCCTCACTCCGATAGACGTACATCCGGAATCCCTAATTGTTAACGCTGGTCTATCATTGACAAATCCCTGATGCAGCTTCAAACTGCCTCCTTCATGCACTGCTGATCCTGCTTTCACTGTATTACCACATATTAGGATTGGCTGACTGTCTTTTTCAAAAAGAGGTTAGCACCCACTACAATCTTCATTGTTCAGCGTCTCAATTACTTGCGCTGCATTTGAGTGCTCTGTTTCCCTCATCCTACATTGATGGCTGACATGCCCATTCATTCCACATTTGAAACAAGTAATCTCCCTTTTAGTGTTGTTCGTTGGTCCATCTGATGGTTGTGCATCACACTGTGCTGCCTTGTGTCTCCAGCTCCCACAATTCCAACATCCGGCATAATTTGGACGTCTCTGGAAATTCCCTCTTCTATATGGGTACCGTCCTACTCTACCAACATAGTTTCCTCGGAAACCATTATCTTGAAGTTCTTGCTGCTCACCTTTCTGTGCTGAATCCACACTTTTCGATCTTGGTCTAATAACTGGATTCTGGTCCTGTTTAGTGTACGCTGCACAGACTATTTCCTCACTCATTAGTTTCCCAATAGATACGTTAGGATGTGCAGTAATGTAATTTTGCCCTAACTGAGACATTGTGTCTATGTCCTTTGGCTTACGTTCCTCAAAGAAAGCCACTAAATTGGTATTACATGAAGCTAATACTTTGTCTCTTAACACTAAATCTACTAATTTATTAAAATCTTTCCCTACTTCTGCGAGCTCCATCCATTTGTTAAATGTGTTCTTTACTGTGTTAACAAAGTCTGTGAAATCTTGATTTGTCTCTGGCACTAACTGTCTAAACTTTGTTCTATATCCATGCTCAGTGAGTTGGAACTTTGTCAGCAAACGTTGACGTAAGATAGTGTAGTTGTTTCTTTCTTCTACAGGTAAATTGAACATTGTGTCTAGTGCCTTGCCCGTAAGAAACTCGCCAAGTCGCATCGCATACTCTCTGGAATACCTAACGCTTTGGCTGATGCCTCGAACCTGGCCAAATAATTTTCAAGTTGGTCCCGGTCTGTAAAATATGGCAGTTTTAATCTCTGTGACGACCGCGACAGTCTTCTACTTTCCTCACTTTGACCCTTCGAAGATAGTTCTAGTTTTCTTAACTCGATTTCAGTTTGCATCTGACATTTGATCTTCTCTTTCTCAATTTCCATTTCAGCTAACTTTACTTCCTGTAGACGTTTGTTTTCCATTTCAGCTAGTTTTACTTGCGTCTCTTTCTCTTCCTGTAGACGTTTGTTTTCCATTTCAGCCAGATTTACTTGTGTCTCTTCCTGTAGACGCTTGTTTTCCATTTCAGCTAGTTTTACTTGCGTCTCTTTCTCTTCCTGTAGACGTTTGTTTTCCATTTCAGCTAGTTTTACTTGTGTCTCTTTCTCTTCCTGTAGACGCTTGTTTTCCATTTCAGCTAACTTTACTTCCTGTAGACGCTTTGCCTCGCGTTCATTATGCCTCTCCTCTCTTTCCGTCTGTTTTTGTTCTTTTGCTTCGGCATACTCCTGTAACTCTTTACCCTTCAGGCCTATTCGTTCACCTGCTTCAATTTATTCCATTAAAGTAGGCATCTTGTACTTGTGGACACGTTGCTGTCAATCAGCCAACTATAAATGTAAAGACTCTGCTACTAGTCTTTGTGTGCCCTCCCTAAGTACACCACTAATCCCTGTGTACGTAAATTCGTAGTGCCAAAATATCACTCTGTACTCACCCAGTCACTCTATAAGCACTAGGTAGTGAGGGAAAATATCCTCCCTCGCATATATCTATAACAAATAGTTGTATAACATTTCTGGAATTATTGTTAAACATACATATAAATACATATACAAACAAATGGATGATAACACTAAGTGTTTTCTATAAAAACATTAGACTCACAAGCGAAGTACACGGAGACGGTGATCACACAGAAATAAACCACAGTAACAACCACAAGCTTGTGTAGGGACACCCACAGTGCGCGTAATATATATATATATATATATATATATATATATATATATATATATATATATATATATATATATATATATAAACTGACAAAGACCACTAGATAGTAGAAATGACGAAAGATCACAATAATAACATATATCCGACCACAACAAATATCATATGTAAATATAACGAAAAGAAGAAAACAGTAAAAAGAACAAATATAACATGAATAATGTACATAGATCTGACGATAGACACTTGGACACCGTGTATAAAGTCGAGACGACCCAATGCTCAACCGCACAAAACAAACTGACTCGTCAGCTGCCTCTCAACAACATACAATGTGTACCTAGACAATTTCTCTTTGCTTTGTCTCCCGTACGTCGCGAAACAATGCAAAAATATCCTACTTATTACGACCACTGGACCACATACAACTAATTACGTAACGGACAACAACAATACTTAGGACAATGAGAGCAAGAGAAAACCAAAAAAAAATCGCTGACAACAATGCAATGGTGAAATCTCATAAAAGTCCTTATTTTGTTCGTGTTAATAGTTATTCGCAATCCGCTGGAAATGTCTACGACACTAGATTTCAAAATGACTGATTGATTTGTTGAGTGGTTCCTGAATTCGCGTGGTGAGCATAAGTTCCAACTGTCGCAAAAATTGAAGATGATAGTGATATCCAAACTGTTCTGTCTCGACACAGTCCGTAGTTGTATCAATTATGTGATAGATTTACTTTTAAAGCCAAAGTTCATCACAAAAAGACCTCAACTGTCCGCCGCTTTAACTGTGTAGAGTCAGTTCTTTTTCGGTAACTGTATGCCACCCAGCCTGCGTTGATGACGCCACGTTAAAATGTTTGCTCGTAACAGAATAATGATGACAATAGTAGAACAGTTCAACACAGACGAAACATAAAATCTGGCTTTCTTTCAAAACACCTTGTTTATCCAGATCTCCTGTGGAAAATTTTCAGTAAATGTCCACTGTCCCTGACCTTGACCTTCGCAGTCAACCTCAAGTCAGTACCTCAGTCTTCTTTGTCACAATAATCCACACTGACTGTCTGTAAAATGACCGGACACTAGGCCATGGAAATTTCCTCAGTAACTGCTTACTGTTAAACAGCCTTGCCTCCTAAGGTCAACCTTCTTTCTCTTTATCACTTTCAGTGGAAAAAATCCTCCATAAAAAACAGTTTCCACACAACCTTGAAAGCCCCACCCGGCTGCTCTATTAACTCCGTGGAAAATCACACTTTCCAATGCTGCCCTAGCACGGCTGTGGTAGGGGTTAACGTAACTCTCCCCCGTACCTGGACGCTGCTGTCTCCACCCGTCCTATTAACTGCGTCGACAAATCTTGGCCAGTCAACTTGCGACAACACAGTGCGCTTGCCTTCGCACACACACCAAAATATCCCACCACGCACAGGATGTTGCGACGAAATTGCTCACTGTCTTAAATCTTTGACACCCCCTCTCGCTTCAGCGATATGGTTGGTATCCAATTCACCTGTAGTAAACTTGACGTGAACTGACTGTTTGCTTGTGATTTCTGCCGCGTATTTTCCCCGCGCGCTGACTAGTTTGATGGAACGAAGTCACAGATAATAACTCCTCTCTTTCAGCGAAGAGCCCACAAATATCTCAGAATGACACAAATGTCTATAATGCAATGGGTTTCTAAATATATCCCCGTCGTTCTTGCCAGGAGAGATCCCAGATGTCACACGTCGTTCTTTATGATAAGTTCAATGTTCGTGATGATCTTTGCGTGATATTGTCGTGTGATGGTCGTTGTCTAGGTAACGATACTCATGGTGTGTCAATGGAGATATCTAACTGTCTTGCAATATAACTCACCCCTGCAGTGCACATTCACCAGTCATTAAACAAGATTCAGTTGGCGCACATCATCCTTTATTACAGAAATAACACGGACAAACGGAACATGTTTATACATCCAGAAACAATGTAATCCATAGAATATAAATATCCTCCTCACAATTTAACCAGCACACATCATTGGCTTCTCACGGCCTGATGAATCTCAAATTCACAAGACATTCAGTCCAGCTACTATCCACGGCTGGATCTCCTACAATACAACCCACACATTGGGTTGGAGCCACTGCTCAATTATGCAACCCACTCTGGGTTTAGGCCCTCACTCACTATAGAACCCACTCTGGTTCAGGCCTGTCTTCACAACTAGGAGAACAACACAACACCGTTCTCCGTGGACTACCGACTCCTTCGGTATCTCAAACTCAACTCCCTGAAGTCCCTTGACTTCACACAACCAAATACCCTATCTCTCGCCCCATCCCCCCTAGGTTTTTTTTCTCTACCCTCACTATTTTATTTCTCAGGACTGGCTGTTTTCTCATAGCCAGGTCAGTCACTTTACTGTCTCCCACTTTCATCTCCATTCTTTCTCATGCCCGGTCACTCACCTCATTGTCAATGACCCAGGCTTATGTCATTAGTAGGTCAGCATGGCCGAATGGATAAGAACGCGTGTTCTTAAATAGCCGGTTCAACACCGGACAGCTGGACTAAAAATTTGACCTATCGTCCTTGACTTGGGGACGCATATTACAAGTACCCCTGAAGTCGGAGTGGGTTCGCCTGATGGCGAGGGACACTGTTAGTAGGGAAAGCTATTCTACACGCAAAATTCAGTCCAGCACTACTAGACGTAGTGTGTATATACTACGCTTGAGTTCAAAGCGAGCGAGCGAAAAAAAAATAAAAGCATTTCGAAATACTCTGTCGATGATGATGTAATTAATCTGGTTTAGAATCTTATTATCAGGACTGTTATTGAGTGTTGCTGATTTCATGTCAATTCCACAATCATATCGTGCTTCCCGGGAAGGTTAACCCGGTCAACAAATGCCCGCAGAAGTCGGATGTGTCGGCCTAACGGCGCAAGAACGCAGCTCTGCTGTAAACAGGCACAACGCAATCCCGTCCGAAAAAGAAAAAAAAAAAAAAACTCCGGATGAACGCAGAAGAAGAAGAAGAAGAAGAAGAAGAAGAAGAAGAAGAAGAAGAAGAAGAAGAAGAAGAAGAAGAAGAAGAAGAAGAAGAAGAAGAAGATATCGTGCCCTGAGCCCTCGCTGTCTGTGCATCCATCTTGTTGGTTTCTGACTTTAGCATTAAAGTCTCCTAATGTGATAATTTCTATGCCATGACGAAACATGAAACGAGTAGAACAAGAATCACCATTGCAAAGGTAGCCTTTTGTAAGATGGAAAACATACTGACTAATAAAAAGATGACAGTTGCAACGGGAAAAAAAAGAGTGATGAACCCATACCGCAAGCACCAGCTTTTTCTCTTGGAATGCATCCTCAATTTCTTGAGAGAGGCAGGTTGTCTGACCTTCCGTTTCCGTTTCCGTTCTCAGTTACGAATGGTCCCGTTCAACTGCCTACAATCGGCTTGGTTATAGTTGGGTCCTTTGTTGTGTGACTTGTTTTGATTCGTTCGTAGATCGGGCTGCTTGTTTTCAGCTTCCTGGTTTCTGGTTGGCTGATTTTGTTCGTTCCTGTCTTGATAAAGTGTTACATGTCTGGGCAGAGTCGCGCACTTGTTGAGGCCTGGAGTTATTGTGTACCCACCCCGTCATATGGTGTTGTTTCCTTCAGGGAGTCTACCACTCGTCGTTCCACCTTTGGTTCCTCCTCCTTCCCCGTCTTGGGTTGTCTTCGAACCTTCCCGTTCGTCTGTCGTCTCGATGGTTCGATGTTGGTGTGGAGCGGCGATTCGCAAGTGCCCTACAAAATTGCTCTTGGTCTGGGTATCCGTTCTCATCCAGTTCGATTTAAATTTCTTCTTCTTGTGCTTCGTCTTCTGTTTGGATCTTTGCATCTTCTGGTTCTTTCTGTGACTTGAGTAGTTCTATCTGGTCTCTTTCTTCCTGGATTCGTAAAGTAGCACTGCCTAAAGCCAGCCTGCTGTGGCACAAGGATGTTTTCACTTTCAATGTACCACTGCAGTCTGTGATTGATGATGCGTTCCATTGTTTTGCAGAGACAGCTGGTGAGGCTAATTGGTCTGTAGCTGGAGGCAATGGAACTATCTTTCCCTGATTTTAGGAGGGATATCATGATTGCTTCTTTCCATGTTTGTGGAACACTGCCCAAGGTCCAGCTATTATTGAAGATCTGCAACAGCTTTGCTTTAGCCTCTGTTCCTAGTTTCATGATCATTTCATTAGAGATACCATCAGCTCCTGGTGACTTTCCCATTTTCAGTTTTGATATGACTAGCTCCAGTTCGCTGATTGTGATAGGTGCCTCCAGAACCTCGTGTAGTATTTCATTCTGTCATATATGTTGCCATTTCTCTCGAATCTATTGTTAGTTAGTTAGTTAGTTAGTTAGTTAGTTAGTTAGTTAGTTAGTTAGTTAGTTAGTTAGTTAGTTAGTCGCGGTTCAAACCTCACGGCAACGGGCCGTCCCCATATTGCTCCGTTCCTGTGCCAGTGAATATCGCAAAATGCTCCTCACTGCCCCATGTGAACAATGGAATAGACAGGAGTGTCGGCAAGCCAACAGCCCGCACAGGTACCCTGTGCATAATGCCACCGCCAGAATGCAAACACAAAAGTCCTCCACGAAATATACAGTTCATCATCGATGAAAACGGCAGTCACCAGAAAGACTTCATTGACCGGGGTTTTATCCCATATGGCTCGGTCTCTTTCTGCAGGGCGGCCCACCGAAAGCGCCGCACAAAGCACGAACTCCGTAGCAATAGTGACGACTCCCAGGAGTCATCTGAAAAATGCACTCGTGAACCGAAAAGGCAAACCAGTCAATCCAGCAACAACCGGCCGTCATCGTTCACGCGAAAAACAACCGCGAACAGATGCAAAAGCATTCCACGCGAAATTCACAGCTCACAGTGTCGCGCCACGCACTCACTCAGTAGTAGGGCGACGGAACCATAGCCTCCTTAGTCGCCTCTTACGACGTGCATGGTAGGCAACAGTGTTACTATTCTTGGGCCCCGGCAACACACGGGTTGAATCTCTTGTTGTTTCTCTGGACTAATTTCAATATTGTTATCTTGTGCGAATGAGTCCGCAAAGTGGTCAGCTGCTTGCTTTCCTGTTAAGATGTTTCCGTCCTTATGTAGTGAAATTTTTTAGTTTCTCCCTGTTCCACCATCATTAAGGTGTTTTATTAGCTTCCACAACTTCCGTGTGTCTTTTACAAAGCTCAGAGACTGTTTTCTCCTGCCCCATTCCGTCTAGCCTGCAGCTTGGCCCTTTGAAATTTGGCTTTTGTGTGCTGGTGTTTATTGTGGTGCTCTTGGCTGGGTTTGGCATCTGCTTGCTTTCTATACACTTCCACATCATTATGCAACTGTTCCAGTTCATTACTCCAGTAGCGTTTATAATGTTTACGGGTTCCTCTTGGTACTGTTTCTCGTGCTGTCTGTAGTATGCATTTCCCAATCTCTTCAACTACTTTATTTAGGTCTTTCTCAGTGTTCAGGCTTCTATCCATTATGCTGGTGCTATGCTTGTACATTGCCCAGTCTGCTTTCTTGTAGTTCCACCTCGAGAGGATGCTGCTTTCACTTACAGGCTCATTTTCAACAGTTAGAACGATTGGCTGTGGCTACAACGCCGGACTCTCCTTCGGGAGATCCGGGTTCGATCCCTCAGTAAGGTGTGGGATTTGTTTCTGTCGGGGGCAAAAAGAAAAATATTAACCTGCACAGTTCGCGGTTACTGCACTAGCCAGGCGGTCTTAATTCCTCAGGCTCACAGACCCCTCTGCCATACACCGCAAGGTACTATGTTGGCAGTAAATGACAGAAAGATTGGCCGATGGTCACTGCCAAGTTGTTCCTCTCCAGGTCCGGTGAATGAAAAGCCAGGTCAAGTGTAGTTGTAGTGTGCCATGAGCTCGAGTAGAAGGTATGTGGGTCAGACGGCTTGTCAATCAAGATGAATCTGTTCTCATCCTGCCAGTCTTCCAGTCTCTCTCCTCTCTGGTCCATGTGATCATAGCCCCAGCTCTGCGAGTGGCTGTTGAAATCGCCACACGTAATCATTTTTTTTTCTTGTAATGGTAGTGTGTCCAGTTCCTCTGGGCTGTCACTTGGACAGTGACAGTTGATCACTTGTAGGTCTGTATTGCCTGTCTTAAGTTTAAGTGCTGATACTCAGCCCCTTCCATGTAAACGTTAATTTGGGAAGCAGTGATGTTGTTTTTACAAGGGTCAGTATCCCACCCTTTCGCCTGTCCTTTCGGTCAGATCGGTAACACTGGTAGCCTCTGATGTTGAAGGCTATATTTTCGTTGAGGTGAGTTTCTTGCGAGCAACATACGCTTACTTTTTCTTGGTCCAAGATGTTTTCTAGTTGTATTTATTCATTTATTTATTTTTTTTTGGTTGCTGACTCCCTCCGCATTCTAGTGCATTATTTTTAGTCTTTGTTTGGTATGGCCAGACGCTCTATTCTCAGGTCCCCTGGCTCCACAGAACATCTGAGAAGGACCTCCAGTAGTTGTGGTAGTCGACATATTTCATGGTGTAATTGCGTGGCATCCTGATTTCCGTGGTGCGCCTCCTGGCTGGTTGCCTCCGTCTTCAACACCTTTCCTTTGCTAGAGCAGACTGTGGTCTTACTCGAGTTTAGATGTGTAGACGCACACACACGTGTCTGCGCACGCATGTGCGGGCATACACATCTAGAGCATACTCTGGTATTTTTCGGCGCCAGAGACTCGCCGCTGCCCCTTCTCCTGTTAGTTAAAACAGTTCCGCCACGTGTAGGCCAGGAGTTGGACTTTTGCTGCATAGGTGATGAATGCACTCTTCGCCCCGGCTACATACAGCAACATTTGGAGCCTGTATGGATGTGAAACCTGGACAATAACAAATATCTAATGGCAATGGAAATATGGTTTCCGAGGAACATGCAAAGAATACCATGAGAAAACAGAAACTCTAATAACGAAGTCCTACAAGAAGCAAATGAAAACGGTAAACTGATTAGAGAAATTAGACGTAGAAACTCACAATTTTGTGGGCAATTTATGAGAAGAAGTAAACTGAATAACTTAGTTACAGCTGGCAATGTTGATGAGGAAAGAACAGGGGCAAAGAATGTCTGGATGGCTTGGCCACATGGCATAACTGAGACAAAAACACAGAGCTGATCCACGACTCTGGTGATCTGGTGAGATGATGCGAAAAATGACCGCCCACGCTTATCAGCATGGCACATGATGACGATAAAGGTGATATTTATTTGTGAGTGTTGATATTTTTCTGCACTTACACAAGGTATTATCCGAGTCACTATAAAAAAACACACCTGCTACCTTCAATGCTTTCTGTTGTTGGGGCAGTTGCTAAAATGACGTTGACTACAAAAGGCCTGGCAGTTAGTAGTAGTAGTAGTAGTAGTAGTAGTAGTAGTAGTAGTAGTAGTAGTAGTAGTAGTAGTAGTAGTAGTAGTAGTAGTAGTAGTAGTAGTAGTAGTAGTAGTAGTAGTAGTAGTAGTAGTAGTAGTAGTAGTAGTAGTAGTAGTAGTAGTAGTAGTAGTAGTAGTAGTAGTAGTAGTAGGCCTCTTTCAGTCCTGAAGGAATATAGAGTTGTGCCGCTGGGGAGGCACATGTAAGCTCAGCTGGTGACTGTATAGTCCAATGCAAGAGTAACAATCCCTGTTACAGTTTCCGCATCTGCATGACGAGGCAGGTCCCGCAGTAAGTGGCTGCATTTTATACCTGTGCCGCCTATCCTCAGTTTGTTGGATCAGATTGCGCTCAAAGAGCACCAGTCTGTTTCGTACATCTCTTCTCCAGGAACATCTGTCTGTTGTAGCTCTTTTCCACGTGTCTGGATCTATGCCAAGGGTTTTTTAACCTTGTTTACACACATCCTTATATAACATTTTGGGGTCTTCCAATTGGTCTCTTCCCTGTGGCTAGTTCTCCTGACAGTAAACGTCAGTAGTAGCATTATATGTGACACCACATAGTATACTCTAACAGATGTTGAACTTTCAAGATACATAATAATGGTCACACATCTTTGGTGGGTCTCTCACCCAGAGTGGATTATTTATTGTATAGTTGTCAGGTGTCGTCATTCTTGTCTCTTTCCATCTGCTCATATATGTCTAAGATGTTAATGTTCAGGTTCTCATTTCTTGTTTCACATTCTCTAACTTACCTTCTAGTTTCACACATTTCTTCTTTCACATTCTCTAACTTACCTTCTAGTCTCACACATTTCTTGTTTCACATTCTCTAACTTACCTTCTAGTTTCACACATTTCTTGTTTCATAGTCACTAACTTACTTTCTAGTTTCACACATTTCTTGTTTCACATTCTCTAACTTGCCTTCTAGTTTCACACATTTCTTGTTTCATAGTCACTAACTTACCTTCTAGTTTCACACATTTCTTGTTTCACATTCTCTAACTTACCTTCTAGTTTCACACATTTCTTGTTTCATAGTCACTAACTTACCTTCTAGTTTCACACATTTCTTGTTTCACATTCTCTAACTTACCTTCTAGTTTCACACATTTCTTGTTTCATAGTCACTAACTTACTTTCTAGTTTCACACATTTCTTGTTTCACATTCTCTAACTTACCTTCTAGTTTCACACATTTCTTGTTTCACATTCTCTAACTTACTTTCTAGTTTCACACATTTCTTGTTTCACATTCTCTAACTTACTTTCTAGTTTCACACATTTCTTGTTTCACATTCTCTAACTTACCTTCTAGTCTCACACATTTCTTGTTTCACATTCTCTAACTTACCTTCTAGTCTCACACATTTCTTGTTTCACATTCTCTAACTTACCTTCTAGTTTCACACATTTCTTGTTTCATAGTCACTAACTTACTTTCTAGTTTCTCACATTTCTTGTTTCACATTCTCTAACTTGCCTTCTAGTTTCACACATTTCTTGTTTCATAGTCACAAACTTACCTTCTAGTTTCACACATTTCTTGTTTCATAGTCACTAACTTACTTTCTAGTTTCACACATTTCTTGTTTCACATTCTCTAACTTACTTTCTAGTTTCACACATTTCTTGTTTCATGTTCTCTAACTTACCTTCTAGTTTCACACATTTCTTGTTTCATGTTCTCTAACTTACCTTCTAGTTTCACACATGTCTTGTTTCACATTCTCTAACTTACCTTCTAGTTTCACACATTTCTTGTTTCATGTTCTCTAACTTACCTTCTAGTTTCACACATGTCTTGTTTCATATTCTCTAACTTACCTTCTAGTTTCACACATTTCTTGTTTCACATTCTCTAACTTACCTTCTAGTTTCACACATTTCTTGTTTCATGTTCTCTAACTTACCTTCTAGTTTCACACATTTCTTGTTTCATGTTCTCTAACTTACCTTCTAGTTTCACACATTTCTTGTATCATGTTCTCTAACTTACCTTCTAGTTTCACACATTTATTGTTTCATGTTCTCTAACTTGCCTTCTAGTTTCACACATTTCTTGTTTCATAGTCACTAACTTACTTTCTGGTTTCACACATTTCTTGTTTCACATTCTCTAACTTACTTTCTAGTTTCACACATTTCTTGTTTCATGTTCTCTAACTTACCTTCTAGTTTCACACATTTCTTGTTTCATGTTCTCTAACTTACCTTCTAGTTTCACACATGTCTTGTTTCACATTCTCTAACTTACCTTCTCGTTTCACACATTTCTTGTTTCATGTTCTCTAACTTACCTTCTAGTTTCACACATTTCTTGTTTCATGTTCTCTAACTTGCCTTCTAGTTTTACACATTTCTTGTTTCATATTCTCTAGCTTACCTTCCCTTATATTTTCAGAAATATAGAAGATATGGAAGGAATCAACACTGGGGGGACGATGCATCAATAACATTAAATATGCAGATGAAACAGTCTTGATTGCAGACAATGAAATAGGATCTGCAACATTTAGTAGTTTCGGTTGTTGCGCGCAGTGAACAATTAGGGTTAGAATTGAATTGTAAGAAGACACAGATTATGGTCGTCACTGGGAAGAAGGAAATACCACAATGTAATATACAAGTAAATGGGCATATTCTTAAGCAAGTGAATCGGTACAGTTATCTCGGAACAGTCATAACATCTGATGGGAGATGCATTGAAGAGATTAGAACAAGAGTTGCAATTGCGAAGGTAGCCTTTTGCAAGATGAAAAACATACTGACCAATAAAATGATATCAATTGAAACGATAAAAAGAGTGTTGAAGTGCTACATAGAACCTCTACTTTTGAATGGATGTGAAGCTTGAACAATGAGCAGACAAGCTGGAAAACATCCGATGGCTGCGGAAATGTGGTTTCAGAGGAATATGCAAAGAATACCATGGACAGACAGAAATACCAATGATCAAGTCCTTCAAGAAACAAATGAAGATTGCAAACTGATTAGAAGCATTAGAGTAGATAGTCAAATTTTTTGGGGCATGTTATGAGAAGAAATTAATTGCAGAACTTGGTGACAACTGGCAAAATTAAAGGGAGGAGACCAAGGGGAAGACCGAGAAGTAAATACCTTGATGGCTTGGCCATGTGGCATGGTTGATTCAGGAACACGGAGCTGATCCACGACTCTGGTGATCGAGTGAGATGTCAAAATGACCGCCCACGCTTATCGACATGACACATGATGGATGGAGATCACCTTCTAGTTTCACACATTTCTAGTTTCACATTCTCTAACTTACCTTCTGGTTTCACACATTTCTTGTTTCATATTCTGTAACTTACCTTCTAGTTTCACACATTTCTTGTTTCACATTTTCTAACTTACCTTCTAGTTTCACACATTTCTTGTTTCACATTCTTTCCTTTTTCGCTACCAAACAAAAATTGTGTCCTGACCAAACAGAAATTCATGGCAAAAAATTGGAAGTAGGGGTGTGTTACAATAATGCTTTTAAAATGGTTAAAATGGTAGCAGATATATTGTATTATACATGAAATTAAAGAGGATTGCACAAGGAACATGACAGTGTTAATACAATAGGTTAATACAATGATAGGTTACAAATATTATGACAATAATGAGAGGTTTAGTAATAACAACTGAAATTAAAGAGGTAAAAATTATTTAAAATATTGCACTTATAATGTGTTTTCTATACTCCTCTACTGCTAATCATGTTTAATTTACTGAATAATCAAACAAACACCACTTGTCTTCAAGAATATAAACAGTATTGCTCATTAAAATTACCCAACAGGAAGTTTTGCTGCATATTCTTAACCATGTCTTCTTCACAAAAAATTTAAAAAAAAAATAATGGCAGAAAACTGGAAGTAGGGGTGTGTCACAATAATGTTATAAAATGCTAATGTTTTACCGCACAATGATGATAAAGATATGTTCCGGCCATGTAAATTTTCAGTTTACCGTAACTTAAAATTCCGGAATGGAGCAGAAATGTATCAAATACACCACAGATCATTCTGTGTCGATAGAATAACCAATTGCCACCAGAGTCGGTCAATTGTGGCGATGTATAGGCCTTTGGTAGCGAAAGAGCTAGCTTACCTTCTAGTTTCACACATTTCTTGTTTAACATTCTCTAACTTACCTTCTGGTGTCACATATTTTTTGTTTAACATTCTCTAACTTACCCTCTAGTTTCACACATTTCTTGTTTCATATTCTCTAACTTACCTTCTAGTTTCACATATTTCTTGTTTAACATTCTCTAACTTACCTTCTAGATTCAAATATTTCTAGGACGAGGGTGTCTCCGCAGCGATGTGAGTACGCCTCGCTGTCGAAGGTTATGGGTTCGATTACTGGCTACGATGTTCGGTTCACTAGTGCAGCTTTCTTGTAAGCTCTTGGGAGTCGTCGCTGGAGCTATGGAGTTCGTGCTTTGTCCGACGCTTTCAGCAGGTCGCTCTGCTGAAAGAAACCGAGCTATATGGGATAAAACCCAGTGCAATGAAGCCGTTCCCCTTGCCCTTTACAAACCCTTGTAAACATTTGTAGGAAGTTAATGTTTAGTCTTTCCATTTCTTATTTGATATTCTTTAACTGTCCACTTGTGCTCACTAAATGAAGATTCCGTGTCCCTGCTTTAAGCATCATATATCTCTTGCTTGTTGTGGCGAGCCGACCGTCTGGAGTCACCTCATGTGCATGACTCACGACTGGGACTGTACGCATGTGCGCCGTTTATCAGTTCATCAAAATGTTGTTGCACAGTTGGTGGGCTAGGATTGTTTACGCACACAATGAGTCACCGCACATGGGACACAAACAATTATTATATATCTGGAAAGATCAAAATATGTTAGAAGATACTGTGCGGTGTCACATGTGTGAGAATTCCAGTTATCTCTATGAAGGCCACAAGGCTGGCCACAGTTAGTACAAATATAGTTACCAGCGTTTGTAATGCTTCAGTTTGTTAATACAACTAAAGTTCGGCATTGTTTTGTTGTTTTGCTACAACGATTACTGACATCTAGACATCAGCCCTACATGTGCCACACTGATATATTTGCGTGTTGATCCGTGATCGTACAGTGTTTGATGGTTGTGCATATACTACTTTTGCTGGTTCTGTTCTGGCCACTATCCGCGCCGTTGATGCCCCAGCCACTCCCCCCCCCTCCCTCTACTGCTCACTCTTGGTTCCTACTTTTACCTACATACCGTAGTCTTGTCTCGTGCCCCTCCCCACCCAAATGCCTTCATCCCCTCGTGTCTTAAATACTCTTGCGATGGAATGCCACCCATCATCATCCTCATCATCATCATCCAGTGCCTTGCCGGCGGGTGTGGGTGATCATGCCTCTCCACAAATTACGATCTCCGACGTCATGGATCAGTTCGTGTGTTGGCTCCCTTCCGTGCCATGACACAAGATTGTCAAGAATCTTCTCTCGCTGTCTTCCTCTATCTCTCTTTCCGCAAATTTTCCCGGTTGTCACAACATGTTCCAGTTTTTGTCTTCTCATAACGTGGCTAAAAAAACGATGACTGCATCTTTCTGATGTCAGTGATAAGTTGTCTTTGCGACTTAACTTCCCTTAACACGTCCTGATTGCTCATTTTGGCTGTCCAGTTAATTTTCAGCATTCTTCTATAAAACCACATCTCCAAGGCTTCCGGAGATTTTTTCGCCTATTTACTAATTGTCCATGACTCGCAGCCGTATGTTAATACTGGTTCTATGTAACATGCAAGAACTCTTTTCCTGACTTTCAAGGACAGTGACTTATTGCACAAAACGTTCTTCATTTGATAGAATGTAGTTTTTGCTTGCCCTATTCTGCTCTTTATCTCAGTGTCACTGCCGTCTTATAAAACTAATGTAGAAATTCCTCAGGTAGAATCAATGATTCCATCAGTCGGCTATTCCTTGAACTTGAATAATTTATGTACACATCGCACACAATAAATTCAATGGTAATCATTTGAACATGTATGTTTCCACTGTCCAGTAACCATTGCCTTTACGCTGTTAGCGAGAAGTCAGCAACAGGAATGGCTGTACCTAAGAGACTGTGACGATGTCTGCCCCAGAAATCCTGATGCAATATGCCAGTAAGTCTTTTGAAAGAGAATAGTATGAGATCAATACACTCCCATACACTTCTTCTTCTTCTTCTTCTTCTTCTTCTTCTTCTTCTTCTTCTTCTTCTTCTTCTTCTTCTTCTTCTTCTTCTTCTTCTTCTTCTTCTTCTTCTTCTTCTTCTTCTTCTTCTTCTTACTGGAGCATAGGTCATCAGCCGACTCACACCAAGCCCTTTGTACCGTATTTCACCGAAAATAAGATCGTGTTTTATGTTAATTTTAGCTTAAAAATGCACTCTGTGGATGTCATATATATATATATATATATATATATATATATATATATATATATATATATATATATATATATATATATATATATATATATATATAACGTTGGCATTCGTGACTCTCCACAGATCTCTGTCTTTGGTTTTCTGGATCAACTCTGCCGTTGATATTCCTCCATGCCACCGTCGCAATCCATCCAGTATCATTTTTCTTGGTCTACCTCTGCCTCTCTTCCCCTCGATCTTTCCAGTTGTCACGATGTTCTCCAGCACCTCTCTTCTCATCACATGACCAATAAAAGATGTTTGTCTCTTTCATATTGTTGTATATAATGTTCTAGTTTCGCCAACCTCTTATATATGTCATATATATATATATATATATATATATATATATATATATATATATATGTGTGTGTGTGTGTGTGTGTGTGTGTGTGTGTGCGTGTGCGTGCGTGCGTGCGAGAGAGAGAGAGAGAGATAGAGAGAGAGAGAGAGAGAGAGAGAGAGAGAGAGAGAGAGAGAGAGAGAGAGAGAGAGAGAGAAATCTTCATTTGTTCATGTACACAATTCTACATTAATTCAACTAAAGTCATGCCATCTTCTTCTGGAACATCGTCATAACTCTTCAAATCCCAAATTCTGGTCTAAATTTCTTGCGACTCCGTTTCTCTTAGAACCATAGGTCCCAGTCTCTTATGTCCAGCAATAAAGCTTTCCTTAAATGAGCATTTGCTGTCCATATAGCCTGCTCGTAGTGCAATAGTAACTTTATTTCACACGAGCGACGTAGACTGAGTTGAGTTGAGTTGAGTTGAATTGGCTGACTTGAGCTAAGAACCGACATCACTGCACTCAGAACATTCTCATACGTTCTCCGTCCCCCCAACAGCCAGCGAAGAGTCACAAAATTTATCGTTCCCACCGCTATCTGATTGAACGATATCCTGGTCTTCCCTCTCAGTTCTGAGATTCTACCAGAAACCCTGCCAACCCCTCGCAATCTCATCATTTCCACATACGGATTCTCAATCTGCTCCCGCACCTTCTCCACCGGTCCCACAGACGCACGACCACCTCTTCTTGTCCATAGGTAATCTACCACCAAGAGGTGCATACCTTTCCAGCCTATCAGCCTGTTAATTCCCCCGCACTCCCGCATATTCTCACAATATGTTACCTCTGAAGCGAGGTGAGCCATTCCACACGAAACATTCCTTTCTCCAGCTTACTAAGCATATCCCTTGAGTCCGTGATGAAGACAATGTGTGATGTAGTGGTCTCCTCTAACCAACGGAATGCCGCTGTGACTGCTTCCACCTCCATTCTCATGCTGGAGGTCGTAGCCTCATATGCCATTTTCAAGAATCGTCCAATAGCCTTCGCAATGAAACCCCAACCACTTCGTCTGTTTCTCACCACTTACCCATCAGTATAGATTACTATGTCACCTTGATGTGTGTTAACCTGGATCAGTTGTTGCACCTCAAACTCAGTGCGGCCCGCTGCCCATTCTCTGCACTCACGATCCAGTGTTATTATGACATTGTGCCAGTCCGTCATGTCTTCCGGAACTTCAACCCACTCTCTTTCACGATTGATCACACACCTGACGTATAGATATTTCTGCCTGTGCCATCCAGGACCTGCCTCGTCTTAGTCTACGACCCTTGACCATATCCATGGCTTCATGCAGGCGTGATCCCTGTCTGAAGCAACTCTCAGGTACTATTTGGCCAGAAGGATCCTATGCCTATCCGCCATTGTTGGTAGTGCCAGGATATGCCTCATGCATATAATTAGTGTGTCCTCTGTGCACTCAAGAATTACTCGCATTTATGCGCCCCAACCTTTCAAGCTGGCTCTTTGATACTCCAATTACAATTTTTCAAAACAAAAATTCCAAATTCGGCCTCGTTCAATCTGCCTCTTCAGCTGTGGTTATTGTTGAGGTCCGTGGTTTTTGTGGGTTCATTCACCCTAGTTCTTGTCTTGTGAGTCCTGTCTCGGACTTGCTATTTGGTTTGTGTCTATGACGTCAGCTGGGGGGTCGTTCGGCGGCTATCCTTTGTGCCCGTCTCCTATTGTGGTTTTCTTTGTTGGTGCAGGCTTCTTGCTCGTCTGGGTACAGTCCTTATAAGGACTTTTTATTTGGTCTTTTTGTCTCCCTTTTTTTTTTTTTTTGGTAGTTTCTGTAGGAGCTTTTCGACGTTTCCATTTTCCTCCTTGCGCCTGTTTTCACTTTCGAGTTTGAGTTTCTGCTGCCTTTCTCCGCGGTCATCCATGGTTTTCTCTCTCCGTCTTCTATGTAGTACGAGTAGTCAGGATCATAATCCGGTTCATAGCATCTATCTGGGTATTCTACCGATCTCCTGAGTTTCTTGGGTTTCTTCTTTTCTCTTTCATCCCAACACCTTTTGAATTCCTGGTGCCTCAACTCTTGCACCTTCTCGGAGCTCCTCCAAGGTAGGCTCCCCGGGTCTCTCCGTGCCGTCATCAGTGTGTTCATCTCGGTTTTCTTCGGATGTCTGGCGAGATATTGGTTTCCCTTTGTCTGCCTCGGGCATCGCGGTTGGGCTGCTGGCTGTAGCTTGCGGTTCAGGCTCGGTCTCTTGGTTTTCGTCTTGCGGTTTCTCTGTGAGTTCTTGTATGGCTTCTGTTGGTTTGTTTTGGAAGAGTTCCATTTCAGCTTTATGCAATTCTCTTTCGGTCTTGATCATTTGTAGGATTTCTTCGTTCTCCTTCGTCATCTCGGCCATGCGCTCCATCTCTTGTTTGATGTTCATTTCAGCAAGCAGTTTTTCATTGTCGCTGGTTTTTGGCGGTGTTCGGAGTAGCTTGATTTGCTTCTTTAGCTCGTCTATTTGGCTTTGCAGTTGGGCTCTTTCCGCTTGTGAGCAACCCGTGGCTTTGATACTGTCAGGAGCGCCAAACCATACTCAATGACAGTGTCACACGACGTTCTTTATGATCAGTGCTCGATGTTGTTGACGATAAGTTTCGTGTGATGGTCGTTGTCTAGGTAACGATACTCCTGGTGTGTCAATTGAGCTATCTAAATGTCTTACAATATAACTCACCCCGGCAGTGCCCGTTCACCAGTCATGAAACAAGATTGAGTTGGCGCACATAATCCTTTATTACAGAAAGAACACGGACAAACGGAACATGTTTATAAATCCAGAACACAATGTAATCCACCGAAGAGATATATATATTCCTCACAACTCTACACGCACACATCAATGCCTTCTCACGGCCTGCTGAATCTCAAATTCACAATACATGTAATCCAGCTACTATCCCCGGCTGGACTTCACACAATACAACCCATCCACTGGGTCTAGCCTCCATTAACTCTCCAAACCCCACTGGGTTTTTAGGCCTTCATCAACACTGGGAGAACCACACAACACAAGACCTGACCGCAGCCCGTCTAAACTCCCATGTCCTCGACAGCCGATCCCTTCGGCACCAAGACCTCAACTCCCCCGTCAATCTTTGTCTCTGTCTCTTTAAACCATTCTATGCCCTCACAATGCCTCTCACACAACACACACAAACGCTATCTCATCGCTCCCTGTCTGCCCCTTCTTGCAGCCCCTCTGCCTTACACCTTTCCCCGTTTATCTCCTGATATTTTCTTTCCGGTAAATGCCCTTTCACCTCGTGAACTGTTTATATTGTACGGCCACTCACCTTAATGCCAATGAACACAGGCATGTGTCAGACAGAAATTATTAACTGCTGAAAGAGCCTGTACAGCATCCTCTGACCTACCCCGGTTGCTGCCATAGCCCTCAATGCATTAAGTCCCCTACCAGCCTTCACCACCAAAGCCTCCACGTGATCCTTAAAAGACAAACACCTGTCAAAGGTGATACTCAAGTACTTCCCTTTACTCTTTCACCTAAGAGGACATCCATTTAACATAATACCTGGGACATCTGCCTATCTGTCTCTGAAATGGCGAATCATGACCGCCCACGCTTACTGGCATGGCACATGATGGATGGATGGAACTGAACTGAATCAGGAACAGCCATCACAGCTCGGGACATTCCCAAAAGGGCTCATTCCCTAGCTTCAACAGACAGCGAAGAATCCCAATACTAATGGTACCAACTGCAGTCTGTTTATATATCCGTCTAACCTTTCCAGTGAGTATTGACTGTCGGCCTCTGGTCACTCCCGGCCCTGCTGCATTTTTTTTCTTCAGGTATTGATTAATGTGTTCTTCCACACTATTCACATGATCTAAAAGGACTCTGGCCACATCTGCGTTATCATGCACCAGAATCTCAACCAACGCTGCAGACCCACCCACATCTGTGTTATCATGCACCAGAATCTCACCCAACGCTGCAGACCCATCCAATCTGTCCGCCTGCTCATTTCCCACCACACCAGCTTATCCGGGAAATGATCCAACGGATGCTCTATATCTGTGATTTCTTAACTGAAGCACGCCAAAAGCTATTTGAATATTTATAACATTATTCGCGGGCTTTACAAAATTATAAATTTAAAAATGTGCCTGCTATATGTTTTCAAACATTTAATTAATTCAGCCTTAATGCGATGGCTGGAACTGTTTCTCTTGATGAAGCGTGTAATGTTAGGTAATATTGATGATGTTGCTGTTAGATTTAGTGACGATTGTTTATAAAGCTAACTGATTTATTGAATTTTTTTTAAAGTCCCGCCTGAGGTTGCCATGGCGGAGCCAGACCAAATGATTTCACGGGCCGTATACGGCCTGCGAGCCATACGATCCCCGCCGCTGCAATAATAGGCTCTGTTTTCTTTCATCTTCCAGGTTGCGGTGCCGTGAAATTATCAATGGTGAAGGTAACGATTGTGTCAACCAGTTTTATGATGCCAACAACAAGAGAATTTTTTGCTTTTTCTAAACAAGATCTCCGAGGAGAATGTATTTTAACCGTTTCGGTACCAGGCGATATCACAGCAGACGCCCGAGATGGACCATACAAATAAAACAGCAATAAAATAATAAACAAGAAGTTATTAATTTCATCAAGACTGTACATGTGTGTGTGTGTGTGCGCGCGCGCGTGTGTATATATATATATATATATATATATATATATATATATATATATATATATATATATATATATATACACACGCACACACACACAAGGGGCTTCTCGTGAGTCTTTAGCCTGACAATGAAGGAGTAGGCGGAGAATATTGAAATTTGGCACATGTATAGCTAATTCAGGTTGTAATGAACATATGAACTATGAATGTCCCACCTCAACTGGTTTTCCCGATATGGTGCATGGCACAACACACCCTATTGACCAGATCTGCACATCCAACGGTTTGTCAGAACAATGGAGAAATCAGACGCCAGGACTGTGATAAAATTCTTGATGTTACAGGGTAAAACACCTACAGAAATACACAGGGAGATAGGGCCAGTGTTTGAGGAAGTCTTTCCTTCGTATGCTTTTGTAAAAAATTGGTGTTTGCAGTTTAAGTGTGGCCGTTCCCAAGTTGCAGATCTGCCAAGACCATGACGACCGTCCTCAGAGTGCAATGATGCAAATGCTGCAAAAGTGAAGAAAATCATAGACCAGGATAGGAAAATGACAATTGCAGAGAGGTTCAGCAAAACTGAGTAAGAGTACAGTTTTTAGAATTTTACACAACAGACTGAACATGAGAAAAGTGTGTGCCCCGCGCCTGCTGACATGTGAACAGAAACAAACACGGGTTGATTGCTATGGCCAGTTGCTGAACATGTGGCGGTAGAAAAAAACATGTAAAAGACAATGGGGAAGATAGATGAGACTTGGATTCACCAAATCGTAAAAAAACAGCTGAAAGGCAATCGTCTTGACAGTGACGAAGATGTCATATTGGCTTGTGATAACTAGTTTAGTTCGAAAAATAGGTTGTTTTATTCTGAAGGTCTTTTCAAGGTCACACAGAGATGGCAGAAATGGTGGCTACATTGAGAAGGAATAAGCACTGTGCCAAATTTCAAATTTCTCCGCCTACTCCTTCATGAGAAGCCCCTTGTGTGTGTGTGTTTGTGTGTGTATATATATATATATATATATATATATATATATATATATATATATATATATATATATATATATATATATATATATATATATATATATATATATATATATATGTGTGTGTGTGTGTGTGTGTGTGTTTGTTTGTGTGTGTGTGTGTTTGTGTGTGTGTGTATATATATATATGTGTGTGTGTGTGTGTGTGTGCGTGTGTCATCAAGACTGTAGGTATATGTATATGTCATCAAGGTCTTGCCAGAAAGAGAAAATGACCCTGAAGTTTCATAATTTATTACACATAAATGTTGCTATTGTTCAGAAATGTCTTAAAATTACAACAATCAATGCATTAAAAAAACAAGATTGTCTCTAACTATATATCTATTTCCTGGCTGTGCCCACTATACAATCCATCGCCATCAGTGCGATATCCGTCTTCGATTATATTTTATGGGCCTCTTCTTCTGGCCTATTTATAATCTGGGGAGAAACTGTCACGTTCTCGGATCTCTGCGGCAATCAGTCAATGCAAATATATATATAGATGTGATAATGTCTTGTAGTCCTTTGTTGTCCAGGATACGGTTTCGGCTCACTTGTTTTCCCACCTATATAAGTAGACTAAGTTATCTGGGATACCTGTCCTATATTGGTAGAGAAAATATGCAGGAAGTTGCTTTGGACTAGTATTTGGTTTTCCCACCTATATAAATAAACTAAGTTATCTGGGATACCTGTCCTATATTGGTAGAGAAAATCTGCAGGAAGTTGCTTTGGACTAGAATTTGGTTTTCCCACCTATATAAATAAACTAAGTTATCTGGGATACCTGTCCTATATTGGTAGAGAAAATATGCAGCAAGTTGCTTTGGGCTAGTATTTGGTCTCACTATATCAGCTGCCTCACTCAGTCAAGCTGCTACATTCAGTCAAACTTTATATTCACAAAGTCAGATCTGGATCTAGATGGACCTAGTCACTCCCTGAAATGTCAGCATCAATAATAAATCTAATGATACCATCAGTATGAACATCAGAAATGAAACGCTGTACACTTCACGAAAACCACAAATATATAAAATACATAAAAGAATTATTTTGATCCTAAGAAAATAAACAGTGGAAGGAAAAGAGTCTTGGTGCTCTCAGCTAGTTATCCACAACATAACTGGTTGTTCTCCATCCAATCCGTCATTATATGGCGCTCAAGGTTTAGACTAGAAGATACGCAGTGTCGTCTTCTCCCATGCCTGCCCTCCATGGTCTACAGGTTGAGTAATACCTTGATTTATTTGGCAACTATGTTCTCCCTTCTCTTCTGTATATAATTAGTTTCTCTATATCTCCTTCTCTTATAAGAATAAGGTCTCATACATTAAATGTTTTAAAATCAGTATTTGGTTATAAACAATGTAAGTATATTATGATAACATCTCTTGTATGTTGTTTGTCCATCAAGAATGATGATGACCATTCATTTCATCCAGTGGGGTTGAAAGTATGGAGCCGTGAGTTCTAAGATGGCTGATAAGGCCTATTTTGGCTCGAAATGTTCTTTTGCAATGTGGACAAGGAATGCTTGACGTTTCTGGAGGAGGATTTCCTGCAGTGGTTTTTCTGTTCTGTCTTTTCTTCACAGCTCTTGCAGTCCTGGTTGCCTCACAAGTGACTGTACCCTTGCGTAATGATGCATGCCACGAATTTCGGTCTCTGGCTGCAGTCTCCCAGGTGTCATGATGAATTCCAAAAGCATTCAGTGAGATTTTCAGAGTGTCTTTAAAGCATCTCTTGTATGACCTTCAGGTGAATTATTTTCTAATCAAAAGTTTCAAGGCGAGTGTATTCCCTTCTTTTCATCATCTATGTAATAGGCCTTTACCTATTTGTCATCATCATCATCATTATCATCATCATCATTATAATCATCATTATTCAGGACACACAATTATATGATTGTAACCTGAGATATGTGTAATACAGAGTGGTGTCATTCAGGACACAAAACCCTATGATTGTAACATGAGGGATATTGAATACAGAGGGGTGTCATGCGTCGGAGTGCACTAAATTATTAATTAGTGTATGGGTTATCATTAACATGTTCTCTTCTGATAGACAGGACAGTATACAACAAAGTGCCTTCCATCATGAGATTGATTGATTGTTCATACTCCTCAGCGTGTCTCTTCATCTCACTCATTCTCATCCTTCATCAGACATAATATTCATATGTGCATGGATGATAAGTAAGCATACTGATGTGATTTTACAAATGATAAATTGACAGATTGGATAATAATGAAATTACAATGGAATCTCACTCATTCCACCATCATTCAATAGAGAAAATAATTGTATGGATGATAATTAAGCATAATTATGAGATTCACAAATGATGATTCCTCATGTTTAACAACATTGAAATTACACAATATCGGATCACCACATGTCTGCTCTCATCAAATACATAGAATGTTCATTCATCAGAAATCATAACCATATTGGCATGTATAATTAGGCATCCTGGTGTGATTTACACATGATAAATTCGTATATGCAACACCAATTAAATCATCATGGGACCTCACTCGATCTACAGTAATTCATCAGAAATTATAATCATAGTTGCATGTATGATAAGTGGCATATTTATGTGATTTACAAATGATAAACTCATATATTCACCACCACTGAAATCATAATGAAACTTCACTCATTCCACCATCATTCATCAGACATCATACTCATATTTGCATGGATGATAATTAGGCATACTTGTGTGACTCACAAATGATAAATTCATATATGTAACACCAATGAAATCACAATTGATTCACCACATGCATGCATTCATCAAATACAGAGAATTATGTGATACACCCAATCCACATTTATTCATCTTGTAACATAACCACACTTACAGTGGTGATGATCATGCATTATTATGTGCCTCACAAATGATAAATTCACATGTTTAACAACAATGAAAATACATTTGATTCACCACATGGGTGCAGATGATATTCTTGCATATAGGCAGGGGAGAGATAGGGAGCAAACAGCCCAGGAGTTACAGGCGACAGTAGACAAAGTGATTGACTGGTGCACTGAAATGAGTGCTGTCATTCACCCGGAAAAGGCGGCTGTTTTGTGGTGGTCTCTGGACAACAGGATTGTGAGAGCTGATGTCTCAAGCATCGCGATAGATGGAGAAGCGTCAAAAGAGAGAACCAACTGAAGTATCTGTGAATCACATTTGACAGGAGCCTGTCCTTCAAGGAGACGGTTGTGACAAGTTCTCAAAAGGGACTAAATGCACTTTAAAATATGGCTGCAACGGACACAGAGCAGAGAATGCTCTTCACATTATACCAGCACTTGATCCTCTCAGTGATTGATACCAATGATATGCAGGGCGAACTAGATCGAATTTCCTCATGGTTCGCTGATGCCGGTACCCTTGTCAACCCTGCAAAGGCATCGATTACATGGTTCTCCCTAAACAACCATATTGTGAAAACAGACCTGCCGGCAGTAAGAATGGATGGGAGCATTTTGAGTAGAACCCAGTCGATGACATATCTTGGCGTGAGGCTTGATCGAAGCCTGTCCTTCAGAGATCATGTCAATTATGTTATAATGAAAGTTCAAAAAGGTTTGTCAGCAATGAGAGTCATGGCGACTGCCAATATCGAGCAAAGACTGCTAATACTTCTGTTCCAAGGACTGGTGCTTTCACGCATCGAGTATGCCCTGGCCATCCTCACTGTCAGCACTACACAGATTGGAAGACTTGAAAAGGTACAAAACGAAGCCATGCGCATCATTTTGGGCTGCACGAAAGACACCAGCTGTGTAGCAATGAGATACCTCCTTGACTTCCCGACAATGGAACACAGGATCAAGATCTGGAGAGCTCGTGCATACTTAAAAATAAGTGCAGATGAGCAGCACCCTCTGCATGACGCTATTTTCAGAGAAAAGGGTGACAGGCTAAAGAGAGGCAAATCATGGATAGGTCGGCCGAAAGATGTCGTCAGACAGGTCTGCAGTCTTACCAGCATTAACCCCGGCAAGGAATGGGTGCCGGTGCCTTCAGCTTTTAAGTGCACTTTCTCCTGCATTATCACACTTGACAGACGGTGCAGAGAGCAGAACCCTGCCGCTGTCAATGCAGAGGTTAACGCGCTCATCTATGAACACTCAGATAGCCCCGAAGTGCTCATTTATACAGATGGATCTGTTGTAAAGCAGCAGAGAAGTGCGTGGGCATTTACAGCCCGTTCAGCGGGCCGACCAGTTCAAGAATCCAGTGGTGCCCACTCTATGACCACGAGCAGCATGACGATGGAGGTGATGACAGTTATACAGGCTTTCATATGGCAGGAATCACAGCATTATACCAACGTGTGTGTACTAAGTGAGTCAATGAGCATGATTCAGAAGGTCGAAGCTGGATCTGTACGTAGACAGTGGACTGAGTCGCTGCGGAAGTCTGTTGTCCGTAAAGTCACCTTCATCTTCGTCCCGGGACATGCGGGAGTCGAGGGAAATGAACGAGCTGATAAACTGACTGGCTCTGCACCCTCTGTATATGGCCAGCCCATGGATCGTGCCTATGTTATTAACGTCCTCAAAGATATGGCGAGAACAGAGGACTTTGACGTCAGTGAATCCACATCGCTGTCCAGGATAAAAGACTTGGGAGTAAGAATCGGCACGGCCAGACGCGAGAGGTACATCGGGAAAACGAGGTTGTCAACAACCTAGTTTAGACAGACATACAGGGATTCTTCATTTGTACCGCACGAATATCAACTCGTAGGTGTACAAAGGGTAAATTCGCTTTATTGCGCACTGATCATAATTGGCTCCACGAGCTCACATGAACATGCATATATCATCAACACATCATCACATTATACATTTATAATACTGCTAAGCACGATCTCTATCTATCCTAGCGTAAGTCACTATACTACTGTGCCCTGAAAACTATACAATGGTCAGGGCAAATACATCGACCTGTCTGCTGAGCTGTCCAGTCCCGTCTGGCTAAACTCAGCAGCGTTGTCCAGCTGCGGACTTGTGAATCTTCGTGCGCCAGCACTATTGCGTGCTCGGTTACCTCGCACGTAGTACAGTAGCCTGTCACTAGCTACTGTGCTCTAGTTAACGCTGTTTACGGGTACTTCCCGTGTTTAGTGTCTCCTACTCTAACCTGGGAGTAAATCCCTGTCATATCCTGCAGTGACACGTGCGTGTCCTGTGGGATAACTGCTTAAGAGTTCTATCTTCTACTTCTGTCCCTTGAATCTCTATCCCCTGTTCAGGGATGTTATCTCTATCCTATCTTAGTCTTATCCCTAACTTATATCCTTCTGTTACTTCTATCCTCAGATTCTTGACATACTCTCCTCCCCTCTGTGTTGCGTCACCAACTTTAGGTTATGGGTGTGACGCAATGTGGTTCTCTTAAAAAATTAGGCTGTCTAATTTTGTCAAGAGCTGGTTGAGGTTGCTAACAATGTTCTGGGTATCACGACTGACTACTACTGTCTGATGTCACACTGTTGTATGCATCCACTGGCTAATCATTATCACAACACATCTGTATTGTTGGCCAGAGCTACCGCTCGTCTTTCACTATATTTCTGGGAGCTGTGCGAACAGAAGCCGTTGTCTTTCTAGGACCTGCTTCTCCTATTGTCAATTAACTGACAACCCGAACAGATTGTCCCTGTTATGGGTACAATACATGAATTATATTCATGCCCCCCCCCCCCATATAATGTTGCCAACTCGTTTACAAGCTGTGTGTGCTAGTTTTTCACCTATGTAACTTCCGTTTGTGAAAACATCTTTCAATGTTATACCATAGTTTCGTGAGTCTTTAGTGTCCCCTGTTTAGAGTTAAGCCCCTTTTCCAGTGACTGCTGTATGCACGTTTATCTGAAAGTATTCCTGGTTGTTTGCGTGTTTGCTTATAATTAAAGTATGTGTAAATTACAAACATGTGTGTATGTCTATAATTTAGTTGAGTGTTGTGTTTCAAGCGCCATAAAACGGTTTGATGCAGTCACAAATGAGTGCGTATGCTTGATTCATGACTGCCTTGCCGGTTTAGGAAGCTTAAAATATGTTACCTTACCTGCCATGTATTTGTGGCTATCACACACTTAAAAATAGACAACACGTGTGCTACATAAATGGAATGCAGACAAATTACAAAAACTCGCGCTGTGCGGAAAAATGTCGCACTAATGTTTCGCTCATGTGTTTTTAATCCTTTCACTCAATTTCTTTCTCTCTCCTTTTTCTCACACATTCATTCCACATTAGTTTAAAAACAAAATGTCATTAAAATATTGTCGTCAAGAGAAATTGAATGCAAAAAATATTTACATTAAATTTGGGCTCAGTTTACAGAGTTATAGAGCCGTATGACTGTGCTAGTCATGGTATGTACCAAAATTATATACATGGTTGCAAGGATTGTTTGTAATCAATCCTGGGTATGCTGACTAAATTACCTATCCTATTGTAATTTAGTAAGCTGAGCTAAGCTAACTAAGTGAATGAACTAAGCTAAGGGAGCTAATCTAACTAAATGAATGAAATGAGGTAAAATTTGTTAATTACCTTATTGTATTTATAAGTATGATGATGTAAGCTTCAAATAATGGGCTAAATTTAAGTGATGATTTATTTAACTAACATATCCTAAAATGTATGTACTTAAAGATGAATTGCTAATGTACTTATGAAATTAATGAATATGGTTTCTTAACTAAATGTAAATGAAATTTAGAATGTACCTACTATTAATTTCCTCTCACTAAGAAAAATGGGGATGTTTTTATAAGTTATGTTATTCTAACAAAGATTTTAAACTATATGCAACTGTAATAAAAACATATTATAATACATATCACAATATATTTCTAACTAATTCCAGGTTTGATGGTAAAGTCGCGTTCCTTGAAATGAATATCACTCTATTTCACAATGTTATTTACAAAGTTTGATCTTCGTGATGATCCTGGGTTTAGTCTCTATATGTTGTGTCGAGTATAATACATAACGGCGTAGCGTAATCGTGATGTACTTGTCCGTTTTAATTCATAATGACACAGTTCTATGCACAGTTCTCTTTATGGTGACACACAAATCTATGAGCACTATAGTTACTGTAACATCCCAGTCTGGACACAGATTAATTATTATGTCATAGACTATGGTGATGTTGGCTCATTCCTCAGCGTTACTTCAGGTATGTCGACGTCAGAGGGTCTGCTCAAAGTGTCAGCAAGTAAGTTCATTCTACCCTTAATGTGCTTGATGGTAAAAGAGTAGTTTTGGAGAATCAGAGACCATCTATAAATACGGTTGTTTCTGTGGACTCCTGATTCCATGATGGTGAGTGGGGAATTATGTCTCAATGACAAAATGTGTCTAGCCAAAAACCTATGAAGTTTACGGACACAGTAGATGATACTTAACCCCTCCAGTTCAGAGACTCCGTACTTCGACTCTGTAGGTGTGATTTTCCGGCTCACGTAAATGATCGAGTGGAAAATCCCATCATAATGTTGACCTAGTACGCCTGCGATGGATACAGTACTCGCGTCTGTCCTAAGAAAATAGGTAAGGTTCGGGTTAGGTAAGCGCAATATTGGTATATCGCTAAACATTTGCTTAAGTTTTGATAAAGCGTTTATTAACTCAGCATCTTTTACATTGATTTTTACTGAAGCTTTCAATAAATTCGAAAAAATGCTGGTAACCTCAGCTAAATTTGGGATGAACTTGTTATAATAGTTCACTAGCCCGAGTAGACTTCTCACCTGCTTCTTGGTGGTTGGCATGGTGAGGTTTAAAATTTTTGTAACAATTTTATTATCTGTTTTCAGTTGGCCTTTTGTGATGGTATTTCTTCCAGACCCAACTCCACTTTTGTCGGTTTCACTGTGAGACCGAATATTTTTATTCTGTCGAAGACATGTCGTAGTTTCTGTAGATGTGTGGTCCAGTCTGCAGTATGGATACATATGTCATCTATATAAGTCTCCGTATTTGTTACTCCATGCAATAGATCTCTAGTAAGGCGAACAAATGTGGCGGGTGCATTCCGAAGGCTAAAAGGAAGAAATCGCCACTCATAAAGACCTAGAGGTGTTGAGAAAGCAGTTAAATGCATAGAATTTTTGCTCATTGGGACCTGCCAATATCCTTTCGTGAGGTCCAGTTTAGAGAAGATCATAGATGTAGACATGTTTAAGATAAGATCTTCGCACGAAGGCATAGGCTCTGCATCAACTTTGGTGACTTTATTTAATCTTCTATAATCTACGCAGAGACGGATGGTAGAGGCCTTCTTTTTCACTAGGACAATAGGAAAAGAGTATTCCGACTGAGACTTCTGAATTATTCCAGTCCTTTCCAGATCAAGAATTTCTTTTTCTAGATTTTGTCTATAATTTAAGGGGATGGAATAAGGTCGGCATTTTATAGGAGTGTAGTCGGATAGAAGAATGGAGTGTTCGATTCTGTCAGTCCTACCTGGAATGTCAGAAAAAATTTCTTTGTACTCTGTCACTAATGCAATTGTCTGCTGTTTCTGCTCGTCTGTGAGTTTTGGTTCTATGTGTATGCTGTCAATTGTCGCTGTTATGTCCACTGTTGGAACTGGTAGTTCCATGTCGTCGTCTTCTACTTGGTCAAGTACTGTGGTGGTACTAAGTGCGTATTCTGTTTGCTGATTAAGTGTGGTTGCGTTGTCGTCGTCTTCTGTTGAACTAATTAGTGTAGTTGCGTTATGTTCGTCTGTCGTCCGATTGATTGGTGTAAGTGCGTCCTGTTTGTCTGTCGGCTGTTCCTCACGTCTTGAAAAATACGGTTTCAGCATGTTGATATGGAATATCTTTAATTTTCGGTTTATCGATATTTCATAGTCAACATCTGATATCTTTCGTACCACTTTGAATGGCCCTTGCCATGATGTTAGTAATAAGTTACGTTTGTCTGGCAATAGAAGTAGCACCTCTTGTTCTGGTTCGAGGTGTAGGGTTTTAGCACCTTTGTTTGCGTAATGGCGGTAGATTTGTCCATTTCTCTCCAAAGATGCTTTAACTATTACACACGCTTTCATGATCTTATTGCGTGTTTCTGTCACCATTTCATAAGGTGTTACTGGTTTTGGACTATCTGAGGTGTTAGTAATCAACTGATGGTAAATTGTAAGGGGTCCACGTGGGTTAGCCCCGTACACTAACTCAAATGGGGAGAAACCCGTACTTGAGTGCGGAATTTCTCGGTAGGCGAACAGCACTGTTGGTAACAGTGTATCCCAATCAGATGGGTTCTTTGTTGTCACCTTAGCCAGCATGTGTTTTAAATCACCGTTAATTTTCTCTATAATTCCGTTGCTGGCTGGGTGGCAGGCCGTGGTGAACTGTTGTTTAATTCCTAGCAATTTTGTAAGAGCTTGCGTAGCAGCTGATATAAACTGCGTTCCCCGATCCGGTGTAATGGTCCGAGGAAATCCGAACCGGGAAAACAGGTGCAAAAAGACGTTGGCTACATCTTTGGAGGTGATATATTTAGGGGAACCACTTCTACCCACCTCGAACAGAGAACTACCAGGGTTAAAATAAAACGGTTTCCTTTGCTCGACACCTGATTTAGGGGTTCAACAATATCGACCGCTACACTGTCAAAAGGTCTAAAGGCCAATGTTGATGGTTGAACCTCTGCTGTTACATGCTTTCCCTTTCTTACCAACTGCTGACAAATGGTACACGAACGACAAAATGTTTTAATATCACTACAAAATTTTGGCCAGTAAAAATGGGCTAGAATTCTGGCTCTAGTTTTGTCGTAGCCTAAATGTCCAGCAAACGGTGAGTCGTGTGCAATTTTCAACACGGTTTGTCGGTGTTTCACAGGTAACACCGTCTGCTGTATTTCATGGTTATTGGTGGTATAATTTCTCATGAGAATACCGTTATGGAGTTTAAAGTACCATGAAGCATTTTTGGTGACTTTAGGTTTCTCTCCCAGAAACTTTAAATAGGGTGAGACAGTTGGATCGGCGCGTTGCGCCTCTATGAAATTTTGTCTTGTGGTGTTACTTATCGCACCACTAGGTGTTACTAATTGTAGCATTTCTTCCTGCAGGTCATCTTGTTGTTTCTGCGTTTCTGACCCGGTGACTGCATTAGCCTTGTTGTTTTCTTGCCAGGCTAATATTTCTTCTGTAGTGCAGTTTTTCAGCCCTGGTAGGCACCCAAGAATCAGGTCTGTACACGGTTTGTGTAGAATAGCGCATGTGAACGTGCCGGAAAGGAATGGGGTGTTTATACGGGCCTTTGCTAGCGGGTACATTTCGATATTACCCGAAAAGGTACGGCATTTCACAAAGCCGCCAGTATAATCCTCTGGTTTGGCCACTTCTTTCCTCAAACCGATTAATGTACTTCCGCTGTCCAGTAAACATTGGCATGGCTGGTCGTTAACCATTGCATCGTGGAACACTAAATTGCCTCTGGAGGCTATGGCTGCGTTGGCGTTCTCGCTAGAGAACGGTACCGTGTGCCCATATTTCAGTATCCCATCTTCGTGGAATTGGTGACAAGTATTACATTTATCCAAATTTAAAATATCAACTGCAGCTGACACACTTTCACACTGATTGAATGGTAACACTTCCTCACTATCACTTTCGTGGTCGCTCCCACTTTCAGACGAGGTCTCAATAAGTAAAGCATTGCTTGCTCTCAATCTCTGCCGTCCCGGACATTTAGCGGAATAATGTCCGTAAGAAAGACAAAAGTAACATTTAACGGCACGTCTAAACGTGGTTCTTTTGTTCTCTTGCTTCTTAATCATCATTTCCAGGTGTGACGGGTAAGAAGGATTTTTATCGCACATAGAGAATTCATGATGGAAAAAACGACAATACATACACTGAGGTGGCTTTGATTTTTGCCTATATTTCATTTGAAATGGTTTTGGACTAGGAGTTTTTCTTATGTGACTTTTTGCAAAAGCAGCAATTTCTGACTCCTCTATTGATGTCTTAAACACGTCTCTATTAGAAGAAAAATAAGCCGAACCACGTTTTTCGAGTTGTTCAAGTGATTCAATGTCGGCTTGTTGTAAACACTTCGCGAAGGGGGTTTGAACAGTGGAAATAATTTTGTCCATTACCATTGAATCTATTAATTTATCAAAATTTTCCCCTATCTTTGCCGCGTTAAGCCATCTCTTGAAAATACTTTGGACATTTGAAACATAGTCTATGAAGGTTTCTGTAGCTTTCGGTCTTAGCTTGGAAAACTGAATCTGATATTCCGGCGCGTCAAGCAAAAAATGTTGCATGATACGATCATGTATGTATTGGTAATTATTTCTTAAATCAGATGGAATTGACTCTATTACTTTTAAGGGCTCCCCAGAAAGATTCTTCATATAGATCATTGCCCAATCTTCTAAAGGTACCTTCTGGAACTTGAGTTGGAACTCGACATTTTCGGTCCATGCGGAGATGGAATCTCCTTGGCAATAGGGCTTCACTAACCCTTTATACTTATTGAATCTGTTCTCTTCCTCGGGACTCTTTATTTTCGTGGTAGCAATCTGAACATGTGAGTCAATTTCCATTTCTTTCATCTTTAATTGTGTTTGTAACTCTATTTCTTTCTGTTTGGTTATCTCTGCTATTTCTTTCTGTTTGGTGGCTTCAATTAATTCTATCTCTTTCTGTTTGATGGCTGCATTTAATTCTGCCAGCTCCTTCTGATGTTGTCTTTCTTGTGCTCGTTCATCTCTCTCAGCTGCAGCTTTCTTATCAGTGTATTCTTTGTATTCGTTTTTAGCCCATTGTTCTAATTTGTTCCCACTAAATCCTAGATCTTTTCCTGCTTGGATACATTCACTGAGTGTTGACATTCTTAATGTTTATATTTATATACTGATGGCAATGAGAACAAGAATATCCAATTATATACAGCAATTTACAGTACAATCTGAAACAAGATAAGATGCCTTGTTAATATGCTTAATCAAAACTGTAATTGTACTAATCTGATTTTGATGATTTGCTTGATTTCTTGGACTGTTCCACTCTCTCTCTCTCTCTCTCTCTCTCTCTCTCTCTCTCTCTCTCTCTCTCTCTCTCTCTCTCTCTCTCTGTGTGTTTGTACTGTATTTATGCTCGCTACTACGTTACAACCTGTTACGCAGAGCAGCAACAATTATTACACAGAATATACTGGAAAATACAAGATGTTATTTATGTCTCAATTCTCTCAGAATGGAAGACGAAAATTTGATACAAATGATATGAATGACATGAATTATATGAATAGTTGCATGAATGAATGAATGAATCGTCGTTGTCTGTCTTATGTCGTTTTGTCTTCAGCTTGTCGGTTATAGACTGCGTTGTACCTGTAAGGGAGAATCTCTTAGATTTCGACAATCTTAATCATTTCTTAGTGGTCAGTTGACATAACCACCTTCCTTTAGCATATCATGGGTGATTACTGCACAAACATTCTGATTGTGCTATTATATTAATTGCAATGATTGTTTCTCGTGGGTAAATTTCAAATAACCTTTATAATAACAATTCTGATATCAATATATCACTGTCGCGGGTAGTAAAGAAACCACGCTATGACACCATAATGTTACTATAATAATTATCGAATGTATCAGTCGTAATATGGGTTGGTTTAACAACCACTTTATAACACCAAAATATTTCAGATCTACAAATTGATGGGAAAGACATCAGACTTATTAAAAACATATATTGGAATCAACAAGCTGCCATCAGAATTGATACTAAAGTGGGTCAATATCAGCCTATTAAGAGAGGTGTGAGACAGGGAAGTGTAATGTCTCCATATTTTTTTCCCTATACAGCGAAAATGTTCAAAGACCACTTTCTGACACCAGAATACTTCTGTGGGTAGGTTCAAAGACCACTTTCTGACACCAGAATACTTCTGTGGATAGGTTCAAAGACCACTTTCTGACACCAGAATAATCCCGTCTGTCAACAACCTAGTTTAGACAGACATACAGGGATTCTTCATTTGTACCGCACGAATATCAACTCGTAGGTGTACAAAAGGTAAATTCGCTTTATTGCGCACTGATCATAATTGGCTCCACGAGCTCACATGAACATGCATATATCATCAACACATCATCACATTATACATTTATAATACTGCTAAGCACAATCGCTATCTATCCTAGCGTAAGTCACTATACTACTGTGCCCTGAAAACTATACAATGGTCAGGGCAAATACATCGACCTGTCTGCTGAGCTGTCCAGTCCCGTCTGGCTAAACTCAGCAGCGTTGTCCAGCTGCGGACTTGTGAATCTTCGTGCGCCAGCACTATTGCGTGCTCAGTTACCTCGCACGTAGTACAGTAGCCTGTCACTAGCTACTGTGCTCTAGTTAACGCTGTTTACGGGTACTTCCCGTGTTTAGTGTCTCCTACTCTAACCTGGGAGTAAATCCCTGTCATATCCTGCAATGACACGTGCGTGTCCTGTGGGATAACTGCTTAAGAGTTCTATCTTCTACTTCTGTCCCTTGAATCTCTATCCCCTGTTCAGGGATGTTATCTCTATCCTATCTTAGTCTTATCCCTAACTTATATCCTTCTGTTACTTCTATCCTCAGCTTCTTGACAGAGGTGCCTCGTCAACCAACACAGAACTGGCACTATTAGCCACCGAACGCTGATGCATATGCTGGGGGGGGGGGGTCTGAGCACCTATGGACCTGTCCGGAGTGCAATGAAGATACCCCAGCTGATAACTGATGACTGATAACTGATAACAGTGATTGATTATGGATTAGGACTGCTCACTGTCTCAAAGAGTCAGCTGGTGAAATTAGAGCGTATACAGAACGAAGCTATGCACCAGAGACAACCCAGTAGTGTGTATGCGTTACATCCTTGGCCTGCCTACTGTTGCTGGTAGGCACAAGGTGATGCAAGCGAAGGCATACCTCAGAGTAGTAGCAGACACAGATCACCCGTTGCATGAGGCGCTGGACACCGTTAAAGGTCAGCGACTGATAAGAGGGAAATCATGGATGGCTCAGGCGGAGGATACGATCAGACAGGTGTGCCCCTTGGAGAACATTAGGCGAGGAGAGGAGTGGGTCAGAGTGACAGCGGAGCAGTCAGATTTGTGCAGAGTTATAATCATATTTAGCCGGGAGTGCATGGAATGGCCAGCAGGGGCCACGGAAATGGAAATCCAGCAACTAATTCATAAAAATGCTCGCTCGGGTGATATGATTATCTACACAGATGGGTCAGTTTTTAGAGGTAGGAGAAGTGCCTGGGGGTTCTTAGGAAAAGCTAATGGTCGACGTTTGGTGCAGGAGAGCCTGGCATATGATACCACAACATATAGCTTAAGAATGGAGGTGGAGGCGGTCAGTGCAGCTTTCCGCCTGATGGAGGATACGACACACACACATCGTGATTGTAACTGACACAGAAAGCATGCTGAGGAAGGTGAGGACAGGCAAGCTTCGGGAAGAGTGGCTTGCTTCGCTTCGGAGGTCACGGGTGGCAAGCATCGCCTGGATCTTTTCTCTGGGGCATGCTGGTGTGCTGGGAAATGAACAGGCGGACAGATTGGCTGGCTGTGAAAAACTTGGTGGAGTATTCATGCATGACAAGGCAGACGTGGTTGCGACCTTGTGGGAGCATGTGTACTCCTCGGAGGAGCAAATGGATCACCATAGTCTGGCAAGAATGAGACAGCGTGGAGTGACGAGGGGATTTGGCCGACGCTCGATGCTCAGAGGAAAGGCGAGACGGACATATAATCAAATTGCTACTGGTACTATTGGTGTTGGAACTCTTCGTTGGCTGCTGAGGATGGGGATTCCCCACCGGTTGAGAACCACTGGTCTAATGCTTACAAATTAAATAAGTTGTTTAACTAGAAGAAACCTCCCTCATGGTTTAACCTCGTGTACCATTTATTCATGAACTACGATATCCGAATAAAGTACTTAGTCTCTCCTACTTAATTTCTTAAGAACTAACCACATCTACTTACCAACTTCTTCTTGGGAAATGATCAAGTACTAAAGTACATATAAAGTATAGCATTGTGCTTACCTTCATGTTGATTGAATGGCTTCAAACACGTCGACAACAGGTTTCAGAATTTGACTGAGATTCGATTTGCCCAATGTACTGTCTGTTAGTAGGCTGATGCTTTCCTCATGTCATAACTAAATTTGATTTGGAAGATGCTATCACTCCTCTGACATATCAATCTTCTCCTGCACCGTGTTTGGTCGGTGTAAACAGAACAGACCGTTTTTCGCTTGCATGCCGTATTTATTTTAGTTCCGTCCGCCTGGGCTTGTGACGTCACAGGCATTCCCAAGTCTTCTTTTCATCCTCTTCTTCCGCCCAATGTAGTTATTGGTTGTGTTGTCGTAAAATGGGGTTGTAGTGGAGGAATTATTAATCGCGCTGTTGACGGTTGTTAGAATGTATATCACACCCATCCACCCACACATATCACACATCCATACATACACCTAAATTTAGATAAGTTAACTCCAATGTTAAATCAGCACTACTGTATTTGTCAGACACATGGAAAAGGACTGAAAGAGGTACTAATAAACTACAATTATTCATTAGTTGGTGTTTACGAGGAATAATTGGACTAAAATGGTTTGACAGCATCACCAATGGAGAGCTGAGGAATAGGGCAACACAAATCCCGGTGAATGCAGAGTTGAGGGAAAGATGTTGGTGCTGCAAACAATACACACTGGGAAAACCCGAAGGTAGTGTAACAAGAAACTCGCTTGCCTTGAACCCACTGGAGAACAAAATAGTGGGAGATCGAAACCACACGGAGAAGACAATTAAAGACAGAGATGAATATTATGGAGAGGACATGGGCAGAGCTGCAGAATACAGCACAAGATAGAACGGCTTGGCAGGAGTTGGTTGAGGGCAGAGGTTCCAATTGAGGGTACGGGCATCAGAAGAAGAAAATAAGACTTTTTACCAGCGCCAAAAACCGATCGATATATAAATTCAAAACAATGCAATCACTTTGTTAATTTTTACACAGAAGCCACAAACGATATATTGCAGGAGAAGAGAGCTAATCAGTCTTCAGAAATCCAAGTGCAGTCGAAACGTCCTTCTTGTTGATTTTTCAAAACCTCATAAACTATGGCCATAACGTGAACACAGAAAAAAGCATTTCGTATCCATCCATCATGTGCCATGCCGGTAAGCGTGGGCGGTCATGATTCGCCATTTCACTCGATTACCAGCGTCGTGGATCACCTCAATGTTCTTGTCTCTACCATGCCACGTGGCCAAGCCATCCGTGTATTTACTTCTCTGTCTTCCCATTGTTCTCTTCCCCTCGATCTTGCCAGTTATCACCAAGTTCTCCAATTTATTTCTGCTCATAACATGTCCAACAAGTTTTGACTGTCTACATCTGATTTCACTAATCAATTTACGATTTTCATTTGTTTCTTGTAGTACTTGGACATTGGTTTTTCTGTCTGTCCATGGTATTCATTGCATTCTTCTCAGAAACCACATTTCCACAACCATAAGATGTTTTTCAGCTTGACTACTCATTGTCCAAGCTTCACATCCATACAAAAGTATAGGCTCTATTAGTACCTCAACACTCCTTTTCTCGTTTCAGTTGACATCGTTTTATTTGTCAGTATATTTTTCATTTTGATAAAGGCTACCTTCGCCATGGCGATTCTTGTTCTAATCTCCCCAAGGCATCTCCCTTCAGATGTTATTACTGTTCCGAGATAATTGTACCGATTCACTTGTCGAAGAATTTTCCCATTTGCTTGTATATTACATTGTGGTATTTCGTTCTTCCTAGTGTCTTCTTACAATTTAATTCTAACCCTAGTTGTTCACTGTGTGCAACAACCGCATTTACTAATTGTTACAGATCCTGCTCATTGTCTGCAATCAATACTGTATTATCTGCATATCTAATGTTATTGATGTTTTGTCCCCCCCCCCCCCCCCCCCCCATGATGATTCCATTATTTATATCTTTTACATTTCTGAAAATATTTTCGCTGTATAGGGAAAAAATATGGAGACATTACACTTCCCTGTCTCACACCTCTCTTAATAGGCTGATATTGACCCACTTTAGTATCAATTCTGATGGCAGCTTGTTGATTCCAATATATGTTTTTAATAAGTCTGATGTCTTTCCCATCAATTTGTAGATCTGCAAGCATCTCTACCATGTTGACATGTCTTACTCTATCGAAAGCCTTTGTGTAGGTAGTAAAGCAAAAATGTATATCTTTAGTTAATTCTATATACGGTTCAATTACTCATCATCTCATCTCATCTCATCATGTTCCTCTTGTATCTTGCGGTGTCGAGGTGAAGTATAAACAGCGGGAGAGTACCCGCTTATGGGCTTCATGTATCGATATTCCCATGGACTCTGTTATTCCCTGCGTCCATCGTTTACGTGGTCGGCCTCTTCTTCTGTTAAATTACTGTTCGCAGCATATACACAGCATTTACTGTACACTTGTCTTCCACAAACCCTCATTGTTCTTCTCCTGTTTCAAGTTGTATTTTCTTTCTAACTCTTTGCATGATAATTCTTAGCAAAATCTCCGAGATGTTGCTCATTATACTGTATTCAACAAAAAAGAAACGATTGCTCAAATATAAAGAGGCGTTAGCAATTATGTGGCTCCAATCAGTTTTAACGCAAGCAGAAAGAGTTTGTGTTAACTTTGAAATGTTGACACATTGAGCACAACCCACTACTGGCAACACTGATACGGTACTAGACTCGAGTTTTGCTCTCATTTGAGCTCGTTAGTAGCGCATATCCCTGACTGGACTTGGGCTCGAACTGTCGATCATTGGCGTGTGAGGCGGGTGTATAACCACTTGACCACGCAGCTCACGCGACCAAATTATCATACTAGAATATCACATCATCACCCATTGTTTGCCCAATCGCCGCGATTGTCATCCGTCAATCGATGTGGCCCCGAAACTTTGAAATAACCGTGGGGACATTAGGTGCGCCACAATCGAACAATACATGTGATTATATGTTTTAATTTCTCCACCTAAAGAATTATTCATTTGTCTACATATGATATATAACCATGGAGTATGCACCTGACGAGATGCAGTGACATATGCTAGGTAATAAATCGTACAATATATTGTTTGTGGCTTCTGCGACATACAAACATCGAAGATTACAACCACTGTATTTATGTCTGATGAACTTAGCGTCCTAACAGCACAGGAACCAAATCATTAGGTCGCATTTAGTGTCACTCATCACGTGTGTGTGTGTGTGTGTGTGTGTGTGTGTGTGTGTGTGTGTATTGAGAGAGAGAGAGAAATATATATATATATATATATATATATATATATATATATATATATATATATATATATAGAGAGAGAGAGAGAGAGAGAGAGAGAGAGAGAGAGAGAGAGAGATCATCATCATCCAGGGCCTTGCCGGCTGATGTGGGCGATCATGTTTCTCCACAAATTGCGATCTTCAAAAGCATGGCTCAATTCGTATGCTGACTCCCTTCCGTGCCATGACACAAGACTCAAGAATTTTCTCACGCTGTCTTCCTCTATCTCTCTTTCCACAAATCTTTCCGGTTGTCACTGTATGTTCCAGTTATTGCCTTCTCATAATGTGGCCAATAAATGATGAATGCCTCTTTCTGGTGTTTGTGATAAGTTTTCTTTGAGACTTAGCTTTCCTCAAGATGTCCAGACTGCTCATTTTGGCTGTCCAATAAATTTTCAGCCATCCATCAATCCATCATGTGCCATGCCGAAAAGCGTGGGGGTAATGTTTTGCCATCTCACTCGATCACCAGCGTCGTGGATCAGTTCCGTGTGTCTGTCTCGACCATGCCACGTGGCCAAGCCATCCAGGTATTTAATTCTTGGTCTTCCCTTTTTTCTCCTCCCTTCGATCTTGCCAGTTGTCACCAAGTTCTCCAATTCATTTCTTCTCAGAACATGCCCAAAAAATATTTAGACTGTCTACATCTAATGTCTCTAACCAGTTTACGATCTTCATTTGTTTCTTGTAGGACTTGTTCATTGGTTTTTCTGTCTGTCCATGATATTCTTTGCATTTTCCTCAGAAACCACATTTCCACAGTCATCAGATGTTTTTCAGCTTGTCTGCTCATTATCCACGCTTCACATCCATATAACAGTACAGGTTCTATGTAGCACTTCAATACTCTTTTTCTCTTTTCAATTGATATCTTTTTATTGCTCAGTATGTTTGTCATCATGCAAAAGGCTACCTTCGCCATGGCAATTCTTGTTCTAATCTCTTCAAGGCATCTCCCATCAGATGTTATGACTGTTCCGAGATAGCTGTACCGATTCACTTGTTTAAGAATATGCCCATTTACTTGTATATCACATTGTGGTACTTCTTCCTTCCTAGTGACGACCATAATCTGTCTTCTTACAATTCAATTCTAACCCTAGTTATTCACTGTGTGCAACAACCGCATCTGCATTTTGCAGGTTCTGTTCATTGTCTGCAATCAAGACTGTATCATCTGCACATCTAATGTTATTGATGTATCGACCCCCAATGTTGATTCCTTCCATATCTTCTATATTTCTGAAAATATTTTCACTGTACAGAGAAAAAAAGATCTGGAGACATTACATATCCCTGTCTGACACATCTCTTAATAGGCTGATATTGACCTACTTCATTATAAATTTTTATAGCAGCTTGTTGTTTCCAATATTTTCAGCATTCTTCTATAAAACCATATGTTTAATAAATTTTCAGCATTCTTCTATAAAACCACATGTCCAAGGCTTCTGGTAATGTTTTAACTGTTTACAAATTTCCAATATTCGCAGCCGTGTGTTAAAATTGGTTTTATATAACACGCAAGAACTCTTTTTCTAGCTTTCAAGGACAAGAACGTATTGCACACAATGTCCTTCATTTGATAGAATGCAGTTCTTACTTATCCTATTCTGTTCTTTATCTCTGTGGCGCGTCTTTCATCTTATGTTATCCACGTACCTAGATATTTGAATTTCTGCACTTGCCCCCCCCCCAAAAAAAAAACACACACACACACACACACACACACACACACACACACACATATATATATATATATATATATATATATATATATATATATATATATATATATATATATATATATATATATCCGGATACTTGCAGTAAAACACGTATCATGCTTGTCCCACGCAGTTTATGACCCCCGAATAATCATTACCTACATTATGTGCAATTAAATCCACCAAAGTGTTCTGTGTTTATCACGGACGCGGCGAAGACACACAGCTTGTGAAGTCAAAGCACTACAAGATCACACTGAGGCACATTCTGTACTAAACGTTATACAGGCCCTGTTCATTTCCAGCAAGACCGTCACTAGAAGTAAACATGTCTTATATTTATTAAAAAACATAGTCACGGGTGAGTTTTATACATAAACGTGTTAAAATACTAATGGAAATCTAACTGTTGATGTCGAACAGATTACTGTGTGTAGATATAAGAATTATGTACTAGTATCATCATCATTATTAGCCTTGCCAGCTGGCGTGGACGTTCATATCACTCCACAGATCTCGGTCCTTGATGTTCTGGATCAAAACGGATGATAATATAGTTAGTTAGTTCATCACGGTCCCAACTTCACGGCAAAGGGTCTTCCCATAATGTTCGGTTCCCGTGCCAGTGAATATCACACAAAATGCTCCCAACTGTCGCTTGTGAAAAGTGGAACAGACAGGAGTCTCGACAAACCAATAGTCCGCACAGGTATACTATACAATGCCGCTGTCAGAATACCAACACAAAAGTCTGCTGAAGGATGATAATACTCCTCCATCCAACAGTTGCAGTCCATCCAGCGTCATTTCACTCGGTTCCCCCGTCTCTTCTTCAGGTGATCTGTCCAGTCGTCACAATACTTTCCGTTGTCTCTCTTCTCATTAAATTACATACGAATGGTGTTTGTCTTTTTCTTATAATTGTATATATCTACTTTCATTAACTTCTTTCAGGCGATCGTTATTAATTACTCTGGCAGTACATGGTACGCACAAATTTTGTTCCAGGAACCACAACTCCGTGGCTCCCAAGCTCTTCCTAATGAGTTCGTTTTACATACCACCATCATATAGCAAAAAATAGTTCTACATAACCCCCGCATTTAGTATTTTATTCATGTTTCTTTTGTTCTTGACAAAGGTAGTGACTGCGGAAACGTCGGACAGTTGTATTATATTTAACTCTTACTTATATCGTTGATATTTGTGGTAGTTTTATTATACTTTTACAATATTCTCGGTCTGCAAGGTGTGGAATGCGCCTGGCCCTGCAGCCAGCAGGGTTAGGATCGGCTAGCCTCTCCTAGGAGTGGTGAAGAGCGAAAATTAGTAGCCTGCCGATGACCTGCAGACTACACAAGTCAACCCCCACCTCCGCGTGGTGCAGACCGGGCAACCATGACCGCGAGGTCATGGGCTAACGGGGCTATGGCTCGCCATAGGGGGTGGACTCCCTGTGGTCAGATTTGTGTCCTAAACCTGCGACTGGCCTAGCAAGCCGGCAGGGGATCTTCATACTGCTCGTAGAAAAACTAATAAGTATAAACGGACTGACCCAAACGGATATCGACCCGGCAATGTTAATGGACCAAGAGATAGATCAGCGATTCAAAAAATAGGCACAATGAATGTCTGTGGTTTCAATAGTAAAGAAGAAGAGCTTATATAAACAATGGAAGAGAGGAAAATTGGACTGATGGGAATAGCGGACACCAGGACAAAGGGGGAAGGATGCAAGGAGCTCCATCGCAGCTACACGTTTGTTTACTCTGGAGTAGAACAGCAAGAAAGGGCAAGACACGGTGTTGGAATAGTCATCGAACCACGGCTTGCAAGAGGAATACTAGAAATAAAATATACATCAGAAAGAATCATAACAGTGAGAATATAAGAACAAACAATTACAACATATGTACAAATATACGCACCATGTAATGCAAACAATAATGAGCAAGAATGCGAGGACTTCTACGAAGACATACATGATGTGCTAAATAAAATAGATAAGCAGGACAACATCATAGTTATGGGAGACTTCAATGCAAGACTAGGACATAACAGAGTGGGCATAGAAAAACATCTGGGAGCATTTGGAGACAAGCAAAATGAAAGGAATGATAACGGAAGTAGACTATTGGAGCTTTGCAGCCAACACGACCTCTATTTAACAAACACATTCTATAAACATAAGGATTCACAAGTATACACCTTGTATAAATGGAACGATCTAGATACTAAAAACCAAATTGATTTTATATTAACAAGAAACTACAGAAAGAGAAATATATTAGATGCAAAGGCAGTGCCCAATTTCAGTATAAACACAGATCATAAAGCAGTCGTTGCCACAATAAGAACAATCAGAAGAAGAAAACAAAGAGCAGGAAAATACATGCCATGCGAATCAGTAAACTTAAAAAACCTTAAAGACGAGGCAGTAAGGGAAAATTATGAGAAAGAACTAACAGAACTCTTTGAAAATTTACCTGCAGAAAGAAAAACAGTGGAAGAAGAATGGGAAATGTTCAAATAAAGCATTTTAAATACTGCAAAAATAACATGTGGATCCACGAAAAAACGCAAAACACGGTTAAAGAAAATAACATTTGGTGGAACGCAGAAGTAAAGGAAGCGGTAAAAGACAAAAAGGAAAAATATAAAAAGTGGTTGAAGAGCAAACAGGAATGTGATTACATAGAATATAGAATAGCGAGAAGACCTGCGAATAGAATAGTAAAGAGGGAAAAACAAAAAGACTGGGTAGAGTATGGAGAAACCCTAAATAAAAACTACAAGGAGGCAACTAGAAACTTCTACAAAAAGGTAGGTGCAATGCGAACCAGAGGAGAACCCTTTGACCCAACTGAAATAATTAACAGCGAAAATGGAGAACCAATAAGTGAACAAAAACAAATCCTAATAAGATGGAAGCAGTATTTCGAACAACTTCTCAACATCCCATCAGATGTCACAGGAATTCAAGAAACCTATACAGATGTCACCGAAGAACTAGAACCAGACATACTAAAAGAAGAAATTATAGAAGCCATCAGATTAGCCCCATTGAACAAATCACTTGGACAGGATGAAATACCAAATGAACTAATTAAAGCAGCAAGAGAAGTAGGAACAGCTTGGCTACATAGACTATTCAACCATGTTTGGGTAGAACAACAGACACCACGAGACTGGGGAAACGCCATAATTATCCCAATTTGGAAAAACAAAAGCAGCAAACGAGACTGCACACAATACAGAGGCATTTCACTGTTGAGTCATACTGGGAAAATATTTTGCAAAATTCTAGAAAAAAGATTACGAACTACTTTAGAACCCCAGCTAAGCGAAACACAGCTTGGATTTAGGAAAAACAAAGGATGCACAGATGCCATTTTTGCTCTTAGACAACTTATAGAAAAATCAATCGAATTCAATGAAACACTCTACTTAGCCTTTGTCGACCAAGAAAAGGCATTCGATAGAGTAGACAGAAACAAGCTGTGGGAAATCCTTAAACAATATGGAGTGAGTACACATCTAACAAACCTATGTAGAAGTTTATACAACAACAGTGAATGCATAGTGAGAGCAACTGGAGGACACTCAGAACCCTTCACCATAAGATCTGGAGTACGTCAAAGTTGTGTCTTGTCCCCTCTCTTGTTCATAACATATATAAACAACATATGTAAAGAAACCAGCCAAGCAGAGATAGCAAGAATACCGCATGACGAGAACACAGAAGAAGAACCATCTGCAAATCTAACCATTAGAGAACTCCTGTTTGCGGATGACCAAGCACTAATAGCAAAATCAGAAGCTGAATTACAAGACCACATGAATAGTCTAAACGAAATGTGTAGGGAACATAACATGAAAATTAGCACAAGCAAAACAGAGGTAATGACTATAACTAAAGAAGAACAAACAACAACAATTCACCTAAACGAACATCCCTTGAAACAAGTAAAGAGTTTCAAGTATCTAGGAAGTATAATATCATCAAATGGCAGATCAGAAGACGAGATCGAAAATAGGTGCAATAAGGCGAATCAACTCATTGGACAAATGGCACCAATACTAAAGAACAAACATGTATCAATAACTACTAAGAAAGCACTTTACAACACAATCTTCCTGCCAACTCTATGCTACCAATGCCAAACCTGGACAATGACAGAAAAAGAAAAAAGAAAAATCACAGCAACAGAAATGAGGTTCTTGAGAAGAATACTCAACGTATCAAGAAGAGATAAGATCAGAAATGAAGAAATCAGGACTAAAGTGGGGGTTAAAGCAGCACTAGATTTTATCAGAAAACAGCAAATCAAATGGTTTGGCCATGCAAGTAGATTACCAGTCAACAGCATACCACAACAAGCAATGATGTACAGACCAGATGGAATCAGAGGAAGAGGCCGACCACGTAAACGTTGGACGGAGGGAATAGCAGAGTCCATGGGAATATCGATATATGAAGCCCATAAGTGGGCACTCTCCTGCTGTTTATACTTCACCTCGACACCGCAAGGTACAAGAGGAACATGATGAGATGAGACAATATTCTCGTAAAAGTAAAAGTATAAAAGTTTTTTTTAAATTATACTTTTACAATATTCTCGCATGTCAGACTGCGAGAACTGCAAATTAAAAGAGGTGTTGCCAAACAAGAACACTACGCAGGAAGCCAAAGAAGATTGATTAACCAACACAGAACTGGTGTCGTGAGCCGCTACACGCTGCGGGATTTGCTGAGGAGGGGATCCGGGCACTTACGGACTGAATGATTCCAATGTGCAATGAGAATGATCTGTCGACTAACTAACTAACTAACTAATATTCTCGCATATTTCCCCATATATTAGTTATTCGGTTTACGCGGACCGAGGTCATAGTCAGGTAATTTTGGATGTTTGCTTTTTCTTATGTCCTTGGGATTTAATAACACATTTTTATTTCATTGTAGACTGTCAAAAGTATACACTTCTGTTTACTGAAAAGTCGTGTGTCCAGTTCTTCTGTATGCTAGAAAATTTGAACAATTAGTTCTAATATCTCGTGATGGTCAGTTTAAACTCGCTTTAAAATTACCGTGGTAGACAATTCAAATTACTGTTTGAATATGTGTGTTGTATATTTAAGCTTGAACGATTTATCTTATTGCTTTAGTTTATATTGTGTGCATTCTGCAGTATGTGACGAGATGCGGCGAAATATGCCAGGCATTCAATTGTGCAATCCATTGTTTGTGTCTTCATTGTTCAGATTTGTACTACAATAGTCGAGAAGCTGGAGAGTGCCCTGCAATTTTCCTCAAACCATGTTTATTTTGCCTCTTGGCACAACTTTCTAATTCTTCTTTGATCTTGTAATCTTTTCATAGTTGCTGTGAAAGATTATTTATTTGTTATGTCTTATTATTTTCATTTTCAGTCATATACTTCTAACGGACTATCATCTTCAATTTTGGGATAGTTGTTTCTGCAGCCTTTCTTAGTTCTTCATTATTTTCCATTGATCATTAATGTCTTGCAATATAAATTTTTAAATTAGTGTATCAAATCTGTTCTATATTTTTATGTAGAATTTGTCTGTCATCTCATTCTTATTCGCCAGTGCACACAGGAAAAATGTTTAAACAAGTTGAAATGCCTGAAATTAACATCAGTGGAAGAATCATAAAAAACCTAAGGTATGCTGACGATACAGTGTTACTAGCAGAAAGTGAGCAAGAATTACAAGACCTAGTGGAACAAGTAAACAGGCACAGTGCAGAATGTGGCTTAGATATTAACATCCAAACCACAAAAACTATAATAATTATCAGTAAAAATGAAAGGTTATCAATGAACGTCACAGTAAACGGGGAAATACTAGAACAAGTAACAAGTTTCTCCTATCTTGGACATTTAATAACAGATGATGGCAGAAGTGAAATAGAAATCAAAAAAGAGAATAGGAATGGCCAAAAATGCTTTCAACAATATGAAATCAGTATTAACATCTAGAGAGGTTAGTTAGTTAGTTAGTTAGTTAGCTAGTCGAGGTTCCAACTTCACGGCAACGGGTTGTCCCCATTATGCTCCATTCCTGTGTCAGTGAGTATCACACAAAATGCACCCCACTGTCCAATGTGAAAATATGGAATAGACAGGAGTCTCGGCAATCCAACAGCCCAAACAGGTACACTGTGCATAATGCCGCCGCCAGAATGCCAACACAAAATTCATCCACGAAAACCACAGTTCATCGTCGATGGACTCGGCAGTCATCTGCCCCTACACAGTATACGTAAAACTGGAAGCTAAATTTAATAACACATACTAAAACAAGTCTAGACGTCTGCATAAAACGTGATTTGTGGGTCTACTTATGTTATAAAAACGAATTTCAGAAGGGCGAGAAGTACAGAACCGTAAAGTATGGAGAAAGATAATATCAAGTAATCGGTTCTTGTATTAACGCGATCTTGAAATAATCCTAATCCGCATTCCCCTAGAAACCCTAATATTCCTCCCTGAGGGGGAGGTGCGAGGAATGGAGGGGGTAGGGAGTTGAGGATTCCCCACCGATTGAGAACCACTGCTCTAACGTATCTTCTAGTTTAACGCATTTCTTGTTTGATATTCTCTAGCTTACTTTCTAGTTTCACACATTTCTTGTTTCATATTCTCTAGCTTACTTTCTAGTTTCAATATTTCTTGTTTCACATTCTCTAGCTTACCTTCTAATTTCACACATTTGTGGTTTCATATACTCTAACTTACCTTCTAAATTTACACATTTCTTGTTTCATATTATCTAACTTACCTTCTAGTTTCACACATTTCTTGTTTCATATTCTCTAGCTTACCTTCTAGTTTCACATATTTCTTGTTTAATATTCTCTAACTTACTTTCCAGTTTTTCACATATCTTGTTTGATATTCTCTAGCTTACCTTCTAGTTTCACACATTTCTTCTTTGATATTCTCTAGCTTACCTTCTAATCTTACACATTTGTTTAACATTCTTACCTTGCCTTCTAGTTTCACACATTTCTGGTTTAACGTCTCTAACATAACTTCTAGTTTCACACATTTTTGGTTTAACGTCTCTAACATAACTTCTAGTTTCACACATTTCTGGTTTAACTGTCTCTAACCTACTTTCTAGTGTCACAAATTTCTGGTTTAACTGTCTCTAACTTACTTTCTAGTGTCACAAATTTCTGGTTTAACTGTCTCTAACTTACTTTCTAGTGTCACAAATTTCTGGTTTAACTGTCTCTAACTTACTTTCTAGTGTCACAAATTTCTAGGACGAGGGAGTCTCCGCGGCGAAGTGAGTACACCGCTTACCTCGCGCCTCGAAGGTTGTGGGTTCCATTACGGGCTATGACATTCGGTTCACGAATACAATTTTCTCGGAGACTCCTGGAAGTCGTCGCTGGAGCTACGGAGTTCGTGCTTTTTGCGAGGCTTTCCCCCTGGTCTCTGGGTAGTGAGATCGGACGCCCGTGTGTATTGTTGCGCGCGTAAAAAATCCCTTGGCAGTTGGAAATCGAAAAAGAGTAGCCTAATTTCGCGGCCCGGGCAAAATTTCGAGTTAAAAATCTACCAAAGTATTTCAGGATCCTCGCCGGTGCTACGGAGTTCGTGCACTGAGCTGAGTTTCTCTAGGCTCAGGTTTGAGTTAGGAGAAGAACGGGGCACTTATGGGTTACACCCGTGTGCCGTGATGTTGATCCATCGACTAAACTGTTGTGTTATCTCCGAGAACCTGAACAACTCACCAGCAGCATCAAACTAGCGTTGCAACCAGCATCATAACCCCAGCGTTGTGAACCAGCAACACACCTACAAACCATGTAAATGAACTGACTTGTTGGTCACTGGCGAAAAGGATGACCCGAGGAGGAATGACGAAGAGAACTACTAGCTTCACCGTTTGAAACACCATTTGCAGTTGAGTGCGCGAACACTTTCCTGGAGTCACTGTCACCACCTTGCTTACAGACCACCATTCCGTCTTGTGATTAATAAGACATTGTAACACCCAAGCGTATGAATACGCTATTAAGGCCCAAACAGAGGACATTTTATGTATATACTAATTCTCATCTCTTATTCGACTTTAACTTCTCCTTGTGGGAGCTTCTAATTTCTATTTTAAGAATTCAACCAATGATAAGCGGTGTCGTCGCTTATTGCAAATTAATAATGGGAGTTAGTGCTTCTTAAACCAACATTTAATTAGTATCCAAGTGAGAGAGAAGAACGAAAGTTCATTCTTCGTCTGTAGCGACTTCTGTGTGCTGCAAAGCTCAAGCCATGCCTGGGGGATAAATTCTTTTCCACAGGACCATCGTGTCACTGCTATGTCTGCTGTCATCCTTCTGTGTATAGCTGTACAACTTCATCTGCAATTCCTGTGCCACTGTAAGAATAGTAGAGTCTTGTCCCTGCGACCAGTAGTCAAAATCCCTAGTTTTACGAGCCACTTGTCGGCTATTACTTCAGTGGGGAGAATTTCCCAACGGTTAGTTGTACCTGTGAGACTTCTCTCTACAATAGCTGATCACGCGACAGTAATTAATAATAATAATAATAATAATAATATATATATATATATATATATATATATTTATATATATATATATATATATATATATATATATATATATATATATATATATATATATATATATATCCACAGAGTTAAAAGTTTGCTCTTCTTGCCTTCTTATTTGTCAATTCGTCAATTACATATGATAATTCCAAATGTTTACATAATTTCTTCTCTGTAGCCGACAGTCGTAGTTCACTATACCTCTCTTGGGTCATTGATGTTCTTAACTGTGTTTTTATATGAGTTTCGAAAACCGTTTACCTGATGCTACATTAACTAGTAATGTCAACAGAATTCTCAAGCCTATAAGCAGGTATGGAAATAATGAGGTTAAGTTGTTCGTGGTTATATATGTTAAGTTTCTTTAATGGGTCTGCCCGTCTGCTATTCCACTGCTCAAAACTCTGTACATATTCAACTTGAAGAGCTCAAAATCATCAATATCCTTACAACATTTGCTTACTTTGTTAATTAGAGAGGAAAGCACCGGCAGCCCTAGGGATTGGGCCGCCTGCGTGCATGCACGCACTGCACATCCGTCAGAACCGGCACTAATGTTGTTGTATATGTATTATGATTAGCCTCTTCTGGGGTTCATCAGCGATGGATACTTATGCATTGTTTCTAGTTAGTCGCGTCTCCAACTTCACGGCAACGGGTCGTCCCCATTATGCTCTGTTCACACAAATTGCTCCTCACTGCCCAAAGTGAAAAGTGGAAAAGACAGGGGTCTCGGCAAGCCAACAGCCCACACAGGTACACTGTGCATAATGCCGCTGCCAGAATGCCAAAACAAAAATTCTCCACGAAAAATACAGTTCATCGTCGATGGAATTGGCAGTCACCAGAAAGGCTTTATTAACCCGGGTTTTATTCCATATGGCTCGGTCTCTTTCCGCAGGGCGACCCGCTGAAAGCGCCACACAAAGCACGAACTCCGTAGCTCCAGCGACGACTCCCATGAGTCTCCTGAAAAATTAACTCGTGAACCGAAAAGGCAAGCAGTAATTTCAGCAACAACCGGCCGCCATCGTTCCAAACATGCAGTTTACGCTACAAACAACCGCGGACAGATGTAAAAGCATTCGACACGAAATTCACAGCTCACAGTGTGACGCCACGCACTCACTCAGTAGCAGGACGACGGAACCATGCACTATAAATCCAACATGAGGAAAATGTTAACGCAAACCGTACCCACAAGCGTAAACACTCCAGAGACCGTAACGATTCAAATGCCTATCCGCCATGTTGGGGACTGGAAGTCATTTTTCGTTTCTAAAATGCCACTACCGTCTTAAAAAACTAATTTAGAAATTCCTCAGGCAGAACCAATGATTTCATCAGTCGGCTATTCCTTGAACTTGAATAATGTATGTACACATCACACACAATAAATTCAATGGTAATCATTCAAACATTTTTGTTTTCACTATCAAGTGACCATTGCCTTTACGCTGTTAGCGGGATATCCGGAACCCAAGAGGGTGTACATAGAAGACTGTAACTCTATCTGCCCTGGAAAACGTGATGCAAAATGCCAGTAAGTCTTTGGAAAGAAAACAGCATAAGATCAATAGGCTCTCATTGCAGATCCTTTCTTCTTCTTCTTCTTCTTCTTCTTCTTCTTCTTCTTCTTCTTCTTCTTCTTCTTCTTCTTCTTCTTCTTCTTCTTCTTCTTCTTCTTCTTCTTCTTCTTCTTCTTCTCCTCTTTATCCTCCTCCTCATCCTCCTCCTCATCCTCTTCCTCCTCCCCCTTCTTCTTCTTCTTCTTCTTCTTCTTCTTCTTCTTCTTCTTCTTCTTCTTCTTCTTCTTCTTCTTCTTCTTCTTCTCCTCTTTATCCTCCTCCTCATCCTCCTCCTCATCCTCTTCCTCCTCCCCCTTCTTCTTCTTCTTCTTCTTCTTCTTCTTCTTCTTCTTCTTCTTCTTCTTCTTCTTCTTCTTCTTTTTCTTCTTCTTCTTCTTCTTCTTCTTCTTCTTCTTCTTCTTCTTCTTCTTCTTCTTCTTCTTCTTCTTCTTCTTCTTCTTCTTCTTCTTCTTCTTCTTCTTCTCTTCCTCCTCCTCCTTCTTCTTCTTCTTCTTCTTCTTCTTCTTCTTCTTCTTCTTCTTCTTCTTCTTCTTCTTCTTCTTCTTCTTCTTCTTCTTCTTCTCCTCCTCCTCTTCATCTCCTTGGAGCATAGGTCCTCAGCGGACTCACACCAAGTGCTTTGTAGAATAGTTCATTCCAGGATGGGTTTTGCAGCTAAGGTTGTCTCCGGGCTTAATTAAGTAGCTAGTCTCACGGTAACCCTTCTAAGGTCACCCAAGGTAGGTTGCAGGGTTACTTTTCTTCGCTTCTCAAATGGGCTCCTTTAACACACCGTCGACCGCATATGCTGTTATCACATTATGAGGTACATCTGTAGTCGGAGAGTGTTCGCCTGATGGTGAGTGACTCAAATTGCAGCCCGGCGCTACTGTCACGTTTCTGGATGTTATGGGCTGTTGTTTATTTGGTTCGGCTGCTGACTGCCTACTCAAACAGGACAGCACAACTCACATTAGTCCATCAACAAGTCTATCACACCATATGAGGAGAACGACAACGTCTTTATTGTCGGTCAGCATCAGAAACGTTAAGGAATGCAGAGGATAATCCAGGCTTCAGTCCTTCACATGCTACTCTCATTCACGCTGTGATCTGACAACTCAAACCTACACAATTGGGTAGACAGTTAGGCAACGGAGCGTGAACTCGCCTGTGTTGGTAGTGTAGATGTGTCTAGGCAACATGGCCCTAACTTCCTTGCGTGCTCTAATGTTAAATCATTTGGGTATTACCTGTTATAAAGTATCATACATGCTCTGGCGCCGTCACTCCAAGAACCCTCAATAAGATATGGAACTACATCACCGTGTATTAGCCATTGATGGCAAGCTGCGCTTCTAACTGTCGGCTGGTAACAACTGTAAACTTGTGTCTTGTCTTCACGAAGGCTGGAGCTCGAATGCCCAAAACTACCGTTAGGTAGTTATGCCACGTACTGTATGACGTGGCATTTGTTTATTCTCGGTGCTCCATTGTGCACAACTTTCCCAATTCTAATTATTGATGCACTCGCTCATCAAATTAATTCTATGCTACTGTCATTTGCTATATGACAGCTACTACAAGTAGTGTGTGTGGACTACCCTTGAGTTCAAAGATGGCGAGCGCAAAACATGGAATATATTATGATGTGAGGTGAGCAGCTCTCTTTCTAAAATCGAAAAATACAGACATGTAAGATACAACGTTTCTTCTATTCCTTATTCCGCGATCCATTGTTTCCAGCTTCTCAAGTGCAGTCGGCGATATGTGATGGGTTGAGGCGACACAGATGTCCTTGTGTGCTGTATCCTATGCATAATATAAACATTATGATTTGCTGGTATTGCATGAGATGTTATATCTGAATATCAAAGACACAAACAATAGATTGCACTATTTATGGCCTGACATATTTCGCTGTATCTCGTCAGAAATCACACATCATAAACTAAAGTGATTAGACAAATCCTTAAAGCTGAAATATACACATATTCACACAGTACTTTCAATTGTCTACCACGGTAATTTTAAACTGACTATCGTGTCTTTCTGTTTGCACAAAACTAGCTTCTGTCGATTAATCTGCTTTAGCAACTTTTAACAAGCGACCATTATGTGCATTAAACAACACGCGAAATGCTTTGTCCCTATCAATCACGTGACCGGTTTCCAAAATGTGCCGTCCAATCGATGACTTAGGAGGTTTGTGATGTGTCGGCTTGGTCAGGTTTTTAGCGTCTTTATTTATTATTATGTCAATCCAATTGGGTGTGTGTTTGACCACCCTGTTGTTTAACTGTCTGTCTGTTCTGCTGATGTAGGTAGACTGGCACCTGCATGTAAACTGATAAATACTATTGGATTTGGCATACAGAAGGACAGGTCCCGTTACTGCTGGGGTCGGAAAAGGTGTGGTTCTGTTCCAAATAACTGGAGTTGCAGCATAGAATGTTCGGCCGACTTCTGTAATGAGCCGGCCCTTAGACGCTGCATTACGTCATCCTATCGAAAAGTTAGCTGGATAAATACCTTGAGTTTAGGTACTGAAGTTCATCGGGTCCTGGTTTCGGCTGTTGGCGGTAGCCCTTTGTAAATCCAGTACCCATTCAGGTGTAAGACATTCTTCAGAGTTTCAAATTCCTCTGTAAGTGTTTCCTGGGTGCCAATCTACCTGGCTTGATAAAATATGGTGCGTACTAAGTCACGTGTGTACTGGACAGGCACAAAGCTGTGGAAATTTAAGTATTGGCCAGTCCACGTTTCTTTGTGGTATACCGATCTTGGAATTGTGCCGTCTGCTCTATGTCTCACTGGAATATCTAGGAACGGCGACGCTTCGTTGTGTTCGTGTTCCATAGACGGAGAGGTGTCACTATCCGTCTGGTTCATTATGGCTGGAATGATATTGCTTGTAGCTCGTCTGTGGTGATGATTATTATATCGTCCACATAACGACGGTAGAAGACCACGTTGTTAATGTCTGAGGATCTCTTTTCTTCTAAATGTACCATGAAGATGTCCGCTAGAATAGGACCAAGAGGACTCCCCATGGCCACTCCGTCAGTTTAGCTGTAGGACTTTTTTTAAAAATTGAATTTCATGTTAGTTAGTTAGTTAGGTAGTTAGTTAGTTAGTTAGTTAGTTAGTTAGTTAGTTAGTTAGTTAGTTAGTTAGTTAGTTAGTTAGTTAGATAGTTAGATAGTTAGTTAGTTAGTTAGTTAGTTAGTTAGTTAGTTAGTTAGACAGTTAGTTAGTTAGATAGTTAGTTAGTTAGTTAGTTAGTTAGTTAGTTAGTTAGTTAGTTAGTTAGTTAGTTAGTTAGTTAGTTAGTTAGTTAGTTAGTTAGTCGACAGTTCATCCTCATTGCACATCGAACCATTCAGTCCATAAGTGCTCGGATCCCCTCCTCATGTTGGTGATACATAGTAATAATAGCCTCTCCAGAATAGATGTCGGTATGCCTAGTTTTAATTTTTTGTCTTTAATGTGTTCATATATTATTTTTACTGTCTCGTCTAATGAAACTTAGGTTAATAGGAAGGCTATATCCATGGATGCCGTGTGTTTCCTATGTATGTCCATTGCATCCAATAATTCCACCAGTTCGGATGTATTTCTGAATATTTTTGGATCGAAGGACTGTCGTGCTGGCTTTATAATTTCATCTAGCCATCTCGCCATCCGGTGTTGTGCAGAGTTAACCGTGGACAGGATCGGTCTTAGCGGGATTCCGGACTTGTGAAGTTTAGGTAATAAATGAATCACCAAACAACGAGAAGTAGATTGTGAGCTTTACTAGAACACGATTACAAGTTTTAAAAAATGGACGTTGCGACCAAAGTCTTCGCAAACACAGAAAAAACACACATAAACCGACACACCACACGGAAATCACTACATGAAAATATTAAAGTCACTTATATGTATACTTTTTTTTGGCTGAAAACGTCTTTGAGCAACTATCAGTGGATGAAATTAACCGGAATGGATCTCTTTCCTCATTTCTGCATCCAGGTCCTCCGACTTTACTTTTGATCTAACTGGAATTAGGATTCGTCTGATAAGATATCTTCCATTTTACTCTGATAGTCTGACATGTCCATCAATACTGCACCACTTCCTTTGTCTGGTTTCAGTATTCCGAGGCGTTTGTTAGCCTTTAATGCTTTTAATGCAGTAAGGCGTTCGTTGGATAGCGGGCATGTATGTTTAGAGGGTGATGTGCTATACTGGTGTTCTAAATCTATCAGTTTGGTCTTCAGCCATCCGACCAACTCAGCAATCGTGGGTGTTAACTTAGAAACTTGATCAAACAGCATTTCAAACTATACTTGCGACTCAATACGGTTGATGTGTTTGGGTTTTATGCAGAATTTTAAGCCGTATGCGGGGTCTCAGTTGATCGGATAGATGTTGTATCTGTTCATTTGGTGGTGAATCATCTACTGATCTTTGCTTCCCGCCCACACTTGGAGGATACAGACGCAACAAAGAGTCATGGCTGAATGCGGCGGTCTTTGCTCAAAATGTTTACGAAGGACTTCAGGTCAGAGAAGAGACATGTGCGGCCGCCATAGATTAGAGGACGCATATAACAGAGTATCTTTCGAGCACTTGATGCAAACCCTCCTCAGACTGAAAGTGCACCCTCACCTTGTACGATGGATAGCTGCAGTTCTGCTGCAAAGGCAGGTGGTGCTAAGATGCGGAAGTTGGTCTTCTGAGCCGATAACGATATGTCCAGGATTGCCGCAGGGTTCACCACTGTCACCAGTACTATTCAACGCGTATACGGTGCCGATCACTGAACAACAATTGGACGGGAGGGGCTGGACTCTGTCATTTGCTGACGACATTCTCGTGTATCGACAGGGTCGAGATACACAGGCGGTTACTAATGATATGCAGGGCGAACTAGATCGAATTTCCTCATGGTGTGCTGATGCCAGTGCCGTTGTCAACCCTGCAAAGGCATCGGTTACATGGTTCTCTCTAAACAACCATATTGTTAACACAGACCTGCCGGCAGTAAGAATGGATGGGAGCAGTTTGAGTAGAACCCAGTCAATGAAATATCTTGGCGTGAGGCTTGATCGAAGCCTGTCCTTCAGAGATCATGTCGATTATGTCATAACGAAAGCTCGAAAAGGTTTGTCAGCAATGAGAGTCATGGCGACTGCCAATATCGAGCAAAGACTGCTAATACTTATGTTCCAAGGACTGGTGCTTTCACGCATCGAGTATGCCCTGGCCATCCTCACTGTCAGCCCTAGATTGGAAGACTTGAAAAGGTAAAAAACGAAGCCATGCGCATCATTTTGGGTTGCACGAGAGACACCAGCTGTGCAGGAATGAGATACCTCCTTGACTTTCCAACAATGGAACACAGGATCAAGATCTGGAGAGCTCGTGCATACTTAAAAATAATTGCAGATGAGCAGCACCCTTTGCATGACGCTATATTCAGAGAAAAGGGTGACAGGTTAAAGAGAAAAAGTTGTAAAGTAGCAGAGAAGTGCGTGAGCATTTAAAGCCCATTCAGCGGGCCGAACCGTTCAAGAATCCAGTGGTGCCCACTCTATGACGATGGAGGTGATGGCAGTTACACAGGCTTTCATATGGCTGGAATCACAGCATTATACCAACGTGTGTGTACTAAGTGATTCAATGAGCATGATTCAGAAGGTCGAAGCTGGATCTGTACGTAGACAGTGGACTGAGTCGCTGCGGAAGTCTGTTGTCCGTAAAGTCACCTTCATCTTTGTCCCGGGACATGCGGGAGTCGAGGGAAATGAACGAGCTGATAAACTGGCTGGCTCTGCACCCCCTGTAGATGGCCAGCCTATGGATCGTGCCGATGTTATTAACGTCCTTAAAGATATGTCGAGAACAGAGGACTTTGACGTCAGTGAATCCACATCGCTGTCCAGGATGAAAGACTTGGGTGTAAGAATCGGCACGGCCAGACGCGAGAAGTACAGCGGGAAAACGAGGTGCCTCGTTAACCAACACAGAACTGGCACTATTAGCCACCGAACGCTGATGCATATGCTGGAGGGAGGATCTGAGCACCTATGGACATGTCCGGAGTGCAATGAAGATACCCCAACTGATAACTGATAACTGGTAACTGATGATGTTGCTACTAGATTTAGTGATGCGTGTTTATAAATCACACTGATTTAGTCTCGCCGTTTACGGCCTGTGAGCCAGACGATTCCCGCCACTGCAATAATAGGCTCCGTTTTTCTTACATCTTCCAGGGTGTGGTGCCTTGAATTTCCCCAAGGTCACGGTAGAGACTGTGTCACCATATTTTTTGATGCCAACAACAAGAGAATATTTTGCTTTTTCTAAACATGGTCTCCGAGGACAGTGACTTGTAACTCTTTCAGTACCAGACGATATTGAAGCAGACGCCCGGGATGGACCGTGCAAATAAAACAGCAATAAAATAATAAGCATGAAGTTACTAGTTTCATCAAGACTGTACTTGTATGTATATGTCATCAAGACTGTATGTATATGTATATGTCATTAAGACTTATATTTATGTCATGTATATGTCATCAAGATTTATGTATATCTCATCAAGACTGTAAGTATATGTCATCAAGACTGTATGTATATGTCATTAAGACTGTATGTGTATGTATATGTCATCAAGACTAAAGGAGAATGTATATATCATCAAGACTGTATGTGTATGGATATGTCATCAAGACTGTATGTGTATGGATATGTCATCAAGACTGTAGGTGTATGTATATGCCATCAAGACTGTAGTGTATGTATATGTCATCACGCCTGTACGTGTATGTATATGTCATCAAGACTGTATGTATATGTCATCAAGACTGTAGGTGTATGTATATGTCATCAAGCCTGTACGTGTATGTATATATCATCAAGACTGTATGTGTATGTATATGTCATCAAGACTGTATGTATATGTATATGTCATCAAGACTCTACGTGTATGTATATGTCATCAAGACTGTATGTATATGTCATCAAGACTGTATGTATATGTCATCAAGACTGTATGTGTATGTATATGTCATCAAGACTGTATGTATATGTATATGTCATCAAGACTGTATGTGTATGTATATGTCATCAAGACTGTATGTATATGTATATGTCATCAAGACTCTACGTGTATGTATATGTCATCAAGACTGTATGTATATGTCATCAAAACTGTATGTATATGTCATCAAGACTGTATGTGTATGTATATGTCATCAAGACTGTATGTGTATGTATATGTCATCAAGTCTGTATGTATATGTCATCAAGACTCTACGTGTATGTATATGTCATCAAGACTCTACGTGTATGTATATGTCATCAAGACTGTATGTATATGTCATCAAGACTGTATGTGTATGTATATGTCATCAAGACTGTATGTGTATGTATATATCATCAAGACTGTATGTATATGTATATGTCATCAAGACTGTACGTGTATGTATATGTCATCAAGCCTGTACGTATATGTCATCAAGACTGTATGTATATGTATATGTCATCAAGACTGTATGTGTATGTATATATCATCAAGACTGTATGTATATGTATATGTCATCAAGACTGTATGTATATGTCATCAAGCCTGTACGTGTATGTATATGTCATCAAGACTGTATGTATATGTCATCAAGACTGTAGGTGTATGTATATGTCATCAAGCCTGTACGTGTATGTATATATCATCAAGACTGTATGTGTATGTATATGTCATTAAGACTGTATGTATATGTATATGTCATCAAGACTCTACGTGTATGTATATGTCATCAAGACAGTATGTATATGTCATCAAGACTGTATGTATATGTCATCAAGACTGTATGTGTATGTATATGTCATCAAGACTGTATGTATATGTATATGTCATCAAGACTGTATGTATATGTATATGTCATCAAGACTGTATGTGTATGTATATGTCATCAAGACTCTACGTGTATGTATATGTCATCAAGACTCTACGTGTATGTATATGTCATCAAGACTGTATGTATATGTCATCAAGACTGTAGGTGTATGTATATGTCATCAAGACTGTATGTATATGTCATCAAGACTGTATGTATATGTCATCAAGACTGTATGTGTATGTATATGTCGTCAAGACTGTATGTGTATGTATGTCATCAAGTCTGTATGTATATGTCATCAAGACTCTACGTGTATGTATATTTCATCAAGACTCTACGTGTATGTATATGTCATCAAGACTGTATGTATATGTCATCAAGACTGTATGTGTATGTATATGTCATCAAGACTGTATGTGTATGTATATATCATCAAGACTGTATGTATATGTATATGTCATCAAGACTGTACGTGTATGTATATGTCATCAAGCCTGTACGTATATGTCATCAAGACTGTATGTATATGTATATGTCATCAAGACTGTATGTGTATGTATATATCATCAAGACTGTATGTATATGTATATGTCATCAAGACTCTACGTGTATGTATATGTCATCAAGACTGTATGTATATGTCATCAAGACTGTATGTATATGTATATGTCATCAAGACTGTAGGTGTATGTATATGTCATCAAGACTGTATGTGTATGTATATGTCATCATGACTCTACGTGTATGTATATGTCATCAAGTCTCTACGTGTATGTATATGCCATCAAGACTGTATGTATATGTCATCAAGACTGTATGTATATGTATATGTCATCAAGACTGTATGTGTATGTATATGTCATCATGACTCTACGTGTATGTATATGTCATCAAGTCTCTACGTGTATGTATATGCCATCAAGACTGTATGTATATGTCATCAAGACTGTATGTGTATGTATATGTCATCAAGACTGTATGTGTATGTATATGTCATCAAGACTGTATGTGTAAGTATATATCCTCAAGACTGTATGTATTTTATATGTCATCAAGACTGTACGTGTATGTATATGTCATCAAGCCTGTACGTATATGTCATCAAGACTGTATGTATATGTTTATGTCATCAAGACTGTATGTGTATGTATATATCATCAAGACTGTATGTATATGTATATGTCATCAAGACTCTACGTGTATGTATATGTCATCAAGACTGTAGGTGTATGTATATGTCATCAAGCCTGTACGTATATGTCATCAAGACTGTAGGTGTATGTATATGTCATCAAGACTGTATGTATATGTCACCAAGACTGTAGGTGTATGTATATGTCATCAAGACTGTATGTATATGTATATGTCATCAAGACTCTACGTGTATGTATATGTCATCAAGACTCTACGTGTATGTATATGTCATCAAGACTGTATGTATATGTCATCAAGACTGTATGTATATGTCATCAAGACTGTATGTATATGTCATCAAGACTGTATGTATATGTCATCAAGACTGTAGGTGTATGTATATGTCATCAAGACTGTAGGTGTATGTATATGTCATCAAGATTGTAGTGTATGTATATGTCATCAAGACTGTAGTGTATGTATATGTCATCAAGACTGTACGTGTATGTATATGTCATCAAGACTGTAGGTGTATGTATATGTCATCAAGACTCTACGTATATGTATATGTCATCAAGACTGTATGTATATGTCATCAAGACTGTATATATATGTCATCAATACTGTATGTATATGTCATCAAGACTGTACGTATATGTATATGTCATCAAGACTGTATGTATATGTCATCAAGACTCTACGTATATGTATATGTCATCAACAATGTATGTATATGTCATCAAAACTGTACGTGTATGTATATGTCATCAAGACTGTATGTATATGTATATGTCATCAAGACTGTATGTATATGTATATGTCATCAAGACTGTATGTATATGTCATCAAGACTGTAGTGTATGTATATGTCATCAAGCCTGTACTTGTATGTATATGTTATCAAGACTGTACGTGTATATATATGTCATCAAGACTGTATGTATATGTATATGTCATCAAGACTGTATTTATATGTATGTGTCATCAAGACTTACGTGTATGTATATGTCATCAAGACTGTATTTATATGTATGTGTTATCAAGACTTACGTGTATGTATATGTCATCAAGACTGTAGGTGTCTGTATATGTCATCAAGACTGTACGTATATGTAGGGGAGACTGGGGAGAAATGGACATAGGGGAGAAATGAACCACCCCCTCTCTGGCCCCTGGCTGTGATGCAATGAAAGTGAAACCATAATAAGTTTGTTTTCCACATCAAACATAGTCCGAATTTTTCATTTGCCATCGACTTCCCGCACAGGTCGTTCCCACGCAAAGTTTGAAAAATTTTCTGCACTAAAGTTTCTTTTTCCAGTTCCAGACACCATCGTAAAGCAGACGCATAGTCAGGAATCAGGACAAGGTAATTACGTTAATATCTTTATTTACTTGTTATTTAAGAGTTCATATAAAAAATATAGCATATAATATTAGATTTAAGAGACTTTATGGCTGAATAGTTTAATACATTGATGGGGGAGAAATGGACCGGTTCATTTCTCCCCATGGTTCATTTCTCCCCATAGAAGAAATTGACAAGACAGTCTGTTGTTATTAAAAGTGTTGAAGATTGCATTCGAATATCAGCATTATTGATTCTTTTTAATACTGGGGTCTAAATCTAGACCAATAAAACTGTTAACAAATTTGATTTCAGTGATTTATTAAAGATGCACGCCATTCGTGCTATGATCAGTATTTCTTTGCAAATGATAGGCCTACCATTCTAAATGTTATATAATTCTGTCACTCTTTTGTTTCAGATGCCAAGATTGTACATCAGAAACACCAACAAGGGTCTCGTTACGGAGGAACGTATGAGAGAAGCTGTTAATGCTGTGAAAAATGGAATGAAAGTGAGGAAAGCTGCAAGGGAGTACGGCATTGCTCGCTCTACCCTCAATAACAATCTTACAAAAGACAGAGAAGGAAATGGTCTGCCTACTAGACTCGTACCAAATTATAGACATAGCCTTGTTTTAACAGCTAAGCAAGAAGCTGATTTTGCTAGTTACTTGAAAGATTGTGCAAGAATGTTCCATGGACTCACAACTAAAAACGTTCGTATTTTGGCGTACGAGATGGCGAAAGTCAATAACATTGCACATCCTTTAACCTGGGATGAGCAAATGATGGCAGGGAATGACTGGCTTTGTGGATTTTTGCGACGGAATCCCGAGCTGACCATAAGGCAACCTGAGGCAACATCTCTGGCTAGAGCTACAGCTTTCAACAAACATAATATTTGCACCTTCTTCAACATTGTGAAGGAAACCATTACAAAACTAAATGTGAGTGGAGCTCAAATCTACAATTTGGATGAGTCAGGTCTGACCACTGTACAGAAAGTGCCAAAAGTAATTGCCCCACGAGGAGTGAAGCAAATAGGCCAGGTGACATCCAGAGAAAGAGGAGAACTGGTCACAATCTGTTGCATTGTGTCAGCTGCGGGTCACATTATCCCTCCAGTTTTTGTGTTTCCCATAAAAATTTTTAAGAATTTTATGCTTGCTGGAGCACCTGAAGGTTCCCTTGGCCTTGTGAATGAATCAGGTTGGATGACCCGTGATAATTTCGTCAAAGTTATAAATCACTTCATTAAGCATTCAAGACCTTCCAAAGACTTCACTTTGATTTTGATCTTGGACAATCACGATTCCCACATTTCATTTGAATCACTTGAACTGTGCAAGAAAAACAACATTCATGTGATCACGTTGCCACCACACACCTCATCTAAAACTCAGCCCTTGGACCGTTCAGTTTTTGGACCCATGAAGTCGGTCTACAACAATGCGTGTGATTCATGGATGATGAAAAATGTTGGGACACCACTGACAATCTATCAAGTTGCAAATCTAGGAGGCCACGCTTTTCTTAAAGCGGCAACTTCCATTAACATTCAATCAGGCTTTGCAGTGTCAGGTATTTGGCCCTCTAACGAAGATGTTTTTACAGAAGATGATTTTATGCCTTCAGAAATAACGAACAGGCCCATCAGCAAGGACAGTGAAAATGCCACTTTAGAAAGCAATGAACAGACAGGATCAGCATCTCCACATTGTGGTACCAGCACAGATCAAACTGCACAAGAATTTCATGAAAATCAGAAAGAGTGTAATGTTGAGAACCTTGTAGATGACTTGCAGGAAATATCAGGGAGTCTTCAACATAAAGCTACTTCTTCCTTTACTTCGCCTCATGTTTTCAGAGGACTACCAAAAGCTGGTCCGCGAAAAGATTCAAATAATATGAGGAAAAGAGGAAAAACTATGCTGGCTACTTCTACGCCAGAAATGGATCGAATTAGGGAAAGAGCGGTGATTAAAGAAAAGGCAGCAAAAGTTCCACCCAAAAAGGCAAAGAGACAGCTGCTGAAAGAACTTGATGTTGATTCAGATCCAGAAACTGACATTTCGTTTTGTGATGACACAGATTCTGATGTTTCATTTGGTGAAAATGAGGAGTGTACGGTTAGCTTGACTGGTGTGCGTGAGGTTTTTGAAGGCCAGTGTGTGCTATGTGAATATGGAACAAAGAAGACTTGTGTTTACTATGTAGGAATTGTAAGGGGAGACATTGATGATGATGGTGATGTTGAGGTAGAGTTCTTGCGCAAGAGTGAGAAGGTTGCTGGTAAATTTGTTAAGCCTAAGGTAGAAGATGTCGCCAGTGTCTCAATTACATGTATTAAAGCACAGCTTACTAGATCTACAATCACTGGAACCACTTCTAGGACCAAAGATGGCTATGTCTTCAAAGAAAGTCTTGCAGGCATAAATGTTCGATAAAACTTTATATTAGATTAATATATCATATTAAACTTTTTTACTGTCGCTTAAAATAATAAAAAAAAAAACTGCAAATATCCTTTTAATGATTATTTATTTCTTATAGCAATATGGATGAGTTGTTGCTGCTTCTTTTTAAAAAAGGTCCATTTCTCCCCACTATGGTCCATTGCTCCCCACGTGCTGGTCCATTTCACCCCAATGGTGGTCAATTTCTCCCCATGTTCATATACATTTTTGAAATGCATTTTGTAAAGAAACATATAGAAATAGATTGCTAAATGTTTTCCCCTTTTAAAATAAATGAATGTACAACATTTTAGTCATGGTTTTGTTATGTTTCGATAAAATCTGTTCCGGTGATGAGCAAAAATTGAAAACTACAAAATTGCTGGTCCATTTCTCCCCAGTCTCCCCTATATGTCATCAAGCCTGTACGTATATGTATATGTCATCAAGCCTGTACGTGTATGTATATGTCATCAAGACTGTACGTGAGTCTTGCCAACTTTCTTTTTAAAGCTATGCTCAGAATTATCATCATCATCCAGTTGCGTATCCTATGCGTAACAGCCTATCCAAATGTCTCTCTATCATAAAGCAAATGTTCTGCCTATATAACTGTCCGTTTGTAAATTGCCCATCACTTCTTTAATCCATCAACGTTGTCGTCCTCTTCATCTACACCTCCATGGGACACTTCCCTCCATTATGATCTTTTTTTAGACTTACATGTCGTTTTACGTGCCCAAATATGTCATCCTCGTCATTTTTGTTTGTCGTAATAGCCAACATTCTTGAATGGTGAATGTTTGTTGGATAGATCTATTTGTTCTCATTTAAGTCTAATGATTGTTGTTTTTTTTTAAAATTAATTTGTTAAGACTCAATGTTCCCCAGGGACACGAGCCGTATTATGAAGGTCTAAGTCCCAGTGGGGTCGCTGTGATGGCCACCACTACTGACGCCCGAGGCCAGATCAAACTGCAGATGACTACACGTTAATCTTAGCGAAAAGGCCGAGAAGTGATCATGATTTTGAATACTTTTTCTGCAACGTTTATACTTAAATGGCTCTCGGCTGATTTGTGAAATATCCAAGTTTCGTATTCATATTGCCACACGAAAAAAAAAAAAAAACTGCAAAGATTCATCTAAGAGAACCCACTAGAAACAAGTAAGGAGCTTCAAGTATCTGGGAAGTATAATCAGGACCCTGTGGTAGATTTTCTCAGTATGATGCAAGTCTTCGAAATACCGCCCCTTAAAGCGTGGCGTAAAGATGTTTAATTATTTAAAGGTTCAAATTGTATATTGATGTCACTGCTTATGCTACCCACTTACGGTGCCGCCTGATGCGGAAGCCGCTCTGTATTATAGCTCGATACGGCCCTGAGTATAATAATATCATCAAATGGCAAATCAGAAGAAGAGATCGTAAATAGATGCAAAAAGGATAAATCAACTCATTGGACAAATGGCACCAATACAAAAGAACAAACACGTATCAATAGATACTAAAAAAAAGTACTCTACAATACAACCTTCTTACCAACTCTTCGCTATCAATGTTAAACCTGGACAATGACAGAAAAAGAGAAAAGAAAAAATTACAACAATGGAAATGAGATTCCCGAGAATTCTCAATGTATCAAGAAGAGAGAAATCATAAATGAAGAAACAAGGACTAAAGTAGGGGGTTATAGCAGCGCTGCATTTCATAACAAAACAGCAAGTTAAATGGTTCGGCCATATAACTAGGCTACCAGCTGACAGTATACCACAACAAGCAGTGACGTACAGACCAAACGGAATCAGAAGAAGAGGCAAACCATGTAAACGATGGACAGAGGGAATTACATAATCTATGGGAATCACGATTGATTGATCTAGGAACCGACATCACAGCATTCGGGGCATTCCCATAAGCGCTCCGTCCGCATCCTCAGCAGCCCGCGAAGAGTTCCAACACCAACAGTACCAGTAGCAATCTGATTATATGTCCGTCTCGCCTTTCCTCTGAGCGTCGAGCGTCAGCCAGATCCCCTTGTCACTCCTCGCTGCCTCATTCTTGCCAGACCATGATGATCCATTTGCTCTTCCGAGGTGTACACGTGCTCCCACAAGGTCGCAACCACGTCTGCCTTGTCATGCATCAATACTCCCCCAAGTTTTGCAGACCAGCCAATCTGTCCGCCTATTCATTCCCCAGCACACCGGCATGCCCTGGTGAAAAGATCCAGGCGATGCTTGCCACCCGTGACCTCCGAAGCGATTCAAGGCACTCTGCACGAAGCATGCTTGTGTAGGAATTGCGATATGAGAAGTCTATAAACGAGCATTCTCCCGCTGTTTATAAGAAGAAGAGAAGAAGACGATTGCCACACGAATATGCACGCTCGTGTCTTGTGCTACTCTACCTATTCTTGCCAATACACGTTTCAATATTGCTCTAGTTCTGTCTTTAGATCTAATAATAGATTGCCCGTTGCGTGTGGCTGGCGCTGCGGTGAAGGGGTTGCGAACTCAATTCGCAATCCCGCATGCCGCGTTCAAAACACAGCTATTGGGCATATGGAAGCAGACCGCCTTGCGTTGGTTTCGATACAATGGTATGAGTGACAGTCGTTCAGTAAGCAATGGCAAACTACTGAACGTAAACTTGCCAAGAAATAACAAAGTGTTGCTTGTTACAAAGAGAAAACAAAACAGAGCACACTTGTATTAATTAGAGTTATTCGCGGGCTATACAAAATTATCAACTTATAAAGTAGCCTTCTATATTTGGTCAAACATTTAAATAACTCATCCTTAATGCGATGTTTCGGACTGCTTCTCTTTGAAGATGTGTGTAATGTTGGGTGGTATTGAAGGATGCTGACAATATCAAATAGCCAGTGTCACAAAGTGAATGTTGACTAAGTGACAGATAGAGTGGCTATGGTTGTGTCTAGGGTATGTCCTTGTAACAAGATGAGGTTGAACAACAGATTAACCAAGATGCATCACACCCAAACACCAGTCAGTGAACAAGCGTTAATTTGCGCACATAATATTCCTTTAATGATGAATTAACACAGACACATGTAGCATATAAATCCAGGAACAATAATTCTCTAAGAATATATCTCCATCCCCGATGGAACACTTCGAATACCCCTGCCTCTCAAGGCTACGAAAATCTCGTCCCACACGACAGGTATACTAGCCTCTCTCTAGGCCCGACTCAAAGTCACCCACTATGGGTCTCGAATTCCACTCACTATCCCTGGAACCCACAGTGCGGAGTTATCTTCCAAAACTCCGTCACAATTCTTCACTTTATCAGCCCACGACCTTCTCCTGGTCCGGTCTAGACTCAACTCCCTCTCAGCTCGGAGTCTACACATCAACTGCCCCGTCAATCTTTGTCCCTGTCTTTTTAAACAATTCTATGCCTCCTCACAATGATCCACACAAACCCCACCTCACTGCTTCAACTGTCTGCCTCTTCTTGCAGCCCCTCTACCTTACACCCTTCCCCGTTTATCTCCTTATATTTTCTTTCCGGTGAATGCCCTTTCACCTCGTGAACTGTTTATCTTGTACGGCCACTCACCTTAATGCCACTGAACACAGGCATGTGACACTACCCCACCCTCAAAAGAAAACATCGTTTTCAAATGTTGGGAGACTAATACTTATCAAATATGTGACCCAGACACATTGCCTGGGTAGTCGTAAGTATAAATCCAAATTACTCTAGCTACCACACTAAATAATACATCAAATGCTCATAGTACACTCCCCTATTCCCCACACATAAATACAACCATCTTTCTATCTTTTGTATTAATGCATGAACTAATACATGGCATAGTAATAAACATATCATCTAAAACATCATGTTTGTGTACCCGCAGGTCTCTTACTACTCTACGACCACACAATACTATTTGTGTACCGACCCTATATCAGGTGGTCTTGTTCTTGCATTAACCCTCCTCTGATTCCTGTCGATGCTGTGTCTACCTTTCATGTACCCATGACTCATGGTACCTCTACAATTACAATATCTGTTTGCTATCCCTAGCCCTGGGTCAGTAATGTCGCGAACACTCTTTTGACCTGCGTTAACATTGCTATCTGCATATTGTACTGTTACACTGGAGTCTCTGTTTAGTCTGACCTCTTTATTAAATCCTGGCCAATATCTATGGCATCCTGCTCTCTGCTGCTTCCGCCTTACTCCTATGTGCCCTGCACCTGCCCTATCCTGAGCTGTTCTAGTATATCGGTCTCTATGTGTTAACGGTAATCCTACTTGCCCACATGCAGTTCCGCTATCTGAAAAGCTGCGAGTGAGAACATTGTTCTTCCTCTCGAAACACCATCTACCCTTCCCTGACTGACTATTTTCTACTCTACTACATCCTTGGGAACATTTGTTCAGCGTAGTATCTTGTCTCTGGGAGCCACTAGCACTATATTTGGGATCCATTCTCATCTGCTCAGCTGTACTATCCTTGTCCTGAGTTCCTGTGTCTACTTCAAGTGCATCTTCTACCTCAGCTATACTCTCTAATTTAGGTTCTCTTGTGGTAACTACCTCATTACTGCTTACACTATATTTTTGGTCCCAATAAACTACTTCCTCTTCTGTACAATCTTTAACTCCTATAACATTTCCTATGATCAAATCAGCCACTGGTGAGTCCAAAACACACGCTGTCACTCTTCCAGTGATATAGGGTGTTTTTACTGTTATTATGGCTAGTGGGTAGAACTCTACTGTCCCATTAAATGTTATGGATCTAATCTTTTTTCCTGTATAATCCGAGGTATGCACTAAACTCTTTCTCACCCCGATGGACGTACATCCGGAATCCCTAATTGTTAACGCTGACCTATCATTAACAAACCCCTGATGCATCTTCAGACTACCTCCATCATGGACTGCTGATCCTGCTTTCACTGTATGACCACACACTAAGACTGGTTGCCCGTCTTTTTCAAAAAGAGGTTTGCACCCACTACAATCTTCATTGTTGATAGTCTCAATCACTTGTGCTGCATTAGAATACTCCGTTTCCCTCATCCTACAATGATGACTGACATGCCCCTTCCTTCCACATTTGAAACAAGTGATCTCCCTTTTACTGTTGTTCGTTGGTCCATCTGATGGTTGTGCATCACAATCTGCCATTTTGTGTCTCCAGCTCCCACAATTCCAACATCCGGCATAACTATTTGACCGTCTCTGAAAATTCCCCCTTTTGTATGGGTACCGTCCTGCTCTGCCAAAATAGTTGCCACGGGAACCATTGTCCTTAGGTTCTTGTTCCTCATATCTTTGTGTTAAATCTACACTTTTTGATCTTGGTCTAATAACTGGATTCTGGTCCTGTTTCGTATACGCTGCACAGACTATTTCCTCACTAATAAGTCTACCAATAGAACTGTTTGGATGTGCAGTCATGTAATTTTGCCCTAACTGTGACATTGTGTCTATGTCCTTTGGCTTACGTTCCTCAAAGAAAGCCACTAAATTAGTATTGCACGATAATAACACCTTGTCTCTCAGCATTAAATCCACTAATTTATTAAAATCTTTTCCTACCTCTGCCAGCTCCATCCACTTATTAAATGTGTTCTTTACTGTGTTAACAAAATCTGTGAAATCTTGATTTGTCTCTGGCCCTAACTGTCTAAACTTTGTTCTATATCCATGTTCAGTTAGTTGGAACTTTGTCAGCAAACGTTGACGTAAGATAGTGTAGTTGTTTCTTTCTTCTACAGGTAAATTAAACATTGTTTCTAGGGCCTTACCCGTTAAATACTCGCCCAGTCTAATTGCGTACTCGCTTTCTGGGATGCCTAATACCTTCACTGATGCTTCGAATCTCGAAAGATAGGCCTCAAGGCAATCCCGGTCCGTAAAATATGGCAGTTTTAATCTCTGTGACGACTGCGACGGTTTTCTACTTTCCTCACTTTGACCCTTCGATGCAAATTCTAACTTTTTAATAGCAATTTCCGCTTCCATCTTAATCTTCTCTTTCTCAATTTCCATTCTCATGTGTGTCTCTCTCTCTTCCTGTAGACGCTTGTCTTCAGCTACCTTTTCTTCCTGCAGACGTTTTGCCTCGCGTTCATTATGCCTCTCCTCTCTTTCAATCTGTTTTTGTTCTTTTGCTTCGGCATACTCCTGTAACTCTTTACCCTTCAGGCCTATTCGTTCACCTGCTTCAATATATTCCATTAAAGTAGGCATCTTGTACTTGTGGACACGTTGCTGTCTGTCAGCCAACTATAAATGTGACGACTCTGCTGTTAGTCTTTGTGTCACTTCCCTAAGTACACCCACACTCCCTGTATACATAAATCCGTAGTGCTACAATATCACTCTGTACTCACCCAGTCACTCTATAAGCACTAGGTAGTGAGGTGGGAAGTATCACCTATACTCCCTCGTATATATATCTATGACCAAAAGTTCATGAAGTCCCTGGAAATATTGTTAAACATACATATAAAAACATATACACACAAATGGATGATAACACTAAGTGATGACTATCCAACGCTAGACTTCACAAGCTGAGTACACGGAGACGATGATGACACAGAAATAAACCACAGTAACAACCACAAGCTTGTGTAGAGACACCCACAGTGCGCGTAAAATAAAAATATAAATTGACCACGACCACTAGACAGCAGAAATGACGAAAGATCACAATAAAAACATATATCCGAACACAACAAATATTATATGTAAATATAACGAAAAGAAAGAGAGAAAGAAAAGAATATATACTGAAAATATACACAGATCTGACGTCAGACAACTCGGCTCTAGATATTGGTTAAGACTATTTCAATGCCCCTGCACGATACGTCAACTCATTAACGTTTTTCTTACAAAAATATCGTAAGCACCAGAAAGACAAATAAATTATTGTGCTGTATCCCGACTCTCGAGAAACACCCCAACAAATCCCCTACTCTTGACAAACACTGGACCACACACAAGTAACAGCTTAACAACCGAAAACAATATTTATAAGACAATGAGCAGCAAACAGAATGTCCATATCGTTGGCCGATAAATATGTGCCCACTAATCCGTCGCCAAAAGTTCTTTTTATTCAATGTCTACGACGCTAGATTTCAAACCGACTTCTTGTTTTGTTGCGTGGTTATTGAATTCACGTGGTGATCAAAAGTTCCAACTGTCGACAAAAGTTGAAGATGATAGTGATATCCGTAACGTTATTGTACTTTCTCTGTACGTGGTAATAATCCAAAGTGTTCTTTCGATTTGTTGTTACTCTCGTTGCGGAGATGGCGCTTCGCTGTATCATATATGTTATAGATTCACCAAAAGAAAAGACCAAAATAATGGCAATAAATGTTCAACGCTTTCACTCTGTACCGCCAGTTCTTTTTGGCAACTGTATGCAACTATGTTCGCGGAGATGCCACGTCATCAATCGTTGACAAAATGTTTGCTGATTATAAGGTAATGCACACAAAGGGCTTTTAACAAAGCCGAACATAAAGTCTAGTTTCACACAAAACCAGCTTGTTTATCCAGTTCCACTATGGGACATCTCAGTAACTTTCCACTGTCCACGGCCTTGACCTTGCCGGACACCTCAATTTCTCTTTATCACTCTCAGTGAAAAATTCCTCCGTAACACAGTTTTCACACAAACACTTGACAGCCCCACCCGGCTGCGGTAGGGGTACTGTTACTATCCCCTTCAGTCAACTGTCCGTCAAATCAGCGACTGCCAATTTTTCTCTGTTTTCCAAACATGTACTTCCCCAGTACCTGGACGTTGGTGTACCCACCCGTCCTATTTACTGCGTCGAATAATCTTGACCAGTCAACTTGCAACAACACAGTGCGATTGCCTCCAGCACACACACACACCTGTCAATATCTTTGATTTTCTTCAATCCTTGGTTCAATCCTGTCAAACACACACACTTTAGGACTGACCGCACTTGTTACAAACACTGTTTTTGTCCACTCGAATTTACCTGTGCTGTCCTTGACCAAACACCCCTGCTACTGCAATCGACTCTCCCGGTCGATTAGTCCTGCGTTAATTCTTGGTGTCCCCGCCTCGTCTGTTTATGCGTGCTGACCGCCGTTAATTTACCTGTAGTGGACTTGACGTGAACTGACTGCTCGCCTGTGACCTCCGCCGCGCATTTTCCCCGCGCGCTGACAGTTTTTCTTGGATGTGGCGTCTTATACACACCAAAGAGTTGCTGTTAATTTCTTGACGCAGTACTGTCTAAATTGATGGAACTAAGTCACAGATAATAACTCCTCTCTTTCAGCGAAGAGCCCACAGATATCTCAATATTGCACGGTGTTCCTTGACCGAATGCAGCTATGGTTTGTAATCCTGTCTTCGCCTACTGGCCATTACTGGATTGAACTTGGAAAACCATGTTGTTGCGCTTAATGAACTGATTCGTACTGATGTAAAATACCGAAGTCCAAGATCGGACAGCCCTCAAAAATCTTCTCTGTCACAAAGTGAATGTTGACTAAGTGACAGATAGAGTGGCTATGGTTGTGTCTAGGGTATGTCCTTGTAACAAGATGAGGTTGAACAACAGATTAACCAAGATGCATCACACCCAAACACCAGTCAGTGAACAAGCGTTAATTTGCGCACATAATATTCCTTTAATGATGAATTAACACAGACACATGTAGCATATAAATCCAGGAACAATAATTCTCTAAGAATATATCTCCATCCCCGATGGAACACTTCGAATACCCCTGCCTCTCAAGGCTACGAAAATCTCGTCCCACACGACAGGTATACTAGCCTCTCTCTAGGCCCGACTCAAAGTCACCCACTATGGGTCTCGAATTCCACTCACTATCCCTGGAACCCACAGTGCGGAGTTATCTTCCAAAACTCCGTCACAATTCTTCACTTTATCAGCCCACGACCTTCTCCTGGTCCGGTCTAGACTCAACTCCCTCTCAGCTCGGAGTCTACACATCAACTGCCCCGTCAATCTTTGTCCCTGTCTTTTTAAACAATTCTATGCCTCCTCACAATGATCCACACAAACCCCACCTCACTGCTTCAACTGTCTGCCTCTTCTTGCAGCCCCTCTACCTTACACCCTTCCCCGTTTATCTCCTTATATTTTCTTTCCGGTGAATGCCCTTTCACCTCGTGAACTGTTTATCTTGTACGGCCACTCACCTTAATGCCACTGAACACAGGCATGTGACAGCCAGCTTGAAAGGTTGGAGCGCATACAGAATGCGGCCAGGCAGGTGATTTTAGAATGCACATATGAAACACCAATTACATGCATGAGGCGCTACCTACAATGGCGGCTAGCCATAGGGTCCTTCAGACCAAATGGTACCTAAGAGTTGCCGCAGATAGGGATCACCCGCTGCATGCAGCAATGGATATGGTCAAGAGTCATAGACTAAGACGAGGCAGGTCCTGGATGACACAGGCAGAACTTTCTATACGTCAGGTGTGTGATCTAGAGACCGTCAATCGTGAAATAGAGTGGGTTGAAGAACTGGCAGACAGGACGGACTGGCACAATGTAATAGTAACACTGGGTCGAGAGTGCAGAGAATGGGCAGTGGGTCGCACTGAGTTTGAGGTACAACAACTGATCCAGAGTAACACACATCAGGTGACATAGTGATTCACACCGATGGGTCAGTGGTGAGAAACAGACGTAGTGGTTGGGGTTTCATTGCGAAGGCTAATGAATGATTCTTGAAAATGGAGATCTGGCATATCTACGACCTCCAGTATGATAATGGGCGTGGAATCAGTAACAGCGGCATTCTGTTGGTTAGAGAAGACCACTGCAACACACATTGTATTCATTACTGACTCAAGGAGTATGATAGGTAAGGCGGAGAAAGCAACATTTCGTGTGGAATGGCTCACCTCGCTTCAGAGGACACAGATTGTAAGAATGTTATGGATTTTTTGCCCTGGCCATGCAGGAGTGCGGGGGAATGAACAGGCTGATGCCGGAAGGGAATGCACCTCTTGCTGGTAGATTACTTATGGACAAAGGAGAGGTGATCGTGCGCCAATGGGACTAGGTGGAGAAGGTGTGGGAACAGACTGAAAACCCGTATGTCGAAAGAATGAGATTGCGCGGGATCAGCACGGGTTGTGGAAGAATCTCAAACCTGAGACGGAAGACCTGGAGAACTTTTAATCAGATAGCGGTGGGAACGACTAGTAGTGTGACTCTTTGCTGGCTGTTGAAGGAGGGGACGGAGCGCGTATGGAAATGTCCTGAGTGCAGTGATGTCGGTTCTTAGCTCAGCTGAACTCAACTCAGCTCTGCTCAACTCATCTCAGCCCAACAGATTGTATTGATGATGTTGCTACTATATTTAGTGACTGTCATAACTGTCATTTACTGCCATTAAAGTACCTTGCTGTGTATGGCGGGGGGGGGGGGGGGGGTTGAGCCTGAGGAATTAAGGCCTCCTGGCTACTGCAGTCGCCGCGAACTGTGCAGGATAGAGTTTTCATTTAGCCCCCCCCCCCCCCCCCCCCAGGAAAGTACTGCCGATGTACTACGATGCTGAAATTGAGGCAATCAAGATAGCAACAGAGAAATTACTAAATACCAGTAAGGGTACACAACCTGTGGTGCTATTGACAGATGCAAAATCAGTACTCGAGGCGCTCTTGTCTGGGAAATTGCCAGTACTAAGAACACTACTTTCTGAGCTTAGCAGTCAGCATAAGGTCACCATACAGTGGATACCTTCCCACTGTGGAGTACCCGGAAACGACAGAGCTAATCAACTGGCTAAGTAAGGAGCCAAAGAAGAACAGCCTGATGTGCCCGTTACATACCACCAAAAGAAAAGAATGATCAAATCAGTCAGAAAGCCACCAAAACCTGCTCAAGGTGACTACCACGTTATGGACAGACCAAAACAAGTAATTATTCTGCGCCTCAGAACAGGGCACAATAGATTACGCAACCACATGTATACAAAATTCAAGATTGGTGAAACAGCCATGTGCACATGTGGATTGGCGTCGCAGACAGCAGAGCACATACTCCAAGACTGCCCAAAATATAACATATCTAGGCAAACCTTCTGGTTTAGTGAGACGACAGTGGAAGATAAACTCTATGGACCGCTGTGTGAACTGAAAAAGACAGTTCAATTCATACAAGAGACAGCATTGCAGTTATAGACATATTTCAAGCGAACGAAAGAAGAAGAAGAGGAATTCGAACCCGGGTTTCTCGAAGGAGAATCCAGCATTCTAGCCACTCGGCCAGTCGCTCCTCCTGAAGATTGTTTATAAAGCTCACTGATTTATTTTCGTCTCGCCTGCGGTTGCCTTGGCAGGGCCAGACCAAATGATTTCGTGGGCCGCATACGACCTGCGAGCCAGACGATTCCCGTCCGTGCAATAATGGGTTCTATTTTATCTTTCAGAGTGCGTGGCCGTGATATTATCAATGGTGAAGGTTATTGTGCATTGCGCGACCCTGTGGATCAATTCTTTTCATTTTTTGTATTTTTTGGGTGTCTTTAGACTGACCTCCATAGCCAAAGGTTTGCGAACGCGGTTCGTGAGCCGCTTACCAGGCGTTCGAAACGCAGCCGCGACCGATTTGTGCTGCAAACCGCGTCGCGTTGTGTTATAACATGTTGGTATGGGAACCGGTCGTTCAGAAAGCAATGACAAACTACTGAGCGTAAATTTTGCCTAGTACATCAACAGCAGCTGAAAAATGCTGGTGTTGACTGCACCGTCTTGCAAGGGATCTGCAACATTAAAAAAAAAAAAGGCTGGCGGTCGTCTGTTGCGTGGATATTATCAGCGACACTAACACGAAATGTGTTCCACTCAAAAGATTTCGATTTCTTGGTTAAGGCATTACTGCATGCTTTCTGAAACAATGTCAGTGAGAGACATCAGCTGTGTAGCAATGAGATACCTCCTTGACTTCCCGACAATGAACCACAGGATCAACATCTGGAGAGCTCGTGTATACTTAAAAATAAGTGCAGATGAGCAGCATCCTCTGCATGACGCTATATTCAGAGAAAAGGGTGACAGGCTAAAGAGGGGCAAATCGTGAATGAGTCGGGCGGAAGATGTCGTCAGACAGGTCTGCAGTCTTACCAGTATCAAGTGCCCTTTCTCCAGCATTATCACACTCGACAGACGGTGCAGAGAGCAGAACCCTGCCGCTGTCAATGAAGAGGTAACGCGCTCATCTATGAACACTCAGATAGCCCCGAAGTGCTCATCTATACAGATGGATCTGTTGTAAAGCAGCAGAGAAGTGCGTGGGCATTTACAGCCCGTTCAGCGGGCCGAACCGTTCAAGAATCCAATGGTGTCCACTCTATGACCACGAGCAGCATGACGATGGAGGTGATGGCAGTTACACGGGCTTTCATATGGCTGGAATTACAGCATTATACCAACGTGTGTGTACTAAGTGATTCAATGAGCATGATTCGGAAGGTCGAAGCTGGATCTGTACGTAGACAGTGGACTGAGTCGCTGCGGAAGTCTGTTGTCCGTAAAGTCACATTCATCTTCATCCCGGGACATGCGGGAGTCGAGGGAATTGAACAAGCTGATAAACTGGCTGGCTCTGCACCCCCTGTAGATGGCCAAGCCATGGATCGTGCCGATGTTATTAACGTCTTTAAAGATATGTCGAGAACAGAGGACTTTGACGTCAGTAAATCCACATCGCTGTCCAGGATGAAAGACTTGGGAGCAAAAATTGGCACAGCCAGACACGAAAGGTACAACGGGATAACGAGGTGCCTCGTCAACCAACACAGAACTGGCACTATTAGCCACCGAACGCTGATGCATATGCTGGGGGAGGATCTTAGCACCTATGGACCTGTCCGGACTGCAATGAAGATACCCCAACTGATAACTGAATGTCAATGTCTTAACTTCATTATTAGTAAGTAAAATGCGCTTGTTTCGTCAAGGGTATGGCTCAGTACAACCTCTTAGACAAGAATTCCTTCGGGTTTGCTGTCCCTAGCCTTTGACTTTTCCCAGTCTACCTACTAGGCAGCAGGTTTATGTAATACTTCGACTGGTTCGTACCATTGGTCTGTCCGACATGGGAGACCCCACCATTAGCTGCGCTATCATCTGTATAGCTCTCGGAGGTCACTGGAAAGCTCCAGTCTCTCTATCTCTACAATGTGAATACAACACAACAGACGAGCTGTGGCAATCTTGTCGGTGTATGTATGGAGACACAAAGTTTGACATGTGTACGTTGTTTGTTAGGGAGATTGTTGCGCGATTTTGCACGAGGAGCTAAAAGGAGTGGGGTTTAAGACGAAAACAAAGATGGCAGAGTTCAGGCTTTGTGCCCAGCAAGGAAGGGGAAATTGGAGCACAGGAATAGGTTCTTGGAGCTTTTCAGAAGACAAGTTTTGCTGACACTGGTGGATGCGGTGGGTGTAGGTTCAAATTCTGAATTTTAAAATAAATTTAACTTAGAAGACACAGTCAGTGACAACTGGAAGGTTCTCGAGTAACTTCAGAGCAGAGAATATGGCCTGAAAACTGCAGCAGAAATGTTGGTGGCAGAGAAAAATAAAGAGAAACAAATAGCTCTCTTTACAGATGCGAAGTTGGTTGTTTTAATACTGAAGAGCAGAAACAGTGCAGAACAAAGCAGACCTAAGTGCTAGGTATAGACACTACCTATGATGAGGCCAAGAGATTTATAAGAAGCATTATTGAACCAAATGGGAATCAGAGAATCTAGGCCATCAGATGATGCATATTACAAATTCCATCGAAGAAAGCACGTAGCAATCGTCAGACTCGGCATAGGACACCATTTGCTGAAATCATCATCATCAACTGCACTGCTGATAAGCGTCGGCGATCATGTTCACCATCTTGCTCAATCACAAGTTCTGGATCAGCTCTGTGTTCTTGTCTCGATTATGCCATGTGGCAGGGCCATCCAGATATTTATCATTTTGCTTTCCTTCTTCTCTCTTCCCATTAATCTGGTAATATTACAGCTAAACGTGAATTGTAGGAAGACCCAGCATATGCAGGATAGAGAACACTACTATAAAGTCTATATTGTCCTCCACCTGTTCCATTTCAGGATAAACTTGAGTTGAGTAGAGTCAAGGTCCGACATCACAGTAATCGAGACATTTCCATATGTGCTCAATCCTCATCTTCAACAGTTAGTGAAGAATACCAATACTAATGGTACCCATAGCAGTCTGATTATGTGTCCTTCTGACCTTTCCTGAAGTCCTGAGTGTGGGCCAGATCCTCTGGTCACTCCCTGCAGCACCATACTCTCCAAACCCTGATCATCTATCTGTTCTTCTGCACTATACACAATTCCAAAGAGCCCCGACCACGCCTGGGCCTTATCATGCACCAATACCTCACCAGCGGTGCAGACTCAACCAATCTGTCCACACGCTCGTTTCCCAACCCAGCAGTATGTCCTGGAGAAATAATCCAACAGATGTTCTCTGTTTTTGAGGACAAACTCTACGGAGATGTCAATAAGTTCTTGTTGACAGCTGTATATTCATAGACGTCTGAAAGTGTACGAAGAAGAAGAAGGAGGGGGGAGGGGGAGGAGGAGGAGGAAGAAGAAGAAGAATTTGTTATTATTCCTGATTGATTGATTGATTGATTGATTGATTTAGGAATCGACATCACAGCATTCATATTATTCCTGATGTACGTAGGTAGGTAACAAACTTTGTTACGTTCCTAAATTCTGTTTCAGAAGCTGTTTCTCATTTTTAACAAAAGATGGCGGCCAATTTAATTCTGCTGTGGTGTTGACAACTTTCGATGAGGGAAGAATGCAACATGTAACGTTTGTTTATAGATGATAACCAGTGTTTTATAGTAATTACACAGGTAAACGCATTAATTAAATTGGTAATGTGATAGTAATACTTAAGTATAAAGTGAGATTTAAAAAAGACACTTATTAAAAAATTAATTAACTGTAACTGTAAGTGTAAGTTAGTTAGGTAATAAAATTTTAAATAAATAAAAAAAAAACAAATAATGGCGAGTCCTATGACAATGTTAAATTTGAGAATTTACTAATGAGACGACCACAGAAGATAGGCCTTGAAATTCAAAATCGGCACTCTTCCGATTGACGAGTCTAAATAGTTCCGCAGTGAATAAGTTAGGGTTAAGGGTTAGGGTCAGTGCTAGTTTAACACTAACCCTAACCCTTAACCCCTGACTTATTCACTGCGGAACTATTTAGACCCGTCAATCGGAAGAGTGCCTCAAAATCTAATGGTACCTCAATGATGCCTATTGCCTGTATGTCACTTCTAAGTGAAGATATTCACATCTTTGTGAAGGTGAGACGAGTTGCGATTTTTCATCCTATTCATCTGTAAGTGGAGCTTTCTAATGTGTCCCTTTTCCTCCACCAGCGAGACCCGCTGGTGTCTGCGCGTCTATGTGTGCGAGATTGTCTCAAACGGTCATATGAAAACTGACTTCAAAAATAATATTGGGCCAGAAGTGGCAATAACAATGGACGCGATTTTCCAGTCTCAAAGTATGAATAGTAATGGCGAAATCTGTATCGAGATTTTGACACTCAGATGTAAATATCTCCGCTCATAATTGACATCCAAGCATAATTGGGGTACCATTAGATTTTGAATTTCAAGGCCTATCTATCTGTCGTGGTCTCATTAGTAAATACTCAAATTTTAAATCGTGATGGGGCTCGCTAGTTCCGTCATGTTAAATGATTACAAAATTGTACAAGTATACAAATAAATTATTAATAATCTTTAAACTTGTGTTCTATTTAACTTTAGTAGGTCAAATCGCACGTTTTGTGTGTTGAAAAGTGTAGTGCAATTGATATGCGGCGGCCGTCATGACCCATTCACAAAGTCACATCTTCCCAGAAAATCTGTTTTTCAACCACAATTCGAGCTAGTTTAGCGATGAAACTATGCTGATTCGGGGGCAATATTTTATATACAATTAAAATTCACATTAAACAAAGACATCTATTGGATTCATCAATTCCGATACGTGATCAATCCGTTGCCTCTGTGGGATACACTCCCGGCAGTCGGCAGCTTGCAAAGATCCATAGAGCACACTTTATTCACAAACTTCCAGTTTCTTAGTTCTATATAATATTTTAGTTCGTAATGTTTAATGGTTTCTATTATATCACCTAATAATTTTGTGGAAAAATTTAAAAAACAAAAAAAATGGCCCAGCCGGGAACAGAACCACGGTCTCCCGCGTGACAGGCAGACTGCTTACGACTTACACTAATGAGTACACAATGTTTATTCTGCTAAGAAATTTATATAGTCAAGCCGCTGTTTTGGGTTACATGATCGTAATATTTTTGCCTGTTTGTTAACCACAATTAAAGCAAGTTTAGCGATGAAACTTTCCAACGTCTGTAAAATTGAATACAGAATTCGTAGATCCATCTACAATTGATGGTTTTCTATTGAAAGCGCCAGAAAAGAATTATTTACGGTTCAACTTGCCGTTTTCATTTTTCTCCGCGCGCGAGGTTGGTCTCAACCAACACGGGTCATAGACGGATTATGAAAACTGACTTCAAAAATATGTTCCGTCATGTTAATTGATTAACAGATAGTACAATTATACAAATAAATTATTAATAATCTTTAAGCTTGTGTTCTCTTTAACTTTAGTAGGTCAAATTGCACGTTATGAGTGTTGAAAAGTGAAAGCGTACATGCCACTTCGATCGATTCGCGCATGCGAAGTCGCCATGGCTCATGCCACGCGTTCTCCATTCACAAAGGCACGCTTCGCAGAAAATGTTGTTTTTCATCCACATTGAAAGTGATTAAAGCGATGAAACTTTCCAGATATATTTAAAATTTTATGCAGAATTCAAAAATACATATATAATTGAAGTCATTCAAACTACAACACCATAATAGTGTTACAAAGTGCACATGCCAATCCGAACAATATGCACAAAGAACCAAAACAAGTCTTCGCAGAAAATGTTGTTTTTCATCCACTTCAAAAGCGATTAAAGTGATGAAACTTTCCAGCTATATTTAAAATTGTGAGCAGAATTCAAAAATACATATATAATTGAAGTCATTCAAACTACAATGTCAAAAAAAAATTAATTACGGTAAGTATAAAATATATTCTTATTTATATAAAAGGTTGTGATGATTTCAACCAATCGCTTTGCACGGAATATTGGGCATACCTTTCCTGGAAAACCCCGAATGACGTGTGTTATTGTCACGTGAGATTTGAATGAATGAATGACGTTGAAAGAATGCATGGTAAATTAGACAGTGATTTCCAGGACGAGATTTTCAATGGCGATCTGACTCCGTACATGACTTTTGTTTTTACTTCGGGTAATGGCACGATGGAACACTCTACTGGTAGAGACTAGAGGACGCACTAGACAACATAACAATTGAAAACTATAGTATAGTAGCGAGCCCTATCATCATTTTGGGAAATGGGAGTGTCTGTGGCGAAGTAGTCAAGCCGTTTAACTCGGGCTCCGAAGGTTGTGGGTTCGATTCCGGGCCGCGTCCTTCGGTTCACGTATTAAATTTTTTGGAGACTCCTGTGGGTCGTCGCTAGAGCTACGGAGTTCATGCTTTGTGCGGCGCTTCCCGCGCTGCGGAAAGAGACCGAGCCATATGGGATAAAATCCGGTGCAATGAAGTCGACCCTGTCGACTATTAAGCGACATTTTAAGCCCTATCATAATTTTAATTGTGAGTATTTACAAATGAGACCGCCACAGTAGGTAGGCCTTGAAATTCAAAATCTAATGGTACCTCAATGATGCCTGTGTGTCACTTCTAAGTGAAGATATTCACAATTTTGTGAAGATGAGACAAGTTGCAATTTTTCATGCTATTTACCCGTACGTGGAACTCTCCAGTGTGTCCGATTTTGATATTACCTTCACAAGCGGGTGTGTGCGTCTGTGCATGCGAGATTGTCTCAAACAGTCATATGAAAACTGACTTCAAAAATATGTTCCGTCATGTTAAATTATTAAAAGATAGTACAAGTATACAAATAAATTATTAATAATCTTTAAACTTGTGTTCTATTTAACTTTAGTAGGTCAAATTGCACGTTTTGAGTGTTGAAAATTGAAAGTGTACTTGCCAATTCGATCGATATGTGCATGCGCAATCACCATGGCACATAGCCATGCGTTTACCCATTCACAAAAACACGCTTCGCCGAAAATGTTCTTTTTTCATCCACAAATAAACCATATACTGCGATGAAACTTTCCAAATGTATGTAAATTTGGATGGAAAGTTTGAAAATCCATCCAAAATTTACGTATGTCTATTATCAGCGCCAGAATAATGTTACAAAGTGTACATGCCCGTCCGATCGATATGCCCAAAGAACAAAAACACATCCTCGCAGAAAAGTTTGTTTTCATTAACAAATAAAGCATATATTGAGATGAAACTATCCAAATGTATATAAATTTGGATGGGGAATTTGAAAATCCATCTAAAATTTACATATATCTATTATTTATGGGGAAAAAAATTAATTACGGTAAGTATAAAATATATTCTTGTTCACCATGATTTCAACCAATCGCCGTGCACGGAATATTAGGCCAACCTTTCCTGGAAAACCCAGGATGACGTGTGTTCTTGTCACGTGAGATTTTAGTGAATGAATGACGTCGAAAGAATGCATGGTAAATTAGACAGCGTTTTCCGGGACAAGATTTTCAATGGCGGGATGACTCCGTACATGACTTTTGGTTTTACTTCGGGTAATGGCACGATGTCTCGTACATTATTCACAAACGGCTAGACACGTGACGTATGTTTGACTACATTATGAATTTTTTTTTGAAATACTATTGTGTCCTCGATAGTGTAGTGGTTAGTATCTCTGCCTGTCACACGGGAGACTAGGGTTCGATTACCCGCCGGAGAGGCACATTTTTTTTTAAAATAAAAAATATTAAACATTGCAAATTAAAATATAGAACTGAGAAACTCGAAACGTGTCAATAAAGTGTGCTCTATGGATCTTTGGAAGCTGCCAGGGGGTGGGGGGTGCATCCCCCAGGCAGCGACGGAGTGATCGAGTGTCGGAATCGATGGAACCCATAGATGTCTTTGTTTAGTGTGAATTTTATTTGCCAAATAAAATATCACTGTATGTAGTGTGTCCTTGTCGACAAATATAATCTTAGTGAGGTTTGAAGAAAAAGAACTTGCAAAAAAAAAAGACAGACAAGAAGAGAGAATAATAGAATCCTCTGAAGCCAATCGACGGCGGTTGTAAACGTGACGTGACCAGCCGCTTGTGACAAACGTTTGTGAATAATGTGTGTGTGTGTGTGTGTCCCCACCTCCAAATGACAACAACACCTCGCTGCAGGAACAAATGTATTTCAAATTGATAATTCTGTGAAAGAAAGCGACTAAAAAAAAAAAAAAAACATGCAGAAAGTAGTAGTAGTACTAGTAGTAGCTGTAATTTTTGTTGTTTTTTTATTTTGGCACTCGCTCGCTCGCTTTGAACTCAAGCATAATCCACACACTATTTTAATAGTATTTATAGTACTGATGGACTGAATTTTGCATGTGGATTAGCTTTTCCAATTAACAGTGTCCCTCGTCATCAGGCAAACTCACTCCGGCTTCAGAAGTACTTGTAATTTACATCCCCAAGTCAAGGACGACAGGTAAACATTTTAGTTCAGCTGTCCGGTGCAGGGGTTGAACCGCTTATCTCAGTATCAGCACACTGGATGTTTAAGAACATGTGTTCTTACTAGGGCTGCGGAAGTTAACGATTAATTAATTGATTAATCGTTAATTTTTTTTAAATGATTAATTAATTTTTTTTTACGATTAATCGAAAACTTTTCTCCCATCACTTATACAAATTAACCGGATGTCGAAAAAATTTCGAACATTTTAAACATAGTGCTGCAAACACAACCGAGTTACAAAATAGTACTGAGTCACCATTGTGTAAGCTTGGGTATCACCTTTGACAGGTGTTTGTCTTTTAAGGATCATGTGGAGGATTTGGTAGTGAAGGCTGGTAGGGGACTTAATGCATTGAGGGCTATGGCAGCAACCGGGGTAGATCAGAGGATGCTGTACAGGCTCTTTCAGCAGTTAATAATTTCTGTCATTGAGTATGGTTTGGGGCTGCTGACAGTATCAAAAAGCCAGCTTGAAAGGTTGGAGCACATACAGAATGCTGCCGTGCGGTTAATACTGGGGTGCACAAAGGACACACCAATTATCTACATGAGGCATATCCTGGTGCTACCTACAATGACGGATAGGTATAGGGTCCTTCAGGCCAAATGGTACCTGAGAGTTGCCGCAGACAGGGATTACCCAATGCATGCAGCAATGAATATGGTAAAGGGTCATAGACTAAGACGAGGCAGGTCCTGGATGGCACAGGCAGAACTTTCTATAAGTCAGGTGTGTGATCTAGAGACCATCAATCATGAAAGAGAGTGGGTTGAAGTTCCGGATGATATGACGGACTTGCACAATGTAATAATAACACTGGGTCGTGAGTGCAGAGAATGGGCAGTGGGCCACACTGAGTTTGAAGTGCAACAGCTGATCCAGAGCAACACACATCAAGATGACACAGTAATCTACACCGATGGGTCAGTGGTGAGAAACAGATCAGGCTGAGGCTTTATTGCTAAGGCTAATGGGCGAGTCTTGAAAAAGGAGAGCCTGGCATATGAGACTACGACTTCCAGCATGAGAATGGAAGTGGAGGCAGTAACAAGCGGCATTCCGGTGGCTAGAGGAGACTACTGCAACACAAGTTGTGTTCATTACGGATTCAAAGAATATGCTAAGCAAGGTGGAGAAAGGAATGTTTCATGTGGAATGGCTCTCGTCGCTTCAGAGGTCACAGATTGTAAGAATTGTATGGATATTTTGCCCTGGCCATGCGGGTGTACGGGGGAATGAACAGGCTGATAGGCTAGCAGGGAATGCACCTCTTGGTGGTATCTTGCCTATGGACAAGGGGGAGGTGGTCGTGCGCTTGTGGGACCAGGTGGAGAAGGCGGAGGAACAGATTGAGAACCCATATGTGGAAAGAATGAGATTGCGGGGGATCGGCAGGGGTTCTGGAACAGTCTCAATACTGAGAGGGAAGACCAGGAGAACATTTAATCAGATAGCAGTAGGAACGATTAGTAGTATGATTCTTCGCTGGCTGCTGAACGAGGGGACTGAGCACGTATGGGAATGTCCTGAGTGCAGTGATGTCGGTTCTTGACTCGACTCAACTCAACTCAACTCAATTGTGTAAGCTGCAGCAAGATGTACCAGCACGATGGAACAATATTTTTATTATGCTACAGAGTCTTCTACAGGCCCAAGGAGCATTAACTGTCTACAAGTCAGATGAAAAGAAGCACTAGAAAGGTTCAAACTGTCAGATTTAGATTGGGAGAAGATTTCGAAATATGTCAAAGTTTTGGACTTATTCTGTGAGACCACGGTTCTGTTTGGCGGTCAAGATTATGTTTCCTGTAGCTGTGTAATGCCACTGCTATCATCGTTGACAAAGCATATGACTGTACACGATGATGATCCGGGCTACATAGCTAAATTTAAGGCAGCATCTTTTAATGACTGCAATGAACATGTAGCTAATATGACAAGTATTGAAATACTACACATTGCAACAGCACATGATCCACGCTACAAATACCTGAAGTTTGTCAAAAGATGCAATAGAACGAACGTGGTCACGTATTGAACAACAAATAGCAGTTTAATTGAAATTAACTAATAATTAATCGTTAATTTTTTCAAAAGTTAACTATTAAATTTAAATTAATCGGTCGCAGCCCTAGTTCTTACCCATTCGGTCATGGAATTATGCAAATAAACTTATCTTATGTTATTATTGTTTTCAGACCAGAAGGTGGCAGTAATATGTCTGTATCAAGTACAGCCACGAGCACAAGCCTCAAGGGGAAAAGAAAGAAGAAGATCCCTCCTAATCCCAACCCTTTGTTTACCCAATGGCTGACAGAGTGGAAGCATGAGGCTGTAGAGAAGGGATGGAAGAGCGCCCATGTGTACGCAAAGGTAGTCTCGAATTATGAAGAAAACTGAGCCGATATGTTTCTTGTGTGTGGCGAGGTAGTTGACTCTAGGTTACTGTGAAATAACTATGTGTCAGTAATTAACTCTTTAAGTTACTGTAAAATAACATAATAGGATGTGAATAATAAAGACACGTGTACGTAAAGGTGGTCTCGGATTGTGAAGACAGCTGATATGTTTCTTGTGTGTGGCGAGGTAGTTGACTCTAGGTTACTGTGAAATAACTATGTGTCAGCAATTAACTCTTTAAGTTACTGTAAAATAACTTAATAGGATGTGAATAATGAAGACACATGTATGCAAAGGTGGTCTCGGATTGTGAAGACAGCTGATATGTTTCTTGTGTGTGGCGATGTAGTTGACTCTAGGTTACTGTGAAATAACTATGTGTCAGCAATTAACTCTTTAAGTTACTGTAAAATAACTTAATAGGATGTGAATAATGAAGACACATGTATGCAAAGGTGGTCTCAGATTGTGAAGACAACTTAGCTGATATGTTTCTTGTGGTGTATGGTGATATAGTTAACTCCTTAGGTTACTGTGAAATAACTATGTGTCAATAGTTAACTCTTTAGGTTACTGTGAAATAACGTGTCAGTAGTTAACTCTTTAGGTCACTGTGAAATAACTATGTGTCAATAGTTAACTCTTTAGGTCAATGTGAAATAACGTGTCAGTAGTTAACTTTTAGGTTACTGTAAAATAACTATGTCTCAGTGATTAACTCTTTAAGTTACTGTGAAATAACAATGTGTCAGTAGTTAACTGTTTAGGTTACTGTGAAATAACAATGTGTCAGTAGTTAACTCTTTAGGTTACTGTGAAAAAACTATGTGTCAGTAGTTAACTCTTTAGGTTACTGTGAAAAAACTATGTGTCAGTAGTTAACTCTTTAGGTAACAATGTGTCAGTTGTTAACTCTTTAGGTTACTATGAAATAACTATGTGTCAGTAATTAACTGTTTAAGTTACTGTGAAATAACTATGTGTCAGTAATTAACTGTTTAAGTTACTGTGAAATAACTATGTGTCAGTAATTAACTGTTTAAGTTACTGTGAAATAACTATATGTCAGTAATTAACTGTTTAGGTTACTGTGAAATAACTATGTGTCAGTAGTTAACTGTTTAGGTTACTGTGAAATAACTTTGTGTCAGTAGTTAACTGTTTAGGTTACTGTGAAATAACTATGTGTCAGTAATTAACTGTTTAGGTTACTGTGAAATAACTATGTGTCAGTAGTTAACTGTTTAGGTTACTGTGAAATAACTATATGTCAGTAATTAACTGTTTAAGTTACTGTGAAATAACTATGTGTCAGTAGTTAACTGTTTAGGTTACTGTGAAATAACTATGTGTCAGAAGTTAACTCTTTAGGTTACCGTGAAATAACTATGTGTCAGAAGTTAACTGTTTAGGTTACTGTGAAATAATTATGTGTCAAAAGGAGATAACTGAATAATTGTCAGGGGAGCTGTAACTGAGAGTTTATAGTGTCAACCTGAAGCTCAGAAGGTACAGGGCTCGATTTCTTAATAAGACTGGAAATTTTTCCAAGAACCACTGGTCTCCAACGATATAGCACATGACCCTGAATCCTTGGGTAGTGAGATCAAATATCTAGCCATCACGGATTAGGACAACAAATCTGACTCAGTGCAAGTGGTGCTTGTGTAACATCCCATGGAAGTTGGAAATAGCAGCGTTGACTGTAAGGCTGCTACCCTCACACAATTGTTGGAAAAGAAAACCTACCCTCAATAGATAGAGCCCATTAGCTTTGATGGGATCTTTGTAAGAGAGTCAAACCTCGCATTTCAAATGTGGACATACTCACCTTTGAGGTATGTAAGTGTGGTACACTCCCCATGAAAGAGGAGTGAACAATAGGAAGACAAAATTGTCTAAGCTACGATGAAGCAAACACCATCATCTTCAGCATTACTCAGTGGAAGAACAATATACACATAGGCAATATATCTGACTTAGTCTATTTTGTTTCAAAATTGTCCACGCTGACAAATGTTCATGTGGAGCTGGGATTCAGAATCCTGAACACATCCATATGGACTGCCCAACTGACAGAGATCTGCACTTCCAGCATGGCCAGGGAGTGCTGAGTTGAAGCAGATGTTATGGGGGCTCCTGCACTGCTCTGGAGAAGACAATGGATTGCAGCGTGGCAACAGGGCTGTAGATGTAGCATGATCAAATAAAAGAGTGTGGTGAAGTAATTAAACCAAAAAAATCTCTTTTTGTGGTAACTTTCTGTCCCAAACAGCACTCACGTGTGATCGGCTATTCGTAATTGTTACTAATCAACATGTCCTGTATGATTGTACGTCTTACATCTAGTCAGAGAGCGTTTTGTTTGTTTACAAAGTATTCATTTAACCCCTGTAAATTAACACTGGCACCTTGTCATCTTGACAGACAGTAGTTATTGTGCCTTTTTTTTAAAAAAAGGTATCGTAACCTCTCCATAGCAGAAAGCTTGGGCTGAATTTTAGAGACATACGAGGGCGAGTCAATCAGTAAGTCACACAGTTCTGTGGGTATCTCATGCGCAGCACGTAAACAAAATGGCGACTGTAGTTACAGAGTGTACAACCAAAGAGCAACGTGCTGTTGTGCATTTTGTGTGGGCAAATGGGCTGCCTGCAAGGAACATTCATAAGGAAATGCTTCCTGTTTATGCTGACAAATGTTTGTCCCATAAAGCGGTCCATAGCTGGGTAGAAAACGTCCAGGAGACTGCTGACTAGAGAGTCATGCTTCTTCATGACAATGTCAGACCACATACGGCTCAATTAACTCAGGAGAAAATTAACCAACTAAGGTGAGAAGTTCTGGAACATCCACCTTACAGCCCCGACTTAACCCGTAGCGATTTCCACCATTTTGGTCCACTTAAAACCCACCTTGACGGGAGACATTTCGCGAATGATGCCAAAGTTGAATGTGAAATGAAAATGTGGTTTAGAAAACAGCACGCAGTTCTATGGAGCCGGTTTGGGAAGACTGATAAAATGATGGGATAAGTGCATCAATGTTGGTGGAAATTATGTTGAGAAATAAAGGGACAATGTATGTATAAAAATAAACTTTCAAGTTGTTATCATATTTAGTTATTTTTCTACAGCCATTTGTGTCTTACTTATTGACTTCCCCTTGTATGTTGCCCATACAACATGATCCCTTTTTAGTTTACTTCTGAGAATAAGTAACACCAATACGTCTGGAACAAGATAAGCTGCAGAAGCTGTCGGATCAGCATAGCAATGCGCTAACTGTCTGCCTATCGGAGCTTCCATCCTAGACCAACTGCCGGCCAAGGCCTAGGGCCTTGACATTTAACCTTTAGGTTGCATTTCCTCATACTAGGAGAAGGGGAAACAACTTGGTCAAGATATGCACAAGGTTTAATTAATGATAATTTTGCCACACGTCTGCTGCCTAATGCACATGTGAAGCCAGAAAACACATACTGCATCTTGATGTGATGTTCCTATTAGCATGATCTTTTCTCCTGATGACCTTAGTCAAGATGATTTTTGGGGGGTCAGATTTTGTCATACTTAATGGGGGGGGGGGGGGGGGGGGAATGATCACTTCCTCGAAGAGTGCTGTATGGAAGCAGTGTTGGTAAGTTTTTTCACAGACAGTGTTCCCTCACTTGCCCTCTCTAACTTGCAAACTCTCACACACTCTCTGATTTGTAAACTCTCACTTGTAAACTCTCACACACTCTCTCTTTCCCACACATACACCACACACACTCACATGCAGACTCTCACACCTCATGTGCAAACTCTAACACTCCTCTCACTTGCAAACTCACACACACTCTTTCCCCCCACACACACACTTGCAAACTCTTACACATACTCTCTCTTTCCCACACACACACACACTTGCAAACTCTCACACACTCTCATTTGCAAATTCACACACACTCTTTCCCACACACACACTTGCTGACTCAAACATACACACATTCTCACTTGCAAACTCTCACACACTCTTTCCCACACACACACTTTCCCACACACACATGCATGCACGCGCACACACATACACAGACACACATACACAGACACACACATACACACACTGTTGCAGTTCTGTGTTTATTTTCAGGCTTTAAAAACCATCACGCTGTTTCCTCTTCCTCTGTCAAGTGGAAAGGACTGCAGGCTGTTGCAAAACTTTGGTAAGCTTTCACAAGAACGCATCGAAACATAGCACTGCCATAATGTTGTTTGTTGCAATAGGCATCCTGTGGTTGTACAAAACTTTTAAGCAACAGAGCCATCAACAGTCATCATCATCATGTGCCATGCCGGTAAGCGTGTGCGGTCACATCTTGCCATCTCACTCGATCACCAGAGTCATTGATCAGCTCACTGTTCTTGTCTCGACCATGCCACGTAGTCAAGCCATCCAGATTGATTTTCTATGAGATTGCAATACATGATATTCTTGGCATCTGTAAAGAAGGTAGTTTGCCATTGCTTTCCTTCTTAGCAGTGACCATACTAGTCAATGACCGTAGCCATTGTCTCACAATAAATAGATCTTCTGCCTGCCATCATGAAGTTGGAGACCATAACCTACAACTGTCTGTTGGCTACTCTTCAGCTTCATCTACCACCTGTACCCATGGCTTCACGAAACTCTGGTCAGGAGGCTAAACGGGTACTCCACCTTGCCCAAGGATGTCCCATAGGCTAGCGGAGGGAAGGAGGCACCTTACCTTTCTTTTGATAGGGGATACTCCACCTTGCCCAAGGATGTCCCATAGGCTAGCGGAGGGAAGGAGGCACCTTACCTCTCCCTTGATAGGGGATACTCCCACCCCGCCATCCTTGCCCAATGTATTGCCTGGCATATTTCGCTGCATCTCATCAAATGATACTACTGGCACCTTACCGTCTTGAAAGACTTGTTTGTTACATTGTGCTTAAAAGGAAAAGGTATAATAACATCTCCATAGCACAAAGCCACCTGGGTTGAATTGTAGAGACGATGTGTTGCCCACGCAGCATGATCCCCCCTTTAGGCCTACTTAGTTTACTCCAGAGGAAAGGTGACACCAAAATATCTGGTAGAAGTCAAGCTGCAGAAGCTGTCAGATCAGCAAAGCTATGCTTTAACTGTCCGCCTGTTGGAGCTTCCATCCTAGACCAGTGGCCAACCAAGGCTTAGAGCCTTGTGTGCTCTGACATGACAGTTAGTCCTTAGGTTGCATTTCCTCGCACCAGGATAAGACTTGTATCCTCCCAGTTGCAATCCTCTACTTGAAGACACTGGCACAATGTGGGATGTCGGGTTTGGTACGCAACGCCCAACATTCAGTGCAAACAGAAAGCAGTTAGTACTGTCTACTGTTATATAGAAGCTCAGACTTATCTGACCAAGACCTGACTTACCATGTGATACTGCAGAGTTATATATCATATGAAGTGAATAGATGAATCCCTTCTCAGGTCGAAATACATAACACATATGGTCACTGATACTATTTGAATGTTAAATAATGTGTCTTTCTCATGGCAATCACGGATTCACCACAAAGTCTTTCTGTCTGCACAACAAGGGTTTTAAACACCTAATGGTGGAAGTTTCAGCACATTTTATTATTTGTTTATTGTTCATTGAATACACCAAAGGGCTAGGCATGAGTTGGTTGAGGGCCTGTGCTTTAATGGCAGAAGAAGAAGAATCATAATTTGTGGAATGCAGAAGTATTGAGAGTCTGGCTTCTTGCTGACCAACATTTCTCTTCACCCACGCATGGGACATCCTAGGAAGTCATGATTCTAGCTAACAAAGGGCAAGTTGATCAGGGTCTCTTGTTGTAAGGATACCTGGTGAGGACTACAAATTTTTGTGGGAGGTGTTGGCCGCTGAGTGGTAAGCATGCTTGCCTGCCTGCCCAGTGGTTTGAATGACTGTGTATGTATGCACGGTTTAATGTATGATTGAATATATATGGGCATGTAAGTGGGGGAGAGAGAGACAGTATGAATCAGTGAATGATTTAGCGTTTGTGATTGTGAGTGGGTTTATGTGTGTATGCAAGAAAGTATGTGTGACTGTGGATGTACGACTGTGTGAGTATTTGTGTATTTGTATGTGTAAAAGTGTGTATGTGTCAGTTATATGGGAAGCCTTGTATATGTGTGTGCCTTGCTGTTTGTATCAATGAGGAGGATACATGGGTGTGAGAGAAAGAGAGAGAGTGACAGTGAAAAAGAGAGAGAGAGTGACAGTGAGAGATATAGAGGGATGGAGAAATAGAAAGTAAATATGTATGTATAAGTAAATTATTATTGGTGAGTGTGATTGTGAGTGAGTTTATGTGTATGCGAGGTAGTGTGTATTTGTGTGTTATTGAGTGGGTGCATAACTGGGAGTTTGTGTAAATGATGTAAGTATGTATGCAGGTATGTATGTATGTGTTTACACATACGTGTATGTGTGGCTGCCTGCCTGCCTGCCTTTTTCATAAAATGGTAATATGCATTGTTTATTTTCACAACTTTCATTTGACAATGTTTTTTTTCCCCTATGAGAATGTAACATGCCCAATAGTTAACTGATGTACAAAAGATGAGTGATTGGAAGGGCCGAATGTAAGATGGTCTGTAGGCCCAATTTGTGACCCTTTGGAATTAAAGTTTGTTCGTTCATTCATGGTCATGGATTCGAATTCTCGGGGCTGATTTGACAAATTTGCATAGGCTCCCAGGTCGACCTAGTTTAAAATGAGACCAGGAAATGTTTTGGGAAGTAAAAGCGGTTGGCGAGATATTCACATCAATCTTTGAGTGCCCATTGGCCCGTGAAAATATACAGCTACGACCATATGTTCAATACACTTGAAAGTGTGTCAAAAGGGTTCTTTCATTTTAATTTGTAACATCTTTAGTACTATAATGAAGACTATGTCAGAGAGAATCAATCCGGTGCCTTGCCAACTGGTGTGGCCAATCATGCTTCTCCACAAGTTGCGATCTCCAACAGCGTGGATCATTTTATGTGTTTACTCCCGTTCATGCCATGACGCAAGGCTGAAGAATTTTCTCTCGCATTTGCTCTCGCTGTTTTCATCTATCTCTCTTTCCAGTTGTCACAACAATTTCCAGTTTTTGTATTCACATAATGTGGCCAAAAGATGATAACTGCCTCATTCTGATGTTTGTGATTAAGTTGTATTTGTGACTTAGCCTCCCTCAAAATGTCCAGATTACTCATTTTGACTGTCCTAGGAATTTTCAGCATTCTTCTATAAAACAACAACTCTAAGCTTCCAGTGATCTTTTTCACTTGTTTACTAATTGTCCAGGATTGGCAGTCATATATTAGAACAGGTTACAGGCAGAAAGAGGAAAGGAGGTGCCAAATAAGCCAGTAAAAGATAACACATTTAAATGGGAAGATAACATCACAATATTTATAGGGAAAGAAACTAATCACCGGGAGGGACAGCGAATGATGAAGATCCATTGCAGCAAACTTCCATTCTGAAGCTGGCAAATGATCTGATCTGTTTTCTGTCTGTACAGGTGACAAGATCTGTAAGATGCTGGATGAGAAATTGGCGGAGCACAAACTGAGACACGGTATTGTTGTGATTTATACATGTGTATGTTTATATATGCTTATGTTTATATATGTGTATGTTTATATGCTTATGTTTATATATGCGTATGTTTATATGTGTGTATGTTTATATATGTGTATGTTTATATATGTGTATGTTTATATATGTGTATGTTTATATATGCTTATGTTTATATATGCTTATGTTTATATATGTGTATGTTTATATATGTGTATGTTTATATATGCTTATGTTTATATATGTGTATGTTTATATATGTGTATGTTTATATATGCTTATGTTTATATATGTGTATGTTTATACATGTGTATGTTTATATATGTGTATGTTTATATATGTGTATGTTTATATATGTGTATGTTTATATATGTGTATGTTTATATATGCTTATGTTTATATATGCGTATGTTTATATATGTGTATGTTTATATATGTGTATGTTTATATATGCTTATGTTTATATATGTGTATGTTTATATATGTGTATGTTTATATATGCGTATGTTTATATATGCTTATGTTTATATATGTGTATGTTTATATATGTGTATGTTTATATATGCTTATGTTTATATATGTGTATGTTTATATATGTGTATGTTTATATATGCTTATGTTTATATATGTGTATGTTTATATATGTGTATGTTTATATATGCTTATGTTTATATATGTGTATGTTTATATATGTGTATGTTTATATATGTGTATGTTTATATATGCGTATGTTTATATATGTGTACGTTTATATATGCTTATGTTTATATATGCTTATGTTTATATATGTGTACGTTTATATATGCTTATATTTATATATGCTTATGTTTATATATGTGTATGTTTATATATGCTTATGTTTATATATGCTTATGTTTATATATGTGTATGTTTATACATGTGTATGTTTATATATGCTTATGTTTATATATGTGTATGTTTATATATGTGTATGTTTATATATGCTTATGTTTATACATGTGTTCGTTTATATATGCTTATGTTTATATATGCTTATGTTTATATATGTGTATGTTTATATATGTGTATATTTATATATGCTTATGTTTATATATGTGTATGTTTATATATGCTTATGTTTATATATGTGTATGTTTATACATGTGTACGTTTATATATGCTTATGTTTATATATGTGTATGTTTATATATGTGTATGTTTATATATGTGTATGTTTATATATGTGTATGTTTATATAATTGGCACCTTTCCGTCTTGACAGACGATAGTTTGGTACATTGTGCTTCAAAAAGGCTTAATAACTACGATCCATGGCGGTGTCGAGTATGGCTGGTAAGGCCAATTCTTGCTGCAAATGTTTGCCCACAGTAGGTGCATGTGAAAACATGGTCACTTCCACCATTTTGCACCATCTTACGTCTCTCACGCTCTGTGTGTGCTTTATCTGCAATCATTTTCTCCTTTGTCTTTATTCCATTTCTGATAGTTGCCCTCCATGTAACACGTTCAGCGGCGACGTGCTCCCAATGTGCATTATCAATGCCTGTATCAATCATGTCCCTCTTACACACATCTTTGTATCGTAGTAGAGGCTGACCCTGAGATCTCCTACCCATCTGTAATTCACCAAAAAAGATGTCCTTTGGTATTCTACCATCATCCATCCTCCTAAGATGTCCTATCCATCTAAGTCTACGAAGACTGAGCATGGAATACACCGTCACACAACCTGATCTTTCCAATACTTCAGTATTTGTGATTTTGTCTTGCCACTTAATACCAAGTATTCTTCGCAGACACTGCATATGAAAGATGTTTAAACGTTTCTCTTGGGGCGAGTAAGTTGTTCAGCCTTCATTGCCATAAAGAAGAGTACTAAGGACACAGGCTTGATAGACAAGGAATTTTGTTTTGGCAGTAAGCTTCCTGTTCTCCCAGACTCTTTTTCTTAACCTATTCATTGTTGTTGCTGCTTTACCAATCCTGATGTTGATTTCCTAATCTAGGGATAATTTTCTATTTACCTCTGATCCTAGATATGTAAAATGGTCTACTATCTCCAGTTCGGCGTCGTCAATAAAGATTGATGGTACACCCTGTGCACCTTGTGACATAATCTGTGTCTTCTTTTTGTTAATTGTTAAACCAAATTCAGAACAAGCATTGGAGAATGCAGATAGTAGATGTTGTAATTCTTCCTCAGAGTGGGGCGTAATCGCAGCATCATCCGCAAAAAGCAACTCTCTGATTATTACCCTGCTAATTTTGGTCTTGGCCTTCAATCTCTGAGCATTATAGAGGCCACCATCTGAGCGTGAGTGAATGTAAATACCGTCATCCTGATCACGAAAGGCATATTTCAGTAGAAGTGAAAAGTATATCCCAAAGAGGGTGGGGGCTAGTACACAACCTTGCTTAACTCCACTCTTGATTTCAAACTCTTCTGAAGTTGAGCCATCAAACTTGATTATACCCTTCATGCCTGTGTGGAACGATTCCACAATGGACAGAAGAGTTGGTGGGCAGCCAATCTTCTTTAGTGCTTTGAACAGACCCTCACGACTGACCAAATCGAATGCCTTTGTGAGGTCGATGAAGGCAATAAACAGTGGCTGATTTAGTTCCCGGCATTTTTCTTGCATCTGTCGCAATGAGAATATCATATCAATGGTAGACCGGTTCTGACGGAAGCCGCACTGTGATTCGGGGTAGACTTGATCTCCAAGGACTTGAAGTCTGTGCAGGACAATTCTGGCAAATACTTTCCCAACAATACACAGAAGTGAGATACCCCTATAGTTGTTACAGTCGCTCCGATCTCCCTTGTTTTTGTACAGCGTTATGATGTTTGAATCTTTGAAATCCTGTGGGACTTGTCCTTCTCGCCAGCGTAGCTCTATTAGCTGGTGGATCTGTAGAGCGAGTGTGTCTTGTCCACTCCTGATTACCTCTATTGGAATCCCATCCTTACCTGGAGCCTTGCCAGATGCAAGCTCATTTATAGCACACTTAACTTCTGTTATAGTGGGAAGTGTGTCCAGGTGGTCAAGAGTTGGCAGGGCCTCTATGGCATTGAGGGTATCATCCGCTAGCTTTGTCTCACTTGAGTAAAGCTCTAAATAGTGCTCGACCGATCTATCCATCTGCTGTTTCTTATCAGTGATGATTTCTCCAGTCAAGGTTTTCAGCGGTGCACTTCTTTTGATCATTGGACCACAGGCTTTCTTTATCCCTTCATACATGCTTCTGATGTTTCCCTTATCACTTGCGATTTGAATGGACTCACATAACTTGATCCAATAGTCATTCGCACACTGCCTGGCAGCCTTTTGTACATCCTTCCTCGCTTGCTTCAGCTCACTCAGAGTGTTACGCGTTGGTCTTTCCTTGTTTCTTAAGAGAGCTATCTTCTTTTTATCAATCAAGGGCTGCAGTATCTGGCTGTTTGCCGCAAACCAGTCCTGCCTCTTATGATCCACAGTGCCATAAACCCCTATAAATAGTTTCCATAAGTTTACTCCATTTATCATTTACTATACAATTTTCTGATGTATCATTGAAAGCATCTTCAAGTTGCTGTTGAAATTCAAAGCACTTTCCAGGATCGTGAGTGTTAGTAATATTAATCCTGGGGCTAGACTTGTGTTTAGCTGTGTAGATTCTCTTTGGTCTCAGTCTAACCTTTGCAACAACCAAAGAATGATCTGTATCACAGTCAGCACTGTGGTAACTTCGAGTTAATGATGTATGGTTCAGATGTTGTCTCCGTGTGATAATGAAGTCCAGCTGATGCCAATGGCTGGATCTTGGATGTTTCCATGTGACCTTATACAGCTCTTTTGTTTTAAAAAAGGAGTTTGTAATATATAGGTCATTTCTAGTGTAATGCTCCATCAGCCTTTGCCCATTATCATTCATGCGACCGATGTTGTATTTTCCAAGGCACACTGGCCATGAACTCGAGTCCTTGCCCACACGAGCATTGAAATCACCGAGCATATAAATGTAGTCAGATTTTGGAACTGCCTTGATCGCAGAGTCTAGCTGCTCATAGAACGTATCCTTCACATCATCAGAGGAAGCGAGTGTCGGTGCATATGCAGTGAGAATGGTGGCAAATCCACAAGAGGTTGCCAAGCGCAGTGATAATAATCTTTCATTACCTCCAGCTGGGATATCAATCATTCCCAGTAGCGAATTCTTCACTGCAAAGCCCACACCATGTTGCCTTTTTTCTGCCTGCCCTCTTCCCTTCCAAAAAAAGGTGTAATTGTTTTCTCTGAGTGACCCTTCCTCAGGAGGCAAGTCTCCTGCAGGCCAGCAATATCAGTGTTAAGACGATTGAGTTCAGCATCAATCACAGCCGTTTTTCTCACATCGTCAATATTTGTCAAGTCAGTAGAAAATCCTGGACACATGGTTCTCACGTTCCAGGTTGCAAGCCGTAGCTTGAGGTTTCTATTCTTTTTATTAGTACCTGGTGCATTGGTTTTACAGCCTGCGATTCAGATTTTGTCCTAGCCCTAAGCACCCATTGAAGCAGGCAGGCTGTGGCGGATCAGCACCCAATTGGCTGGGGGATGCCCAGCTTGAGGCGGGTGGTAGCTGATCAGTGACACCTGTAGGTGTCTCCCATTGTCAGAGGCAACGCGTGGCGCCCCATGTCTACGCCAACTGACAAGGACTTATAACCCGTAACAGTTGCCTCTCGCTTTGATTCCGAGACCGGTTAAGACCAGGGATGGAGTTATTGCCTCTCCATAGCACAAAGCCTGGGCTAAAATAAAGAAACCATGTGTTGCCCATGCAGCATGATCCCTCTCTCTGCCTGCCTAGTTCACTCCAGAGGAAGGTTGACACCTATAATCTGGAACAAGACAAGCTGCAGAAGCTGCCGGATCAGCAGAGCAATGCTCTAACTGTCCGCCTGTCGGAGCTTCGATCCTAGACCAGCTGCCAACCAAGGCTTAGGGCCTGGTCTGCCCTGCCATGACTTATTTTGTCTTTGGGTTGCATTTCCTCGCATCAGGATAAGGCTAGTACCCTCCCAATTGCGCTCTTCCGCCCGAAGCCGTTGGTACAATGTGGGGTGTCGGGTTTGGTAAGCGCCGCCCAACATTCGGCGCTGACAGAAAGCAGGTAGTACCGTCTACTGTCATACGGTAGCTCAGTCATATCTGACTAAGACCTGACTCTTATATAAGTGTTTACATATATGTTTATATATGCTTATGTTTATATATGCGTATGTTCATATATGATTATGTTTATATATGTGTATGGTTATATATGCTTATGTTTATATATGCTTATGTTTATATATGCGTATGTTCATATATGATTATGTTTATATATGTGTATGTTTATTTATGTTTATATATGCTTATGTTTATATATGCTTATGTTTATATATGCTTATGTTTATATCATTCCATTGGCACCTTGCCGTCTTGACAGACGATAGTTTGTGCTTTAAAAAGGCATAATAACTTTTAACTATGGCGGTAGCGAGTGTGACTGATAAGGCCAATTTGCGCTGTAAATGTCCGTTCACAGTGGGTGCATGTGAACACGTGGTCATTTCCACCATCATGCACCATCTTACGTCTCAAACGCTTGGTGTGTGACTTTTCTGCAATAATTTTCTCCTTTGACTTTATTCCATTTCTGATATTTGCCCTCCATGCAACACGTTCAGCGGCGACTTGCTCCCAATGTGCATTATCAATGCCTGTATCAATCATGTCCCGCTTACACACATCTTTGTATCGTAGTAGAGGCCGACCCTGAGATCTCTTACCCATCTGTAATTCACCAAAAAAGATATCCTTTGGTATTCTACCATCATCCATCCTCCTAAGATGTCCTATCCATCTAAGTCTACGAAGACTGAGCATGGAATAAACTGTCACACAACCTGATCTTTCCAATACTTCAGTATTTGTGATTTTGTCTTGCCACTTAATACCAAGAATTCTTCGCAGACACCGCATATGAAAGCTGTTTAAATTGTTCTCTTGGTGTGAGTAAGTTGTCCAGGTTTCACTGCCATAGAGAAGAGTACTAAGGACACAGGCTTGATAGACAAGGACTTTTGTTTTGGCAGTAAGCTTCCTGTTCTCCCAGACTCTTTTTCTTAACCTGTTCATTGTTGTTGCTGCCTTACCAATCCGGATGTTGATTTCCTGATCTAGGGATAATTTGCTATTTACTACTGATCCTAGATATGTAAAATGGTCTACTATCTCTAGTTCGGCGTCATCAATAAAGATTGATGGTACCCCATGTGCACCCTGTGACATAATCTGTGTCTTCTTTTTGCTAATTGTTAAACCAAATTCAGAACAAGCATTGGAGAATGCAGATAGTAGACATTGCAATTCTTCCTCAGAGTGGGTCGTAACTGCAGCATCATCTGCAAAAAGCAACTCTCTGATTAGTACCCTCCTAATTTTGGTCTTAGCCTTCAATCTCTGAGCATTGTAGAGGCCGCCATCTGAGCGTGAGTGAATGTATATACCACCATCCTGATCACGAAATGCATATTTCAGTAGAAGTGAAAAGTATATTCCAAAGAGGGTGGGAGCTAGTACACAACCTTGCTTAACTCCACTCTTGATTTCAAATTCTTCAGAAGTTGCACCATCAAACTTGATTATACCCTTCATGCCTGTGTGGAACGATTCCACAATGGACAGAAGAGTTGGTGGGCAGCCAATCTTCTTTAGTGCCTTGAACAGACCCTCACGACTGACCAAATCAAATGCCTTTGTGAGGTCGATGAAGGCAATAAACAGTGGTTGATTCTGTTCACGGCATTTTTCTTGCATTTGTCGCAATGAGAATATCATATCAGTGGTAGACCGGTTCTGTCGAAAGCCACACTGTGATTCGGGGTAGACTTGATCTCCTAGGACTTGAAGTCTGCGCAGAACAATTCTGGCAAATACTTTTCCAACAATACACAGAAGTGAGATACCCCTATAGTTGTTGCAGTCGCTCCGATCGCCCTTGTTCTTGTACAGTGTTATGATGCTTGAATCTTTGAAATCCTGTGGGACTTGTCCTTCACGCCAGCATAGCTCTATTAGCTGGTGGATCTGTATAGTGAGTGTGTCTTGCCCACTCCTGATAACCTCTATTGGAATCCCATCCTTACCTGGAGCCTTGCCAGATGCAAGTTCATTTATAGCACACTTAACTTCTGTTATGGTGGGAAGTGTGTCCAGGTGGTCAAGAGTTGGTAGAGCCTCTATGGCGTTGAGGGCATTATCCGCTAGTTTGGTCTCACTTGAGTAAAGCTCCAAATAGTGCTCTACCCATCTGTCCATCTGCTGTTTCTTATCAGTGATGACTTCTCCAGTCAAGGTTTTCAATGGTGCACTTCTTTTGATCACTGGACCACAGGCTTTCTTTATTCCTTCATACATGCTTCTTATGTCTCCCTTATCACTTGCGATTTGAATGGACTCACATAACTTGATCCAATAATCATTTGCACACTGCCTGGCAGCCTTTTGCACATCCTTCCTAGCTTGCCTTAGCTCCCTCAGAGTGTTACGCGTTGGTCTTTCCTTGTTTCTTAAGAGAGCTTTCTTCTTCTTATCAATCAAGGGCTGCAGAGTCTCGCTGTTGGCCGCAAACCAGTCCTGCCTCTTATGATCCACAGTGCCGTAAACCTTTACGGCAGTTTTACAAAGAGTTTCCTTAAGTTTATTCCATTTATCATTTACTGTACAATTTTCTGGTGTATCAGTGAAAGCGTCTTCAAGTTGCTGTTGAAACTGAAAGCACTTTTCAGGATCATGAGTGTTAATAATATTAATCCTGGGGCTAGATTTGTGTTTAGCTGTGTAGATTCTCTTTGGTCTCAGTCTAACCCTTGCAACAACCAAAGAATGATCCGTATCACAGTCAGCACTGTGGTAACTACGAGTCAATGATATATGGTTCAGATGTTGTCTCCGTGTGATGATGAAGTCCAGCTGGTGCCAATGGCCGGATCTTGGATGTTTCCATGTGACCTTATGCATCTCTTTTGTTTTAAAAAAAGAGTTTGTAATACATAGGTCATTACTGGTGCAATGCTCCAGCAGCCTTTGCCCATTTTCATTCATGCGACCGATGTTGTATTTTCCAAGGCACACTGGCCATGAACTCGAGTCCTTGCCCACACGAGCATTGAAATCACCGAGCATATAAATGTAGTCGGATTTTGGAACTGCCTTGATCACAGAGTCTAACTCCTCATAGAACAAATCCTTCACATCATCAGAGGAATCGAGTGTCGGTGCATATGCAGTAATAATGGTGGCAAACCCACAAGAGGTTGCCAAGCGCAGGGATAATAGTCTTTCATTTCCTCCTGCTGGAATTTCAATCATTCCCAGTAGCGAATTCTTCACTGCAAAGCCCACACCGTGTTGCCTTTTTTCTGCCTGCCCTTTACCCTTCCAGAAAAAGGTGTAGTTGTTTTCCCTGAGTGACCCTTCCTCAGCGAGGCGAGTCTCCTGCAGGCCAGCAATATCAATGTTAAGACGATTGAGTTCGGCATCAATCACAGCCGTTTTTCTCACATCGTCAATATTGGTCAAGTCAGTGGAAAATCCTGGACACATGGTTCTCACGTTCCAGGTTGCAAGCCGTAGCTTGAGGTTTCTATTTATATTTTTGTTTGTACCTGGTGCATTGGTTTTACAGCCTGCGATTCAGATTTTGTCCTAGCCCCAAGCACCCATTGAAGCAGGCAGGCTGTGGCGGATCAGCACCCAATTGGCTGGGGGCTGCCCAGCTTGAGGCGGGCGGTAGCTGATCAGTGACACCTATAGGTGTCTCCCACCGTCAGAGGCAACGCGTGGCGCCCCATGTCTACGCCAACTGACAAGGACTTATAACCCGTAACAGTTGCCTCTCGCTTTGATTCCGAGACCAGTTAAGACCAGGGATGGAGTTATTGCCTCTCCATAGCACAAAGCCTGGGCTAAAATATAGAGATCATGTGTTGCCCATGCAGCATGATCCCTCTCTCGGCCTGCCTAGTTCACTCCAGAGGAAAGGTAACACCCCTACATCTGGAACAAGACAAGCTGCAGAAGCTGCCGGATCAGCAAAGCAATGCTCTAACTGTCCGCCTGTCGGAGCTTCGATCCTAGACCAGTCGCCAACCAAGGCTTAGGGCCTGGTCTGCCCTGCCATGACAATTTTGTCTTTAGCTTGCATTTCCTCGCACCAGGGTAAGGCTTGTACCCTCCCAATTGCGCTCTTCCGCCCGAAGCCGTTGGCACAATGTGGGGTGTCGGGTTTGGTAAGCGCCGCCCAACGTTCGGCGCTAACAGAAACCAGGTAGTACCGTCTACTGTTATACGGTAGCTCAGTCATATCTGACTAAGACCTGACTGACATGTTTATATATGCTTATGTTTATATATGTGTATGTTTATAAATGTGTATGTTTATATATGTGTATGTTTATATATGCGTATGGTTATATATGCTTATGTTTATATATGCTTATGTTTATATGTGTATGTTCATATATGTGCAATAAACACTCCCCTGCCGGTGGGAAGGTCATAGATTCCATCCACGTCAGGGTGGATTTGGATTTTTTAAATTGACCGGGGATCCCAGGTCAGGCCAATCTAACATGGGTCTTGGGAAGTGAAGGTGGCCGGTGTAATACTGACCACTGCTGAGTGCTCGGTGTGATACTGACCACTGCTGAGTGTTTGGTGTGATACTGACCACTGCTGAGTGCTCAGTTTGATACTGACCACTGCTGAGTGCTCAATGTAATACTGACCACTGCTGAGTGCTCGGTGTAATACTGACCACTGCTGAGTTCTCAGTGTGATACTGACCACTGCTGAGTGCTCGATGTGATACTGACCACTGCTGAGTGCTCGGTGTGATACTGACCACTGCTGAGTGCTCGGTGTGATACTGACCACTGCTGAGTGCTCGGTGTGATACTGACCACTGCTGAGTGCTTGGTGTGATACTGACCACTGCTGAGTGCTCGGTGTGATACTGACCACTGCTGAGTGCTCGGTGTGATACTGACCACTGCTGAGTGCTCGGTGTGATACTGACCACTGCTGAGTGCTCGGTGTGATACTGACCACTGCTGAGTGCTCGGTGTGATACTGGCCACTGCTGAGTGCTAACTGGGTTTAATAACATATGGGTCTAGGACCACGTGCCCAGTGTGCCTTACAACGTATAAAATAAATATCCTGTACTGACCTACTTTAATGTGCGATAAGCTTACTGCTGTGTGTGTTCTATTTCTGGCATATCCTTGTTATGGCATTAAGGCAGTTATGCACATGTTAGATGCCTTAGAAGACAATAAACACCAGACATCTGCAGCAGTGGACCTGTATTCCGCTGCTTCAACTGAGACTTTTCCTGAAAGTGTACTGGTAATTAACATTTCTGAATATTTTGTGGTACATGCCTGAAGACTCCTCACACAGGAGAGGCACTGAAAAAGCCCATACTATGATAGACCAAACAGAAATGCTGGCAAAACCAGATAAGCAAGATTTATCTTACTTTCCCCAATTTGCCACAATGACATGTAAATTTAGGTAACTTTCATTTCATTCTGAACAGATGGATAAATATTGCAAGTTTCCTGTTCACTACATGATAACTGCTTGACATGTGGCCTTTATTCTTCAGCTCAGGGAAGAAACTTTCATGGCACATATCAGTAATAGTGCGGAAACCTTAATGGAAACAAGAACAGATCTTCTTTGTGACCCAGCAGCCTTTGACACCACACCAATCTTGTATGCTGGTGGGGAGCCACTGCTTATAAAATAAAGTGTTTCTTCTTTTTTCCATTCAGGAATATCAAGTACAGATAGTATGGACAGTACTGACACCAGTAGCAAGACAGAGAGTGAGTCACCACTTTGTCTGTTTTCACAGATAGGTGGATAGAAGCGGTCCGCAAACTTTTAGAAAAGGATAACATTAAGATAAATCCATGCTATCACTTTTACTGTGTTGTTTCTAATCTATTATAATGTCTTGTACTTCTTCCTATGATGATTATACCATCAGGTGTGTTATCATGATGAACTTGGCTGTGTTAGGGTTCCACTGTTTTTCCATACAGCTTATAGTTTAGTGTTGATTGAGTGGGCCAGTAGATCTTTCTCAACTAGCTAAACAGTGGACATATCTGTAGTGCATGTTTGACAGTTTACTGGCTTAGTTCACACATATTTCTAGTACATTGTTAGGGTCCTCTTCATTCTCTCTCCCTCCCTCTCTCTCTCAGTATCTATCTCTTTCTTTGTCTGTCTGTCTGTCTGTCTGTCTGTCTATTTGTCTCTGTCACTGGCTCTCTCTCACTGTAAGTAAGTGAGTATATGTGTGTGCGAGGGAGTGTGTATGTGTGTGTTATTGAGCGGGTGCATATCTGTGAGAGTTTGTGTAAATGATGTAAGTATGTATGCAGATATGTTTGTGTTTTTGTGTTATGAATGTGCGTATGTATGTGTGTCTGGCTGCCTGCCTGTCTCATAACATGGTAATATGCTTTGTTTTTGTTCACAGATTTCATTTGACAATGTTTGTTTTTTTCTATGTGAATATAACATGAAGAATAGATAATTGGTGTATGAAAGATGAGTGATTGGAAAGGTTGAATGTAAGGTGGGCCTGAGTGCCCAATTTGTGACCCTTTGAAAATAAAGTTAATTCGTTCTTGCTCTCTCACTCTCTCTCTCTTTCTGTCTGTCTGTCTCTCTCCGCGGCTGTCTGTCTCTATCTCTCCTTCTTCCCCACCCTCTCACACACACACATGCATGCGCGAGCACAATCACGCACGTGCGCACACACACACACACACAGATGGGAGCTAGAGAATAAAAAAGATACTAACATTGTACAAGAAATATCAGTGATTTAAGCAATGATAAATTTAAAAAAACCGTGTGCATGCATGCACACACACACTGATAAAATGTATCCACCGTCCCTCTATCACTATGTTACTTTTATTGACAACTTATCTATTAACAAAATATCTTATGCTTACAACCCAAAATAATTATAAGAACCCTCATTGCTTGTCACATTCAATGTTAATGATTGAGTTTGTTGATGTGTGCAGGTTCAGCGTCTGCTAGCAACCTGAAGACAAGTAAAAGTTCAGGTTTACCAAACATCGATGGTGGCAGTGATGCTTCTGGTTCAGACACTGGGGTCAGGAGTTCCCCTCAGAAGGTAGTGACTGCTTCTTGCTTTTATTCAATTACACCTTTGTCTTTGTCTTGTTTGTCCAACAGTGACTCAAGGCAGCTGTGAAAGTGCTGTGGAGAGCTTGAGTTTTCTCTCTGATTGTTGCTCTTTCCCGCAAGATTTGTCTTTTTTATAAGAAAGCGACAGTGTTCATTGTGAGAACATTGTGACAACTGGAAAAATCTCTATTACTCATATTCTAGTACTTTGCCAACATCAAAGCAACAGGCAGGCAACACTGCCTCAACTAGAGATATAATCCCAACAGCTGATCTGGCACTACTCATTTATTACCGTAGTTCTTGTCTTCTATCTATTTACCCTGTCCACTTTCCATGCATTACCATAGTTCCTGTCTACTCTCCATGCATTACCATAGTTCCTGTCCACTTTCCATGCATTACCATAGTTCCTGTCTGTCAGAGTCTAACAGGGGACAGCGATGCAGGGACATCGTTACGACCGCCAGGCGACTTAGCTCCCAGTAAGGGATGCAACAACTTCGTTGCGCCGCCAGGCGAATAGGAGTTACCGGCCTGCGAGATCGCTGGCTGACCAGCGGTCAGGCCGCCAACGCAAGACGCACGCCTGCCACGTCAGACAGGAGGCAAGTTGCGAACCAGGTCCGGACAGCTCTGGGGACACGGTACAGGACGGACGTGTGATTGAGAGAAAGGCGTTGTATGGTTTCTGTATTGAAAGGCGAGTGTCTGGACATCTTGCGAGTCAGACTTGTGAACTGTATTGTGGATGTAAGTTGTAAAGTATCCATTATATATTGTTGTGATCATCATTCTGTATTTGATATGTTAATAAATCCATTGAATGGTGTATCGTTGAGTCTTACGTCAAATCACGTTGTATTTGTACTGTCTCACACTTGTTAGGAAAGCGAGCCAAGTTTAAGACTCTGACATGTGTGAACGTGGGAAGCTCGTCCTTGTTAAACGTGGGTAGCTCGTCCTTGTTGAACGTGGGTAGCTCGTCCTTGTTGAACGTAGCTCGTCCTTTTTGAACGTGAAGGTCTCGTCCAGCTTTAATTTAGTTAGATTTAAACCTAAATGTGATCATGGAAGGCTCATTTTGATTGTTACTACATTATTTAAGCATGTGTAAGACCATTTGTAAACGTACAATGCATACATTTTGTTTGATCCTGTAAGCGTGTAAAACATTTGTGATTTGTGAAACTTGTCACCGTTTTGACCTTGTCGACATTGTGATCTTGTCGCCATTTTGACCTTGTCGCCATCTTGTAAACTTGATGTCTATGTCCTTACTGAATGTCATCTTGATGTAAGTGATGTGTCATCAATGTTGTAGAGTGTTAAGATACTTGTAGATTGTCTTTGTGCATTGAGTTTGTGGAACGCGAAGAGTGTTTGGAAAGAAAGTAACATGTATTGTAAAAAAAAACTGTTGACGGACAAACTTACGACATACAATTACACTCAACGCCAAACAAACCTAATCAACACTTAGTGACAAGCAGGCACACACCAACAAATAGACGCTAATTCATCTTCTTCCAAAATAAAAGCAGGTTTTTCCGTACCATCCGAAACCTTGCCGTAGAGGTCATTTACGATTCGAAGTAGCGACCCTACAGTTCCTAGCCCGATTTCCAACCGTTCTTCACCGCATCCAGGGCACTTGAGTATAATTATTTTTCTTTTCGTATACTTTAAAAATGCATTTTTAGGCACATATCGTCCATATAAACAAATTGTAAATTGTTGATTACTAACCACTTATTACATATTGTGTGTGGCTGGTATTTCATTGACATTTTTCCATTATGTCTTCATTATTTGATTTCATTGATATGGGCATAAAGTTACAGTTACATGGTGATGAACTAACACAGTGGAGTGAGCAGAAGTACGCTGAATACCTACTAGTACAGGAGAAAGCTACCGAACGCGATGACAGGGCAGCAGAACGCGAAGAAAGAGCAGCAGAAAGGGCTGCCAAGCAAGCCGAATTAGAACTGACGGCAAAGACAAAACAAGCCGAATTAGAACTGGCTGCAAAGACAAAGCAAGCTGAGATGGATAGCGAACTAAAGAAGGCAGAAACAGCCTTAAAGCAAGCTGAGATCGAGAAAGAAACAGAGCTGAAGAAGGCAGAAATAGCAGCTCAGAGTAAGAGAGAAGAACTGGAGTTACAGTTGAAGATAAAACAACTTGACACTGAGACTGCAATTAACAAAGAGGCTAAGAAATCTGAGAGACTGGAGAAAGAAAACCAGTTTAAGAAATATCAAGGTATTGTACGTAATTATACCTCGGGTGACTGCATCGCAGCCTTTACCCAAAATTTTGAAACTTTAATGGAACATTATCAAGTTCCACTGTCTGAATGGAATATTGTGTACATGAGGAGTTTGTCAGGGGAACCTCTTAAAGTTATTGAAACCATCCCCAAAGACCTCAGAAAAGATTACCATTATCTGAAATCCAAGATTATGGCACATTTTATGTTAGATGAGGCAGGTTACAGAGAACAATTCAGTAAATTGAGCCCAAAACCGACTCAAACGTTCTCTGACTACCTCTGCTTAGTCCGAGATATTTTCACCAAATGGACGTCAGCAGCCAAAATTGAAAAAAGTTATCAGAGATTGGAAGATCTAATCATTAGAGACAAAATTGTATCATCTATTCCTTCAGCCTTTGCTAAATTTTTGTTAGAGAATGAATGCTCTAGTGTGGATGAGATTGAAAAACGTGGGTCGGCTTACTACACAGCCAACAAACATTGCTTTGCTACTGAAGATACTAACATTAACTTTGTAGCAGCGGCTAATTATGACAAACAACCCTATAGTAGGCAGAAACCTCATAGGCCTACCTCTGAGAAATTTAATCATTGCATTTATTGTAAATATTCACATCATCAGGGTGAAATGTGCGATCAGAACCCAGGGTACCATACTTACTTATTAAACATGGTAAACAAACAAGACAAGGAACGTAAATCCTTTAAAAACTCACGAAAATGTTTCCTCTGCAAGGCATGGGGACACCATCGGAAAGATTGTAAGGGCAGGCATATGACCAACAAAGCAAATGCCGCCTTGTTTGATAGGTCGTCTTCTGATGAAGAAGAGCCAGAGAAACATCCTGTGAACTCAGCACAGGAGTTTGACATATTCAACGCAAATCATTGCTCTGTTTGTAACACCTTCTATGAAGATGGTATTTTAACATGCGGTCATGCCATCCCTATTGCCAATGAAGAAGCTAATTTGGTAGTAGACTCAAAAGGCAGAATAAACATCCATCACGGATATGTAAATGGCAAATCTGCTACAGTCCTTCGCGACACGGGGAGTTCACTCATTGGCCTGAAGAGAACGTTCATAATGCCTACAGACTATACAGGCAGGCACGTAACATGTAGAACATTCTCAGGCAATATTGAGAAATACCCATTAGCATGGGCATATATTGAAACACCTTTCCTCACTGGGAAAGTAAAGTGCGCTGCACTAACCAGTCCAGTTTGTGATATAATTATTGGTAATTTACCTGAGGTAAATGATAAACCTCATGACATAACATCTGTATGTATTGATGATACCATAACATCACCATCAAATGTCATCATTGAAAATGTCACACCACCTATTGATTGTAAAGTAGCTAATGTAGCACTAAGTTCTCATGACATCATTGAAACTGTTGTTCCATCATCATCTGACATCATTGAGTGTGTGAACGCAGTAACGAGAGCTACTGCTAGAGTGCAAGATGAAATAAATCAAACTGAGGCGATACAATTGCTCAGCCCAGTTTCACTACCTACTAACACCATGAAGGAAGCATTTGTAACAGCCCAAAAAGCTGATCCTTCATTGTCAAAATACTTTGACCTGATCGGCCGAAAGCCAAAAGTAACCAAGAATGCAAAATGGCATTTTGCTATGAAAAATGATATACTCACCAGGTATTACACCAGAGGTGACAATACCACAGAGCAAACTGTTTTGCCAACTAGTTATCGCAAGCAAGCCTTACATCTTGCACACGATATACCTCTTGCAGGACATATGGCATACGTTAAGACCAGATCAAGGTTATTGACACAATTCCACTGGCCAAAATTTTGCAATGACATTAAAGAATATTGCAGAAGTTGTGACACCTGCCAGAAACTGGTTAAAAAAGGTAAACACCCACAGGCAAAGTTACAAGTTACCGACTTAGCCAGTCGACCTTTTGAAAAGTTATCGGTTGACATAGTGGGCCCTCTTAGTCATACAACAACTAGAGGGAATAAATTTATTCTAACTGTTATTGATACATGTAGTCGCTGGCCAGAAGCTATTCCGTTAAAGAACATAACTGCCAATGACATAATGGAAGTGTTCTTCCATATTTTTTCTAGGATAGGTTTTCCAGATACTATCCAATCTGATAGGGGCACTCAGTTTATTGCCGCATCCACCCAAGCTTTCACCAAAATGTTGGGAGTGAAGCAGTGTTTCAATTCACCCTACCACCCTCACAGTAGCGGAGTAATAGAGAAGTTTAACGGGGATCTCAAGCACATGCTTGCAAAAGTAACGCAAGAACACCCCAACAACTGGGATGTATATCTACCAGCTATTCTTTTTGCTTATCGCGAGGTACCACATGCTAGCACCGGTTTCTCTCCTTTTGAACTCATCTATGGTGCCAAACCACGTGGCCCATTGACCATTTACCACCAAATGTTAACTGACTCTACACCAGTACTTAAACCCATATCATCATACTTATATGTTACATCATTGCGTGAAAGAATCATCAAATCTTGTGTTATTGCAAAGAATGCACTAAAACTATCTGGTGCTACTTATAGACAGTATGCTGACAAAGGTAATCGGACAATAACATTGACACCTGGACAGGACATTCTTCTGCTACTACCTAGTGACAGACACCTACTGACTGATTCTTGGCAGGGACCTTTTAAAGTGACGAGACAGATTTCACCTGTAGACTACGAAATCCTTATAAAAGACAAACACAAAATATTTCACATAAATATGCTAAGACCATACCACAACAGAGACAACGAACAGGACGATACAACAGCTTGTACAGTGAAAATAGATCACGAAGACGACGATGCTAGTGACGAAATTCCAACACCTGCATTAGACACGACAGACTGCTTGAAGGAGATCAAAATCAACCCAAAGTTAACTCAAGCAGAGACAGACAGGTGCAAACAACTTATACAACAGTACAACACCATCTTTTCCAACAACCCAGGACAAACAGAATTAGTACAGCATCACATCACACTCACATCAAACACACCCATTAGATAGACCATACACCATCCCATTACATTACAAAGAGCATTTACATCTAGAAATCATCAACTTAGAGAAAAATAACATCATAAGACGATCCCAATCAGACTACTCATCTCCCATGGTCATAGTCCGCAAAAAGGACAATACAATAAGACTGTGCATCGACTACCGAAAACTGAATAAAATAACTGTTCTAGATCTTGAGCCAATGGCAAACACTGACGATCTTTTGACAGAACTGACAGACGCTAGGTTCTTTACGACGGTAGACATGACGAAAGGTTATTGGCAGATTGCTGTAGACGAACAGAGCAGACATCTGACAGCATTTGCCACACCTTGGGGACTGTACGAATGGTGCAAACTTCCATTTGGGCTTGTTAACGCCCCAGCCACATTTGTACGGATGACATGACTACTTCTAGTAGACATTCCTAACATAATCTGCTATATCGACGACATATGTATTCACACAGAGACAATGACTGAGCACATTAAGACTTTAGACCAGACATTTGAACGGATCAGACAGCACGGACTGACAGTGAAGCCTGCAAAAGTAGACATAGCCTACCAGGAAATAACATTCTTGGGTTACAAAATATCCAATGGCTTTGTCACGACAGACGATAAAATTGTGTCCAAGATACTAAAACTCTCACTTCCGACTACTAAAAAACAAGTCAGAAGTTTGTTGGGCTTAATAAATTACTACCGGCAGTTTATTCCTGATTTTTCTGAACTGACCGAGGTATTTACTAATCTACTAACAAAAGATAAACCAGAGAAAATTGTACACGACCAATGCCTAAAAATTGCATTTCATAAAGTTCTATCATGTTTTTCTGATAAGAATGAACGCAATCTTATCCTTAAATTGCCCGATATCCGTTTACCTTTCAGATTACGCACAGATGCTAGCTCCGTGGCGATTGGAGCAGTCCTGTTGCAGGAGTATAACAACATTCTCCACCCCGTTTATTTTGTATCCAGGAAGCTGAAGGCCCGAGAGCGGGCATGGTCCATTCCTCAATTGGAAGCCCTAGCTTTAGTAGTAGGTATTACAAAATTGTCTAGATTTCTTCTAGGACGCCATTTCATCGTAGAATCAGACAGCAGCCCTTTACGATGGATGAATTCAGGAGTGCCTTCGAACCATATGGTAGCGCGTTGGTCTTTGAAACTCCAAGATTATAGCTTTGAGGTTCGACACATCCCAGGCAAAACCAATTCAATTGCCGATCTTTTGTCACGTTGCCCGACCGACCCAGTGAGCACCAATGTCTGAGTGCAGTATGTAGAAATACACTCAGACCGACACAGCCATTTAGCAGTGAATAGTGGTTTTTCATTCACAAAAAGCTGTGTAATGTCTACAATATTGTGATAGGGATTACTCCCGTTATATATATAGTATTCTTATTTTACTAGTTCATGTAGTGATTGTCATGTATAAATGTGCAGTATGTGGTAGAAAGCGAACTATATTAATTGTAGATAATACGTACAAGAACAGTGTCACATTCGCACTTACCTGAAGCGAATTATCCAACGTCACAGTGACAACTTCGTGTGGAATCTTCCAGGAACATTTTAATTACGAGTGTGAAAGTAAAAACTGAACAGTGACGACTTTTCTACACCTTTGCAGTGAACCGAAATCTTTAATGTTCGACTGAAACATCTAACACATGAACATTCGATCCTAATCCAGAAGATTGTGTAGCAACATCTAACACGAACTTTGAAAACATTGTACCTTCCTTAAACTACATCAAACCGGAACAGGTGTGTTCTACAAGCTTTACCATCAGCTGATTTTAGTGTTCGTGTGTACTTCCGGATTAATAAGAAATTTAGAACAAAAATAGCAGACAACATATAAAAGGAAAAAAAGTTTTGACGATTCTAAAATGTTTAGGATTCTATAAAATTGAATACACGAATTGTGTGTTTATTTATTTCTCTAATGTAATCTTAGAATCATATCTTGATTAACGTATTCATATTACCGACTTTTTTCTCGTTAATATGAAGAAACGTCAAGCAATGACACTAAGAAATTAAATAGTTATTGTAAATTATTGTGTGTCACTAATGTTAAAATTACTTCCCTTTCATTTATTGTTATTACATTTTCACACAAAGGGCCATAATTTGAAATGTATATGCTAATGTGTTGTGTGTAATATAACATGTTGTTGTGAAAGTGTTGACACCACAGGCAGGCATCTACTGGGCATGGCAGAGTGTTGCCAACATTGTATGCCAACACAAGAACTCCTGTCCAAGTAGGGACAGGGTTGGAGTGTTTTATACGACTTATATAAAGCCGTATTTCAGTCTGGCTAGATGGTTTTTGTTCCAAGAACCATATTATTCTTTTTTTTCAAATTGCTGCGAGGTAGATGCGTGAAGCTGGTACTACTGATCTGACTGGGTGATAATACAATTGAGGTAACCAGCCATCGAGAGGGTGAAGCCTGATATGTGTTAAACATGAAGCACCACATGTCTTTGTACCCAACTCCCAGTGCTTATATATTTCTATGCCATGTGTGTATTTTGATAACGTTGTGTATAACAATAGAAAGGTAGACTCTGACAAGGGTATACTATTAACCCAACAGGTACAGACATTATACATGAAAGACGACATCTTTCATGGATTTTACCGGGGGAGCGTGTCAGAGTCTAACAGGGGACAGCGATGCAGGGACATCGTTACGACCGCCAGGCGACTTAGCTCCCAGTAAGGGATGCAACAACTTCGTTGCGCCGCCAGGCGAATAGGAGTTACCGGCCTGCGAGATCGCTGGCTGACCAGCGGTCAGGCCGCCAACGCAAGACGCACGCCTGCCACGTGACGCCACGTCAGACAGGAGGCAAGTTGCGAACCAGGTCCGGACAGCTCTGGGGACACGGTACAGGACGGACGTGTGATTGAGAGAAAGGCATTGTATGGTTTCTGTATTGAAAGGCGAGTGTCTGGACATCTTGCGAGTCAGACTTGTGAACTGTATTGTGGATGTAAGTTGTAAAGTATCCATTATATATTGTTGTGATCATCATTCTGTATTTGATATGTTAATAAATCCATTGAATGGTGTATCGTTGAGTCTTACGTCAAATCACGTTGTATTTGTACTGTCTCACACTTGTTAGGAAAGCGAGCCAAGTTTAAGACTCTGACACTGTCCACTTCACAGTCATCACTTGGTTCTCGCAAAAGTCTTACTTCTCGTAGAGCATTCAGAATGTCAGCCTGGGCCATGGCGCGTCCGCCCTCCTGCAAGTTTGTCAGTCCGCTCATTTCCCTGTACCTGGCACAAAGATGAAACTAATCTTTTTCAGCCGAGACCGCTCCAGAGACAGCAACCACTCTCTTTGGATCCAACCCGTATCTATCCTCTTGAGCATGCTCATTGAGTCTCTAAGGAAACATGCCCTATTGAATGTCTGTGTCTCTAGCCATGTTACTGCTTTACTTACTGCCATGACTTCCATAGTCAGACCACTTGTGGTGTCAACAAAAGCACCAGAGTCCTCCTTCACAATTCTCCCTCCGGTCCACGCCGTAAAGGCCCATGAGCTTTTCACATGTTGGACGACCAACCCATCTGTGTAAATGACATCATCACCGTCTAACAAATTCTCAAAATTCAACGCTTGTACTTCCGCCTCCACAGCAGCCGGATTTTCTTGTCTGCATTTTCTGTCTAGTTGGATGCAAACTGAAAAGGACGTACAGAAATCTGTTGGCACTTGTACCCACTTCTCCCCAGGTTCTAAGTCCTCCAATGAACACACCTGTTGAAGAATGACTTCGGCTTGACCCATCCACGACTGTCAGGGTCTTACACTGGGCTTGCTACCTAACACATGTGGGACAGTACAAGTACAACGGGATTTGACTCAAGACTCAACGACACAACGTTCAACGGATTTAATTACAGATCATATACAATACGATGATCACAGCAAATATATATTGGATACTTCTAAACACTTACATCTACCATACAGCACACAGTCTCACTCTCAAGATGTCCAGGCATTCGACATTCGGGCACAGAAACCTTTCTCGCAACATGCGTCCTGTTCCGTCTACGTCCCAGAGCTGTCTGCCTATGGTTTGGAACTCGCCTCCTCACCGGAGGTGGCTTCACGAGACATGCGTGCGTCCTTGGTGTGACCGCTGGCCGTCTCGCCAGCCGGCAACTTCGCAGGCAGGTGACCACTGTTCGCCTGGCGGCGTAACGAAGTTCCTTCATTCCTCCTAGGGACTGAGTCACCTGGCGGCGTAACGATGTCACGGCATCACTGCCGTACCGTAGACTCTGACACGCTCCCCCGGCAAATCCATGAAAGATGTCATCTTTCATGTCTAATATAGGTACATACTGGGTTAATACTTTAACCCTTGTCAGAGTCAACCCTTATGTTGCTTATATCCATTGATATCATAATACATAGAAAATACACATCTGCCATAGAAACATATAATCAATAGAAGTTATATTGAACGACATGTGGTGTTTAACTTTTAACACCTGTCAGGTTTCATCTTCTCGATGGCTGGTTACATAAATTGCATTAACGACCCAGTCAGATCAGTAGTAACCGGCTTCACACATCTACCTCGCAGCATTTGAAAAAAAAATAATAATATGGTTCTTGAAACAAAAACCATCTCGCTAGACCGAAATGTGGCTTTTCCCTAAGTCACATAAAGCACTCAACCCCTTGACCTCATTTGCCAAGGACTCTTGTGTTGGTCTGCAATGTCTGCAACCCTTTGCCATGCACAGTAAATGCCTACCTGAATGAGTTCAAAATCTGGCAAACACATGGCTATTTTTATATAACACATTACATTATACATTTCACATTATGGCCCTTTGTGTAAGGATGTAATAGCAACTAAAAGAAAGGGGAATAATTTCAAACATTTATAAATATAATAATTTACAATAATTATTTTATTTCTTAGTGTCATTGCTTGGCGTTGCTTCATATTAACGAGAAAAAGTCGGTAATATGAATACATTAATCAAGATATGATTCTAAGATTACACTAGCTAAATAAATAAACACACAATTCGTGTATTTCATTTTATAGATTCTTAAAGATTTTAGAATCGTCATAGATATTTGAACTTTTATTTGTCGTCTGCTAATTTTACTCTAAATTCATACTTAATCCGGAAGTACACACGAACATTAACTCAGCTGATGTAGAAGCTTGTAGACCACTTGTTCCGGTTTGATGTAGTTACGGAAAGTACTTGTCTCATAGTTCATGTGTCGGATGTTTCACAAAACCTTCTGGATTACGATCGACTGTTCATGTGTTTTACAACCGAACATTATGGATTTCGGTTAACTGCAATGGAGTAGCTGTCACTGTTTAGTTTACACATTCGCACACGTCCTTAAAATATCCCTGGAATAATCCACACGCAGCTGTCACTGTCCAATTGGATAGTTCGCTTAAGGTAAGTTCTTGCGCGAAGGTGACACTGTTGTTGTTACAGAATATGTACAATTAAAGTTCGCTTTCTACCACACACTACACAATTATACATGACAATCACTACATGCATTAGTAAAATAAGAAACATTATTTATAATGGGGGTAACCCCTATCACAATGTAGACATTACACAGCTTTTGTGAGTGAACGACTTATTCACTAATAGATGGCTGTGTTGATCTGAGTATTTTACACTGCACTCAGACTTTATTGCTCAATGGGTCGGTCGGACAACGGGACAACAAGTCCGCGATCGTATTGGTTCGGCCTGGAATATGGCGAACCTCGAAGCTGTAGTCTTGGAGTTTCAAAGACCAACGGGCTATCATATGGTTTGATGGTACCCCAGAATTTATGAAACGCAAAGGACTACTGTCAGATTCCACGATAAAATGGCGTCCTAGAAGAAATCTAGACAATTTTGTAATACCCACCACTAAAGCTAGGGCTTCCAACTGAGGCATTGACCAGGATCGTTCTCTGGGCTTCAGTTTCCTGGATACAAAACACACGGGATGGAGGATGTTGTTGTGTTCTTGCATCAAGACTGCTCCAATCGCGACGGAGCTCGCATCTGTTCTTAATCTGAAAGGTAAACGGATGTTTGGCAATTTGAGGATGGGATTATGTGAGCTATCATCAGAAAAACAAGCTAACACTTTAGAGAATGCTAATTTTAGGCATTCATTGCTTACAATTTTGTCCGGCTTATCTTTAGTTAGTAAGTTAGTAAAAGCCTCGGTTAGTTCGGAAAAATTCGGAATAAACTGCCGATAATAATTTATCAGTCCTAATAAACTTCTGACTTGTTTCTTTGTAGCCGGAAGTGAGAGTTTTAGAATCTTGGACACAATGTTATCGTCTGTCGTGACAAAGCCATTGGATATTTTGTATCCCAAAAAGGATATTTCAGGGTAGGCCATGTCTACTTTAGCAGGCTTTACAGTCAGTCCGTGCTGTCTGATACGTTCAAATGTCAGTTCTAATGTCTTTATGTGTTCTGTCATTGTCTCTGTGTGAACACAGATGTCGTCTATATAGCAGATTATGTTAGGAATGTCTATAAGAAGAAGTCGTGTCATATGAACGAAGGTGGCAGGGGCATTGACTAGCCCAAAAGGAAGTTTGCACCATTCGTACAGTCCCCAAGGTGTGGCAAAAGCTGTCAGATGTCTGCTCTGTTCGTCTACTTCTATCTGATAATATCCTTTCGTCATATCTATCTTCGTGAAGAACCTAGCGTCTGTCAGTTCTGTCAAAAGATCGTCAGCGTTTGCCATTGGCTCCAAATCTAGAACAGTTATTTTATTTAGCTTTCGATAGTCAATGCACAGTCTTATGGTATTGTCCTTTTTGCGTACAATGACCATGGGAGATGAGAAGTCTGATTGGGATCGTCTTATGATGTTATTCTTTTCTAGGTTGATGATCTCCTGATGTAGCTGTTCTTTGTAATGTAATGGGATGGTGTATGGTCTGCATCGTATGGGTGTGTTTGATGTGAGTGTGATGTGATGCTGTACTAATTCTGTTTGTCCTGGGTTGTTGGAGAAGATGGTGTTGTACTGTTGTATTAGGTGTTTTAAACTGTCTGTCTCTGCTTGAGTTAGCTTTGGATTGATCTTGATATCCTTCAAGCAGTCTGTCGTGTCTAATGTAGGTGTTGGAATTTCGTCACTAACATCGTCATCTCCGTGATCTATTATCACTGTACAAGCTGTCGTATCGTCTTGTTCGTTGTCTCTGTTATGGTATGGTCTTAGCATATTTATGTGAAATATTTTGTGTTTGTCTTTTATTAGGATCTCATAGTCTACAGGTGAAATCTGTCTTGTCACTTTAAACGGTCCCTGCCAAGAATCAGTCAATAAGTGTCGGTCACTAGGTAACAGAAGAAGAACGTCCTGTCCAGGTGTCAAAGTTATTGTTCTGTTTCCTTTGTCAGCATACTGTCTATAAGTAGCACCAGATAATTTTAGTGCATTCTTAGCAATCGTACATGATTTGATGATTCTTTCACGCAATGATGTAACATATACGTATGATGATATGGGTTTAAGTACTGGAGTAGATTCAGTTAACATTTGGTGGTAAATAGTTAATGGGCCACGTGGTTTGGCACCATAAATAAGTTCAAAAGGAGAGAAACCGGTACTAGAATGTGGTACCTCGCGATAAGCAAAAAGAATAGCTGGTAGATATACATCCCAGTTATTAGGGTGTTCTTGCGTGACTTTTGCAAGCATGTGCTTCAGATCGCCGTTAAACTTTTCCACGATTCCACTTGAGTGAGGATGGTATGGTGAATTGAAACATTGCTTCACTCCCAACATTTTGGTGAAAGCTTGGGTAGATGCGGCAATAAACTGAGTACCCCTATCAGATTGGATAGTGTCTGGAAATCCTATCCGGGAAAAAATATGGAAGAATACTTCCATTATATCATTGGCAGTTATGTTCTTTAGCGGAATAGCTTCCGGCCAGCGAGTACATTGATCAACGACAGTTAGAATATATTTATTCCCTTTAGTTGTTGTATGATTGAGAGGACCCACTATGTCAACAGATAGTTTTTCAAAAGGTCGACTTTCTAAGTCAGTGACTTGCAACTTTGCCTGTGGGTGTTTACCTTTTTTTATGAGTTTCTGGCAGGTGTCACAACTTCTGCAATAGTCTTTAATATCATTGCAAAATTTGGGCCAATGAAACTGTGTTAATAATCTAGATCTGGTCTTCACGTATGCCATATGCCCTGCAAGAGGTATATCGTGGGCAAGATGTAAGGCTTGCTTGCGATAACTAGTTGGCAAAACAGTTTGCTCTGTGGTGTTGTCACCTCTGGTATAATACCTGGTGAGGATATCATTTTTCACAGCAAAATGCCATTTTGCATTCTTGGTTACCTTTGGCTTTTGGCCGATCAGATTAAAATATTTTACCAATGAATGGTCAGCCTTTTGAGCTGTTACAAACGTTTCCTTCATGGAGTTAGTAGGTAGTGATACTGGGCTAAGTAACTGAATAGCCTCAGTTTGATTACTTTCATCTTGCACTCTAGCAGTAGCTCTGGTTACTGCGTTCACACAATCGATGATGTCAGATGGTGATGGAACAATGTTGTCAATGATATGATGAGAACTTAGTGCTACATTAGCTACCATACATTCAATAGGTGGTGTGACATTATCAATGATGACATTGGATGGTGATGTTACATTATCATCAATACATAGAGATGTTATGTCATGAGGTTTATCATTCACCTCTGGAAAATTTCCAATTATTACATCACACACTGGGTTTGTTAACGCAGCGACTTTTACTTTCCCAGTGAGGAAAGGTGTTTGAATATATGCCCAAGCTAATGGGTATCTTTCAATATTGCCTGAGAATGTTCTGCATGTTACGTGCCTGCCTGTATAGTCTGTAGGCATTATGAACGTTCTTTTAAGGCCAATAAGTGAACTACCTGTATCGCGAAGAACTGTAGCAGACTTTCCGTTCACATATCCGTGATGGACTATTATCTTGCCTTTTGAGTCTACTACCAAATTAGCTTCTTCATTGGCAATAGGGATGGCGTGACCACAAGTTAAAATACCATCTTCAAAGAAGGTGTTACAAACAGTACATAAATTGTTAATCATGTCAAAAGTCTGTGCTGAGTTCACAGGATGTTTCTCTGATAGTTCTTCTTCTGACTCTGAACTGTTAGACAAGGCGACATTTGCCTCATTGATCATTTGTCTACCTTTACAATCTTTGCGATGGTGTCCATGCGCTTTACAAAGATAACATTTACGTGCAGACCTGAAAAATCTACGCTCATGATCTCGTCTGTTTATCATATCTCGTAGATAAATATCATATTTTGGGTTTTTATCGCACATTTCATTCGGCTGATGTGAAACTTTACAATGAATACAGTGCTTAAATTTCTCAGATGTAGGCCTATGAGGTTTCTGCCTACTATAGGGTTTTTCAAAATTAGCCGCAGCTACAAAATCAATGTCCGCAGATTCAGTCACAAAACAATGTTTGTTGGCGGTGTAATACGCCGTACCTCGTCTATCAATCTCATCTATACTAGTGCATTTATTCACCTGCAAAACTTTGGACAATTTTGGTGGAATGGATGAAATGATTTTGTCTCTGATGATTAGATCTTCTAATCTATCATAATTTCTGTCAATTTTAGCTGCTGAAGTCCATTTTGTGAAAATATCTCGGACTAAGCAGAGGTAGTCAGAGAACGTTTGAGTCGGTTTTGGGCTCAACTTGCTGAACTGTTCTCTGTAACCTGCTTCATCTAACATGAAATGCGCCATTATTTTTGATTTAAGATAATGGTAGTCTTTCCTGAGGTCTTTGGGAATAGTCTCAATGACTTTAAGAGGTTCCCCTGATAAACTCCTCATATACACAATATTCCATTCAGACAGTGGAACTTGGTAATGTTCCATTAAAGTTTCAAAATTTTGGGTAAAGGCTGCAATGCAGTCACCCGAGGTATAATTACGTTCAATACCTTGGTATTTCTTGTACTGGTTTTCTTTCTCCAGTCTCTCAGATTTCTTATACTCTTTATTGATAGCAGTCTCAGTATCCAGTTGTTTTATCTTTAACTGTAACTCCAGTTCTTCTCTCTTACTCTGAGCTGCTATTTCTGCTTTTTTGAGTTCACTATCTATCTCAGCTTGCTTTGTCTTTGCAGCCGTTTCTAATTCGGCTTGCTTTGTCTTTGCAGCCATTTCTAATTCGGCTTGCTTGGCAGCTCTTTCAGCTGCTCGTTCATCGCGTTCAGCCGCTTTCTCGCGAAGGTGTTCAGAGTATTTATTCTCACTCCACTTTGTTAACTCATCACCTGTTAACTTCAACTTTAACCCCATATCAATGAAATCATTTAATGAAGACATGATGAAAAAAAATGTTGAAGTAATACCAGTCACACAATTAGTTATAAGTGGTTAGTACAATGAACAATTTACAATTTTCCTATCTGCAATATGTGCCTAAAATTGCATCCTTAAAGTAAATGAAACGAAAAATATACTCAAGTGCCCTGGATGCTGTGAAGAATGGTTGGAAAACGGGCTGGGAAACTGTAGGGTCGTCACTTCGAATCACAAATGACCTCTACGCGCACGGTTTCAGATGGTACGGAAAAAAACCTGCTTTGTTTTGGAGGAAATAAATTAGCGTCTATTTGTTGGTGTGTGCCTGCTTGTCACTAAGTATTGAGTAGGTTTGTATGGCGTTGAGTGTAATTGTATGTCGTAAGTTTGTCCGTCAACAATTTTTTTTCCCAACACAAGTCACTTTCTTTCAAAACCTTTCTGCTTTCCACAAACTCAATCCACAAAGACAATCTAACTGTATCTCAACACGCTATAACATTGATGACACATCACTTACATCAAGATGACATTCAGTAAGGACATAGACATCAAGTTTACAAGATGGCGACAAGGTCACAATGGCGACAATATCACAATGTCGACAAGGTCAAAATGATAACAACATTTTGACAATCACGAATGTTTTACACGTTTACACGATCAAACAATACGAATGCACTGTACGTTTACAACTAGTCTCCATGTTTAAACAATGTAGCAATAATTCAAAATGAGCCTTCCATGATCACTTTTACATGTACAATCAATTTTAACAAAAATTCTAAGTTCACAACCTCTAGTTCTAACCATTTATCACATAAATACGTTCATATTTTAAAGCTGGACGATTGCCCCCACGTCCAATGAACACACCTGTTGAAGAATGACTTCGGCTTGACCCATCCACGACCTTCCTCTTTTTAACTTGCTGCCCTTCACCTTCCTAATTTCACTGTGCAGTGGAGGTTGTGTGTTTGCGTTAACTCTGAGGTAGGCACGTGCTCTGCAAATTTGTAGTCTGTCTTCAATGGTTGGAAAATCAAGAAGGTAGTGCATCGCCCTGCATGCTGTATCTCTTGCACATCCAAGAATAATGTGCATAGCTTCAATTTGTATCCTTTCCATCCTTTCTATCTGCTTATGGCTGAGAGTCAGGATCGCCATCGCATACTCAAAACCAGACATGACCAGCCCCTCGTATAGGAGGCATAGATGACGCTGCTGACAGTTTGCTGCCGCCATCATCCGCATCACAGCCAAACCCATCTTGGCCTTTGTTATCACCTGGTCTATGTGCTCATTATAAGCAAGGCTTCGATCAAACGTATCCCCAGGTAATTCATTGCCTGCGTTCTTTCCACAGTTTCTGAACACAGATTGACCATTGGTGTTGGCCCGGGTTGACCTGGGAGCCCATGTTGGGCTGGGTTGACCTGGGACCCCATGTTGGGCTGGGTTGACCAGGGACCCCATGTTGGGCTGGGTTGACCAGGGAGCCCATGTTGGGCTGGGTTGACCAGGGAGCCCATGTTGGGCTGGGTTGACCTGGGACCCCATGTTGGGCTGGGTTGACCAGGGACCCCATGTTGGGCTGGGTTGACCAGGGACCCCATGTTGGGCTGGGTTGACCAGGGAGCCCATGTTGGGCTGGGTTGACCAGGGAGCCCGTGTTGGGCTGGGTTGACCTGGGACCCCATGTTGGGCTGGGTTGACCTGGCAGCCCGTGTCAATTTTACGAATCTGCTTCTGTGTGAATTTGAACCCATCACCACTGGACCACCAGGCAATGTGCTAGTCACTATGACTCCTGCAGTGTTTGTAGGCAGTGAAAACAAGCCTGGGTAATGAGCAGACAGAAGTGATGAAAATATGGAAATGGATTTATATGAAGGCAAGGTAGGGGAGTTTCTCCCTACACCGATCAGTTGGACTTAAATTACAAGTACCTCAGAAGTCAGTGTGGGTTCACCTCATGGCAGGGACACTGGTTATAAAGCTGGCCCACATGCAGAAATCAGTTTAGTGTGGACTACTTTTGACTTCAAAGCAAGGAAACAGAAAATAAAATTGGTTGTGTCTAAACATACAGTTCAAGTCAATGGTATTCATTTGGGGCAAGTACACACATTCAGTGCCTAGGTACATGGATAACATTACAAGGGAGATGTATCACAGAGATAAAGAACAAAATAGGACAAGAAAAAAACTGCATTTTATGCCATGAAGAATATCTTATACAATAAGTCCCTGTTTTGGGAAGTTAGACATTGGAATTCTTGTATTATGTAGAACCAATTTCAACATATGGCTGTCAATCATGAACAGTTAGTAAACAGGTCTTCTTGATCTGGCAAGGCACCTAAAGTCCAGAGAGCAGTAATCACATTGATTTATTTGGTTGTTTGATCAATCAATTTGATTATTGCTCACTGGACTTTAGACACCTGGTGTGCCTTGTCAGATCGAGAAGACTTGATCATTAGGGGCCACATCGATGACGGATGTCAGTTGCGGCGATCGGGCAAGTTTTGATCTACAGCCTACAATGGGTGACGTTGGGATATTCTAGTGTGATAATTGGTCGCGTAGAGTGTGAGTTACATGGTCAGTGGTTGCACACCCGCCTCACACACCAGTGATCCGGAGTTCGATCCTGGGTCCAGTCAGGGATATGTACTATTGACGAGCTCAAATGAGAGCGAAACTTGAGTCTTGTGTTTCCAATCTGATGTGGACAAGGCTTAAGGTTCATGCTGGAATACGATCAGCCTTGCCAGTAGTGGGTTGTGCTCAATTTTTAAACCTCAAATCCCGAAACAACCAAATACATCAGTTAATAAACAAGCAAAAAATTGCCTTGAAGCATACAAAGTAGTTTTTAAAACTTAAAATAGTGGACATTCCTTGGACAGCAAACTTGAACAAGCTGAATGTTTTTAAAGAGGCTCAAAAACAACTTATACGAATATCAGAAATAGACAATTGTCATTTGTTTTTGGCCACATTATGAGGAGATAAAAACTGGAACATGGTTAGTAACTGGAAAGATTTATGGCAAGAGCGACAGAGGAAGACAAAGGGAGAAGGTTGTTGACAGCCTTTCAGCATGACCTGGATAGATGTCAGCAAATAAATTTATTCATTTTGTTGGGATTGCCGGAAGAAGACAAGCCTGATACTGGCCTGGAGATATGAAGTGTTAGGTCTGTACATATACTTGGTCACCGTATATGGTATTATTTAAACAAGGGAATCATCGCCGGAGCTATGGAGCAAGTGCTCTGCCCTTGACACATCCTTCAGGGGTTAGCGAAGAGAGAGTGAGGAGGAGAAGACGAGGAAATGGTATTACTACTGGTACTATTGGGGTTGGAACTCTTTGCTGGCTTCTGAGGATGGGGACGGATCGCTTATGGGAATGCCCCGAATGCTGTGATGTCGGTTCCTAAATCAATCAATCAATCAATCAATATACTTGGTCACCACATCATGCATGTATAGGCTCATGTGTATTTCGTGGCTGGTATGCTGACCTGGTGTTTATGTATTTGACTCCCCATCAGGGCAGATATTGGTAACTGACCTGGCCTTGGAGAACATCGTGACAACTGGAAAGATCGAGGGGAAGAGAGGCAGAGGCAGACCAAAAGAAATGATGCTGGATGGATTGAGGCGGTGGCATGGAGTAATATCATCAGCAGAGTTGATCCAGAACACCAAAGACCGAGATCTGTAGAGAGCCATGAATGCCTACGCCAGCTGGCAGGGCACTTGATAATGATGATGATGACCTGGACTTCCAGGTTGACCCAGTTTAAAATGGGTGGCAGGAAATGTCCTGGTCTATAAAGGTGACTGGCGTGGTATTGATGTGGATCCGGGCCAGTTGTGTGATGGCAGCGGGCTCTAGTACTTGGGGAGCATGGCACTGATGTCATCAGAGGCCACTAAGAGGGCTTGGCATGCCACTGACAGGAGATCAGCATGGCTGAATGGATTAGAGCTCTTGCTCTTAAACTTCCCGTGTGTTGATGGGTAGCGGGTTCAACCCCTACAAAGGTCAGTTGGACTCAAATGTTGACTTCTCGTCCTTGACATGGGACGTAAATTACAAGTACCTCAGAAGTCAGAGTGGGTTCTCCTGATGGTGGGGGACACTGTTTATAAAGTTAGCTGACACGCAGAAATCCGTCCAGCTTGGACTATGCTCAAGTTCAAAGTAGCGAATGTAAAATAAAAAAATTTTTTGATGGGGCTGACTACCTCATTACATAGAAAATTTCAGCTGCAGAATCCAATCAATCACAGACAAGTCTACAAAGGGCTTGATGTTAATTGGTTGAGGGCCTATGCTGCATAGGGAGATGAACAGCAGATTAAGAAAATAATTATATGCAAATATAATGATTACACAGTCAGTGATACAAATTAGGTAGACTCTCTGTTTATCCTGGCTTGAAATGTTTCCCCACTCTTATGTAGAAAAAGCCAAGATCAGCAAGAAGCCATGGGAGAGAGTACGTGCCTGCCTATAGATCTGGTCCTTATGCCTTGATACTGACGCTGTACAGATACATGCAGGTGAGCTGTTTCGTGACAGTATTCCAGCTTCTCTGTGTGTTGTTACAGTAATAGTCTTGTGAAGCTGTATGTTGTTAAAGTAATAGTTTTGTGAAGCTTTATGGGTGCTTCTTGTTAACAAATGTCATTGTTCTCCAGACATTCAATTGTGGTTGATCCAGTATATCTTCACAATGATTGTTTTTGTTTCTAAATTATAAGTTGCTTCCTGCTTTTCAGGATCCAGAGTTCAAAGGTTACATGACAAAATCAGAACTGTCACATGCTGCACAGCCATTTTCAGACAAGTCTTTCACTGTTGTAAGTATTTTCTTGGTCCTTGTTTACATTTGGTCTTGTGTTCTTACTTCATTGTTGCAAGGGAATGGGTGAAAGGGATAGGGGGTGGAAAATGTATGGAAAATTCCTGCATCCTAATTGTTTGTGGGAAATCCTAAATTAAATGACAGTGAATCTGGAAATATGTGTTTTTGGTTATCAGGGATTTTCTGGGACTGGCATAATTTCTTCTTCTGCTGCTGTGTTCATCCGGACAGTTTTTTTCGGATGTGATTGCATTGTGCCTGTTTACAGCAGAGCTGTGTTCTTGCGCCATTAGGTCGACACATCCAACTTCTGCAGGCATTTGTTAACCGGGTTAACCTTTCCAGGGTAATATGTTCAAATGTGCCCATTCATTTAAGTATTGCAGCGGCCACTTGGTTATACAAGAATCTGCTCCTGGATATGCTACATCTGTTCTGTCTACCGTGTTCCTTCCTGCAATTGCTAAATTGGATGGTTATCGGGGATCTACTGGGGCTCGCTTCATTTGTTCAAATGTATCCATTCATTTAAGTATTGCAGCGGCCAGTTGGTTATACATGCATCTGCTCCTGGATACGCTACATCTGTTCCGTCCTCCACCGTGTTCCTTCCTGCTATTGCCAAATTGGATCTCTGATTCCATCAGTCGTAGCTGCATGTGGTCATAGATATGTGTTCGCTTGTATGACAGGTGATTATTCACAGACAGTGTCACGTCTCCCTTGCTGAGACTCACTGTTCTTCTCTGGAGGCCAGCCAGGCATGGTCACGTACACCAACAGGGCCTCGGCAGTTGAATCACTTTGCCTCTTGTATAAAATGGGCAGCAAAAGATCAGTTTCATAATATCAGTCACTGTAACCTTTTTCTGTCCAGTTATTTAAACCCACGCAGTCCAAGTTTTTGATTTAATTCCTTATCCTATAAATGTTGCTACTCAACCTTATCCTACACATTTTGTTACTCAACCTTATCCTATAAATTTTGCTACTCAACTTTACCTTATAAATGTTGTTACTCAACCTTATCCTATAAATGTTGTTACTCAACCTTATTTTGTAAACGTTGTTACTCAGCCTTATCCTATAAATGTTGCTACTCAACCTTATTCTGTAAATGTTGTTACTCAGCCTTATCCTATAAATGTTGTTACTCAACCTTATTCTGTAAATGTTGTTACTCAGCCTTATCCTATAAATGTTGTTACTCAACCTTATTCTGTAAATGTTGTTACTCAGCCTTATCCTATAAATGTTGTTACTCAACCTTATTCTGTAAATGTTGTTACTCAGCCTTATCCTATAAATGTTACTCAGCCTTATCCTATAAATGTTGTTACTCAACCTTATATTATAAATGTTGCTACTCAACCTTATTCTGTAAATGTTGTTACTCAGCCTTATCCTATAAATGTTACTCAGCCTTATCCTATAAATGTTGTTACTCAACCTTATTCTGTAAATGTTGTTACTCAGCCTTATCCTATAAATGTTGTTACTCAACCTTATTCTATAAATGTTGTTACTCAGCCTTATCCTATAAATGTTACTCAGCCTTATCCTATAAATGTTACTCAGCCTTATCCTATAAATGTTGCTACTCAACCTTATTCTGTAAATGTTGTTACTCAGCCTTATCCTATAAATGTTGTTACTCAACCTTATTCTGTAAATGTTGTTACTCAGCCTTATCCTATAAATGTTGTTACTCAACCTTATTCTATAAATGTTGTTACTCAGCCTTATCCTATAAATGTTACTCAGCCTTATCCTATAAATATTACTCAGCCTTATCCTATAAATGTTGCTACTCAACCTTATTCTGTAAACGTTGTTACTCAGCCTTATCCTATAAATGTTGCTACTCAACCTTATTCTGTAAATGTTGTTACTCAGCCTTATCCTATAAACGTTGTTACTCAACCTTATTCTGTAAATGTTGTTACTCAGCCTTATCCTATAAATGTTGTTACTCAACCTTATTCTGTAAATGTTGTTACTCAGCCTTATCCTATAAATGTTGCTACTCAACCTTATTCTATAAATGTTGGTACTCAACTTTTTTTTTTTTTTTCGCTCACTCGCTTTTAACTCAAGTGTAGTCCATGCACACTATTTTTATAGTAGTGCTGGACTGAATTGTGCATGTGGGTTAGCTTTCCCTATTAATAGTGTTCCATGCCATCAGGCGAACCCACTCCAACTTCAGAGGTACTTGTAATTTATGTTTCCAAGTCAAGGGCGACTGGTCAACATATTAGTCCGGTGTTTGGGGTGAACCGCTAACCTCAGCATCAGCACACCGGATGTTTAAGAACACCATTCTTACACATTCGGCCATGCGTAGTTGCACTCAACCTTATTCTATAAATGTTGTTACTCAACCTTATGCTATAAATATTGCTATTCAACCTTACCCTATAAATATTGTTACTCAAACTTATCCTATAAATGTGTTACTCAACCTTATCCTATAAATGTTATTACTCAGCCTTATCCTATAAATGTTGTTACTCAACCTTACTCTATAAATGTTGTTGCTCAAATTTATCTTATACTTGTAATTTTTTGCTACTCAACCTTATTCTATAAATGTTGTTACGCATAAAGTAACTGATATATGTATTGCAGCTGGCGCAGACATTCATGTCTCTCCACGGATCTCGGTCTTTAGCGTTCTGTATCAGCTCTGCTATGATATTCCTCCATGCCCCTGTGTTAGTCCATCCAGCATCATTTCTCTTGGCCTGCCCCTGCCTCTCTTCCCCTTGATCTTTCCAGTTGCCATGATGTTCTCCAATGCCTCTCTTCTCATCACATGACCAAAGAAAGCTGTGTGTCTCTTTCTTAATGTGGTGGGGAAATACTAGAAAATATTATGTATCCTGCCCAGCATCATTGCAGTGCCTTAGATTGGGAAATTGTGTGTCACAATTCCCTGACACAATTCCCCGACATATAGAGCTGAGCCTAGGGTTTGAAATCATTCAAATTGTTAACATTGCTTTGACATAAAAATAAAGACGCACCAAATAACAAACACAGAAGAAAGACATAAAACAGGTCCAAGAAAGTAATGCCAAGACATTTGCCAGGTTCATGACAGAAAAGGGTATATCTTTTTGTTGAAACTAGGCTGACCAGCACATTTTTCTTTAGATACGGCTGTTTTTTTTTTTGTCTCTAAGATTCACATTTACTGTTGTTGATTAAATTTCTTGATAGGCTTTTTTTTTTTTCATGTTAAAGATTTTATCATTTCAAATTCTAGCCTGAAACAGGAAGCCACTACACAGCTTGGTCATCTATGGGAGTGCTGATTAAAAAAGGTTTTGTATTAAAAAGCAGTAGTCCAGCCAGGTAAGTTGTGAAAGTTGTAATAATTTCAATAATAGAATGATAGCACAGTTTGTCTATTGCTGTGAAAGTTGGAGGCATTTCAATTATAGAATGATAACACAACTTGTCTATTGCTGTGAAAGTTGTAATCATTTCAGTGATAGAAATACGCAAACTGTCTACTGCTGTGAAAATTTGAGTCATTTCAGTGATAGAATGACAGCACAGTTTGTCTATTCCTGTGAAATTTGGAGGCATTTCAATGGTAGAAGGATAGCACAGCCTGCCTACTGCTGTGAAAGTTGGAGATATTTCAATCAATGGTAGAAGGATAGCACAGCCTGCCTACTGCTGTGAAAGTTGGAGGCATTTCAATGGTAGAAGGATAGCACAGCCTGCCTACTGCTGTGAAAGTTGGAGGCATTTCAATGGTAGAAGGATAGCACAGCCTGCCTACTGCTGTGAAAATTGGAGTCATTTCAGTGATAGAATGACAGCACAGTTTGTCTATTCCTGTGAAATTTGGAGGCATTTCAATGGTAGAAGGATAGCACAGCCTGCCTACTGCTGTGAAAGTTGGAGGTATTTCAATGGTAGAAGGATAACACAGCCTGCCTACTGCTGTGAAAGTTGGAGGTATTTCAATGGTAGAAGGATAGCACAGCCTGCCTACTGCTGTGAAAGTTGGAGGCATTTCAATGGTAGAAGGATAGCACAGCCTGCCTACTGCTGTGAAAGTTGGAGGCATTTCAATGGTAGAAGGCTAGCACAGCCTGCCTACTGCTGTGAAAGTTGGAGGCATTTCAATGGTAGAAGGATAGCACAGCCTGTCTACTGCTGTGAAAGTTGGAGGCATTTCAATGGTAGAAGGATAGCACAGCCTGCCTACTGCTGTGAAAGTTGGAGGCATTTCAATGGTAGAAGGATAGCACAGCCTGTCTACTGCTGTGAAAGTTGGAGGCATTTCAATGGTAGAAGGATAGCACAGCCTGTCTACTGCTGTGAAAGTTGGAGGCATTTCAATGGTAGAAGGATAGCACAGCCTGCCTACTGCTGTGAAAGTTGGAGGCATTTCAATGCTAGAAGGATAGCACAGCCTGCCTACTGCTGTGAAAGTTGGAGGCATTTCAATGGTAGAAGGATAGCACAGCCTGCCTACTGCTGTGAAAGTTGGAGGCATTTCAATGGTAGAAGGATAGCACAGCCTGCCTACTGCTGTGAAAGTTGGAGGCATTTCAATGGTAGAAGGATAGCACACCCTGCCTACTGCTGTGAAAGTTGGAGCCATTTCAACTTTAGAATGATAGCACAGCCTGAATACTGTAAATTGTTGTCATTTCAACTTTAGAATCATAGTACAACTTGTCTACTACTGTGAAAGTTGTAATCATTTCAATTTTAGAATGATGGTACAAGTTGTCTACTACTCTGAGAGTTGTAATCATTTCAACTTTAGAATTATAGCACAGGTTGTCTACTGTTGTGAAAGTTGGAGGTTGGATTCTTTAGTGCATCATTTTACTCTGGGTTTGGGAAAGTGAAATATTGTATGCATAATTCTTTCAAAGTAAAATATGATTGTAAGGTAGTGTAGAGGAGGAAACACTAGAATTGAATGATTGTTATTATTATTATTTTCAATAGATAAATACTGCCTCATATTGTCATTTTCCCATGGAGTCTAAGACTGTTTTTCTCTTTCAGATACTCTTTAACTGATGAAGGAAGTCTCTTAGGGAAACGGTTGCATATAGCGGAGTTGCCAGATGGTGGCGGTGATGTGCCACATCAAGTCAGCAGCAGAACTCATTCATCAGTTGCACACAAATTACCACATGGAAATATGGAAATCAGAAGTACAGACATAAACCTACCAATCTTCAGCCATTTGCATCATAATGATATCAGTAGTGATACAGATGAGGATGGTGATTTGAGTAGAGCGATAGCTGAAAGCCTTCAATCTTTTTCACAGGAAAAATCATTTGTGTCTTCTTCATTCGGACCAACCGCTGGAGCTGGAAATCGTTGCAGTTCTAGGGAACAGGTTTCTGCAACAGATACTGGTCAAAGCAGCGGCAGTTGTGCCAGTCTCAATGATAGCATCCTGGTTGTCAGTGATGAGGATGTTGTTGAGTCTCCTGTTTTACCAGCTAGAACCTGGGCGCGGTTTCATTCATTGTCTCCCTCACAATCTTCCCCACCACAGTTCACAAGTCTTGCAAGACTACCTCGGGCAGGGCCTTCACTTCAAACGGAAGCTGTAACTCCAATATCAACATCATCCGTTAGAAATTCAAACACGAATTTAGATCAAGCAGGAGTACATTCTCCTGATACGTCACCTAATTGTCATGAGAAACCGCCTTCTATATGTGATGAGGAAATCTTAGAAATAAGCGATGACGATCTTGACAAAGTTGTATCAGAGAAAGTTGAAAATGGAATTAATGCAAACTCCTGTGATAGTGATGAGTTACCTGATTTGGACATACCACTGTGGAAACGCCTGGCACAAAAAGGTCATGCAGAATCAGGTCTTCTGAAAAACCTGGCATCTTCATTAGCAGTTCAGTCTTCAGTATCACAAAATCTGGTCTGTGATACAAATAGAGAGATTTATTGCCAACAAGGGCATCATCATAGAGATAATTTCTCCAAAGTGAAAGATAAGCCAGTGGTTTCTGGTCATCAAACTAGCAGATCCAATACTGTGATACCTCTCACAGAGCCTTGTAATACATTACATAATGATTACATTTCTAACTCTTCAAATGCTGCACATTACTCAAGTAGTGTCGCGGTGCACAAGACACACAATTTAGTTAATGTGGATACAAATGGTTCTATACCTGTGGATGTCCAAATGGAGAAAACAGCTCACAGACCTTATGAGACCTCTAGAAATATTATGCCAAATTTATCATCTTGTGTAGCAACTTCAGGAACAAGTTCATTGGTCGACTGCTGTCCTACATTCACCTTTCAGCCGGGCTCATTTGATATTATTCTATGCCTTGATAACCGAGAGTTTTATGGAAGGTAATTCTGACTTTTTTGTGTACCTGAGAGAATGTCATCCAGTTTAGTGTGTCCACTTTATTTCATTCTGTATATTTTCTTTAGATTAAAAACAACATATATATATTTTTTCCTGCATATCCTTTACAGGACATTGCAGTCAACACCAGCATTTTTCAGCTGCTGTTGATGTCTTGGCAAGTTTTACGTTCAGTAGTTTGCTATTGCTTTCTGAACGACTGGCTCACATACGTCCGTAAGTAACCAGCATGTCGCGATCCACTGCCGAATATCGTGCAGCTGTGTTTCGTACGTGAGTATGCGGGATTACGAACGTCGTCTTTAACCTCTTCGCCAGGAAGACCGGTGCATACATATATAGTACATTTTAATACCACGCCATCATATGTCTAATGTGAGAAGGTTTCACATACACTAGGCTGTGAGATTTTGAGGTGTGTGACCAGCTTCCATCCTCTTTGTCTATCCTTCCCAGAAACATTTCACATGCCCATTTTAAGAGGCTGGAGTGGCTCTAGTCCCATAATAATCTGGAGGAACAATTCTGTCACCAATTGAAAATTGAAACCTGGGAGTGGTGTGGTTGAGAGATCATTGTATCTGCCTGAAGCACACAATGTTTTTTTTGGGGGGTGCTCACTCACTTTGAACTCAAGCGTAGTCCATACACACTACTTCCAATAGTGCTGGACTGAATTGTACGTGTGGATTAGCTTTCTCTATTAACAGTGTCCTTCGCCATCAGGCAGACCCACTCCGGGTTCATAGGTGGACAGGTACAGAATCTTCTGTGTTCAAATACCATTTGGTTGGGAGTTCACACAAAACCCATCAGCTAATTTTTTCTTCTTCTGCGTTCATCCGGAGAGTTATTTTCTGAAGTGATTGTGTTGTGCCTGTTTACAGCAGAGCTGCGTTCTTGCGCTGTTAGGCCGACACATCCAGCCTCTGTGGGCATTTGTTGACCGGGTTAACCTTCCCAGGGATCAGTTGATATTATCACACATTCCCATGATCTCTTGAATAGTTTTTTTTATTTTTTTAAATTTTATTTTGTTTGTTTTTAATTTGCTCGATTTGAACTAAAGTAGTCTGTACACATGCTAACGCTTCTATTACACTGGACTGAGTTTTGTGTGTGGATTAGCTTTTTCTATTACCAGTGTCCCTCGCCATCAGGTGAACCCACTCTGACTTCAGAGGTACTTGTAATTTATGTCCCCAAGTAAGGGCGAGAGGTCAACATAGTCCAGCTGACCGGTGTAGGCATTGAACCCCCTACCTTGGCATCAGCACACAGGATGTTTAAGAATGAATGCTTTTATCCATGCTGCCATGCCATCCTCTTGAGTAATGAGAAAATATCCCTAGTCTTCCCAGGTGCAGGTTAAAAAAAACGGGAGATCCAGTGTGCATTTAAAAATAGCAAACATTGGCAGAATTGTTGGGAACAGAAACACCTACCCGTGGGGGGTGGTTAGATCCCGTCACCTTGGGTTGAATCAGTCTAAAATAAGTAACAAGAGTTGCATGCCCTTCACATGACATTACAGTCAATGGCCGTTGGTGATTTACTAGGCAATTTTTACGTTTACTAGTTTGCCATACGAAAGGAGACGAAGCCTTGTTACAAACCTTTGAGAACAAAATTTTAAGACGCATCTTTGGACCCATTAGGGATACACAAAGTGGAGAGTGGAAAAGAAGAAGTAACAAAGACATTTATGATCTGTTTAAGTCCCCGCTAATCACTGGTATCATGAAGGCTAATAGATACAATGGCTGGGGCATATAGAAAGAATGGAAGATAATAGGGAAACAAAACTCGCTTACACTCAGGAAATAAATGACCGTAGATCCCGAGGTAGACCAAGAAGGCGGTGGAGAGATAATACATGTACAGACCTACAAGCACTTGGAATCAACGACTGGCAAGAGAAGGTCCACCAGAGAGACGAATGGAGACGGATTGTATTTGCAGCAAAGAACCTCAATGGCTCGGAAAGCTGAAGAAGAAGAAGAAGAAGACTAGTTTGCCATTGCTTTCTGGACGACTGATGATCATACCATCAAAATCAACGCAAGGCAGTCTGCTTCCAAATTGGCAGCTGCTGATTCTGAACCTTCGACTCAGTATGTCAGGGAATTGTGAAATGTGTTCACTGCCCGTAAGCCATGGTACTGATAAAGGAAGTGAACCCGGTACAAATGCTGGACGTATGAGAACCTTTGAGCCGCAGAGGTGCATAACTAGGTAAGACACACTTTCTTCGAAAGATCAAATACAGAAGAAGAACCCTGGACTTTTGATTTTGATGGAGGCAAAGGTTGAAGGCTTCACGACTGGGGAGAGGTATATTAACTTGTAACCAGGTCATGATTCAGCACAGACAGACCGGCTGGGATTAGGTTGGTATTGTTTCCTTCACGTTTTAGGTTTGTCATTGTTAACAGACTCCACAGACGAAAATAAGACATATGGAAGAAGGTACTGAAGATGGAGATAAACAAAAGTAGAAAGACTATTTCGGGTGTCTGAGCTTTCATCTTGCTTTATACATTGAGGGTAAAAGATCTGCAGACAGAACAATGGCATGGAAGAAGATGAGGATGACCAATAGGAGAAAGACCCCTACGGATGTCTGAACTTTCATTTTGTTTTATACATTGTCTTTATCATTTTGTATATAATACTTGTATCTTGTGTTATATTTTACTTTTATTTTATTTTATACGATAGTTCTACCTTTTTTTAATACATTACTTGTGCATTTTTTATGTATTACTTTTATCTTGTTTTATACATTGTGTGTATCTTGTTTTTTTACATTACTTTTATTTTGTTGTATACATTACTTGTATTATATTTTATACATAACTTTTATCTTACATTACTATCTAACATTACTTTTATTTTGTTTTTTTACATTACTTTTATCTTGTTGTATACACTACTTTTATCTTGTTCTACACATTACTTTTATCTTGTTTCATGGTGATATTCAGCAAAGGCTGCAGTAAGACACTGCTTCCAGATTTGATGAAATGTGGAATTACTTGTGACCTGCGACTCCTGCATGTGGGAGACCTGTTGTGGATAGCCAGGGAAAGAGTTGGACATCACGTGGAGAGGTAGTGTTGCATTCTTTTCACTGACCTTTGCAATATGGTATTGTTGTGATCTTCTTCTTCTTCTTCTTCTTCTTCTTCTTCTTCTTCTTCTTACAGTCCAGGCCGTGTGGCGTTAGTGGTCATGTCTGTCTACAGCCTTCTGTCTCTTGTGCTGTGAATAAGTTTTTATACTGATGACCTTCCATGCCATGATGTCGAACTGTCCAGCCCATCTTCTCTCTTGGTCTTCCCCTGCCTATCTTCCCCTCCACCTTTCAAGTTGTGACGACATACTCCAGCTTTCCTTTTCTCGTGACATGCTTTAAATATGTGGACTGTCTTCTTCTCATGCGAGTAACTAGTTCTCTTTGTGAGTTAACTTCTTCCAAAATATATTCATTGCTCTTTCTTTCCATCTACGGAGTCCTCATCTTTCTTCCATAAAACCACATTGGTGCACATTCCTAATTTTTCTGCTAATTGTCCATGATTTGCTTCCATATATCATGATTGGCTCAATTCAGCTTTTATGAACTCTTTTGCTCACCGTGACTGACAAAGATGAAGTCTGGGGATATATTAATAATATATGACATGGGGCTCTGGAGCATCAACTAGCCTCCCCATAACACTTGATGGCAAAAGTGAACGATGATGGTGATGACTATAGATGCCTCACACATCAGCAAATGTTGCACAGCCAGCATGCTGGTTGTTGCAGTTGCTTGCTAATTGCAAACACTGCATCCATCCCCTCATGGGATTCTATCCAACAGAACCATATTCAAAATCAAGCATCCATAGCCAGGTTTTTTCACCTATCAAATTTCTTCTCTTGTTCGCTGACTGTCATAGTCCAGATAGAGTTAACTATGATGGAAAGACAAGACGTAAAGAGTTAATGACAGTTACACAATAGCTCAAATGAAAACTTACCGTTGTGAGATAGAAATATGTGACATACCCAGAAAACCTGTCAGGCGACTAAGCCAGTGAGCTTTATTGACAAAATCCTGGCTTTGCACAAGAAACGCTCATGTCCAAAATTGTTCCAAAGTGGATGAAAATAACACCTCATTCAGGCACAAGGCAGCTTAAGGACATAGTTTTAACAAGAAGTCATACACATTATCGAAGTCATTCAAGCTAGAGGAATTACATGTTTGACGCAAGCAGACACGCAAGGAATATATTTACAAGTACTTTACATCACATGACAGTATCAACTACACGTCCAGCATTTCTGCTTCACGTGTATTTTCATGAACATCGTAATCAACATCTGTGTGTAAGTGAGGTTTGATCGACAGATGGACAGTCTGGTGTGTGATGTAAGAAGACAATGATTGTCAGCAGCGGTACTCCAAAAGTGAGTTCTATCCCAAAAATAGATGACGACTATTGTATATCAGCACTAGGTACTGCACTAGGTTGTGACGTAGAGAGAGACTGAAGTGTCTCAAAAGTATACCACGAGTTGGGCTGAATATATAGGGTGTACAGGGCCACCCAGCACTCGGTCCACAGTCAACAGTGTATGAGAACTCCACGAACGTAAGCGTCAGTGATTCAGCTGGCTGTGGAGGTTTGTTTGGGTGTGTCTGCCGTGTGCTCTGAGTGCCAGCACTCAGACTGCCGTGTGAGTGAGCCACATTGTTGTGTTTACAGTCTATCATGTGCGTCATAACATCTTAAACCTACACTGTTGCCTCATGGCATTGACTCAGCGGTCACTTGTCAAGTCTTCACAATGTCACCCTTGAGTTCAGAACACCGGTGTTCTTGAAGCCAGCATGTTGTCTTACCCATGCCTTGTTCTCTAACATCATTTCAAAGTCTCATAGAAAGGCATTGTCTTTGTCTAACACCCACTCATGCCACATCACCCAGGTTAAACTTTTATCCAACAAATTAATGCTACAACACTCAACAAATAGATTGACCCAACCTGAGAAAGCTACCAACAGAAGTCTCAGGAAGTAAAGTACTCACCAAATGTGTATGTGTGTGCATGTATGTATGTGTATTGTGAATGTGTATATGTTTGGGTGTGTTTGTGCATGCATTCACTGTATGCGAGGGAGTGTATTTGTGTGTTACTGAATGTGTGCATAACTGCAAGACTTTGTGCAAATGATGTAAGCATGTATGCAGGTATGTATGTGTGTGTGTGTGTGTTTATGAATGTATGTGTGTGAGTCTGTCTCATAACATGGTAATATGCATTGTTTATGTTTACAAAATCCATTTGACAATGCTTTTTTCCTATGTAAATATAACATTCACAATTGATGAATTAAAGATGAGTGATTGGAAGGGCCGAATGTAAGATGGGCCTGCATACCCAATTTGTGACCCTTTAAAAATAAAGTTTGTCATTCTTTAGCAGGTGCTAACCCTGACTTTAATCTTGCTTATACAGAAAGGGCAGGGAACTGGTACTTCACTACATCATCGAGAGGAAACGAATGGATGATCTGGTTAGCAGCATGACAGATGGACGCATGAAGGAGCAGAAGGTAATGTGGGCTGCCCACACAAGGTATCTTTGCTGGTGCACTTATTTCTGGTAGAAAAATTCAAATTATTCCATAAGAGATACTGATTTTGAGTTTAAAGTGGTGGGGCTACTAGATTCCCAGAACCTCTTAGATACTGATCTGGGTTATGGACACATATCATTAGACTGGTAGACATACCCTACCAGCTGAACCACCACAGCTCCTCTATGTTTACTTGTATGAACATTTCTTATGTGAACTTTACGGTTTCTTAAAAAGCAAATCTTAACACATGACAGCTTTGATTTATTGTGGACACGTAATAATGGTTGCTAGTTGAGTTGAGTCAAGAACGCACATCACATCACCTGCTGACCCAGCCATCATGGGTTCAAGTCTATATCAGGGCAGATTTTTTAAATGTACCAGGGCTGCCAGGTTGACCCAGCCTGATGTTGGTACCAGGAAATGTCTGGGGAAGTAAAGGCAGTCAGTGTGATAATGGCCACATCATCGACTGGGTGCTGATTGGTCTAAGAAAACATGGGTCTTGCACCATGTGCCCAGTTAAGGCATGTACAAGGGGGTCCTTGACTTTTCTTGCTGTGAAGATCTCGCCGTGAGTTGGTTGAGAACCTATGCTTCATTAGAAGATGAAAGGCGAAGGAGAGAATTAGTGATACAGAGCCTAGTTGTAGAAGTCTTTGTCCAGTATGCTTAGTTTTAGTCCATGCTTTAGTGGAAGTATGGAAGGGATAACATAATGGGTTTTTTTGTTTTTAATTAGTTGTATCGTTCTTGTCAGGAATTGTGTGTTCTTTTAATGTCTTTGTTATAATGATTTCTTTTTTTTTTTCATCATAATGTGGCGAAGTGGTTATGGACGCAGTTTGTTATCCAACATACCGTTTTCAAAACTTAGCTGAGGGCAATTTGGCAGCATTGGTTTTTTATGAAATGGTATGGGTGCTGGTCATTCAAAAAGCAATGGCAAACTACTGAATGTAAAATTGCCCAAGAATCACGAACAGCCAAAAAAAATGCTTGGGTTGACTGCTACATCCTGTAAAGGATATGCAATTAACATGCACACAAAAATCTTGACTGTCTACATCTAATTTCTCCAAGAAGTTTATGGTTGTAATTTATTCTTGTAGGACTTGCTTATTGGTTTTACTGTCTGTCATGTTGCTCATCTGCTATGTTTGACAGCATGAAATTGTGTAACGTTTCAATAACTTCTCTTGACAGTTTCGCCTGAAACACTGTGGCCTGAGTGAGCCCATCATACTCATTGAAGAGTATGGATCTATCCAGAACTTCAGCATATCCGAAGATCGCATCAAGCAATCCATTGTCAACTCCCAGGTGCCCACGATTTACATATATTTATGTTATTCAATGCGAAGACTGATATGCGGTTGTTTTTATATATATCAGTTCAGCATAAATCCATCTTTGTGATTGCTCAAAAACGTAGTGTTGTGGAATTAAGGGGATATTTTTCTCTTGTTTCCCTATTCAAATCAGACATTTACAAGCTATAAGTATTCTATTGTAGTTAGCTATTGAAGAATGCGTGCTGGTATAGGCCAGACATTATGAAAGCCCACGAATAGTATACCTAGAATAGCCTTAGTTCAGTTAGTTCAGGAATCTACAAGGCAAAAGAAATAAAGGAAGAACTAAAGGCTCAAAGAAGTAGAAACAGACATGACCAATATGGGAAGGACATGGGCAGAGATGCGTGGGATAGCTATAGATGAGAGGTCTTGGAGTGAGTGGGTTGAGGGTGGAGGATAGGGGATAAAAGCTGAACGTAGCTTGTCACATGTTGGGAACTTTGTCAGGGTATCAGCATATTGCAGTATGCTCTTTTTTCTTCTGCCTTATCAAATGTTGGGAACTTTGTCAGAGTTGCAGCATATTGTAGTCTACTCTTTCTTCTGCCTTGTCACATGTTGGGAATATCCGAGTGGCAGCATATTGTAGTCTAATCTTTCTTCTTCTGCCTTGTCACATGTTGGGAATATCTGAGTGGCAGCATATTGTAGTCTAATCTTTCTTCTTCTGCCTTGTCACATGTTGGGAATGTCCGAGTGGCAGCATATTGTAGTCTAATCTTTCTTCTTCTGCCTTGTCACATGTTGGGAATGTCCGAGTGGCAGCATATTGTAGTCTAATCTTTCTTCTTCTGCCTTGTCACATGTTGGGAATATCCAAGTGGCAGCATATTGTAGTCTAATCTTTCTTCTTCTGCCTTGTCACATGTTGGGAATATCCGAGTGGCAGCATATTGTAGTCTAATCTTTCTTCTTCTGCCTTGTCAAATGTTGGGAACTTTGTCAGAGTTGCAGCATATTGTAGTCTACTCTTTCTTCTTCTGCCTTGTCACATGTTGGGAATATCTGAGTGGCAGCATATTGTAGTCTAATCTTTCTTCTTCTGCCTTGTCACATGTTGGGAGTATCCGAGTGGCAGCATATTGTAGTCTAATCTTTCTTCTTCTGCCTTGTCACATGTTGGGAATGTCCGAGTGGCAGCATATTGTAGTCTAATCTTTCTTCTTCTGCCTTGTCACGTGTTGGTAGCTTTGTACAGGTGGCAGCATATTGTAGTCTACTCTTTCTTCTTCTGCCTTGTCACATGTTGGTAGCTTTGTCCAGGTGGCAGCATATTGTAGTCTACTCTTTCTTCTTCTGCCTTGTCACATGTTGGCAGCTTTGTCCAGGTGGCAGCATATTGTAGTCTACTCTTTCTTCTTCTGCCTTGTCACATGTTGGGAGCTTTGTCCAGGTGGCGGCATATTGTAGTCTAATCTTATTCTATCTTTCATGTTCCAACAGAGAATAAGCCCTCAACTAATCCATACCAAGCTCTTTCTAAAATTGTTCAAGATTGGTTAGAATTTGCAGCTAGTTTTCTACAAGGTAGTCAATCTCACACCAATCTTCCTTAATTACCTCTGCTGACATGTATTGTATGTTTGTTCCAGTGTTACTATTCTTGCTTTCATTATAGGCCCAGGTAATGCACCTGCACACCTCTTTGCTGATAATGAATTAGTGCAGGGCTTTTAACATGCACACACAGTCTCGTGAAATTTAGAAGCATTTCCTCCAAGTTTGTCAGTTGCCGTCTCATGAAAGCTGGACAAACGATTAAGGCGATGCTAACCTTAAAAAATTTAATTCCATAATACTTAATTTCTATGTTCTTTTATGATATAGGGTTTGATACTGAAGACTGCTGATCGATAAAATATTGTCAAATTGACTTTGCACTTAACGGTTGCTATGGAAACCAAGATAAACAGCGGCCATATTGAATTTCTTAATGTACCTCTAAAACATTTATTTTTTAATGTACAGGCTAAATTCTTTGTATTATGTGTAAATAAATAGACCCTTTACAAGTTTAGTAGAAAATTTTAATGATATCTCCTTGCAGTTTTTTTTTTCATAATTTGAAAATTTTAATGACATTTTTCATGACATATTTTTTTTTTTTTTATTGCAGCACAAAAACTTAAACTTAATTTTAAAGATTGATCTACTCACAATGTAAATGATATAATAAAGAATATCTCTGCACATTTTTATTAAAATCTAACGGATAGTTTAAAAAAAAATTGTACCTATGTATAAAAAACTGGCGAAATGAGAAAACGGGGAAAAACTAATTATTTTTTTGTTTTTTATTACTAATACAGTCTTTTACAGAGAAAAACAGTGTAAAACTTTACCTGACTGTTAAAATAGTCCTGCTGAATATGCAGGACCTCCCTCCAGGGCATGCAGCTCACCTTGTCTCTTCAGTTTGGCCGCTCGTACAGTGTCACGTCTTTTAGTTTGTTTGTCCTTCTTGTACTTCAGACTATTTCTTACTTGCTTCTGCATCCTAAATGTTCCTAGTCTCTGCATATGCAGGCCTGTAGAAAGTCCATAAAACTGGGCAGTATCTTGGGCAGCAGCAGCTCCAAAGTTGAACTCTCTTGCTGCAGTTACAACTGCAAACTGAACGCGCTTGCGAGAGGCAAAGTTGTCTTTAGTGCATCGAGCCCATATCAAGCTGTGTAAACACTCATTTGAATTTTGAGTTTGCCCTGACACACATCTACTAAGTAGTTTAGTGTCAGACAGCCTTTCGTAAATTGGCAACAGATATTTCGCAAGCTTGTCACGGTTGAGCCATGTGTGTAACATCTTGTCATGAGGACCTGGTACCTGATGCTTAGCCAGGGCGGATTGAAAAAAACACCAAGATTGCTCTCCACTTGGGCACATTTCATGACGTGGACTTTTGTCTGTTGAAAAACAGTGATGCAGTGAAGCCATAACACTTTTCCGCATGGACTCTACACTTGTGTTGTTTCGAATGGCTCTACTGTAATAAATTGTCAGCCTACGGATGGCATTTTGCGTAAGCTGACCTTTACCGCGTCCTCCTAGGGTCACACCTTGCTTTCGGCAGTCAGCAACAACATTGCGGAGTGCTGTTCCAAGGCGTTTACTGACATGGTTGATACACTCCTCTTTGTCTATCTCAATGTCATCCCCATATGGTTTGATCTTGGTAAGTTCCGCAAATGTTTTGGTGTCACCATCAGAAAGTATTGACGTGTAGCGAAGTTTATGACGGGTCACAGACCGTCGCCACAGCACCCTTGCAGCCTCAACCTCCATCATTCCAGCAGATCCTGTGAAATTGTTATCACAATTTAGAAGATGTTCTGCCTTCCATGCTGCAAATTCATCTGGTTTGTCCCTGGAAAGTGTCTTACCAGTGGTTTCACACACCTGACAATATGTGGACATAACATGGGCATCTATGCAAAGTCCCGTAAGAACATCCACTGCACAGCCAACTCCAATGTGGGATGTGTGGCCTCTAGTCAGCCAAGTGCCATCAAAGCTGACACTAATATCTAGCACATCATTGTCATGTAGAGTTATGCCTGACTGTTGTGCATGAGCCTGTCGAACATACTTTACGGTTTGAGAGAAAACAGTGTCCTCCAGATCTTCTATCTTTGAATATAGTTTATTCGCTTTTCTGTGAAATGTTTTGTGATGAAGACCTTGCAGGTTCATATTTTCACAAAAGTTATTGAATGTTGTTGCACCCATCCCACAAACTAATGCTGAATATACTGACTGGCTGTTGACAGCAAAAGATCTATCCCCATCATTACTTCTTTCAGATAGGTATCTTCCACACACTACTTCTTCACAACAAGAGCAGTAAACCTCTGCATACACAGCTAATCCCTTGGCTTTCTTGCTGTCAGTTTTCAAAATAAGACTAGCATTTTTACAAACTGGACAACATAATATTTTGATTATTGCCTCAATTTCTGAACAATCAACTATTGCTCTTTGTTACCGTTTTTGATATCCATTGTCGTCACCAGAAGCATACTTGCTGCTAGTGGATGTTGTGTATTTATACGTATCTCTTTTAAATTGGCTTCGGGTAATAAAAGAATCACTTCCACAACTTTGAGAAGAACACGATAGCACTGATTCATTCAAATTCACTGTCAAAACACTTGGATTTGGAAGAAGTGGCATGTGCAATTTACCTGGGTCGCTTTCAGTAGTTTCAGAATTGTTTACGACGTTCTGATAGGCTTTTCGCTGCTTACGAGCATTTGCGAGGTGTAGTCTGAGAGATTTCTTACGTTGAGTAGATGACTGGGTGTTAAATTTCTTAGAACGAGGCATATTTCAATGCGTGTCAGTCTGTCGTCAAAAATGAACGTTCAGCACGTCGCGAGGTGTAAACAACACAAAGCCGCCATTTTGGAAACCCACGTGATCAATTTCAGCCATCGGCGAACGCGGATTGCTTACGATGTTCCATATATGGAAGTTTCCGGAAGATTATAGACACGAATAAACCCGATGTACACAGAAGAGCTTCCGATTAGACGAACTCGTAGTTTTACGAACAGTTACGGAAGTTCACGACCTTTCCAGGGATACCTTACACGCGCGTGTCGTGTTTTCCTGAGATATCGTTGCTAGGATTTGAAAACCGTCAATTTCGCAACAATTGTCAATAATTAGACAATTTGACACAGAGGGTGGGTTCAGTAAATTATGAATATTGCATAAAAATAACAGTTTTTAAACAAAAACAAGTACAGAATCTGATAGAAGACATGATAAGGTGTCTAAAAATGAACTATTCCAAAAATAGCCAAGTTGACCAAAAATCGATGTTTTTACTGCCGCACATCGCCTTAACAGGTCTAGATATCCAGACACTTATGATGTTGATGGAGAGATGAAGCCTTGAGACAAATTGTCGCAGCTGATTCTTTGTCCTGGAGAGAATAACAACAGTGGTTAGATATGAGTACATCCATACAGCCATGCCAAGCATTCAAACTGAACACAGTGGAGAGAACTACACATGTGGAAATGAGAGACCACACATGTTGAAATAAAAGAGAATTACACATGTGGATATGAGTGACCACACACATTGAAGCAAGAGAAAACCACACACATTGAAACAAGAGAGAACTACACATGTGGAAATGAGAGATCACACATGTTGAAACAAGAGAGAATTACACATGTGGAAATGAGAGATCACACATGTTGAAACAAGAGAGAACTACATATGTGGAAATGAAAGATCACACATGTTGAAACAAGAGAGAATTACACATGTGGAAATGAGAGACCACACACACTAAAGCAAGAGAAAACCACACACATTGAAATGAGAGCACCACACATGTTGAAATGAGAAACCCTGCATACAATTTATCATTTGCCTACCCATTTAGAGGGATGCTAGGCAGATCTGCTTCATCTATGATGATCAACGAACACTATATTAAACTGGCCTTTCCGGATTCATCTCTGGTCAGCAAGCACTATGATAAACTGGACTTCCCAGATTCATCGCTGAATCGGTCTGTTGACAATACTCCACCATCTTCTGCTGTGTCTGCTGCTTAACTCTGACCATGTCCTGTTTGTAGCTTAAGAATATGTAAATGTTATTTCTAAAGTACTAAAGTCGAGAGGGTCGTCTTCACTGCTCTGGGTTTTATTCCGTTTGGCTCGATCTCTCTCTCTGCAGAATTTATTAACGAGAGCATCACACAAAGCATGAACTCCGTAGCTCCAGCGATGACTCCTGGGGGTCTCTGGAATGGTCTGAATGACGCAGTCCAGGGAACAAACCCTCAGCCTTTAGAAGAGAAGACAGTTGACTTAACCACTTCACCACAGAGATCACCCAAATGCTGGGCCTGTTGATTGATAATGAATAAGTGATGTTTATTGATAAAACCTGGCTGAGTGGCTAACGTCTGCTTTCTTCCCCAGATTATTGATGGCTTCAAAGTGAAACGCTGTGCCAGTGCCAAGGATGCTGTGACCTATATAGCCACAATGACCCACTTTCTGACTCAGCATTACAGTGTAAGTTGGCAGCTTTACATAAAATGGAGGTCATCCTGGCAAAATGGGTAAGAGCAGTCGCTCTTAAACTTCTTATGTGCTGATGTCGAGGTAGCGGGTTCAAACCCTTCACTGGTCAGTTGGACTGAAATGTTGACTTCTTGTCCTTGACTTGGGGACGTAAATTAAAGCATCTCACAAGTCGAGTGGGTTCGCCTGATGGCGCGGGACACTGGTAGTAGGTAATCTTCTAGCATACCACTGTCCTGTGCTCTAGAAGTAATAGCACGTGTGTGGGATCCTGTTCAAAGTGAGCGAACGCCAAAAAAAAAAAAAAGAAATGAAATGGGGTATACACGGAAGAAGGTTGCAGTTTAGCGATTTGCACTCCAAAATGATTGACTGTTACTGAGTTACTCGTGATGTTTAGCAAAAGCCTTGTTTCCAGGGTCACAGACCTCCTTGTTTTATGATGATTGATGTTTCCAGGGTCACATACCTCCTTGTTTTATGATGATTGATGTTTCCAGGGTCACAGACCTCCTTGTTTTATGATGATTGATGTTTCCAGGGTCACAGACCTCCTTGTTTTATGATGATTGATGTTTCCAGGGTCACATACCTCCTTGTTTTAGGATGATTGATGTTTCCAGGGTCACAGACCTCCTTGTTTTATGATGATTGATGTTTCCAGGGTCACAGACCTCCTTGTTTTATGATGATTGATGTTTCCAGGGTCACAGACCTCCTTGTTTTATGATGATTGATGTTTCCAGGGTCACAGACCTCCTAGCTGTAAGTGGTTGTTAGAGGATAGTGGTGACAATAACTTTGAAGATATTACAGCTCCTGGTTTCTGAAGAAGAAGGTGGACAAAACTATGACATGATGATGATAGTTTGGACACAACTCACAGCAACAGCAGTAAATGATTTATTCCACAAACAATTTAATCCTTGCAAACTCCTCCAAGCAACGTGGTGTACCAGAAACTTTGGACTGTCTTCCAGCATCCACTCTGGCAAGAATAAGCCACAATCTACGCAATCATGTTCTTACTCTTCATCCTGGCTTCCTGCTGCCAGCCATGTCCTGATGATTCCTGTTGTCTGTAGTTCAAACACTCACCTCAGCCCTCTCACACTTGAGCTCACGTATGACATTTTTGAGTTATAGACAAATAACAGTGAAGCTCTTATACCTGTGTGATGGTCAGACTTTCAGACAGGCGTAGTGATACAATTTCACATACGATGGCTGGGTGTTTCATTAACAACTCACATTAACAAATGCAAATGCAAACAAATGCAATCTAAAGACTAAATGTCGTGGCAGGGCAGACCAGGCCCCAAGCCTCGGTGGGCTAGTAGTCTAGGATCAAAGCTCCGACAGGCGGACAATTAGAGCATTGCTTTGCTGATCTGGCAGCTTCTGCTGCTTGTTTTATTCCAGATGTATTGGTGTTAACTTTTCTCTGGAGTAAACTAGGCAGGTCGAGAGAGGCATCATGCTGCATGGGCAACACATGGTCTCTAAATTCAGCCCAGGGTTTGTGCTATTTTTTATGCACAATGTAACAAACTATCGTCTGTCAAGATGGCCAGGTGCCAGTAAGTAATAACATTGACAAATTTACTGCCAAAACGTTGGAACCATTTGAGAATAGATATGGAATAGATACAGCATACACTCTTTGTCAGGTGGTTGAACGGGTTTCTAATTACCCAAGAGATCAGGGGACATGTGATATTAGACACCAATGGTTCTTGACAAAATGTCCAGCCCTAAGCTGAGATTGAGCCTGGTGCCTGAGGTGCTACATTGCTAACGCTTCTGTTTCAGCCAGTTAGGCGGTTCCACCCAGTTTTGTGCAGACAGATAGATTTTGTTTTAAATTTGCTATTACTCCACATTCGACCACTGTCAGTGTCATATGATGTATATAACTCTGCAGTATGCACCTGACGAGATGCAGTGAAATACGCCAGGCAGTAAATCTTGCTGCCAATTGTTTGTGGCTTCTGTGCTTGAATTCACTAAGGAAATAAGTTGTTTGAAGTCCTGTATTTGTGGATTTGACTTCCGTGTTACTTGTGCTAAATAACAGTATTTCTGTACAGTCCTGGTTGCTTTATCAGACGGTATGTCTGAACAGTTCTCTGTAGATTTGGCTTCCATATTACTTGTTGCAGTTCAGCTTTTGGAAATTTGACTTCCATGACATAGTGAGACTTTAAAAAGCAACTAACTGTGGGAATTGTAATCATCAAAGTGTGCTTGCTTTGCTTTGACTTGAGAGAGGAAAACTTGTAGAGAATGGAACTGGTTACTCCAGGTAATTTCACAACTCTCCAGCATTTTCCATGGTGTTGCCTTTATTCTTGTTTTTCTGTTGCCAGACAAAGACCCTTCATGCAGCATCCTTGGACCAGGTGAAGCTCCTCAAGAATCAGCAGCCCTTACAGAGACAAGAACACTACCTGATTCCCTTTGATGTGTTCAATGAAGCGTCGGTCAAACAGAAGGTGCAGTTCTCTTCCACGAACTCCAGCCTGTTTATTTGGTTAAATAGTGCTAGAAATTGTCCAAACGCTGTGGGGAAAGTGTAGCTATTATGAAAATATATTTGGTCTATTTATGTGTGTGTGTGTGTGTGTGTATATATATATATATATATATATATATATATATATATATATATATATATATATATATATATATATATATATATATATATATATATATATGAGTGGCTAGAACGCCGGACTCTAATTCGGGAGACCCGGGTTCGAATCCTCGGTAAGGTGTGGATTTTTTTCTGTCGGGGGCAAAAAGAAAATCCTAACCTGCACAGTTCGTGGCAACTACACTAGCCAGGCGGCCTTAATTCCTCAGGCTCAAAGATCCCTCTGCCATACACCGCAAGGTACTATATTGGCAGTAAATGACAGTTTTTTGTTTTTTTTTACAGTTATATATATATATATGCGGTGGCTGAGTGGTTATGGTGTTTGCATCATACTCACAAGGTACCAGGTGTTCAAATCCCTGCGTAGGCCTGGGCATTTTTGCCAATAGCCTTGGTGTATAATGATAGTACATTTCTGCCTGATCTCTTTGGTTGCGAGACTGGATACTTAGCCTTCTCGGATAAGGACCAAAAAATCAGAGGTCCCATGTCCAAGTTGTGTATATTAAAACTTACATGGTATTTGGAAATCACAACGAGTAGGTTGTAAGGACACTACTCTGGCAAAACTTGTGTAGAAGGAAAAAATTACCCATGGGTAGATAGAGCCCGTTACCTTGGGTGGAATCTGTCTGAAGAGCAAACCTTGCATAAATGCATATGGAGGTTGGACCACACGAGGTGTGAGGCACTGCCCTCAAAACAGAAATGAAGAATAAGTATGGGGATGGACTTGTGTTTTGAGGCATCCCTGAAAGACAGATTGTGAGAGACTGGTGAAGACCTTAGGTATACCATCCTGTTCATGATCCATGCTGGACAGGACACGCATTGAGAAAATTGAGGTTGTGTTGGTATGTGATATACAGATTGTGTTGGTGTGTAACAGTCAGGTTGTGTTGGTATGTGATATACAGGTTGTGTTGGTGTGTAACAGTCAGGTTGTGTTGGTATGTGATACACAGGTTGTGTTGGTATGTGATATACAGGTTGTGTTGCTGTGTAACAGTCAGGTTGTGTTGGTATGTGATATACAGGTTGTGTTGGTGTGTAACAGTCAGGTTGTGTTGATATGTGATATACAGGTTGTGTTGGTGTTTGACAGTCAGGTTGTGTTGGTATGTGATATACAGGTTGTGTTGGTATGGGATATAAAGGTTGTGTTTGTATGTAACAGTCAGGTTGTGTTGGTATGTGATATACAGGTTGTGTTGGTATGTGATATACAGGTTGTGTTGGTATGTGACAGTCAGGTTGTGTTGGTATGTGACAGTCAGGTTGTGTTGGTGTGTGACAGTCAGGTTGTGTTGGTGTGTGACAGTCAGGTTGTGTTGGTGTGTGACAGTCAGGTTGTGTTGGTGTGTGACAGTCAGGTTGTGTTGGTGTGTGACAGTCAGGTTGTGTTGGTGTGTGACAGTCAGGTTGTGTTGGTGTGTGACAGTCAGGTTGTGTTGGTGTGTGACAGTCAGGTTGTGTTGGTGTGTGACAGTCAGGTTGTGTTGGTGTGTGACAGTCAGGTTGTGTTGGTGTGTGACAGTCAGGTTGTGTTGGTGTGTGACAGTCAGGTTGTGTTGGTATGTGACAGTCAGGTTGTGTTGGTATGTGATATTCAGGTTGTGTTGATATCTACCAGGATTTGACTGTGAAAGAACTGTTTGCCAAACAGCTGATACAAGTACCCGGGGTGTCTGCTGACAGAGCTAAAGCCATAACATCCATCTACCCATCATTCTCACAGTAAGTGTGTGCTGACAGAGCTAAACCCATAACATCCATCTATCCATCATTCTCACAGTAAGTGTGTGCTGACAGAGCTAAAGCCATAACATCCATTTATCCATCATTCTTACAGTACGTGTGTGCTGACAGAGCTAAACCCATAACATCCATTTATCCATCATTCTTACAGTAAGTGTCTCCAGCATTTTCTGCTCTAAATATACAGGCAGGATAGATTTCTGGTGGTGCCATGGCTCTTACCAACACAGTGGTCTGGGTCCCCAGTACAGGCTTCCATGAGTCAAATTAGTTTAGAAAGAGGAGAGTATGTAGTGTAAGGTAATTAACCCCAGAATAATAGAGGAGAACTTTAGTTTCATCCCTTAATGCCACGACACAGTTATATAAGCAGAGGAAAAGTAGACAAGGGAGACAAAACAAGAACACGGGAGTAGGAGTTTGATTCCCCTTACCAAGTGTTACAGAGTCTGGTCAAGCACAGCTCAAAAACATCTCGTGGGAAATGTGACACACGCATAAAGCGAACGACCCGAAGTTCAGCTGAGGAGTGCAGAAGATTTGAAAAGGCACTCGGTGGCTCAGAGTCGGACAGTAAACATTGTATGCTCTACGTTGAAGAAATTACGACCATCAGCCATTTCCATGTTTAAGATTCAGTTTATTTGAAGGAGTATGAGAACGACGCGGCGACGACGAACATCGGAAAATTAAGCCGGAACTGTCTGGAAGCTGACGTGACAACAGCAACTTGTACAACACTAACTCACCAGAATTTCAGTGCGCGATGGCGAAGCCGTCAGTTTTATTTGATGGGACGTTGCGACACTTTATTATTGTGAATATGTGTAGGGAAGTGTTCAGATGCTGACATTTGTAAGTAGACCTTTTGTGTACTAGTTTTAGCAAAGCTGTTGTTAGCAAATTGATGAGGACCATGACGGCAGACGAGAGTAAATTCAGACCACCCCTGACATGCCACCATGATTTAGGCAACTGGGAGTGTTGCGCATGGAGCAAGACATGACTGGGTCAGTATGATGGATGCTATTAAGGTGCCAGGAGTCGTGAATTGAACAAGCCAGAAGAATTAATGCATCAAACACCCCTAAAGTACATCATGGATAGATTTCTGGTAGTGCCATGGCACTTACCAACCCAGTGGTTTGATCCCCAGTATAGGTAGGATAGATTTCTGGCAGTGCCATGGCACTTACCAACCCAGTGGTTTGATCCCCAGTACAGGTAGGATAGATTTCTGGTAGTGCCATGGCACTTACCAACCCAGGGGTTTGATCCCCAGTACAGGTAGGATAGATTTCTGGCAGTGCCATAGTACTTACCAACCCAGTGGTTTGATCCCCAGTACAGGCAGGATAGATTTCTGGCAGTGCCATGGCACTTACTGCCATTGGGATGAGAGGGGCTCGGTCTTCACATATTCTAGGCCAGGGCATCATGACTTGGGGTTTGTGATATGGGCACTGCCTAGCTATAACTTCGGCATAATCCAACACGAAATTATTTCAAAGCAATAAAGCTCGTTAAAATCGATAACTGTAAAAAGTCTCACCTTGAATTCTTGGAACACAATGCGAACAAGCAACTGACGCAATCCAAGCGAATGCTCACACACTTTTATTCATGTGCTAGATACAATACCAGGCTTGACTAGACACTAAACTGTCCCTTTTATGCAGGGACGGAGTTTATACCTCGCCTACAACTAAGTCCTTGCAATATCTGATTCCACCTTGGGCGCAGTTTCCTATTTCGCCATTCTGAATTCATACTCGTCTAGGTTCTGTGATTTAAGTCCTTCCCTTGATTGTTCATTCCGTCAGACTCATCCTCCTCCTATTCTTTCCTAGCCGGACCTAGTAATCCTTGTATCTAGATCTTCAGATCTTCACCGAACACGGGCTTCGTGAAAAATACAACCGCGCTTTCCTAGAACCTCACAACCACTGTTTATGTTGTCCTGTGACGTCTTGGGTTCTCCTTAGTTTTCATGGTTTTTAATGGTTCGGTTTGGTGTCCATTTGGGAAAACCCTTTTCCTCTTTTCTTGTATCATGTTTTAGGGGTGCCCATCATATGGCAGGCACCAGATCATTTTCAGAATTGTCTGGTGAGGAAAGTCAGCAAGGGAGGAAACTGAATATCTCCAACTCATTATGCTGTTACCTCTTACATCAGTACCTGCCATGGGTGGCTGTTTTAAATGTGGAACATTATGGGTTGACATTCTAGTGAGACAACAACTTGTAACATAAAAATCATGTTAAAGGCAATTACTGCATCAGCTGAATTACACTTCTGAATGCATGTTTATGAAAGGTTGTTTATATACATGCCTCTTAACCTATGCTGTATTTGGGAGTCAAAGTAGTGCAGTTACTAGCAGGCTTGCCTGTTGGCCCGAAGGTTTTGTATTTGAATCCCATGGAGGCTGATTTTTTAAAAATTTTACCTGGCTCTCTGGCCATCCCAGCCTAAATTGGATATTAGGGAAAAAAGTCTTTAAAATCGAGAGGATCGACTTCATTGCACCTGGTTTTATCCCATATGGCTCTGTCTCTTTCTGCAGGGCGGCCTGCCGAAGCATCCCACAAAGCACGAACTCCGTAGCTCCAGCAATGACCCCCAGAAGTCTCTGAGAAAAATACACTTATGAATCGAAAGACGTAGCCTGGAATCGAACATATGACCTTCGGAGCATGAGAGAAACGGCAGTTTTTAGGAAATGTCCTGCGAAGTAAAGGTGGCTAATGTGATACTGACCACATCACGCCTCAAATGCTGATTGGTCGATAAAACTATGGGGCTGGTAAAATATACCCTATATGGCTCACAATGTGAAATTATTATTTTATTTACTTTATGCAAAGAACTTTGTGAGTCCAGAACCACAGCATCGTGTGTTGTTTCTGCCTTCATGGAAGTCTGCTCACATTGGGGTTAATGCCCTCGTCTTTCCCCCGCCTTCCCTTGAGGGATCCTTTGGATGAAACGGTGTGAGGTCACCATTTTGAGACAGTGGATGTCCTACAAAACTACTCAAGAAGGCTAAACCATTCAGAATATGCCAGGACAAAGTCAGATGTTTTGGCCAAAGAGCTCTCTGTAAATAGAAACAGTGCAGTTACTATTCTATAAAAACAAATACTAGACAAATGCAAGAGAAGAATTTTCCAACGAGTTTATTGTGACTTGTGAGGACTTTAGGGTATACAGTTATGATTGCTCACTGTTGATTTCTCTGATTGTGGCTAAGAGATGTTGCATGATAACAATTGTAACTAATTTATCTCTTTTGCAGCTTAATGGCAGCATATGAAAGATGTGCAGAAGATAAAGACAGACAGAAATTGCTCTCAGGGATCAAGTGTGGAAAGAAAGAAAGGTTGGTTAATCCTGTATCTTTAGAAAAATACGTCTTGATCTTGTTCTTTTATTTACGATGGCGTCTTTGATGATTACACCACCAGGCCGAATCTCCTGATGAATTCAACCATTTTTTTTTCTATTTAGCTCTGTACAGCTAGGAGTTTAATGTGAATTCAGTGGCCGATATACATTTCTTTACTGTAGGGTAAGGTTGAAGGCAAGAGATAAACAACAATACAAGTTGGAAGATAACAAACAGCAAGAGATGGACAAACAGCTATCTGACAGAATATATAGTCAGGGCAAGAGACAGTGTTGGAAATCCAATGCAGCCAACTTTCATTGTGGAGATGGCACCTGATTGAATGATTGATTAATTTCATAGCTCACTGAACATAGGACAAACCCACAGAATATGTTCTGTAGTTTGTTTACTTAGTCCTAATGTGCAATCTCACAGAACATGTATTGTAGTTTGCTTAGTCCAAATGTGCAGTGGTGAAGCAGGGAGACGAGCCTGTGCCAGTATTTGTTCAGTCTGATCTGCCCTATATCAGGCGGAGAATGGGGATCTGCCCCGTATCAGGCAGAGAATGGAGATCTGCCCCATGTCAGGCGAAGAATGGGGATCTGCCCCATATCAGGCAGAGAATGGGGATCTGCCACTGTAGGTCAGTGGTGTGGTAGTCATCATATTCTACTAGTCCATGCCATGTGGCATTGGTGATCTGTCCAGTTTTCTGTCTCGCGGACTGCCAGTCATTTCTGATACTGATGTTCCTCCATGTCCAGCGTCTTCTCTCTTGGTATCTCGCTTCCTCTCCTCTCCCCCAGTTTTCCTGATGTCACAACATACTCCAGCTTTCCCCTTCTCATGACATACCCAAAGAATGTGGACTCTCTTCTTCTGATGCGAGTAACCAGTTCTCTGTGTGAGTTAACTTCTTTCAAGATTTCTTCATTGATCTTTCTATCCATCCACAGTGTTCTCATCATTTTTTTTAATAAAACCACATTTCCACAGCATCCACATAATTCTTCGCTTGTCTGCTAATTGTCCATGCTTGGCTTCCTTATATCAGGATTGGTTCAGTATAGTCTTAAGAACTCTTTTTCTCACTTTGATTGACAAAGACATATTGATTGTCATCATTTAGTTGATTATGTGCATTTGTATGTGTTTTTTCCTCCACTTGCTAGCTTTGAACTCACCCATAGTCCATACACATGCTACTAATTTTAGTTCACTGGACTGATGTTTGCGTGTGGGTTAGCTTTCCCTATTACCAGTGTAACTCATAATCAAGTGAACCCACTCCAACTTCAGAGATACTTGTAATTTACTACCAAATCAAGGACAAGAAGTTAACATGTTAGTCCAACTGACCGGTCTAGGGGTTGAACCCTCTACCTCATATCAGCACACCGGATGTGTAAGCATGATCTCTCTTATCCATTTGGCCATGCTGCCCTCCTTACCTTTGTGATAACTGAATAGCTCTCTTGTTCTCTAAGTATGTGTCTTGATAGATCTGAGCTTGAGAATTATCTCTAAGTATGTTTCTTGATAGATCTGAGCTTGTGAATTATCTCAAAGTATGTCTTGATAGATCTGAGCTTGAAAATTATCTCAAAGTATGTGTCTTGATAGATCTGAGCTTGAAAATTATCTCAAAGTATGTGTCTTGATAGATCTGAGCTTGAAAATTATCTCAAAGTATGTGTCTTGATAGATCTGAGCTTGAGAATTATCACCTGAAATGTTTCTTTTCCGATGGGTTCTCTGTCTGTGATATGTCATGTGGCAATGTTAGGGTATATACAAGCGATGACCATATGTTGTGGCTGTTGTAGCATTCAACACAAGGAAAGGACTATCTTTCTCCAGCATGAGAATGGAGGTGGAGTAACAGCAGCCTTCCGATGGTTGGAGGAGACCGCTGCAACACACATGTTATTCATTACGGACTCACAGAGTACGCTTAGTAAGGTGGAAACAGGAATGTTTCATGTAGAATGGCTTGCATCGTTTCAGAGATCACAGATTGTGAGATTGTATGGAATTTCTTCCCTGATCATGCAGGGTTGCAGGTAATGAACAGGTTGATAGGCAGGCAGGGAATGCACCTCTAGCTGGTAGATTATCTATGGTCAAGGAAGAGGTGTTTGAGTGCTTGTGAGACCAGGTGAAGAAAGCGGTAGAACAGACTGAGAACCTCTATGTGGAGAGTATTATATGGTGGGTTGATCGGTAGGGGTTATGAATGAATCTCAAAATTGAGAGTGAAGACCAGGAGAACTTTCAATTAGATGGCAGTTGGAATGATTAGCAGTATAACTCTTCGCTGGCTGTTGAACAAGGGGATGGAGTGTGTGTAGGAATGGCCAGAGTGCAGTGATGTCAGTTTTTAGCTCAACTCAACTCAAAACTCTTCAGTTTTCACATACGTTAATTGTGTTCATTGAAGTATTATTGACAATCACTTGAGTTTCTATACATAAACATGTCATTTGTTTCAATAGATTAACTTTTTTTCTCTCGTTCTACAGGAATCTGGGTATTGCACTCAGTAATGTCTTATACATGCTGTATGCTCAAAAAGGCAGTTTGTTATGACAACAGCCCTCATAGATTTCTTTACCAGATGTACATATTGGTAGTTGTATGAAAGATGTTTACATGCACAACACAAATTAATGAAAAAAATCAAATTGTCAAATCATCTTCATTATCATCATCATTATCGGTATTAAGTTTAAACTGATTTCCATGAATCATAGGTGACCTTATGAATGGGTGGTTGTCAGCCGTAGAGATATCAGTGTGACTTTTAATATGTGGGTGTTGGAAACCATAATTCTGCTAGAAACTGATGACTAGTAAATACGGGACATATTGTAACAACTGGGTAGATATTTGGACAAGAATGTAGAGGACGGCAGCAACATATTTTTTACAGCCTGTTATCATGTCATGGAAATATATCTTATTATATATATATATAGTCAGATATAAATAGTCAGATTTTTACTTGTTCGTCTTCCTTCTCTTTTTCTTCCTCCTCCTTTTCTTCTTCTTCTTCCTCCTTCTCGTCTTCTTTCTCCTCCATTTTTTCTTCTTCTTTCTCCTGCTCCTCCTTCTCTTCTTCTTATCCTCTTCTTCTTTCTCCTCCTCCTATTCTTCCTCTTTCTTTGGGCATTTGTTAACCTCTTCTTCTTCCTTTTCTTCTTCTTCCTCTCCTCCTTCTTCTACTACTTGTTCGTACTCTGCTGCTATATTCCATGATCAGATGGCTATGTGTATGTCTTGTTTGGATGTTCCCACACTCTGCCCTTGTTCATATAGCATGAGCATATCCTCAGTTTTGTTGGTAAAGCTTCCTGCTGGCAGGAAGTGTTGATTTCACCTTGACCTCATTAGCTATTCCATCTGACTGCCTGCTGTCACCAAACCTTTGGCCAGATTTCAGGGAGTAACAGGGGCAAACAAAAAATGTCCAGTAGCAGAATCCTGCTGTGGGTTATGTGAAGTGTTAGAACCATCACATTTTGTGATGTATACATGTGATACTGATGCCAACAATAAGAGTTCTACAACAAAATGCACACCACAGTTGACCTCCGGGTTAGAGAGGTGGATGATTAGGCAGGAGCTCTTCCCTCAAAAGAGGTACAATGAGGAAGAATGATGTATTTATTCTTGTCCAAGACATGTATATTGTAAAGTTGTAATGAAATAAAATACATTGTGTAGATTTATTGTTCATGGCTTGAAATGATAGGTAGTACATGAGACAGAAGACTGGACAGACATGGCAATGCCACATGGCCTGGACTTCAAGAAGAAGATTGGTTGTTCATATGGTGCAAATGCAGCAAACTATCTTCTTTACAAGTGCCTAGTTCATTATTATTCGCTTAAAGACCAAGGGGAAGACAGAGAAGTAAATACCTGGATGGCTTGGCCACATGGCATGGTCGAGACAGGAACACTGAGCTGATCCACGACTCTGGTGATCGAGTGAAATGGTGAGTCATGACCGCCCACGCTTAACGGCATGGCACATGATTGATTGATTGATTGATGGTGCAAAGCCTGACTGACTTTCCATGAATGTACACAGAACATTGTGACCTGTTCAGTTGCAATCTAATGCAATTATGATTATATTACAACTGGTTCAGCCATTACTGTCCAACTTACATCTTTAGGATTTGTAATTTATTATTTCTCAATTTATTTTATGTCACTTAACTTTTGCTTGCTTGGGATTGAGTTGAGGAAAACCTATCAACACATGCAGAGGAGAAGTAGAAACAGAAATTATAATATGGGGAGACATAGACCGGACTGTGGGGTAGCTGAGGATACAAGAGGTTGAAGTGAGTTGGTTGACGGCCTAAGCCCTAATGAAGGATAAAGAGTGAAAGATGAAGAAGAAATTAGGATTGTGACCATTCAGTAATTCATCTGAATTGCTTGAGTAGTATCTGTCTTTGGAGATTAACATTATTGACATGACTATAAAGAACATACTGCTGCAATTAAGTTGAGTCAGACAAGTCTTTGAGGTTGATGGGCCTTTACTTTTTTGTTATTTTTCCATGAAATAACATGTACATACTGCTCAATGTGTTCTCTAGGTTACGAGTAGGGTATTCGGTTCAGATTATGTTTCAGCTTTTTCGTTAGGTTATATATAATTTGGTGTCTAGTTCAGTTCAGATCTTTCAACTTAACTCTTTATGTTATCATCAGGGTATTTAGTTGACATTATCTTTCAACTTGCTTTTTAGGTTTTCATCAGGGTAGTTATTTGAGATTATCTTTCAATTTGCCTTTTATGTTATAATCAGGGTAATTAGTTGAGATTATCTCTCAACTTACTCTTTATGTTATCATCAGGGTATTTAGTTTAGATTATCTTTCAACTTGCTTTATCTGGTATATTTAGTTTATTCAGTAAACCCAAGTCTTTCATATGTCTTCCAAAGACTCAGTGTTGTCCAAAGACTCAGTGTTGTCCAAAGACTCAGTGTTGTCCAAAGAATCAGTGTTGTCCAAAGACTCATGTGTTGTCCAAGGATTCAGTGTTGTCCAAAGACTCAAAATTGGTGAAGAGCTAAACCTGGCCATACCCAGAGGCAAGCTCTCAATCAATTGCAGGGCTGAAATAGAAGCTAAAATTACTCCAGTAGAAATGGTTCTACAACATACTGCATTAATTACACAGCAAGTCCTTTGCAGGCCATTGCAATCAACCCCAGGTTGTTTTGCTAGGCAATTTTCCATTCAGTAGTTTGCCATTGCTTTCTGAACGTGAAGTCAACATTTAAGCCAAACTGGCAAAGGAATTTGGCACAGGAATACAACCTGGCCAGCGATGAACAAGCAATTATCATCATAGGGAATGACTGCAAAGTGGCACAAGACTACGCCAAACTTACAAACATGTCCTAGTTAAAACGGGTTAAAGGCAAGAGCATCGACCTCATTTCTTCTTCTTATATTGCACCACATTCTATCCCATATGGCTCAGTTTTCTTTCTACGGAGCTGCCTGCTGAAAATGTCACACCCAACTCGAACTCTAGCTCGAGTATGACCCCCCCCCAACGTAACTATTCAAGACCAAGTAAGAGATGTTTTCAGACAGACAGTGGGATCAACACTTTGCCACTATATTAAAAGATCAAATGGTTCGGCCATCCCATCAGAATGCAACACTATCAACTATCAGTACTTGCGCTAGATCAAAGAAGATCGTATGGTGGAGCTGAAACTCAAACAGAAAATTGACTGTCAGAGACTAAGGTTTTTACTTTAACTGATTCAGTGTCATATAAAACATGGGTATTGACCAGTCATGGTACACAACAAATGAATAAGTAGTGTAAATTTCCGTTCACTAGGCGTTGAAATTGAGGAGGATACATGAAACAACAAATACCACAACGGCCCCAGCATGGCGATATATCGTTCTTCTGTCTAAATGGGAGGTCATATTTTGCAATATATTATCCGTCGGCACTGAATCAGTTTAATTGAGAAATTATGATTATGAAGCATGTACCTGATGGAGCCTAAGAGCAGCCGGCAGATAATTGTTTGTTATGGTCTCAGGTTTAGGAATACTGCAGGTATTTTTATAGAGTTAATGGCATTGGTCAATTAAACGTGCGGATGTGGATTGGCGACGCAGACAGCAGATCACATACTTCTAGACTGCCCAAAATACGACATATCTAGGCAAACCGTCTGGCCTAGAGAAACAACAGTGGCAGATAAATTCTATAGACCACTAAGTGAATTAAAAAAGACAAATTTCATACAAAAGACAATATTGCAGATATAGATACATTTCAAGCAAAGGAAAGAAGAAGGGAAATAGAGTTAACGGCTACAATCATCAACCAGTATGATCGCTGCCAAGAAGGGAAGCAGTGGCAGACTATATTTTACAGAGGCCTAATAAATTATGATTTGACAACAATTTGATGATGATTATGATAATCAGGAAATGAAAAGGTGTCTAGCTGGTCATGGGTCGAAGTACACTTGTTCCTGCAGCAAGGCGTCGTCATTTGGAGGTGACAGGTTCGAATCCCAGTCAGTAACTATAGCTTTCAAATTGTATGTTGTCTAGTGTGTCCTCTAGTCTCTATGTCCTCCTTCTCACTTCTATCATCAGTACCAAACAATACAATATGTGTTTATTTATGAACTAACTAGATGACCCGGCCCGGCTTTGCCCAGGCCCTGGCGGGGATCTATCTATCTGTCTGTCTGCTTGTCTGTCTGTCTGTCTGACCCGGCCCGGCTTCGCCCAGCTCCTGGTGGGGAGCATCTCATTTAATTCATATAAGTAGTCATATAAGATCCCGTTGCCATTCCCGACTGTCTGTCTGTCTGTCTGACCCGGCCTGGCTTCACCCAGTCCCTGGTGGGGAGCATCTAATTTAATTCATGTAAGTAGTAAGCTCCCGTTCTCGACTATCTGTCTGTCTGACCCGGCCTAGCTTCGCCCAGACCCTGATGGGGAGCATCTCATTTAATTCATATAAGTAGTCATATAAGTTCCCGACTGTCTGTCTGGCCCGGCTTCGCGCAGTCCCTGGCGGGGATCTGTCTGTCTGTCTGTCTGACCCGGCCCAGCTTCACCTAGTCCCTAGTGGGGAGCATCTCATTTAATTCATATAAGTTCCCGTTCCCGACTGTCTGTCTGACCCGGCCCGGCTTCGCCCAGGCCCTAGTGGGGATCTGTCTGTCTGTCTATCTATCTATCTATCTATAGCCATGGGACTTAACTTAAGATATAACAATGCTACTAAAAGTTATGTCCCTTGTTTTATATTTTCTTATGTTCAGTCATGTAATTACAAAATTAAATTTTAGTAAGGTGATAGCTGATAGATAAAACTATGACAGTTGGTTGCACTGGAATGAGAAGAAGACGTGTAGAAAATTTCATCTCAATCGGATGGACCGTTCGCGAACGCATAAAGAACGGACCCACATACACACATACATCGCCTTTTATAGATATAGACTTATGATAAACAATGAATGGTACTGCACTTGGGACACTTAGTCTCCCCTGATAGAAGTTAAAAGCTGCGGATGCTGAATGTTTGTTGCGATCTTGCCTATACGTCACGACCTCCCGTGTCTGTTGTCCTTGTGACCAGCTCCACCGTCGATGCCCTACTCCAGTAGAAGTCAAAAGCTTTTGCTTGCCCCTGTTTCAATCTAGTTAGTTACACAGAGGAGCTGAACTCGTCTTCTGTCACCACGAAAAGTTCCTACAGCAGCCATGGTCGTCATGAGCCATCTGGATTTGTGTCACTGGGCACCAAGCTGCCAGTAACTGTCTGTGGTACAACCCTTGTGCCCACTAATGGATGCTTAACAGATTCAGTGTCAAACAAAAACTAGGTTTGTACCAAACAAACATGAATATCTGAAAATGGGAAGCATGGTGTGTCATAGTTATGACCTATAGGTTGTTAGCGTGGTAGCAGACATGTTGCATTATATATGTATATGTCATATATCTCGGGAGTCTCTGTGGCGAAGTGGTCAAGCCGGTTGACTCGGACTCCGAAGGTTGTGGGATCGATTCCGGGACGCGTCCTTCGGTTCACGATTTAAATTTTTCGGAGACTCCTGTGGGTCGTCGCTAGAGCTACGGAGTTCTTGTTTGGGGCGACGCTTTCCGCGCTGCGGAAAGAGACCGAGCCATATGGGATAAAACCCGGTGCAATGTAGTCTATCCTTTTAAGCGACTTTTTTTTTATGTATATGTCAATTAAACCGAGTTACATAAGAAAACTATTGTATATAAGCCCATGGCAGATGCGGAAAGTTGATTCTGATGATGACCTGACTCAGTGCCACACAAACAGTAGGTGTGGACCAAACATGGCACACAATGACATGAACAAGTGTAATGTGAATTTCCATTCACTGCACATTAAAATGGCGGAACAAATAACACGACTAGTAATAGTATGGTAAAATATTGTTATTTTGTTTAGTTTAGACGTTGGATCAACATCACGGCACACGGTTTAATCCACGAGTGCTCCGTTTTCCTCCTAACTCAAACCTGAGTCTGGAGAAACTCAGCTCAGTGCACGAACTCCGTTGCATCGGCGAGGATCCTGAAATACTTTGGGTATATTTTTAACTCGAAATTTTGCCCGTTCAGCACCATTAGGCTACTCTGTTCCGATATCCAACTGCCAAGGGATTTTTTACGTGCGCAACAATACACACAGGCGTCCGATCTCACTACCCAGAGACAACAATACACACGGGCGTCCGATCTCACTACCCAGAGACAACAATACACACAGGCGTCCGATCTCACTACCCAGAGACAACAATACACACGGGCGTCCGATCTCACTACCCAGAGACAACAATACACACGGGCGTCCGATCTCACTACCCAGAGACAACAATACACACGGGCGTCCGATCTCACTACCCAGAGACAACAATACACACGGGCGTCCGATCTCACTACCCAGAGACAACAATACACACGGGCGTCCGATCTCACTACCCAGAGACCAGGGGAAATTTTATTACTGGAAGTCCAGGTGGATTTTTTTAATAAATCCGGGACCTCCAGCACTCGAGGCAGGCACCATACCTCGAGACCACTCATCCCCCTGTTATTTTCGTTCCCTGTTATTTCAAAAGTTATTTTGTTTTAATGTTAGGTCGCGTGTAGCGATATGCTTGCTTGTGTTCGTTGGCTTGAGCTCCAACGCGAAGTCCTGTATGTCGGATGAAGGCATCCTGTTGTCCAACATCAGTGTGATGTCATACCGGGCTGAGGTTTGCTTGAGTATCCGTTGTCTCATGTCTGGCTTACTGGTGTGTAGACTGGTGGTTTCTCGCCGTACAGTCAGACACTCTCCGACTTCGGAAGAATCGGCGATCCTACTGACTTTAGCCAGGACCCCGAAGGGACCTGTTGCCCAGAACGCTCGACGAGGACGCATCAATAGGTCTTGGCCAGTATATAACCCGGCCCTGGTGCCTTGGAAACACCTCTGCGTCTCTAGCGATATATTATCTGTCATGTTCTCACACTCTTCATAGATCTTCGCTCGTTAGTCTAAGACATAAGCAATTGCTCTCACACCTATAAGCACTCGCACAATAAGCCGTTACAATATACAGTAATACACTTTAATATATTTAGTAACACAATTGCACAATCTGGCTGAGATTGTGTTTAATAGACATGTAACAATGCTATTCCGCAATCACTGTTGGAATCGTAACATTTCATCATTGTTATCACAATCTCAATATACATATATAATGCCTTATCTAAATACAAACGTGCACTCGCTATTCAGTCTCGCCAATCTCATTCGCAATCGTATATACAGGCTCATTCAGTCGTGCTATAAAACTATACATTCGGGATTCACAACCACAACTCTACGTCCGTCTATGTCGCTAGTCTTCACCCATCTTCCTAAGTTCGCTTCGCTCTCCCGCATCACAGGTTCTTACATCCCGTGAATCTGGTGTCGCCCGGCGTGGTCCGTTGGACACGGGTCTGGCCCCAGTTACAGGCTCACCTACACTTGACGTAAACAGCGGTGACCTTTCTTGGTACAACTGTCTACCTGTCGCTAATACACTACAGTCCGTGTAACTAACCTGTCTCTCCTGTACCCTGTCCTGTCACTGCTGTCCTGGGCTATACTATGTCGTACTGTGTAATCTTGGGTATCTGTAATCTTGTAATGGGTATCTGCAATCTGTAATCTTGGGCACTGATTCAGTTAATGCTAATATGTAGATCTGCAAACATCCTTATCATGTCGACGTGTGTGTATTTTTTAGAAAGAAGAAGTGATTGTACTACTCACAGATCATGCTGAGAAATGTGAAGACTAGACAGGCATGCTTCGTCCAACTCAGAAGAGCCTGGGGGTTCATAGAGAAGGTCAAAGAGCGGGTTTAGTACGCGAGAGCCTGGCATATGATAAACGACATCCAGTCTGAAAATGGAGGTGTGGGGGAGGGGGGGGGCAGAGACGCGTTCCGCTGGCAGAAGGACAAACATCCCACACATGTAACCGTAACGGACTCACAGTGCATGCTCAGGATGGTAAAAAGCTTTTACTAAAAACAGGCATGCTTTGTTTCATTAGCCGCCTCCGGATAATCGTTGTTAGTTACTCTGGCAGTCCGCGATGTTCGAATTGTTCGTCTCGGGAACAACATTTTCGTTACTTTCAAGCAGTTCCTAATCTGTTCGTTCACATTACATAATTCACTGCCATACAGCATACAGCAAAATCTGTTCTATTACTATATAACATTTCAGTGCTTTATTTAACGTTTAATAATAGTGTCTACACTCGATTTACTCATTCTTGGAGACCCTGCTCTGTTTCCGCCTACAAAATTGTCTCGTCTGCGTAGGCCGTATTGTTATATACATGGTAAAACTTAGAACGCCACCCACGACCCGGTATTTATAGTGTGTGACAGAAGCAAGGAAAACCCAGCCAAAATCGCGCATTGGGGTCGGCTGTATGGGTTGAAAGGAACAAATGTCGCAGCTTGGCTGTGAATGCATACGGAACACGATCAAAGGGGTGTTCGTTACAAACATAGCCTATGACTGTCTATAGTGTTAGTACTGTACCGACACCTTGCTGTCTTGACAGACCATAGATTGTTACACTGTGCTTCAAAAAAAAAGGCATAATACCATGGCGGTAGACCAGGGATGGCGTTATATCTCTCCATAGCACAAAGCTTGGGCTGAAGTGTAGAGACCATGTGTTGCCCATGCAGTATAATCCCTCTCCCGGCTTGCCTAGTTTACTCCAGAGGAAAGGTAATACCAATTCATAAGGAAACAAGACAAGCTGTCGGATCAGTAAAGCAATGCTCTGACTGTCCGCCTATCGGAGGTTCGATCCTAGACTGGTTGACAACCAAGGTTTAGGGCCTGGTCTGCCCTGCCATGACATTTAGTCTTTAGGTTAGGTTGCATTTCCTTGCACCAGGATAAGGCTTGTACCCTCCCAATTGCGCTTTTCCGCCCGAAGCCGTTGGCTCAATGTGGGGTGTCGGGTTTGGTAAGCGCCTCCCAACATTCGGCGCTAACAGAAAGCAGGTAGTACCGTCTACTTTCATACGGTAGCTCAGTCATATCTGACTAAGACATGACATACAGTGGTAGTAACTGTAAGATAAATAACATCCCACTTGTTTGAAAATGTCCTGCCTCTTGGTTTTGGCGAACATGCTTCACCTCAGCCGTCAATCACTAGCGCTGTTCATAAATGCTATTACTTATATTTATCATATGTGATTATCTTCTTCTTCTTCTTCGGGTGTATGATCTGAAGCAGACATGGACGTTCATAACTCTCCAAGGCTCTCTGTAATCAGATATTTTCTTGAAGTTGGGGCTGCTTATGTGATGATTTATTGCCCGTTGCTTAAGCCTTAAAAACATTATATACCTTTCTACCTTTTCACGTTTACCCGGTATTTTCTATCAGGCTTATTTCTCTGTCCCACTTCTTCTGTTGTTCTGTCCCATACCTGTCGTTTATCTCCTTTATAATTTTGATAAGTGTACATGTAATGCCCATAACGCCCAGTACCCCAGCCTTTGTCTTCTTGTCTGTCTTCGGTGTTATCAACATGAATCACCGAAAAACGAGAAGTAACATGACTGTCTGTAATAAATATTTGTTTCAGCTTTCATTTCACTACTCATTTTGACTATCTATGGCATTTGTAAGTCCTCCAAAAGTAATAGAGAATTTGAGAAATTCCTCCATGACCCAAAACTCGGTGAAAGGAAAATTTCAACTGCACCCCCTCACGTAGAGGACGGGAAATACACTACAATCAGGCAAACGCAGATCTGGGTACCGAGTATCCACCGGCATAAGTGGACATCTCTGGTGTGTGCTTTTAGTTGAAATAATACAGAACAGGGCACACAGTACTGCAAACTTACCCTAGCAACTTGCAAGGTTGCTAATGGGCGTAGACGTAGTTCACAGTATTATGGATGTAGAAAGCAAGGTAAAACTACCACATTATGCATCCCAAGGCACTCGTGGCATTTCATGTCGAGGAAACAAAGAGAAAACCCTAACAGTGAAAATATTTTCAGAAATGTAGACGATATGAAAGGAGTCATGATTGGAGGACGAAACGTCTATATAACATTAGATATGCGGATGATTCAGTACTGATTGCAGACAATGAGGAGGTTCTGACATATTTAGTAGATGCAGTTGTTGCACACAGTGAACAACTAGGGTAAGAATTAAATTGTAAGAAGACACAGGTTATGGTCGTCACTAGGAAGAAGGAAATACCACAATGTAATATACAAGTAAATGGGAATATTCTTAACCAAGTGAATCGGTACAGTTATCTCGGAACAGTCATAACATCTGATGGGAGATGCCTTGAAGAGATTAAAACAAGAATCGCCATAGCGAAGGTAGCCAGTTGCAAGATGGAAAACATACTGACCAATAAAATGATGTAATTTGCAACGAGAAAAAGAGTGTTGAGGTGCTACATAGAAGCTGTACTTTTGTATGTATGTGAAGAGTTGACAATGAGCAGGCAAGCTAAAAAAAAAAAAAAACCACTCATGATGGCTGCGGAAATGGGGATTCTGAGGAAAATACAAAGAATACCATGGACAGACAGAAAAACCAATGACCAAGTTCTACAAGAAAAAAAAAAAAATCATAAACTGATTAGAGAAATCAGACGTAGACAGTCACAGTTTTTTGGTCACGGTATGAGAATAAATAAACTGGAGAACATGGTGACAACTGGCAAGATCTAAGGGAAAAGAACAAGAGGAAGGCGGATAAGTAAATACCTGGATGGCTTGGTTACTTGGCATGGTCGAGACAAGAACACAGAGCTGACCCACGACTCTGGTGATTGAGTGAGACGCTTATCGGTATTGCACATGATGATGATAAATGGGAACTCTCCCGCTGTTTATGCTTCACCTCGACACCGCAAGGTACAAGAGGAACAAGATGAAATGAGACTATTAGTTGGTTATCGCTGTATCCAAATAGTTCTTCTTCAGTGATCATTGATCAGTTAATTAATTGATTAAGTGCCACGGGATGATTAAAATAACAAAGATAGGGATCGGTTGAATCTTTTCCCCAGGACATTCTGGTGTGGTGGGAAACGAGGAGGCGGACAGATTGGTCGGGTCTATATGCTGGATAGGGTACTGGTGCACGATAAGGCAGATGTGTTCGGGACCCTATAGGATCATGTGTAATAGTGTGGCAGAAGAGATAAAACATTCTTACCTGAAACAAAGTGCAGCAAGGGGTGACCAAATGATCTGGCCGACACTTAGTACCCCGAGGAAAGGGCAGTAGGACACATAATCCGATTACAACTGTTACCGTTAATATTGAGACTCTTCGCTGGCTGTTGGAGATGAGGACAGAGAGCGTATGATGGGAATGTCCCGAGTGCTGTGATAGTGTGAATTCGGCTCTTAACTCCTCTAATGTACGATGTATATTGTATAATTTATAGAACATAATATAATCATAATGTTCGTACTAGCATCCCATTCATTTCATTTGAGAGATCTCATCTCAGCATATTTAAATGCCCCTTGAATATATCAGTCAAGTTATTATTATGTGTATTCCAGTTCAATGGTTGGTCAAATATCATATCCAGAAATCTTCAGGAGTTATGTTGTTAACCACCTTTTAGTTAGTCTTTAGTGTAATTGGAAAGCTTACATGAAAAGATGGACTGGAAATAATGCGTGATACTTCTTGAAGTGTGTTCATAAACACTGCCCACTAATTACTCATTCCTTCGCCACTCCACTGAGGCAGCTAGTCGATGCATGTCGCTGCATTTAGCTGCAGGATTTACCACGGAGCAGGTCAGAGTAACCATGGACCTGTCCAGGGTACTGAGTGATAAAACTGAAGTACAGTTGTAACTCCATACCATAAATGGCGACATTACCACGCCCATTTTCTAAAAATAACTTGATGGCGCCAGCATCTTGAATAAACACATCAAAATTATAAAATACAAATTTATATTAAATTTCAAGACATCGGTTAACAATTAACCGATAAGTAAAGACATCTAGGTGGGGTAAAATAGAATAATTGAACCAACTAAGTGCAATGTTTATAAACATTATGCGAAACCACGTGAGCAGAGACACATGTCGAGGTTTGGCTGTTGTTGTGTGAGGACGTGACTGCTGCAGACGATCACCACCAGCCCTGCCTGACTGTTGTTGTTGTTGGCCGACCACAACACTGCTTCATTCTTACAGCCGTCCGTCCCTTCGTGTTTGAGTATGAGTGACGAAGATAGAGAGATCGACATTGAAAGTGATGCTGTAAGTGCAGGGAAAGTGTGGTGTGTGTGTGTACATTTGTTCATATTTTTTACAAACTGCTGGTTTGAGAAGACAACTCGAACTGTGACTGCTGCAGAGGAAATACTTGTAAACGTCATGAACATTTGGTTCGTTCTGGACAAGAAGCATGAATTTCAAGTTTAATACTTTTCGTAATTAATATGTGTTATGACTGTTTTATAAAAATAATATAAATATATATAAAGATTTGACATGTGGACATGTATACATTTGTGTAAAGGTGTTAGTGTTATCTAGAGCAATCGCGAATATTTTACATGGGGGACATCCATTTTCATTCCTGTGATTCCTTCATGGATACAAATGGACATGTCATCAATGTTTGAATGCACGTAATATAAAGTTCTAATTGAAACTTGTAGTATTTTAGTATTAGTTAAGATTGAGTATTTCAGTAACATTTTAAACTTTTTGGGTTTAACATGCTAACTAAACATTTATTTCTGTTCACATTGTATGGATTGTCACTAACAAGCAATTTCCTGTCTATACCTGTACTTTTATATACCCCTTTTGGGATATAGTGTCTGTTTGTGATTTCGTATTTGGATGTTTATGAGATGCATGACATGAGTCGAGTAAGAGGTGGTGGGATTGGCTACTCCATCCCAAAGAAAACTAGCTGCAAAATCCTACTAACTATAATGTCTACAGATAAGGAAACAAATAAAATCTCAGCCAACCAGGCAGAAATGGGGCTGTTTGCATATAAGTACAAAGCAATGCAGAGAGGTCCAGAATTTGCATTTGGAATGTTAGAACCATATAAGAACTGGAAAAGACAGCGCGGGTGGTAGAAGAAAATCAATATTACAGGATTAGCATTTTGGAATTATGCAAAACAAAGTGATATAGAGCAGGCATGCAGCTTCTAAGCACAGGTGAAACAGTGCTTTTTTCCAGCCATACAGATTAAATTCCTCACACAGTGAAGGTGTTGCCATGCTGGCTTCTAAAGAATCAGAGAAAGTCCTTGATTCAGCTGGAAGCGATGAGTTCTAGAATAAAACAGTAACATTTAGAACATAAAGTAAATATGATTGTGAGTGTCGTGCACCAACAAGTGACAAGGTAAAAGATCAGGCTAGTCTCATAGTATTGGGGTTTGATGTGTTAGGAATTCACATATTCTAGTCCACAAAAAGTATTCTTCACAAAAGAACACATAAAACAACATGGAAATCACTAGATTACAAAATAGAAACCAGATTGACCGTATCTGTATTAACAAGAAATTTAGATTATCTCTGCATAATGTTGCCGGTGCTATGGTGTATGGAGTACGAACACAATTTGCAATCTCGCATACAGCAGGAGCGATTTGGAAACAGACCGTCTTGCGCTGGTATTTCATACAATGGTATGAGTACCTTCGTCAGAAAGCAATGGCAAACTACTGAACGTAAACTTGCTAAGAAAACTTGGTGTTGACTGTGATGTTCTGTAAAGGATATGCAACTAACTACATGATGTAAAAATCTTTAGAGGTACAGATATAAATATATATCACTATCTGTTAGCCGGCTTCGTGGCGAAGAGGTTACAGACACAGTTCATGATCCCGCATACCCGCATTTGAAACACAGCTGCACGCGATTTGGCAGCGTTAGTTTTTTTTAATGAAATAGTATGGGTGCCAGTCGTTTAGAAAGCAATAGCAAACTACTATACGTAAACTTGCCAAGAGATCACAATAGCAAAACATGTTGGTGTTGACTGCAACATCCTGTAAAGGATATGCAGCTAACTAACTGTCTGTTAAGTACACTTAAGTTGTAACTCAAGAGATACATGACATCTTATAAACATGGAATTCAGTACAGTGTAGGGTATCTCGGGAAAGAAGGAGCAGTTTATGATTACAGTCTGTAATAAGTACCAGGTCTTGCAACAGTTAGTAGGCCAGGTTAGCATGGAAGATTGCAGGCAGCAGGTTATAAAGATCTTGGCGTGTTTTATGTATGGAAGTCCTTAGAAACAAGGTACAAAAACATAAACAATGGACAAAGCTGGAAACCCTCAAGAAAAAAGAAGAAAGGAAAATTTAAATAAAGCAAAACCAGAGCTGCTAAAGTTAGAGCCCAGGAAAAATACACAGAGATTGATTGATTGATTGATTTAGGAACCAACATGACAGCATTTGGGGCATTCCCATAAGCACTCCGTCCCCATCCTCAGCAGCCAGCGAAGAGTTCCAACACTAATAGTACCAGTAGCAATCTAATTATATGTCCATCTTGCCTTTCCTCTGAGTGTCGATCGTCGGCCAGATCCCCTCGTCACCCCTCGCTGTCGCATTCTTGCCAGACCATACACAGAGACTAACAAAGAAGTTATGAAACACAATCAGTTACCAACTCTGGCGCTATTTCAAAGAAGATCTGATATGAGTGAAAGAGGATACCTGAGAAGAAAATGGATTGATGACTGCCAGGAAGTTTGTTAGTTTACTTGAACTGCATCTGGAGATTCCTTCATTCTCAGAGAGATGAACTGCTGCTGATGTGGAACACTCCCCTGGCTGTTGGCTACTCTCTTATGTATTGTGGAAGTCATTGCCTTATATCTTAGGGTCAGAAGAAACACCATCTCCCATCAATTACTACAGATGCTGACTTCCATATAGCCATACTGATTCCAGCAGCATATGTGAGATGACCGCTCAGCTTTCGTAATTTGCGTTATTCTCTTAGGGCAGCCCACTGGCTGACTTCAGCTTCATTAGGCGGCATTTGTCAATACCTGAGCATGGTGACTGTTTCCATAGACTGGTTAACTGTGGTTTCTATACTACACACTATGACGGCCAGAACGCAACTATAAAATAACAAAACTCCAGCGACATTTCCACAGTTATATTAAACATAATACATTTCATGTATTCATCAGTTGTTCAACACCACAATCAAATCTAATAGACTGGACACAACTCTAATATAATAAAAGCAGCACAGTATAAGCCGCTGCCTATCTTCGAGACGTGGTGCGTCCACGACGACAACCACCATTTGAATGCCCTTCTCACCTTCGCAAAATTGTGTCACTCTCCGGTGACAACCTCGGTGTGTGCCACATGGGTTAAAACCCACGATTGTCACGTCCTTCCGCGTGACCATCTTTCAACATGCCATGAGCTCCAATTCGACCCAGACATTGTACGATCGCATGAAATTACACTATAGAATGCCACCCATCTGGCACTGGAACATTAAATATTCCTCGCCACACCACTTGACGGCAAAAGTGGAAGATGACTCATCATCATCAAATGCCTGGCTAGCTGGCATAGGCTTTCATGGCTCTCCCCAGATCCCAGTAGGTTTTCTGGATCAATTCTGCTGATGATATTCCTCCATGCCACCATCTCAATCCATCCAGTATCATTTTTCTTGGTCTGCATCTGCTTCTCTGTGTGTGTATGTGTGTACGCGTGTCTGCCTGTCTCATAACATGGTAATATGCATTGTTTATGTTTACAAAATCCACTTGACAATGTTGTTTTCCTATGTGAATGTAACATGCACAATTGATGAATGAAAGATGAGTGGTTGGAAGGGTCGAATGTAAGATGGGCCTGCGTGCCTAATTTGTGACCCTTTGAAAATAGTGTTCGTTTGTTTTTTCGTTCTTTTTCCCTTGATCTTTCCCGTTGTCACGATGTTCTCCAGTGCCTCTCTTCTCAAGTATTTTGACCCACACCTATTCCATTTGAGGACAAACTCTATGGGGATACCAACAAGCTTTAGTTGACTGCTGCTTTCTTTGCATTTATTCATATTGGCATCTGAAGGTGATCAAAGAAGAAGAAAAGAAACGGAACCTTGCACCAAACATCGATTAGATGGTTTATAAAACTGTGGGTCTGGCATCATTAGCCCAATGCACCCTAAGATCTTTACTGATTTTTACAGTAAAGGGATCTTTACTGACCAGACTTAGAATGTTTGACTCCAGTGTTAAATCACTACTCCTATATGGATCAGACACTGGAGAACAACTAAACCATTTTCCTGTACACTTGCATCATCCATAAGGTGAACAAAATAGTGGAAGATATAAAAACATGGAGAAGAGCTTTAAAGTCAGAGATGAACAATATGGGGTAAACATGGACAAAGCTGCAAAAAGTAAGATGGCTTGACATGAGTTAGTTGACAGCCTATTCCTCAACAGGAGATAAAGTGCAAAAGGAGATAAATAGAGGTAGTACCAGGCAGCCTTTCTGATCTGTCATTGCCCACAACACCTGCATGTCCTGGTGTGAAGATGAACATTACTCTGCGGATTGTGAACCTGTGCAGGGATTCAGTCCAGTGCTTGCATGGAAAGCCGCTTCACCCTTCTGGATAATGTGTAATGCTCAGTGAATCATTAAGTTTGCAAGCGTGGGTGTAGCTTTGTGACTCAAGCCAACAGAGTGCCATCGTTACCACCAACACTTTCATTGTTGTGCTGTTTTTGGTCATAGCAAATCGTTCTGACCATTTCTACCATGTGAGTGTTTTGCCCTATCCGAAGCCTTAAATCAGTAAACTGCCCCTGTCGGTCAAGAAATCATTGGACTATGTTCTTTTCTGTTAGTCTGGATCACTCTTTTTTTCTCATAGCAGATAAGTTTGTTCTCTTCCTGTTCATATCCTCCACCTTTCTTGACAAGTTCATCTGCTGTCTCATTTCCAGGTACACCACAGTGGGATGGTGCACATTGAATTATAGTTCCTTTTTTTTGTAAGCAGCTGCCTTGCTAAGTTTACTTCTCAAATAAGGAAGTTTGCCATTCATGAGGGCCTGCAACGCTGACAGATCATCTGTGAAAAATAGCTGCCTGGTGACAGCCAGATCTAGTGTCATTAAGTTAAATGACTTGGACAATTTCTCATCTATTTACCAAAAGTTCAGCATTCAAGTTATCATTGTACAAAAATAAGGCCACTGGTTCTAGTATGTAGCCTGCTTACCAATGCTTTAATGTAATTTCTAGTGTAAATTAAAGGGCTGCTGTTTCTAGCAAAAATTAAAGGGCTGCTGTTTCTAGCAAAGTTTAATTAAATTTTCTTTGGTTTTTGAAACTTTGGTCAATGAAAGATTTTTCTTTTTTTAAACTTTGTTTTGTTTGTTTGTTTGATTGTTTGGTTAAAGGATTAGATAGCAGAGCGGATGTCTGATCATCAGAAGTAGTACCCCTTTGACCTGACTGACATGAATTTGTGTACCAATAATTGTCTTCACTTTCACTGACAATGGAATGAGTGCAGTCGGGCTAGGTTTGGATACATGGGTTTGTCGCTTGCTATGGGAGGGCTACCTATTTCTCTGTGCACTCGGGCCTACAAATTGTGTTGGTCCTAACATATGACAGACCCATCATAGTTCCTGCTTCAGGACTTGTTTTTAAAAAATAAATCATTTGTTGTTTATTTGCAGGATGATGAGGAAAGCCCTCCAACTTTTAATTCCGTAAGTTGATGTTATGGTTACGTTGATGTTATGGTTACGTTGATGTTTTTGTTCACGTGTCAGCGTTGAAAAGTCAGAAAGGTAATAGATGTTGATGAATAAATAAGTACACTTCTTCTTGGCCTTTTATCTCCCATTGAAGCATAGGCCATCAACCATCCTGCGGCATGTCTTCCTGAACCTTCTGATCTCTTTCAGCTCTCCACATCTTCCACTTATTAATCATCTCTGACTCTAATTCTCTTCTCAGCATGTTTTAGGTCTCTCTCTATCTTGTTGGCCCTGTGGGTTATAGACAAGAGATTGTCTAGTTATATGTCTCCCACTATTATGTTTGCCCTGTAGGTTATAGACAAGAGAATGTTTAGTTATATGCCTCCCATTATTTTGTTTGTAGTGTGGGTTCCAGATGGGAGTGTCTAGTTGTATGCCTCCCACTATTTCATTTGTAGTGTGGGTTCCAGACAGGGAAGTGTTTAGTTGTATGCCTCCCACTATTTCGTTTGTAGTGTAGGTTCCATACCGGGGAGTGTCTAGTTATATGCCTCCCACTATTTTGTTTGTAGTATGGGTTCCATACCGGGGAGTCTCTAGTTATATGCCTCCCACTATTTTGTTTGTAGTGTGGGTTCCAGACAGGGGAGTGTTTAGTTGTATGCCTCCCACTATTATGTTGGCCCTGCGGGTTATAGACAAGAGATTGTCTAGTTATATGCCTCCCATTATTTCGTTTGTAGTGTGGGTTCCATACCGGGGAGTGTCTAGCTATATGCCTCCCACTATTTTGTTTGTAGTGTGGGTTCTAGACGGGAGTGTCCAGTTATACTATCCTCAGGTTTTCTCAATGTGTGCTACACAGCGCTTGCTTTACTGGTATTTATCTAGTTCTCTCCATGAGCTGCACATCGGTGATTCTGTCATACCATTTAAGTTCTACAGTTCTCCGCAGGCACCAGTTAATGAATGTTTGTAGTTTATCAATAACCAGGAGATCTGGCAGACAATCAGGACTCCGAAGACAGGTCAGATGGACACATAATCAGACTACAACTGGTACCATTAGAATTGGGACTCTTTGCTGGCTGTTGAAGATGGGGAAGGAGCTCGTATAGGAATGACCCAAATGTTCTGTCGTCATTTCTTGACTCACCTCAACTCAGTTTGTTAGTAACTGTTTTCGTCTTTCGTCTTCTTGTTTCTAATCCATACAGTATTGCTGATTTACGCTAGAGTTTAAAATTCAAAGTTAGATGCAAAGCTTAACTTCCTTTGACTTCCAGAAATTTCCTTATACTGTGACAGTTCCTCTGGCTTTTAATAAGCACGCAGCGGACCATAATTAGGAAACACTTGCGCTATTATTCACACCCAACTTGAGCATGTACCATGACCACAGGGTACTTGTGTCAGACAGAAAATATTGGCTGACAGAACGCCGGACTCTCATTCGGGAGACCCGGGTTCGATCCCTCGGTAAGGTGTGGGATTTTTTTCTGTCGGGGGGAAAAAAGAAAATCCTAACCTGCACAGTTCGCGGTGACTGCACTAGCCAGGCGGCCTTAATTCCTCAGGCTCAAAGACCCCTCTGCCATACACCGCAAGGTATTATATTGGCAGTAAATGACAGAACCTGAGAGAATTTGCCACAGTCTTTGACATGCTGGTCGTGTAGTTCATCATCACTTGTATCCAGTCCTTGGCAGTACATTGGTGTCATCACAATTTGAAAAGTTTCTCAATCAGAGAGTAGGTTATTTTTCATGTTGTAGAAAGATGGTTTTTGTTATAATTGTGTAAACAGTTTTAATAAGCATTTTAAATTATTTAGATGAAGGACACGTGAGTCATAGGCAATTTTCACAATCACTAAGGGAGAAAATCGAGACTTTTGAACTGATAATATTACAGAAGAATTCTTAGAATACCATGGATCAAGTAGAAGAAAAATACTGACATCTTTAAGGTCTGAACATTGAAGAAAACTGACTTATAAACAGTATCAGCTCTTAGAAACTGAAATATCTTTATAATATTTTGGGTTTGTAAAGAATAGTTGTGGAAGGAATAGTTTCTGGAAGAAGAGCCAGTATGATGATTGACACAGAGCATTGAAGACCCCCTTAAGCATGAAGAAGGTTGAGGCAGGGGAACTGGCAGTGGACTGAGAATCTTGTCAGCAGGTTGTGATGGGAGGGAAGATCTGTGAGGGACCTTCTGCACAATGATGACGTCTAGCCATAACACTGCCATTGTTTCCTGTCAGGATGACAAAAGAGCACACCACAATGCTCTAGAGCGCAAGCGCAGGGACCACATCAAAGACAGCTTTCACAGTTTGAGGGACTGTGTACCACAAGATGATAATAAGGTATGTACACCATGCTGAGCTTATCGTAAATCCTTGCACAGATCCTGGTGAAACATTGTACCGGTCATTGTTATTGCATTAGTTATAGTCATTGCACTGGTTTATAGTCAGTCCTTGCACAGATCCTGATGAAACACTGCACAGGTCATTGCATTAGTTATAGTCATTGCACTGGTTTATAGTCAGTCCTTGCACAGATCCTGATGAAACACTGCACAGGTCATTGTCATTGCATTAGTTATAGTCAATGCACTGATTTATAGTCAGTCCTTGCAAAGATCCTGGTGAAACATTGCACCGATCATTGTCATTGCATTAGTTATAGTCAATGCACTGGTTTATAGTCAGTCCTTTGCACAGTTCATAGACAATCATTGCACAGAAACATGTCAAGACGTAAATAAATTATTTTGTATAGGGTTGTTGATTTCAAGTCTTAGTCAGATATTACTGAGCTACTGTATGACAGCAGACGACACTACCTGCTTTCTGTTAGCACCGAATGTTGGGCTGCGCTTACCTAACTCGACACCCCACATTGTGCCAACAGTTTCGGGTGGAGGAGTGCATTTGGGAGGGTACAGGTCATATCCTAGTGTGAGGGTATAAGCAACTTAAAGACTAAATGTTGTGGCAGGGCAGACCAGGTCTTAAGCCTTGGTTAGCAACTGGTCTAGGATCCAAGCTCCGACAGGCAGATAGTTAGAGCATTGCTTTGCTGATCCAACAGTTTCTGCAGTTTGTCTTGTTCCAGATGTATTAGTGTTACTTTTCCTCTGGAGTATACTAGGCAGGCTGAGAGAGGGATCACGCTGTATAGGCAACACATGGTTTCTACAACTCAGCCCAGGCTTTGTGCTATGGAGAGATATAACTCCATCTCTGGTCTACCACCATGGGTTGTAGTTATTGTGGCTTTTTTGAAGCACAAGGTAACTATCGTCTGTTAAGACGGCCAGGTGCCAGTATTCTTGGAAACATTTCCCAGCCCTGTGCTGAAATTGAACCTAGTATCTTGAGCTTTAGGCGCTTAACCTCTCAGCCATGGCATCCCTATTCCCTGTCAGGATTATGAAAGAAGCATTGTGATTCAAGCGTCTGACATATTGAGTCAGTGTTGAGTTAAGTTTTTAAGGATGGAAACTCATGAAACGTTATGAGCGAAATATCGCACTTCACATGGTATCATGGAATTCTGACCCCTGCACTATTACACCTGGGTTGTCACAGAGATCTGCCATGGCCCCAGTGCTCTTTAATGTATATACCTGCAAAGTTACAGCTACCGAGGCACCAGGAATTGGTAGAATCTTGACATTTGCGGTGGCTTATCAGTCATTCCATAGATTGTAGTAGATCTTAGCATCATCATCATCATGTGTCATGCAGGTAAGCGTGGGTGGTCATGTCTTGCCATCTCACTCGATCACCAGAGTCATGGATCAGCTCAGTGTTCTTGTCTCGACCATGCCACATGGTCAAGCCATCCAGGTATTTACTTCTCTGCCTTCCTCTTGTTCTTTTCCCCTCAATCTTGCCAATTGTCACCAAGTTCTCCAATTTATTTCTTCTCTTAGCGTGACCAAAATATGTTGACTGTTTCTTGTAGGACTTGGTCATTGGTTTTTCTGTCTGTCCATGGTATTCTTTGCATTTTTCTCAGAAACCACAATTCCACAGCCATCAGATGTTTTTCAGCCGTTTGCTCATTGCCCACGCTTCACATCCATACAAAAGCACAGGTTCTATGTAGCACCTCAACACTCTTTTTCTTGTTGCAAATGGCATCTTTTTATTGGTCAGTATGTTTTCCATCTTGCAAAAGACTACCTTCACCATGGCAATTCTTGTTCTAATCTCTTCAAGACATTTCCCATCAGATATTATGACTGTTCCAAGATAATTTCACCGATTCACTTGCTTAAGATCTTAGCATAGGGACATGTATATCATTATACACAATTATGAATGATTGTACAAGTACCAGTGAATAATTTACAGAACCTTGTGAATGATCACCCAGGTCATACTCAATTATTGCACAATATTGGTAAATCATCGCACAGGGATCATTAAATCATTGCACAGACCACAGTGGATCATGGCATGTGATGATGATCAGGTCATTGCACACATTATAGTTGGGTCACTTTTTTATACTGAATAATTGTGCATGTTACAGTGAATCATTGCACAATTGATCATGACATTTTGCACAGTAAAATATGGAGCATTGCACAGCTATTTAAAATCAATTCAAAGTTCATAGTTAATGCACATAGTAATGAAACGTTGCACAGGTAATATCTAATGATTGTTTAGGTCATAGTAAAACATTACACAGGTAATATCTAATGATTGTTTAGGTCACAGTAAAACATTACACAGGTAATATCTAATGATTGTTTAGGTATCCTTTACAGGACATTGCTGTCAACACCAGCATCTTTCAGCTGTATGTTGATTTCTTGGCAAGATTACGTTCAGTAGTTTGCCATTGCTTTCTGAGCGGCTGGCTCACATACCCCGTAAGTTACAGATGCGATCCGAACCACTGCTGATTCTCACCGTCATCACGTTACCCACGAGAGTATACGAGATTACGGAGAAAAGTCATAACCTCTAAGCCACGAAGCCGGCAATGATTGTATAGGTCATAGTAAAACATTACATAGGTAATTTCTAATGATTGTATAGGTCATAGTAAAACATTACACAGGTAATATCTCATGATTGTTTAGGTCATAGTAAAACATTACACAGGTAAAATCTAATGATTGTATAGGTCATAGTAAAACATTGCACAGGTAATATCTAATAATTGTTTAGGTCATAGTAAAACATTACACATGTAATATCTAATGATTGTTTAGGTCATATTAAAACATTGCACAGGTAAAATCTAATGATTACATAGGCTGTAATGAATCATTGAACATGTAATATCTAATGACTGTATAAAAAGTTAGTTGCATATCCTTTACGGGACGTTTGCAGGCAACCTCAGCATTTTGTGCTGTTGTTCATGTCTTGGCAAGTTGTACGTTCAGTAGTTTGCCATTGCTTTCTGAAGTCTGGCACCCATACCTTTTCATAAAAAAACTAGCGCAACGCGGTCTGCTGCCAAATTGCGCGCAGCTGTGTTTCCAATGCGGGATCATGAACCGCGCCCATAACCCCTTCGCCACAGAGACCGGCAATGACTGTATTGGTCATAGTAAGACATTGCACAAGTACTATGTTATGATTGTATAGGTCATAGTAAGACATTGCACAGGTAATATATTATGATTGTATAGGTCATAGTAAGACATTGCACAGGTAATATATTATGATTGTATAGGTCATAGTAAAACATTGCACAGCTAATATATTATGATTGCATAGGTCATAGTAAAACATTGCACAGGTAATATATTATGATTGTATAGGTCATAGTAAAACATTGCACAGGTAATATATGATTGTATAGGTCATAGTAAAACATTGGACAGTTAATATCTAATTATTGTATAGTTCACAATGAATCATGAACAGGTGACATGTAATGATTGCATAGGTCATAATGAACCATTGCACAGGTGATATCTAATTATTGGATAGGTCATAATGAACCATTGCACGCGGGTAATATCTAATGATTGTGTAGGTCATAATGAACAGGTACTATCTATTATTGTGTAGGTCGTAATGAACCATTACACACGAGTGACATGAGCTAATTTGTTTTAATTCTCTGACAGCTGTTAAATGCAAGCAAAAAGAAAGCAGATAATGAGGTAATAATTTAAATGTTCTCATCATATGGTGTCTGTCTGTCTTATCTGGATTGAGTGTAAGAATTAAATATTTGTATGGATAAATGAGAAGATGGGAGATTGACTACAGCCTGTGCTTTGTGGTGAGAATGATGCCTTTTTGTATTTATTTCTGAATAAAACTATATTCATTTTCATGAAGGTAAGCTTTTATTTACTTATTTAACACTTTGTTTTTCTGTTTTCTTGCAGACAAACACATCGACCAAGGTAAGAATGCATTCTTTGTATTAAGTTGAGTAAAATAGAATGAATTTTTCTCTTAACAACAGTAGTAATTAATATCTTTGTTTTTTTTTTCTTTCTTTGTTTTGTTGCATTTGCACATACATGTTTTGTATTGAAGAGAAAATTTAATAAAAAAAGAAATAAAAGGAAGTCACTTTATAAGTGAAAAATAGTGCTGAAATGTTTTTGCATTGTAGGAATTATTAAGAAGGGAAGCAATGAAATAGATAACTAAAGCTGAAGTGTTTTCATATTGTATTGTAAGTGTTGTGTTAAGAAAATGTGAAACTATGTGATAAATTGTGAAAAATGTAATCTAAATGCATTACTATTTACGCAAAAGTGTATTGTTAAAATTAATTCCAAGACAGGCCCTGCAAACTTTGGAGGATTTAACTGTATAAACAAACACACACAAGGAAGTCAGCTTAGCTGAATGGGTAAGAGCGCTTGCTCTTAAACTTTGTGTTGGCTGATGTAGAAGTAGCAGGTTCAACCCCTACACCGGACAATGTTGGACTAAAATGTTGACTTCTCGTCCTTGACTTGGGGACGTAAATTAGGAACTCTGAAGTCGGAGTGAGTTTGACTGATGGCGAGGGACACTGGTAGTAAGGGAGAGCAAATGCACACACAAAAATCAATCCAATACTCTAGAATTATTGGCATGTACTATGCTTGAGTTCAAAGCAAGCTAACGCAACCAAAAACAAACATGCTCAAGAAAGGGAGAGGAGAGTAAATCGACCAACGTGGGGTAACACGGGGCAATCTGGCCAGCCCTATATCGAAAGTGGCAACACTAAACATCTGTGGTTTTGGAGAAAAAAGAAGTAGAGCTTGTGAACTTTGTGAAAACACACAACATAAAAATACTAAGACTGCCAGACTGCAGGAAAAGGACACAAAATATGTAAGAAATACATGAAAATGATGTTCTGACATTGGCACCTTGCCGTCTTGACAGACGATATTGTGCTTTAAAAAGGCATAAAAACTTTTACCTATGGTGGTAGCGAATGTGACTGATAAGGTCAATTCGCGCTGTAAATGTTCGTTCACAGTGGGTGCATGTGAACATGTGGTCTTTTCCACCATCATGCACAATCTTATGTCTCACACGCTCGGTGTGTGACTTATCTGCAATAATTTTCTCCTTTGTCTTTATTCCATTTCTGATGTTTGCCCTCCATGCAACACGTTCAGCGGCGACATGCTCCCGATGTGCATTATCAATGCCTGTATCAATCATGTCCCGCTTACACACATCTTTGTATCGTAGTAGAGGCCGACCCTGAGACTCTGTTTTGACATGGAGTGGAGGAAACACAGGACAACACAATACATGCAGAGTTGGATTTCTCATTCACCCAATGATAACTAAAAACAATTGACATTACAACTTAATTATCACCTAGGGTTGTGACTATACAAGTTAAAGACAGTGTTAGAATAAGAGCGATTATACAGATTTATGCACTATGTATTGATAAATAATATCACTGATGAAGAAAAAGAAGACTTCTACAACGAGCTGTCGAGCACAATATACAGCATACAAAACCCAGGTGAATTAATCATGATTGCCGTAATCAGTGAGGAAAAGGCAATTTCTGTGGAATGCATGCCTAAGACCATGCAGTAACACCACTAAAGAAGTATTCATAACAGACAAAACAGAATAAATGTATGTGTCTAGCATGATCTATGCTCAGAACAGATAATTCTTTAAACATAGAGATTGTCAAATTCAAACATGGTATAAATGGAAGGACCTCAACCAATCATCTCAGATTGATTTTATACTGGCCAGTCTTGCCAATAGCAGATTTGAACCATCGTCCCTCTGTGTTATACCTGAGTCATACAGTTGGCCAGATTGTACCTCACACACCACCGACTTCAGAAGAAATCAATAAAAAAAAAATAAATAGAGAAAGAAGAGATAAAGTAAACGACGAGAAAGCTGGGAAAACATTGAAGAAAGTTGGCACTATTTTTAAAATGACACTGCTGAAGATATTAGAAAGTAAATGTGATGATATAAAAAAAGGGGCATAAGAAAAAAAAGAACAATATGGTGAAATGAGCAAGTAAAGAATACAGTAACAGGGAAGAAGACCCGTTTTAAGAAATGGACACAAACAAGAAATGATGATGCCCATACTCTATACCACCAGCTAGACATGACACCAAGAAAATATAAAACAAGAGAAGAATCATGGACTAAATATCAAAATATTCTAAATGAACTCTCCATGAAGTCCCCTGAACAATTCTTTACAAGTATTAGATCCATGCGCATGAGAGATGAGTGCTTCACTCCTTCCACAATAATTGATTAGTTTAAAAAAAAAATTGAAGTATTGATTAGTATGGCAAACACTATATTACTGAAATGAAAGCAAAATGGGAGGCATGTTTTAAAGATGTATTAAATGCACACACAACAAATGCAGTACCATTCCATTCAATCCTTCCTATGTAGAATATAATGAACCAAGTATCCTAGAACAGGAAATAAGAGAAGCAATTTAACCCTTTACCGGGCAGACGCTTGTCCGTTTTTTAGCCCTGAACGGGCAAGATTTTTTCAGGTTCGGTAAAATTTCGGGTTGCGTTAGTAAAAACATCACAAATAAGGTGTTAGTCAACCGATGTTAGTTAAATAAACAACACAATGAAGGGAAAAGCATGCAGAATATGTTACTCACGTGATTGTTGTCGGTAATCCATATATGAACACAAATATTTATGAAATACAGCATGTTGTTTGTGATTTTCCGTCATCTATACGGGTATTTACAAACACATTTTCAGAATCATAATCACTTTCTTTAATTTCTTTAAGTCCGACTCAGACTGCTAATGCAAAGTAACGCTTTTCACTGATATCTAGCTCCAATTAATAGTCAACTTCGTGCCCTTTAATGTCACTTAAATTGAACCTAGCGAAATCTCGGCTATCACTTGAAGAATCGTCGAAATCCGTTTTGAAAAACTAAGCGTAAAAACCCCGAAAACTATCAAAAAAAGTCAGTAAAAGTCTGTTCAAATTCATAGCCTCCAGCGCCGATAAAGTGCTTGGATTCCTGAAGAAACAAATTCTCTGGGGTTATTGCTCTGTGTGTCAGACCCGGTCATGAACAGTCTGTCACAGAAGAGAAGTCACCCCATTTTGAAACTTCCTACTCCACTCATACACTTGCTGGACTGACAGGCATGCATCACCATACTGAACCTTCATTTGCCGATACATTTCTATAGGTTTCACTGATCAAAAAATGGATAACAGAACGCTGCTTCTCTGTGGTGCATGTCAAAAGTGGGGCGACCATCTTTAAACTTCCCTTATGATGTCGCCGAGTTTGTCTGCATCATGATGTCACATGCTTAACACTCTTGACATATTTAACAACAATATTGATAGGTTACAAGACAATGGCATGGTTATTATAATTTCTGTCACACTTTTATGGTTTTCATTTAAAGCCTCCTCGTACAAGCAACAAAAAAAGCGAGACACAGAAAATTGCATCTGCCTCCTCTGTGAGAGTAAACGGCTCCAGAGGATCTAATTGCGGGTCTACAGGTTAAGTGATAGTGCTTCACGTGAACTAGGTCGTGGCTTTGTGACATGCAGTGAACAGCTCCAGAGGATCTAATTGCGGGTCTACAGGTTAAGTGATAGTGCTTCACGTGAACTAGGTCGTGGCTTTGTGACATGCAGTGAACAGCTCCAGAGGATCTAATTGCGGGTCTACAGGTTAAGTGATAGTGCTTCACGTGAACTAGGTCGTGGCTTTGTGACATGCAGTGAACAGCTCCAGAGGATCTAATTGCGGGTCTACAGGTTAAGTGATAGTGCTTCACGTGAACTAGGTCGTGGCTTTGTGACATGCAGTGAACAGCTCCAGAGGATCTAATTGCGGGTCTACAGGTTAAGTGATAGTGCTTCACGTGAACTAGGTTGTGGCTTTGTGACATGCAGTGAACGGCTCCAGAGGATCTAATTGCGGGTCTACAGGTTAAGTGATAGTGCTTCACGTGAACTAGGTCGTGGCTTTGTGACATGCAGTGAACAGCTCCAGAGGATCTAATTGCGGGTCTACAGGTTAAGTGATAGTGCTTCACGTGAACTAGGTTGTGGCTTTGTGACATGCAGTGAACAGCTCCAGAGGATCTAATTGCGGGTCTACAGGTTAAGTGATAGTGCTTCACGTGAACTAGGTCGTGGCTTTGTGACATGCAGTGAACAGCTCCAGAGGATCTAATTGCGGGTCTACAGGTTAAGTGACAGTGCTTCACGTGAACTAGGTCGTGGCTTTGTGACATGCAGTGAACAGCTCCAGAGGATCTAATTGCGGGTCTACAGGTTAAGTGATAGTGCTTCACGTGAACTAGGTTGTGGCTTTGTGACATGCAGTGAACAGCTCACTTCCTCACCATCTTTCCTTGTAAACATTTCCGATACCAGTTTGATTAATCTGGGTTGATCCCAGTCTCATATACAGTTGCCATACATTACTCAATTAGCTATTGAATTTGGGTGGTTGTGCTGGTAAGCCAGTGATTGATCCATCAATACTCCAAACATTAAAGAGTTCTCTTTTTGTGTTTTATCTCCCAGAGGAGCATAGATTTTCATCTATCTCATACCAAGCTTTTCTACCATGTGCAGAATCTTGTAGTTGTTTTCCTTGTCTTTCCTGTGTTAAAGATTAGGCAAATGTGTTACAGTATTTCTGTGATCTTATCAGGCATCAAGAGCACAGATCCTTAGGCAGGCTGCTGAGTACATAATTCGAATGAGGGATAAAACCATGCAGAATGATCGACATATAAACATTCTCAAACAACAGAATGAGGAACTGCAAGCACAGAGTAAGTTGTATTTCTTCATTGCTGAGTTTGTTTCTGAAACTGCATTTCAGAAGATGAACAAAATCTTATGCAATAATCAGTGAATATCAGAAAGAGAGTGATGAAATTTTGTATAGAACCTGTTTTGCTGTATGGTAGTGAATCGTGGAATGTAACTGGGTAAATTAGGAAGAGCTTGGAAGCAACAGAGATGTGGTTCCAGAGATGAATGTTGTGAATACCTCAGACTGCCAGAGTAACAATGATTGCATGAAAGAGGCTAATGAAAGTAGAATATTATATACAACTACAAGAAAGAGACAAACAGCTTTCTTTAGTAACATAATGAGAAGAGTGGTATCAGAAAATATCATGACAACTGAGAAGAGAGACATTAGAAAATATGACAACTGAGAAGACAGATATTAGAAAACATCATGACGACTGAGAAAAGAAACATTAGAAAATATCATGTTGACTGAGAAAAGAGACATTAGAAAATATGTTGACTGAGAAAAGAAACATTAGAAAACATCATGTTGACTGAGAAAAGAAACATTAGAAAACATCAGGTTGACTGAGAAAAGGAACATTAGAAAACATCATGTTGACTGAGAAGAGAGGCATTAGAAAACATCATGATAACTGAGAAGAGAGACATTAGAAAATATCATGGCGATGACTGGGAAGATCGATGAGAGAGGAAGCAGCTGAAGACTGAGAGAAATGATGATCGCTGGACTGAGACAGTGGGACAGGGAGGAATATCATCAACAGAGTTGATCCAGAACAACGGAATGAGATCTGTGGAGGGACATACAAGCCTGCGCCAGTTGACAGGGCACCTGATGATTCATTTTTGTCTGTTGCAAAATAATAACTGATGTTTTCATGGCATTTACCCCATCCTCCCTGATCTAGAACTATTCAGATGGGGTAGAGATCCTAGAAGTTATTTTGTTGTAAATTAACAGAACAAATGGCAGTGCTCTCTAGACATGCTTAGAGGGAATCATTCCCGCTCAGAATATTAGAGGGGAAAGTGCTAATTTCCCACATAATGCACAGGTTGTAAACATGCTGAGCTATCCTGTAGCGTGTGGTCAGATGTGGGCTGTTGTTGGTTCGTTGTGACATCAGTTATTGGGCCAGTTATCTGTAAAAAAGAAAAAAAACTCATTTACTGCCAATATAGTACCTTGCGGTGTATGGTAGAGGGTCTTAAGCCTGAGGGATTAAGGCTGACTGGCTGGTGCAGTCGCCGTGAACTGTGCAGGTTAGAGTTTTGTTTTTACCCCCGTCAGAAAAAAACTCCACACTTTACCAAGGATTCGAACCCGGGTCTCCTGAAGGAGAGTTTGGCATTCTAGCCACTCAGCCAGCCACTCCTCTGGCCAGTTATCGCTGCAAGTATATCAGTCTCATGCATGTTCATTGGCCCCTATAAGTGCCTGTTGTAACAAACAACTCTTACTGCTTCTCACAAACCCACTTAAGTTGTTGGTTACTGCAAGAATCTGTATTTGACCCACATAGGTAGGCAACTGATTTGAAGTACGCTGAAGGAAACAAACAAATACCTGGATGACTTGGCCAGTTGGCATAATTGGGTCAAGAGCACAGACCTGATTCAAGACTAATGATCGTGAGGTGAATCATCAACTGCGTCAGTCGGTTCACAAGTGCAGTTTTTTTCAGAAACTGGTAGGGGTCGTTGCTAGAGCTAAGGTTGGCTGTTGGCAGGCTACTGTGCAGAATGAGACAGAGCCATATGAGATCAAATCCGGCGCAGTGTATTCCATCTTTGGCCCTTAAACCTTTTCACCACCCTTAAACCCTTTAATTGCCCTTAAACTCTTTCATCGCCCATGCATATCGCCAGATGACAGATGCAGTGCCATGGTTAGAGCACTGAAAGGTGGCCTTGAAGCCAGCGTGCCGTAGACTTTGAAGACACGTAGTGCCAAGGGCACAGACATATCTAAAACACAATTTCAAACATTATAAATAACGGAAAAGAATTTGTTCCCTCAGCAGAAAAAAAAAAACAGAACCTAGCTTGTTCACTCTTGAGCGATGCATGTTAGGGTTAATCAGTATACGAGAACATTAAGTAATGCAGCTTTACAAAATAATTAGAAAAACAAAGGACGCTGCCTGAACAAGCCTTCATCAGCAAACAAACACAGGAAAACACATCATTTTTCTGTCTGTTCGCTGATGAGGGCTTGTCGCTGCGATGTCCTTTGTTTTCCTAATTGTTTTGTAAAGCTTCTTTTATATTGTAGACATTTCCACAGCTTTACCATGGTTCAAGTAATGTTATTATTCGTACCTTATGCTAGGGTTAATAGCCATACAAACTATTAGCGTTCAATGTTTGTGACTCTCTCACCTTGTTGTAAGTACCAAGACTGTATAATAATCATATAAATAATAGCATTTGTCTACACCCTCCAGTTATTGTTACCCTTCCCTCCTGGGGGGGGGGGTGTCACAATCCCAGATTTGAAAAGTGCTTTTTAGGAGCAATGAAAGTAATAGTGACAATCCTACATTTGAGAGCTGCATGTGTGTTTATATTAAACATACAAAACTGTATGGCCTCATTTTCCTGTACATTCTAGTCTAGTATAGGCATGCCCGAGAAAGACAGGAAGATATAATGTTGCAGAAATGCCCATCAGATGTAGTTGCACATCCTTTACAGGACATCACAGTCAACCTCTGCATTTTTGCCTCTTTGTTATTTCTTGGCAAGTTTACATTCAGTAGTTTGCCATAGCTTTCTGAATGACCGGCACCCATACCATTTAATTAAAAAAAAAACAACGCTGGGCAGTCTGCTGCCAAATCGCCTGCAGCTGTGTTTTGAATGTGGGTATGTGGGATTACGAACTGCATCCGTGACCCCTTCGCTACGGAACCGGGTCTTGCCACAGAGCCCATTGGATAACTATGAAATGTAACATTGTATGTTTTACAGTGCAGTCTTCATCTTTTATTGACAACTTTGTTATAATGTATTCATAATTTTCAATAACAGTTAAAGCTCTTCAGAAATGCCAGCATGGAGGGAAAGCTGTGCTGAGTTCCAGCTTCCTGGATGATAACGGAGGCGAGCACGACGACGACGACGACGACGACAGCTGTCAGGATGAAATAGTTGTTGAGTCGCCACAAGCCAAACGTAAGAAGGTCAAAGTGTCAAACAGCTGAGAGGAGGTGACGTATGATTTGTGGTTGATATTTGAGACTGAGACTTGGCTGGTTGTTTGCCGTGGGAAATGACTAGTTTCCGGTTGAAGTATCAGCCGTATGTCTGCTGTATGTGATTGTTGAATAGGTGCACATAATGGGACTTTTTTTTTAAAATGCGGGAACATACAAGAAACAGTTTTATTTAAATTTCTGTATTCCCAGAATCTGTATATTTTCATAGGTGATTAATATCTCTGGTGTACATCAACTGACTGCTCTTCGGTCTGTCTTTCTTTGACATATATTTGCTATATCTATAATCAATTTTTCTGTATAAAAATATGTACACATACTGTCTAAAGCAGTGTTTCCCAACGTGGGGCCCACGCCCCACAGGGGGGCAATTTGATTGTTCAGGGGGGCAATTCGATTGTTCAGGGGGTCAATTAGATTGTTAAGGGGAGAAATTCGAAAATGGACTCGTCCAGAGTTTAAGTTAACCGTATGGCGACTCTCAGTCGCTACTCGAGCTGGGTAAACGTCCAGTATAAGTCAGATCTGTCCGCCATGTTAGTAGCCGTGATTTCATTGTTAGACGTTAGAGGCGAACTACTGGTTATACTGAGCTGACACTAAACATTTCGCGCTATTTGTTCTGAATGGTACGAAATGCTTAGTGCCGGGATCTCAACTGATCTTATATTTATTTATTTATTTATTTCAGCCCATAGTGAAATAAGTGGTGCAAGTAAGAAAACAATTTGTCAGTATTCGGAGGAATATTTAAAATTTCGTTTCATACCCGATGTCCACGATGAACGGTCACCTTTTTATCTTTTATGCCAACAATGCTTGACCAACGAATCAATGAAACGAGGTTGTCTTGAAGCACATTTGAAGGCGAAACATAATGCTCATATTAATTCAGATTTGAATTACTTTCAAACTTTAAAGAACAATTTTGAAAAAAGAGGAACATTAAAGTCTCTATTTACTGCTCATAATGCAACTATCAATCGTAATCTTGAGGCTAGTTATCAATTTCATTACTCATCGCTAAATCTGGGAAAAGTCATACTATAGGGGAGAATTTAATCAAACCATCAATATCAGCGAAAAAAGATGTCAAAGACTTAAGAGCTATGCCACAAAGTAACAATACTGTTAGCAGAAGAATAGACGAAATGAGTGAGGATATTGAAATACAACTTTTTGAAAAGCTGACAACAAGAAAATTCTCGGTGCAAATGGATGAATCAACTCTGAGAGACAGTAAGGCCGTACTTATAACTAACATAAGATGTATTGATAAAGATGATTTTGCTGAAGAAATGATGTTTTGTAAATCATTAGAAAGCACCACAACCTCCAAAGATATATATAGAAAGCTAAAAAATTACTTAGATGTCAATAATATCCATCCATCATGTACCATGCCGGAAAGCGTGGGCGGTCATGACTCGCCATTTCACTCGATCACCAGAGTCGTGGATTAGTTCATTGTTCCTGTCTCAACCATGCCATGTGGCCAAGTCATCCATGTATTTACTTCACGGTCTTCCCCTTGGTCTGTTCCCTTCGATCTTGCCAGTTGTCACTAAGTTCTCCAATTTATTTCTTCTCATAACATGTCCAAAAAATTTTGACTGTCTACGTCTAATTTCTCTAACCAATTTATGATTTACATTTGTTTCCTGTAGTACTTGGTCATTGGTTTTTCTGTCTGTCCATGGTATTCTTTGCATTCTCCTCAGATACCAAATTTTTCGGCCATCAGATGTTTTTCAGCTTGACTGCTCATTGTCCAATAATATACCAATGACTGCTCATTGTCCAATTATATACCAATGAAAAATATAACTTCTTGTGCTGCAGATAGTGCTCCTAATATGATGGGGAAGAAAATGGTTGCTTAAAATTGATTAAAGATGAGAATCCAGAAATGCTTCTTGTGCATTGTGTTATTCACAGGGAAAACCTGGTAGCTAAAAACATTTCGCCTGTTCTAAATGAAGTACTAAATTTAGTTATAAAGTATATCAATGCCGTTAAAGCTAGTGCCAAATGTGAACGTCTCTTCAAGTTATTTTGTGAAGAACAAAATGAAGACCATGTGAGACATACTTCACACTGAAGTCAGATGGCTCTCGAAAGGGAACTGCTTGAAAAGATTTATGGAACTATTTGATACTCTTAGTGATTTTTTAAGCGACAAACCTGAAATGAAAAATCTGTTAACGGTCGATGGTAAGGCATTTGAGAGTTATTTAGCCCTTATCTTTGAAAAACTAAATATATTAATTAAACAACTTCAAGGAACAAATAAAACTCTTGTCGACGCAAAAGCGAAGATATTTGGTTTCATTACCTTTAGTGAATTATGTCAGACATATATTTATAACAAAAATTTTGTAAAGTTTCATTGGCTCCAAAAATGTGAAGTGACTGATACCGCTATATATGTTATTGTCTATCATCTGAAAATTTTATCGGCTGATTTAAAGGAAAGATTTTCTGATTTGAAACAAATTGATTTCCCAACTTGGATGACGCAGCCAATGTTAGTGGATTTGTCTGATATTTCAAATATGCAGTATCAAGAAGAACTCGCAGAAATGCAAAATGATGAGTCAATTAAAACGTTATTTAATATAAAAGGAGCGATGGCATAGCTTTGTGACGAAACCGAAATCAAATATCCAAATGCAACCAAATGTGCAAGAGAACTATCGTTACCGTTTCCATCTTCATAATTGGTTGAATGCGAATTTAGTACCATAAATGATTTGCTGCTAAAAAAAAAAAAAACATTGGCTGGATATAACAAAACGGGGAGACCTGAGACTGAAGATAACTAAATTGGAACCTGACATAAAATGTCTTTGCAGCAAGCATCAAGTGCAAGGATCTCACTAAATTTAAATAATAAATAATTACTAATAATTAAAATAATATAGAAAAATCTTTCTTTAAAATTCTTTTGCACTTGAATTTCAGTTCTCCATTATATGTTTGAAAATTTACTTACTGTGTTTCCTAAATAATTTTCAAGTGATTTCTTCCTAAAACCTATCATTCAAGTTTCTTTGGTGAACATTTCAATTTTTGAATATTAAAAATTATATATATATATATATATATATATATATATATATATATATATATATATATATATATATATATATATATATATATATACATTTTTTTGTGGGGGGGGGGGGCATAAGAATTTTAGAAAGGCTTAGGTGGGGCATAGCACAAAAAAGGTTGGGAAACACTGGTCTAAAGCGACCTTCTGTGGCAGGCATTGTTGGTATGTAAATTGTACTTTGCAGTTACAGTCCAGTTAAAATAAGTTATTGTGGCAAGTTCTCTGGTCTTGTTTTATGTGAAATCAAGTGTAGGTTTTAACTTGAGTTGAATGTCCCTAGCAGTATGTGCAAACTTGATAGTGGCAGAACTCAGCAACAGAAGAGTGATGTTGGAAGGAAGAAACTGATTCAGTAGAGGAACATAGATTGGTAAAATAAGTTAGAGATAATCTAGATACACAGCCGCTGGAGGAGGGCAGTTCATGGTCCTGGGATGCTTTGTGCATTCAAAGAAAGTAGATGCATTGACAGGAAATTAAGTATTGTCAAGAAGTAGATAAATTGATAGGAAATAGGTACACAGGAAATAGATGTATTGCCAAAAAGTAGGTACATAGAACAAACAGGTCCAAATGTTTCTGAAACAACAGACATGTCTGACTGCAAGTTGCTGAAACAACAGGCATCTGTGCAGCCTGTAGTCTGATCTCACTGGATGACACACAGTTTAGGTTGGTTGTTACTTCAGTGCTCTCATAGCTGTATTCAAAGGTGTGCGTATTTAATGCTGAAATCATCAATGAATCTAGTCATACTGAACACTCATGCAGTTTTCTAACTAGGCAGTGAAGCGAACAAATGAAAGACAAAAAGTATGGTTAGCTAACTTTATATAGACATAATCACAACAGACAAAGTTGCACATAAATGTACCATCATTGATGATGAAGGTAATTGGTAATGTGTGATTACATTTGTGTAAAGCATTGTGATTAGTGTGTATATTTGATCCTGTTCATGTGTACACCATTACCTTGTTTGTAACAAGGTACACTGTGTACTCGGGGAGATTGTAACGAGGGAAGATGTGTTGGGGAGATAGTTGCTTGCACCATTCAGCAGAAGAGGTGCCTTGTATGTACCATATCTAGGATAAGAATATTGTGGTTATGCATGAAATTGTGAAGTTAATAATTCTGATGTGTGGCATTTTCAGTTGAAAAAATTGAATTGGATTTGTGAAGTGTAGAATCAAATTATGTATGCAATATTAAATTGGATAATGTAATTAAGTGTGGAGTTTTAAACTCTGTGAAAGTTTAGGCTAGAAAATAGCACATTTATATATGAAACTGAGCTATAGCATTACTTGAGAAATGTCATTGTGTAAAATATGTTTTAAACCACATTCTTCTCAACTGTTAAACCATCATATAGTATGCCTGAAATCATGTCCAGTGAAACAGCAGCATTGTATGTGAAATTGTCAACTGAGGAGCAGCATTTTTGTAAAAGATCAAACTCTGAGGCATGACTGCTTTGTCCAGGTTTGGCTCCCAGCTGGAAAGTGTGATGTGTGCTTGATGGGTCTGTCTACCTTGTTATTGTCCATCTGTAGACTGAACTTGTTGCCTTGTGATGTATGCAGTGTCCTACAGGTGTGCAGCAACCAGGGCCACCATGCCTGCTGCTGCTACTTGTGTTACTTTGTTGAGACTACACCTAGAAGATTCACATCCAGCATCTGTGATTTTGTTCATTTTTTAGGTCATTTAGAATAATTTCTTCCACCAGTGTTTCTCAAACTGTGCTTTGTGGATCCCCTGGCTCTGAGAGGGAGACCAGTTGAAGTATACAATTACAGGATGTTTCATAAGGTGTGTCAATATTATGAAGGTATCTAGTTTTGGTCATTGCAAACTTTAAATGTTTGGTTTGCTCAAAATGATAGCTTAACTGACACACAATATAGTTGTGTGAGAAAGAAAGAGAGAGAATGTTTAAATGCCTGGACCCGTGTGGTTTATGTTTAATTTGGAGTTGACCAATCAATGATATTTATTAGTTTTAAAAACTGTTTAGTAAAACAACCAGTAACCTACTTGTTGTTTTATGCCTGTAGTGTTATTAGTAGGCGGTCTCCCTTGCCTAGAGGTTAGCGTCTTTCTTCATAATCCCGTATACTCTCGTGAGTGACGTTATGTGCACGAGAATTGGTAGCGGTTCTCGCCGCGTTGGTAACTTACGGGGTATGTGAGCCGGTCGCTCAGAAAGCAATGGCAAACTACTGAGCGTAATCTTGCCTAGTACATCAACAGCAGCTGGAACATGATGGTGTTGACTGCAATGTCCTGTAAGGGATATGCAAAAAAAAAAGTGATATTAGTTATATTAAAGAAAAATATAGACAGTATATACAACTATAAAAAGGAGCGGCTGGCCGAGTGGCTAGAACGCCAGGTTTTCCTTCATGAGACCCGGGTTCGATCCCTCGGTAAGGTGTGGGATTTTTTGCTGTCGTGGACAAAAAGAAACTCCTAACCTGCACAGTTCGTGGCGACGGCACTAGCCAGGCGGCCTTAATTCCTCTGGCTCAAAGACCCCTCTGCCATACACCGCAAGGTACTATATTGGCAGTATATGACAGAATGACAGTATTTGCTATACCGTGATTAAGGGGTGATAAACGTTCTCAACAAGTAATATAAATTCGGCTCGCCTTGAATAGCAAGTTGAGAGCCAACTGTAACAGAATGACGGAAGCCGACTTCTTTGACGATGAAAATTACAAACGCTGTTTAATAATATAGCGCATGAGCTTGATGCGATGAAAAACATTAAAACATTAACTGCTCGAATATATAAATTAAGCTTTATGTTACGTGCTAAGCCTGGTTGATAGACATATCAACTCGATCGCTGTCCGTCCTTCGGCGTCCTTCTGTCACTCCATCAAAGTCTCCGTCCCGCCGCTTCGCGACCTCTAGCTGTCCACATCGTTCGCTTGCCTATTCGCTCACTGCTGTTGTGATTGTCGTCTCTCCTTATATAGGTATCTATCCAGCCACGAATGCGACATGAAGCCAAGCTACAGCTGACCTATTATGCTCCAAATCAATATCTGCGACCGTTTCCTATCATCTCCCAAGCAAGTCTGGTTTGTTGTTATGCCATCTCTTGATGACGTATTTGTGTAGTCACGTCACTTCTTTCACATCCACAGTGCTTTTCTTCTAGGATATTCTTACTACCTATTTAACGTCATTAACTAGCACTTGTTCCTTGGCAGTATGGAGGAATATCATCAGCAGAGTTGATCCAGAACATCAAGGACCAAGATCTGTAGAGAGACAAACACCTATGCTAGAGGGCAGGACATGTGATGATGATGAGACAGCTGTATAATAAGAAAATAATAGTAATAAACAAATTAGGAAAGAAAACCAAACTGTTAGAAAATAATTGACGTGATTAGTAAACTAAACTAAAGAAAGGAAAACCAAAAATTCGTTATCATCTTCCACTTCTGCCGTCAAGCGTCATGGGGAGGAATAATTTGCGTTCCGGTGCCCAGTGGGCGGCACAGGATAGTGCCATTCTATGTAGTTGTACAATGTCTTTGATGTCGTCAATTCATTTTTTTTTGGACGTCCTCTTGGTCTCGTCGCAGATGATTTTTGATGTAAGGCCAGTGATGGTAGTTGTAACCAAACATTAACAGAAAAAAATCAGGAGCCAATGTTTCTTCTTCTTATTTCGTTCGCTTGAAATATGTCTATAACTGCGATGTTGTCTCTTGTATGAATCTAACAGTCGTTTTTAGTTCACACAGCGGTCCATAGAGTTTATCTTCCACTGTCGTCTCTCTAGCCCAGAAGGTTTGCCTAGATATGTTATATTTTGGGCAGTCTTGGAGTATGTGCTCTGCTGTCTGCGACGCTAATCCACATGTGCACATGGCTGTTTCACAAATCTTGAATTTTGTATACATATGGTTGCGTAATCTATTGTGTCCTGTTCTGAGGCGCAGAATAATGACTTGTTCTGGTCTGTCCATTGTGGTACATACAGCAACATTTGGAACCAGGAGCCAATGTGAAAATACTTAGCAAAGTTTATCAACAGAGCATACAACCACACCTGAAATATGAGTCAACTGCATGGTGTTCAGCATCAAAACCCACACTACAAGAGCTGGACAAGGTGCAAAATCAAGCACTTAAAGTCACCACAAATTTTAGGAAATTATAAATTATAGTTTTCAATAATAGAAAAAATGACAATGTGTGTTCCACACAGCATCACACAATGTGAATATCCTCACTAGAATTTTGGTCACGACGAAGCAGACTTTCTGAGCGGCTCTGATACTTATGAGCCATCTGTCGTCTGTAAAATACCAATGAAATAATTATGAATAAAATCCCTATGGGGACAACAATATAAGTTGAAGTAACAGCAGCATTATAGTGATAGAATTTGATCCAGCCGATAATGGCTATCTCGGCCAGGAATAGAATCATTCTGAAGCCGGTCGAGAAAATCCATGCCACGTTGACACATAGCCGCATATCATGTAGGGGCCTGTTGTCTTCCATATATGGAAGGATGCAGGTGCTCATTATAAAGGCTAGCACGTGGGAAAGTGACCAGCAGAGTTGTACGTACTACAAAGACGGTCACCAACAATTCAGGAACTCTTGCTTCCTTGCTGTTTTTCCGTTGCCAGCTGCTGGGTTACTGTCTATAGATATCTCCATTATCGCCATCATTGAGAAGCCAGCCAATAATGCCGAATTTCTGCTTATTAGCTCAAGTTTGAGCTTTGACTTGTTCGAGTGCAGCGGGTGGGACGAAAGAGCGCTGTTTCGATCTGTCCTAGACATCTTGTCAGTGTGATTCCCAGTAGTTGCTAGCATGCAGTAGCATCCACACCCTGGGTTATAGCCTGGGCATGGCCGGCTAAACCCAGGGAGGATAGCTAACTGGTCTTATAAACCCCTGGTGATCTAAGGCTTGTCTCCAAAGGCATATGAAGCCTGGATTTGGCACACTGTGGACAAAGCTCTGGCTGGTCAGTAGGTGAAAAGGCATCTACTGTCAACGTGCCAGCAAGGCAAGACAGGAGATCCCCCATGGCCATCCACTGCATCCAGATTTCTATTCATGTTGTCACTGGATTAAAGAAAATTATCATGTCCTGTCACTGGGTTACAGGGCAACAGGACAGGAGAATGAGATGATGCGTCTAAATCTCCCTTACTTCACTCCAGGTTATACTGTCAGCTCATCAGTCACCTCCAAACTCACCCTAGGACTGGCAGACAACAGTTTGGTCCTTATCTGCAGCGACAAACAACAGATAAATTGGCCAGATTGGAGCGATTACCTAATAGCAACAATGCTTTTGACTTGATCTGCCAGACAGCCCAAGGATTCACCATGAAGATGTCACAATAGACATTTTGTGTACCCCAGTTTGCTGTGACTTTATCTCTTTCATTTGGCTGATATTGACTGGCACCTGATGATAGTTTGTAAATTGGAGTTATACCTCTCCATAACACAAAGCCTGGGCTGAATTTAGAGACCATGTGTTGCCTATGCAGCATGATCCCTCTCTCAGCCTGTCGGAGATTCGATCCTAGACCAATTGCCAACCAAGGCTTAGGGCCTGGTCTGCCCGGCAAGTATGAAATATAACAAATCCTGTGTGGGTTAAAAAATTTGTTCTATCGGTTAGGGTTGAAATAGCGGTTGGTCTTTAAAAATTTCTAGCTGAGTTGCATTTCGACTGCTCTTTCTTGGGAGCATTGCTTTCAGCCTCTCAAATTCTTGAGCCATTTCCTTGCGCCGTTTACGTTCATTGGCTGCCTTATTCACCCGAGCAATCACTGGGCCCTCTGTTGGCAGGGTTGTCAAAGTGGCCATGCCTCAATCTCATCTGTTTCTTCGTTCTTTCGAACTTCCTTGAGTAACAGCTGATCAGCCTAAATTCGCCGCGCTCTAGAATCTTCTCGCTATCGAACAAGAATTATGATTCAAATAATATAAACTCAATTACCTTCGCTACAAAAATAGACACAGTGTCTTAGAATCCAAATTAGGTCGCCACTTGTGGATTAACATTCAATACTTCGGCTCCGTAAGTCTTAAGTCGTCTCGACTAAAGTGACCGTCACGTTCTCACTTGCCTGACGTGTGTACAAGTATTTTTATGTTGTCTAAAAAGTTATTTCGGCATTTCGCCGGAACAAAGTGAGAAGTTGAGTTTGCAAGCACAAATTATAACTTTTAGACCCCAGATTACAGAATTCCCGAGAATGGGTGAATTCTTCTTATGAAATTCGTGCATTATGGCTGTTTATAGAAACAACCTGACGAGATCACGTAGTAAGTCCCTACAAAAATTCTTGAACGTTCTTCCTTTTTCTTCACGTGGGTGGTGGCGCAATTGGGGGATAGGTTGGCAGGTGGCGACCCACTTGGGTTTTGTTACACTCCTGTCTGACTTGTCCTCAGTGACTGTCCGTGTCTGTCATCTTTTACACTGTTACAAATAACTACTGAATGTAGGACTGTGACAGTTTGGTGTGCTCAGAATGATAGCTTAACTGTTTGACACACCATACAGTTGTTGATAGCTTAACTGTTCGACACACCATATAGTTGTGTGAGAGAGAAAGAGAGAGAGTGTTTAAGATGAATATATGGATTTACCATTAAATACAGATTCTGTTCTATATTTGGGGGAGGATATGCTGTGCCCTATCTTGGGTAATATGTTTATTATTTGTCATCATGTGGCCTGCAAATCTTACTTGTGATTCCCATTAGTTGCTAGCATGCAGTAGCATCCACACCCTGGGTAATAGCTTGGACATGGCCGGCTAAACCCAGGGAGGATAGCTAACCAGTCTAATAAACTCCTAGTGATCTAAGGCTTGTCTCCAAAGGCATATGAAGCCTGGATTTGGTACACTGTGGACAAAGCACTGGCTGGTCAGTAGGTGGAAAGGCATCTACTGTCAGCGTGCCATGGGAACGTACAGAGCAAGGCAAGGCAGGAGATCCCTATGGCCATTCACTGCATTCAGATTTCTATTCTTGTTGTCTTTATCATATCTGACCACTGGATTAAAGAAAATTATCAAAAATATTTCTAGCTGAGCTGCATTTCGACTGCTCATTCTTGGGACCATTGCTTTCAGCCGCTTGAATTATTCAGCCATTTCCCGGCATCGCTTATGCTCGTTGGCCGCCTTATTCACCCGAGCAGTCGCTGAGCCCTCTATTGGCAGGGTTGTCAAACTGGCCATGGCCTCAGTCTCCTCTGTTGGCAGGGTTGTCAAACTGACCATGACCTCAGTCTCTTCTGTTGGCAGGGTTGTCAAACTGGCCATGACCTCAGTCTCCTCTGTTGGCAGGGTTGTCAAACTGGCCATGGCCTCAGTCTCCTCTGTTGGCAGGGTTGTCAAACTGACCATGGCCTCAGTCTCTTCTGTTGGCAGGGTTGTCAAACTGGCCATGGCCTCAGTCTCTTCTGTTGGCAGGGTTGTCAAAGTGGCCATGACCTCAGTCTCCTCTGTTGGCAGGGTTGTCAAACTGGCCATGACCTCAGTCTCTTCTGTTGGCAGGGTTGTCAAACTGGCCATGGCCTCAGTCTCTTCTGTTGGCAGGGTTGTCAAACTGGCCATGGCCTCAGTCTCTTCTGTTGGCAGGTGTCATAGACCTGTTTGGGTGGATCTATGACTGTTATGAAAATAGTTAGCTATTGCCTGACTACTTAGTCAAGCTGATTTGTAGTAGGCGAACCGTGTTCGTGTCACCAGCTGGTGTGACATGGTGTCCTCATTGGTGGAATGGTAGAGTTAACTGATGCGGCTCGATCCCTAGATTGAGTGCACATAACAGAATGCTTCAAATCTGACACAAAAGACCAACAACATGACTACACAGATAATTGTTGCAACCAAACATCGGTGTGGTTGTCCATAATATTTATATTGTCATAATCTATCAGTTTGGTCACTTCACATAACAGGTAATCGCACGACTGTTCCTCGCGAAAATAATGACAATCTAAATCACTTGTAAACTACATTTATACACCTGTCAACCACAACGTGGCAGCCGTATACACTCGCCACTACCACAGCAAGTCTGACCCCGGTCCGCTCTCAACCACGGTCAGACGCCAAGTCCCCAACTCTAGGGCAATCTCTGTTCTCCCCGACACTGTCAAAACTCATTCCCCATGCACTCGACAACTCCTGTTATAATCGTGAACCCCAGTCATGGACAACCGGTCCATGGTATATTTAAAAAGTTGACACAGTGGCCATGGAATCAGCATCAGGTTCTGCTGACGTGGCAGCAGATAGTATTCGGGAGAAGGTTTTTCCCATTTTCCAAAACCTTTGCTACTAAAAAGAATATACAAGGATGTAATAACATAAAATTTATAAAAACATATCATTCGGCTGAAATAAACAACTTTTATTTGGGTAACTATCCAACATTCTGGCATTGTATCTATTGTTTACTACAAACCAAACATTTTAGTTTGCAATTGCCAAAACTACGCCCCTTCAAAATACAGATATACTTTTTGTGCCATAAATGAAACAGGTTGCACCAGTTCTTAGTTACCTGTTGGCTCTCAGTTCAGAAATGCTGTACATCTAACAATGGCTTCTGGTTGACTTCATTTCTCTGAGAGCAGTTATTTGCATTCATTCTTCTTTGCTGAGATGTGTTGTGATCTGTACAATGACACACTCACCCAGTGCTGAGATGTGTTGTGATCTGTACAATGACACACTCACCCAGTGCTGAGATGTGTTGTGATCTGTACAATGACACACTCACCCAGTGGTGCTAGGCTTATGGGACGGGACTTCTTGTAGATGTGTTGTGATCTGTACAGTGACACACTCACCCAGTGCTGAGATGTGTTGTGATCTGTACAATGACACACTCACCCAGTGCTGAGATGTGTTGTGATCTGTACAATGACACACTCAGCCAGTGGTGCTAGGCTTATGGGACTCCTTATAGATGTGTTGTGATATGTACAGTGACACACTCACCCAGTGCTGAGATGTGTTGTGATCTGTACAGTGACAGCACTCACCCAGTGATGCTAGGCTTATGGGACTCCTTGTTTATTGTATTTATAACACTGTATCAAGGTGCTGTGATTGGTGCATGTTGCTTGTTCCTCTTGGTGCTAGTTGTGTGATGACTATTTCCATCATTGTTTGCATTGATAGTGAGAGTCACTCCTTATGTGATAAGCCAGTCTGATGTGGTAGAGCATTGGGTTTAACTGTAATGATGCACAGAACAACAGCCATTGTACTACTTGGTAGGGCAGAGAAATTGCACAACGGGATGTGTTTAAATAGATTAGTGTAGAGTATTAAACTGTTTAATATATGTGGTCGTGTCTGCCATGTGGTAAAGTTTTGATTGAACATAAGTGGGTTGTTGCTCTACCATCAAGCCATCTTACCGGGCATAATGTTTAGTCACCACAATATTTCTGTGTTTTAGTATAGATGTTGTTCAAGAGGATATGGCACTGAGGTCAGCTGGCAGAGTTGTTGGCAAATTGAATTGTGAAAAATAACTGGACAATTGATGATCAATATTTGTGTGTTTGCATATAGATCTGCACTTGTGTGAGAGAGATCATGTTTCAGCTGGGTATATGGACTTACAGCAAGTACAGATTATGTGACATATTTGTTAGCTTGTTGCAGTGACAGACTGTTTGGGAAACACTGGGGTAAACCATTCTCTCATGTCAGATGTTCTAATTTTCTCATTCAGCCAAGTTTCACCATACGACCTTCCTTGAATAGAGTGAGTGAAACTGGTTTTGTGGAATGAATGCGTGGGCGATAGGTTTTTTGGTAATGTTACAGCTAGGGTTCCGGTGAGGGTGTGGTGCAGCTGATGTAGTCCAGCCTGGTTTGATCTGAAATTTCTGGCACAAGATTGAAGTGTTGGGTGGTGTGTTGGTGAGAACTCTGGCAAGGATCGGGTGTACATGATTATTGGTATACAGACTACATCACCCTGGCACCGATTGGCCAGCTGGATGAGTTCACCAAGTGGCATAACCGAAACAAGAACACAGACCTGATCCATGATGGGTGGTTGTATGAAATGGTGAGCCTTGACCGCTGACATCTGTTGGCATGGCACATGATGATGATACCTGATATGGTCAGTATGTGTGTCTAGGCCCACCATCCCCTGGACTCTAATCTTGTAGGCTGTTATTCTATGTATGTCTAGATCCACCATTCCCTGGACTCTAATCTTGTAGGCTGTTATTCTACGTGTGTCTAGACCCACCATTCCCTGGACTCTAATCTTGTAGGCTGTTATTCTACGTGTGTCTAGACCCACCATCTTCTGAACTCTAATCTTGTAGGCTGTAATTCTACGTGTGTCTAGACCCACCATTCCCTGAACTCTAATCTTGTAGGCTGTTATTCTACGTGTATCTAGACCCACCATTCCCTGAACTCTAATCTTGTAGGCTGTTATTCTACATGTGTCTAGATCCACCATTCCCTGAACTCTAATCTTGTAGGCTGTTATTCTACGTGTGTCTAGACCCACCATTCCCTGAACTCTAATCTTGTAGGCTGTTATTCTACGTGTGTCTAGACCCACCATCCCCTGGACTCTTATCTTGTAGGCCGTTGTTGTACGTGTGTCTCGACCCACTATACCATGGACTCTAATCTTGTAGGCTGTTATTGTACGTGCGTCTTGACCCACCATCCCCTGAACTCTAATCTTGTAGGCTATTATTGTATGAGTGTCTCGACCATCCCCTTGTACACTGTTGTTGAGAGAGACTGAGAGAGAGAGAGTGAGAGAGAGAGAGAGAGAGAGTTGATTGGAATCCCACAAATATTTATAAATAAATCACATTTAGTGACAAATGGCAGGAGTGGTAGACAACCAGGCGTGTTGCACTCCTCTCAGTTGTTAGATATCACAAATTCACCTGCCCATGAAAACACCATCTCCAGATTCTTACCAACTGAGTGACCACCTAGAGTCTGAAAGTGACCACGGTGATAATATATTGTACAGTAGTCTATGTTTGTATTCCATGTTATGTTGTTCACATCCTGTATTATGTTAAATGCTAATTGAGTTATGTTTGTTGTGAACACAGCTACACAGTTGTCTGTAAACAGATCAGAAACACTTGATGCTAAAACTCATGTCTTTCCTGTCTCTGAGGCTGTTATTCTGCACTTGGTCTAGAGGGAAATCAGACTGAAGTCTTCTGTTCACAAACACAGGGCTCATGTTTATACCATCAGGTTTGTTGGGTACATGGTGTTAGCCCCAGGTTTGTAGACCACTGTGGTGCTGGACGGGTGATGTAACCTGCTTCCCTAAGGGGCCATAGTACACACAGGCACCGGGTTGTAGGTCAAGGACCCATTTACATGCCTCGGGCATGTGGTGCCAGACCCATAATTTTGATAGACATCTCGGCACACGGCTGGTATCGTGCCAGCTGCTAGTACTCAAGGCCTGCTACCCATTGTAGCTGTGTCCACCTTGGAGCCTAGGTCCATTTTTAATACAAAATGTGTCAATAGGTACAAGAAAGTCATACATATGGTCATTTCATTTGTTTATCCGTGGAAGAGCTTGCAGTTTCTATTTTGTTTTAAACCACGTTTTTAAATATCCTGCTAACATTTTTTAAAATATGTTTTTTAACCTCTCAAAAAATAATGAAATCCAACCAGTGCTTGATTTCAAACATATTTGAGCATTTTTATGTGTATTGAATCAAGTAAGAATGACAATTCTCGCCCAACAGTTGGCGATCATGGATCGTTTCCCATTTTGGAGTGGTTTGTTTGTTGAGCAGAAGATTGTCTGGGTGTGGCATATTTCAGGAGGTTGACTAGTGTGACATGCCATCAAGTGCCTCACTATACCACAGCTCAAACATTCACATATCTCCAGTCTAGATGTGGCCGCAGACAGCAACATGACTGACTACTGTTTGTGGCACTTTTTCTCACGATCATGCTTGTACTGGTTGGGGATTTGCAAGTGTTTTAAATGCATTGTGTGGTGCTTGTAGCATAGATGTGACTTCCCAGTATGTTGTCATTTGAGGAACCACATTCATTGTTTCAGGAGTGTTTTTAAGAAGCACACCAAAAATGCTATGACAAGTTATTCCTTTCAAAGACTGATTATGATCTTTCTGAGCATGTCATTCATTAATTCCAAATTTGTGACATGTTCGTAAACTTAGTCCTAGAAAATGTTGTGGTTTTTCCCTTACCTTCCACATGGGTGGCAAGCAAAACTGTCATGCTTTTCTTTGCTATAAAATAGAATCATATAACTTAGCCCTGTATTGCACTTGCACCATCCATTGTACCTCAAGAGTGATTTCCCTTGAATATTAAACACACACACCAAAGAATACATACCAAAAGAAACAGGATATTATGTAATGTCATCATTGACATACAGAGCAGTATAAAGGGTTCTAAAATAGTTTAGAACAGTATCAGATGAATGGCAGTTTAGCTCACCTGCCTTCTACTGTAGGAATGGGGTTCGGATCCATGTGAGGTGCACTGGGCGAATAACGATTAAATGTGAATTATGCCATAAACAAACACCACAAGATACTTGTACAGCCCAGTGTAGGCCAGCAATGGCTGTGAGGAGCAATGGAATGGGTGTCCTGACAGTTTTAGTCATGTGTCACAATTATAGATAGACCATCAGGTAGAGATGTCAAATCTGAGACAGTGTGGTCTTTGATGGGTGTCCATGGATGTGTATTGCACATGATGATGATGATGTTGTAATCTTGTCACCATGTTTATGATAATGCAGTTGTTTATAGTATCTAGGTTTCAAGGAACAGCTAGTTGAGCAGTTAGAATGACATTTGCTTAATTGTAGATATCTGGGTTTAAACCCTGGTTTATGTTTTATGTATGAAACCGAGGCAGTTAAAATTTTTGCCTGAGCAGTGTATGGCAGCAAGGATTGCCCACCATTGTTTGTGCAAATTGTGTAGGCCTTTTCATGGGCACAGCTAAAGGCAGTCCCATGGCAGAGACTCTAGTGTTAGTTGTGTACATATTCTAGGTCATAACTAGGTAATCCAGTCTCTATCTTTCCCAGACCATACTGAAGTTGATCAGGAATTGATTCCATAGGGCTGGGTCAAGCCCAGCGAAGGGAAAGCTAAACGTCCTGCCTCTACTAGCAACTTTTCATAAGCAAGTGCACTAGCCACTAAGTGTGGAGACCAGCAGTGGTTACAAATATCCCCTCCAACCTATAGATGATGATGATGGGTTGTCAGTGTTTCAGACAGTCGTCCTGTGGCACTGATCTCAGTGATAGGTGGGCCATTATTCTCACCAGTGTGGCTCAGTTTGCAGGAAACTACTACAGCTCCTTTGTCTGGTAGTCCTGGATTCAAACCTCCTTCTGGGGAGAATATTTCTCCTGATCATATAATTCTCAGATTGATCTGCCCTCGTAAATTGGGTACCAGAAAATGCTTACAGAGGTCAGGTGGCTGGATGGCTGCTGAACACATCCTCCAGCAATCGTCGTGTGGTCAAGAGCTGGCAGTTGATGGAATGTCTGTGACATTCATGGCCGAGTGTGAACACCTTGAGGTGTCTAGGGTACATGGTGCTAGCCTCATCATTGTGTAGACCAGTCAGCTCTGGGTGATGGGGTCAATACCAGGTTGGCATGTGCAAATATTTCCTAGTGTTCGCGTCAGTCTGGGGAGCCCTGCTCAGTGTACAGACATCCCACCTCAATAAGGATTTGAATAAATGACCACTGGGGAGTGGGCCACCTGATCTGAGTGTAGCAGCCTACGTGTAACAATGTTTGGGCACATGCTCTCAGGTGTTTTATTGTTGTGAAAACAGTAGCAGGACATTAATATGTGTAGTGTTAAGATTTTCCCAAAGGGTGTCTATAGGGGAAATGAGTATATGTTCAGGGGCAGACTTGATAAACATGTCAGTGAAAGCTATTGCCACATAATATTTGTCCAGTGTGTCCCTCAACATGATCAGTGTGCTTGCTGTTTAGACAAGAGAACTGTCTGTGGAGGTTTGTGTTTTTGATGACTTCAGGATTTTACATAATACTGCATGTGAGACGAACACATGACTGGCAGCTTTTTTTGTATTCATGTTTGAAATATGATAAGCAATATTGCAGCATGGGTAAGTGTGAGAGAGCAGGTTGATACTGTGCTTTTGTTATTGGTTGTGGTCTCCGAGGGAGCTGTAGTAACCATGTGGTCTGCTGTACAATGTTGGAATTGTGATTGGTCTGTTAGACACCAAGGTTGCACATATTTGTCAACAGGTGTACCTGCCAGATTTTCCTAGTCTGATGGCCAAATGTAATAGCAAATACAGAACTATGGGAACTGACTAAGCAACCAGTACAAATGGAAATGTAGGCAAGATAGGAATTAACGTGGCATCAGAAAATAAACATGGCTACTGGAGGATTGGGTATCAAAATGAATTGAGGGCTACTGTTGCCAGTTACTTTCATTTCTGTAATAAAGGGTGGTGATTGTATATTTTATTGATATGTATACATTATAACATGTACAGTTTGAAGATATAACAATCAAGTTGTGGTCCTGTGATGGAGCAGCTATTTCAAATACTGTAATGTATCCATTGTTTTTGTAATAACGCAATGTCTTGGTCTGTTTGTAGTTCTGTGATGGAATGGCTATTTCAAATACTGAAGTATATACATTGTTGTAACAACACTTGTTGGCCTTCAGACATGAAAGTCATTTCCCCACTGCATCTCCAGGTTTGCATGTTGTGATGCCTCTTCTGCCCTTCAGCTCCTAGTATATTCAATCTTCAGTGATCTCTGTTCACACCAGCCACGCTGACTGCTCCTCTACATGCAGGTGTAGATTCCACTTCATGTTCTGAGATGAAGGGAGCCAGACAGTTCTTGTCAGTGAAATATGCTGAAGTCTTGCAGTCTCTTCTGTCATGTTCTGAGATGAAGGGAGCCAGACAGTTCTTGTCAGTGAAATATGCTGAAGTCTTGCAGTCTCTTCTGTCATGTTCTGAGATGAAGGGAGCCAGACAGTTCTTGTCAGTGAAATATGCTGAAGTCTTGCAGTCTCTTCTGTCATGGACAGTTTCGTGGTCAGTGGTGTTTGTTACATAGTTGTTTTCTCTTTCAAATGCTGGCTCCTGGGTGTGGTTTACATTGCTTCGGTTGATTATTCTTTGGAAGAAAGTTCAGGCTTTTGAACATCATGCATCAGGTAGTGAGGTACTGTTTCTTGCTACCATTCTTTGGTGCCCTTTAAGTCACAGGAACTATGATGTCAGAGGTTTAGGGAAATACTAACATGACACATAACATTATGTACTCCATATATTAGGTCATCCATAGCCCAGGTACAACATTACAGACTCCGTATTGACATTCCAGTACATACTCCATTCATCAATACAGTCCCAACATAGCCTAACTTGAGACAGTGAAACAACATACGTGAGATAGAAGCTTCATATGTTGTAATCACATAATAATGGAACCGGCCAGATTTGTAAATATACATCACCTGTGTTTCTGAATGGAAAATGGGTTAGCCATGGAAGTAGCAACAGTGTCAGGTATTTTGCTTGGCACAGAATGAATTAAACAGCAGAGTGAATGAATAAAGAACGCTGCCTTATCTGGATGTGAGTTGATGTAACCCTGTCTAACGGTGTCTACACGTCAGACTGTGTATAAGAGAGAGCAGCACGGACAAACTGTTGATTACCAGCAAGGCTGAACTACACCACAGGAGTTTTTTTTTATTTAAACAGTGCCATATGTACTACAGACAACCAGACTGCCTGCTTGTCTTCATGAACAATAAAGAGTATGAATACAATCATTGTTCATATTTACTGTTGTATGATTATTTAGTTTGGTAAACACTTTGTGTATGAACTTTCTAGCATTCTGATTGGCTTTAAGGTATGTCATTTATCTTTTGCTTGAAAAGTGTTCCGTTCAAAACTAACTTTTCACATTAAAAGGATTAAAACTCATCCATGATTTCTGGGTAGTAATCTTCTCACATAAGGGAGGGAAAATAGAAATCTTGTGCACATTGTACCTAATAAAGATTGTTTTGCAGATCAAAACTGCTGTTGCCCTGGTCTGGCGAATTGAGAAAGAAAACCCTCCGCTCCAATAACAGAATATTTAGAGCATGTTTAAGTTGAGGGAGGCAACCAGTCGCAAATATGTTTGTATTGTCGCTCACTTTGAACTCAAGGGTAGTCCATACAAGTGCCACTTCTTCTTGTAGCACCGGACTGATGTTATAAACAGGCTGTATTATGTGCAGGGAGGCACCATGGTTTACAACACAAACAGCCATTTGTATTACATTGACGGGAGGTCAGCTTGGCCAAATGGATAGAGCACTCTCTTAAACCTTTGATATATTGATGGTGAGGTAGTGGGTTCAACTCCTGCACCACTCAGCTGGACTATTATGTTGACTTATCTTTGATTTGGGGACGTAAATTACAAGTACCTCAGAAGTCGGAAGTGGATTCGCCTGATGGCAAGGGACACTAGTAGTCATCGTCATCCAGTGCCTTGACGGCTGGAGTCGGCTATCATGCCTCTCCACAAATTGCAGTCTCCGACAGCATGGAACAATTTGTGTGTTGACTCCCTTCCATGCCATGACTCAAGAAACTTCTCAGGCTGTCTTCCTCTATCTCTCTTTCCGCAAATCTTTCCGGTTGTCACATGTTCCAGGTTTTGTCTTCTCATGTGGCCAAAAAATGATGACTGCTTCTTTCTGATGTTTGTGATGTTTTTTGTCTTTGCGACTCGGCGTCCTTCAAAATGTCCAGATTGCTCATTTTGCCTGTCCAATTAATTTTCAGCATTCTTCTATAAAACCACATTTCCAGGTGTTTTTTTTCCCGCCTGTTTACTAATTGTCCAGGATTCACAGCTGTATATTAAAATTGGTTCTAAGTAACATGCAAGAATTCTTGTTCTAACTTTCAAGGACAGTGACTTATTGCACAAAACGTCCATTTGATAGAATTCAGTTTTTGCTTGTCCTATTCTGTTCTTTATTTCAGTGATGCATATTCCATCTGATGTTATCCATGTGCCTAGATATCTGAATTTCTGCACTTGCCCCAAAATACCATAATTTAAGTTAATTGCACATTTAGGCACAATCTGTTTGTTTGAGATCACCATGACTTGTGTCTTTCTGTTATTCAGTAATAGGGGAAGGTGATGCACTTGCAAAATCAGTCCTGTGTTCTCCCCAGTAGTGGAAGCTTCTAGTGGTAGTAGCATGTGGACTACGCTTGAATTTAAAGCGAGCAAACCACACACAAAAATGACAGAGGTAACTGAGGTCAAAAACATGCTCTATTCAGTTGACAGAGGCAAATGTCAAAAACATGCTGTATTAAGTTGGCAAAAGTTGACAGAGGCAAATGGGGTAAAATACATGCTGTATTGAAACATGCTGTATTCAGTTGATAGAGGCAACTAGGGAAGAAAACATGCTGTATTCAGTTGACAGAGGCAACTAGGGTCAAAAACATGCTGTATTCAGTTGACAGTGGCAACTGAGTGAGTGAGTGAGTTAGTCGCTGATCCAACTTCACGGCAACGGGTCGTCCCCATTATGCTCCATTCCTGTGCCAGTGAATATCACACAAAATGCTCCTCACTGTCCTATGTGAACAATGGAATAGACAGGCGTCTCGGGAAGCCAACAGCCTGCACAGGTACACTGTGCAGAATGCCACCGCCAGAATGCCAACACAAAAGTCCTCCACGAGAAATACAGTTCATTGTCGATGGAAACAGCAGTCACCAGAAAGACTTCATTGACCTGAGTTTTATCCCGTATGGCTCAGTCTCTTTCCGCAGGACGACCCGCCAAAAGCGCCGCACAAAGCAGGAGTCTCCTGAACAATGTACCCGTTAACTGAAAAGGCAAACCAGTCAATCCAGCAACAACCTCCCGTCGTCGTTCCAAACATGCAGTTCACGCTACAAATTGCAAACAGATGTAAAAGCATTCCAAGCGAAATTTACAGCTCACAGTGTCGCGCCACATGCTCACTCAGTAGCAGGGCGACGGAACCATAGCCTCCTTAGTCGCCTCTTACGACGTGCATGGTAGGCAACAGTGTTACTATTCTTTGCTCCCCCGTATGGGCCCCGGCAACTGAGGTTAAAGACATACTGTATTCAGTTGACAGAAGCAACCATAGTAAAAGCAATGCTGTGTTGGATATGTTGCAGTTTCGCTATAAAAAGGCTCGATAGGAATAAAGTCTTTCTCATGACAAACAGGCAAGAAGCAAGAAGCAGGAACCAGAACAAAAACGAGCATAAATTTACATAAATATTTATTCTCAATAAACGTGAGAAACTGGTTTTTGAAAAACAAAAAATGCAAACACCGTTTTGTACCCAGGGCTGCAGTCACTTGGGATGATGTCCGAGTTTTCTTGGTAAAGCGGGAAAACAGGCACTGATTGTCATCAAGAAAGGAAGAGAGTTCCCTTCCTGACCTATCTTGTTTAGTCTGCAATCTAACCTGCTGGTATTTTTACTCTAATGTGCTGAAATCAAACAATAATTAACTCTGTATATATATGTAGATATATATTTTTAAACTACACAGTATCATTCTGAAAATGCTGCAAATCCTTTGCAGGACATCGCAACCAATCCCAGCCCCAGGCAGATTTACGTTCAGTAGTTTGCCATTGCTTTCTGAACGAGAAGTCAGCGTTGTTGTCCAGCTAACGGAAGTCAGCATGGCCAAATGGATCAAGATGCCTGGGAACATAAATTACAAGTACCTCAGAAGTTTGAGTGGGCTCACCTGATGGCGAGGGACACTGGTAATTGGAAAGCTAAGCCACACGCAAAAATCAGTCCAGTCAACTTGTAGTTGTAGCAAGTGTGTGGAGCAAATGAAAAAAAAAAAAAGTCTAACTGACTAGTGAAGGGAATGAACCCTGTACCCCATTGTCACCACACCAGACGTTTAAGCGCAAGCGCATTAAACTCCACGGCCGCGCTAATCTCTACATGGTAGCATTACTGCTCTATTTATTATTCATTGAAAACAACAAAGTTAGTTGCATATCCTTTAAAGGACGTCGCAGTCAACCCCAGAACTCTTTGGCTGTTCATGATTTCTTGGCAAGCTTACATTCAGTAGTTTGCCATTGCTTTCTGAACGACCGGCACCCATACCATTTTCTGAAAAAACCAATGCAAGGCGGTCTACTGCCAAATCGCATGCAGCTGTGTTTTGAACATGGGTATGCAGGATTATGGACTGCGTGTGTAACCCCTTCACCACAGAGATGGCTTTAATTGAAATGGTTCGGCCATATAACTAGACTAGCAACTAACAGTAGACCACAACAGACAATGTTGTACAGACCACATGAAACCAGAAGAAGAGACCAACCATGTCAACAATGGACAGAGTTGAGTTGAGCTCACAACTGACATTACTGCACCCAAGACATTCCCACATGAAACCAGAAGAAGAGACCAACCATGTCAACAATGGACAGAGTTGAGTTGAGCTCACAACTGACATTACTGCACCCAAGACATTCCCACATGAAACCAGAAGAAGAGACCAACCATGTCAACAATGGACAGAGTTGAGTTGAGCTCACAACTGACATTACTGCACCCAAGACATTCCCACATGAAACCAGAAGAAGAGACCAACCATGTCAACAATGGACAGAGTTGAGTTCACAACTGACATTACTGCACCCAAGACATTCCCACATGAAACCAGAAGAAGAGACCAACCATGTCAACAATGGACAGAGTTGAGTTGAGCTCAGAACTGACATTACTGCACCCAAGACATTCCCATATGCGCTCCGTCCCCTATTTCAACAGCCAGCAAAGAGTCATACTACTAATCATTCCCACCGCTATCTGATTGAAAGTTTTCCTGATCTTCCCTCTCAATTTTTATATTCTACCAGAATTCCTGTCAATCCCCTGCAATCTCATCCTTTCCACATACAGGTTCTCAGTCTGTTTCTCCACCTGGTCCCATAGGCGCACGACCACCTCTCCCTTGTCCATAGGTAATCTATCACCAAAAGGTGCAAAATTAAGATTATTTCAAGATCGCGTTAATACAAGAACCGATTACTTGATATTGTTTTTCCCTTCATACATTACGGTTCTGTGCGTCTCACCTTTCTCAAATTCAATTTATAAAGTAAGTAGACCCCCAAATCACATTTTATGTGGACGTCTAGACTTGTTTTAGTATGTGCTATTAAATTTAGCTTCCATTATTACGTATACTGTGTAAGGGGGGGGGGGGGGATTTTTAGGTAGGAAATATGAAGGGGGGGGGGGGGGATGACGTTCTTAAAATATGGTGAAGGGGGGCACTGCCCAAAAAAAGGACAAGGTATCCTGTTGTAGATGACTGAACTCCAGGAGTGGGTTGTACAATCTAGATTTGCAGGATAAGGTGTCTAGTTGTAGATGACTGAATCCCTGATATTACTGTTGTGGTTGAGTAATTTTTAGAGTCTAGATTTGCAGTACAGTGTCCTTGTAGATTAGACCCTCTGATATTACTATTGTGGTTGAGCGAGTTGTACAGCCTAGAAATGTAGCATAAGTCATCCTGTTGTCCCGTGATATTACTGCTGTGGTAGGGTGGGTTACTACTCTAACTCACAAGTGACTTCATTAGAATCAATATCTTGCTCTCAGGACACAGCTAAATGTGTTGTCTCACTCAGAAGACGTCTGAGTGCAGGGATGTTGATTGTTAATTGCCTGAATACAATGACTGACCACAACCAGTAAGGAAGAAAGCAAAGCACAAAAACTGACTGGACAACAATAACAGATTAACAATTTATGCAAATATTGTAGGCAAAATACATACATGGCTACACAGAGGGCATTCACCAAAAAGCGTGTTGAAACTCTGCTTACAGGATAGGTTCCTCAACCACTGTTGGAAAAAAAAAGACAAAACAGTTATATACACATTCTGTAGAGATTAGGAAAGGAAGTTCAACTTAGCACTAAACTTAGAATTGTTAACTCCAATGTTAAATCGGTACTTCTGTATGGGTCAGAAATATGGAGAATAAACTTCAAACATTCGCTAACTGGTGCCTGCACAGAATTGTGGGAACTAAATGGTATGACAGAATCACCATGTGGAGCTCATGGAGAGTTAAGTTTTTTACATATCCTTTACAGGACATCACTGTCAAAGTTGATGATTGGTAGTTTGCCATTGCTTTCTGTATGACTGGAACTCATACCATTCTATGAAACCAACGCAAGGTTTCACATTTGCTTTCAAATCGCCCGCTGCTGTGTTTTGAACGTGGTATGTGGAATTACAAATTGTGTTCATAATCCCTTTTCCACAGTGCCGGACAGAACTAAACAAATTCCAATGAATCAACTGGTGAGGAAAAGATGCAGGCGTTGGTTAGGATCATCATCATCATGTGCCATGTCTATAAGCATGGGCGGACATGTTTCACCATCTTACACGATCACCAGAGTTGTGGATCAGTTCTGTGTTATTGTCCTGACCATGCCATGTGGTCAAGCCATCCAGGTATTTACTTCTGTCTTCACTATTTTCTTTTCACCTCATTCTTGCCAGTTGTTACCATGTTCTCTAGTTTTATTTCTTCTCATAGCGTGCCCAAAAACACTTGTAATCAGTTTGCGGTTTTAATTTGCCTCTTGTAGGACTTGCTCAAGGTTTTTCTGTCTGTCCATGGTATTCTTTGCATTTTCCTCAGAAACCTTATTTCCACTGCCATTAAATGTTTTTCAGCTTGTCTGCTTATCATCCCCGTTTCACATCCATACAAAAGTACAGGTTCTATGTAGCACTTCAACATTCTTTTTCTCATTGCAATTGACATAATTTTATTAGTTAGTCAATTCCAATATATGTTATCCAGAAGTCTAAGGTCTTTCCCATCAATTTGTAGATCTGTAAGCATCTTCATCATGTTGACATGTTGCTGGATAGGACACACACTGAGAAAACCTGATGATAGCATAAAAGGACACTATCTTGTCTGGAACTCACAAGGTAAACAAAATAACGGAAAACCTAAATTGAAACATGGAGAAGAGAATTACAGAGATGAATAATATTAGGACATGAATGGAGATAGCAAAAGATAGTACGGCTTGGCATGGTTTTCTTGAGGGATTATGCCCCAATGGAAGAAAAATGGCAGGAGATAAAGAAGACATCTGTAACCGTGAGCCTTGATAGCACAGTACATAGTCCCACAAATGTGCTGCTGTGTGTGTCTCCATGTGACCGCCAACCTGCTATTTTGGAAGCACAATGTAACAAACTATCATCTGCCAAGACGGCCAGGTGCCAGCAGTGTCTCTATGTGACTGCCAACCCGCCAGTTTGTAAGGTAAACATCATGCACTCAGTGCATTGTGATAAGATTCATTCTCACGGCACCTTCAACTTAACCTGGAGGATGCTGGCTTCTCTTTCCCTATCATTTGGTCTCTATCGTCACTGCCACATCCACAGTTTACTATTACCACAGTGAATGCCCTTGCTGTCCTGGCCAGCATGGTGTCTTGCTCTACGGTCTTCTATTACCACAGTGAATGCCCTTGCTGTCCTGGCCAGCATGGTGTCTTGCTCTACGGTCTTCTATTACCACAGTGAATGCCCTTGCTGTCCTGGCCAGCATGGTGTCTTGCTCTACGGTCTTCTATTACCACAGTGAATGCCCTTGCTGTCCTGGCCAGCATGGTGTCTTGCTCTACGGTCTTCTATTACCACAGTGAATGCCCTTGCTGTCCTGGCCAGCATGGTGTCTTGCTCTACAGTCTTCTACTGCTATGCAGATTGGATCCAGCAGCTGTACTACAGATAACATTTCTATCTTGGTTTTCACCCCATTATGAGGTGTTCTCCACTCCAAATGTCCATGGCTAAGATGCAACCACTCCACTTGACAGGATGGCTAACTGAGTCAGCATGAGACAGTCAAGCTTTACTTTCTTTAGTATTACAGTGGATACCATCCCAACATGGCATACCTGAAAATTAAACAGCACAAATGTTAGATAAAGAAGATGGTTCCAAACGTTGCTGTGATGTAGCCAGGGGTGGGGTTGGGGGTGAGCGCCCAACCTTGCATAAATACCCCAATGGCTTGTGCATTCATCACCTCTGCAGCAAAAGTCCAATTCCTGGCCTTCTCGTGGCAGAGCTGTTTTAACTAACAGGAGAAGGGGCGGAGGCGAGTCACTGGCACCGAGAAATAACCAGAAAGCTCTAGATGTGTATGCACATACATGCATGCGCAGACACGTGTGTGCGTGCCTACACATCTAAACTCGAGTAAGACCACAGTCTGCTCTAGCAAAGGAAAGGTGCTGAAGACGGAGGCAACCAGCCAGGAGGTGCACCACAGAAATCAGGATGCCATGCAATCACGTGAAGCGAATGAAAGAAGAAGACAAAGAAGATGCAAAGCAGAACAAAATAGGCAAAATCAATCAACTTTCACAAAAAGGAGATCCTTATAAAGTCTAAATAAACGCAACCAACAATGAGACAAGTCTAATTATGCTGACTGACCAAAAAAGGTGATCTTCTTCCACGTCATAACATGACACAACAGACTCTTCAATGACTGAAATTGATTAGATCACCTTTGTGCACATGTGGACAAGTAAAAGAGAGAGCCAGCCAAGCATGTCCTGCAAGACTGCCACAGACTGTCAATTGCAGACTAAACATTGACCCACAGACAAACAAACACACAAAGCTATTTGGAAGTCTCAAGGAGCTCTCACATATAGCAAACTATACTCCGCAAAAAACAGGAATGTCTACGTTTCATAGTTTAAAAAATATTGCAGTGATACTTAGAAAACTATTTCATATAAATAAAGATTATAAAATTACGAGGGGGCTTCAAATGAAAACCTTGAAAGTGTGATAGAAATTACAATTACCATGCCATCACCTTGTAGCCTGTCAATATTGTTGTTAAGGACTTCAAGAGTGTTAAGCAGGTGACATCAATTTGCAGACAAGCACCGTTCTGTTATCCATATTTTTAATCAGTGAAGGGGTAAAACCTATAGAAATTCATCGGCGAATGAAAGTCTAGTATGGTGATGCATATCTGTCAGTCCAGCAAGTGTATGAGTGGAGTAGGAAGTTTCGACCCGCAATCAAATCCAAATGACTTGGACTTGTGAGTAACGGTGTCCTTTTGAAACATGACAATGCTCAACCTCATGCTGCCCATAAAATGGTTAAAACTATCAAAGACCTCCACTTTCAGTGTGTACCACATCCCCTGTACTCGCAGGACCTAGCGCAAAGGGAATTCCACCTGTTTTGACAACTCAAAGAGTCACTGGGAGGAAAACGTGTTCATTTGAAGCCCCCCTCATAGAAGACCATGTCATATAAACAAAGATTGCAATGATACTTAGAAAATCTACTTCATATAAACAAAGATTGCAATTATTCATAAAAAGTCTACCTCATATTAACAAAGACTGCAATGATACTTAGAAAATCTACTTCATATAAACAAAGATTGCAATTATTCATAAAAAGTCTACCTCATATTAACAAAGACTGCAATGATACTTAGAAAATCTACTTCATATAAACAAAGATTGCAATTATTCATAAAAAGTCTACCTCATATTAACAAAGACTGCAATGATACTTAGAAAATCTACTTCATATAAACAAAGATTGCAATTATTCATAAAAAGTCTACCTCATATTAACAAAGACTGCAATGATACTTAGAAAATCTACTTCATATAAACAAAGATTGCAATTATTCATAAAAAGTCTACCTCATATTAACAAAGACTGCAATGATACTTAGAAAATCTACTTCATATAAACAAAGATTGCAATTATTCATAAAAAGTCTACCTCATATTAACAAAGACTGCAATGATACTTAGAAAATCTACTTCATATAAACAAAGATTGCAATTATTCATAAAAAGTCTACCTCATATTAACAAAGACTGCAATGATACTTAGAAAATCTACTTCATATAAACAAAGATTGCAATTATTCATAAAAAGTCTACCTCATATTAACAAAGACTGCAATGATACTTAGAAAATCTACTTCATATAAACAAAGATTGCAATTATTCATAAAAAGTCTACCTCATATTAACAAAGACTGCAATGATACTTAGAAAATCTACTTCATATAAACAAAGATTGCAATTATGCATAAAAAGTCTACCTCATATTAACAAAGACTGCAATGATACTTAGAAAATCTACTTCATATAAACAAAGATTGCAATTATTCATTAAAAGTCTACCTCATATTAACAAAGACTGCAATGATACTTAGAAAATCTACTTCATATAAACAAAGATTGCAATTATTCATAAAAAGTCTACCTCATATTAACAAAGACTGCAATAATACTTAGAAAATCTACTTCATATAAACAAAGATTGCAATTATTCATTAAAAGTCTACCTCATATTAACAAAGACTGCAATGATACTTAGAAAATCTACTTCATATAAACAAAGATTGCAATTATTCATAAAAAGTCTACCTCATATTAACAAAGACTGCAATGATACTTAGAAAATCTACTTCATATAAACAAAGATTGCAATTATTCATAAAAAGTCTACCTCATATTAACAAAGACTGCAATGATACTTAGAAAATCTACTTCATATAAACAAAGATTGCAATTATGCATAAAAAGTCTACCTCATATTAACAAAGACTGCAATGATACTTAGAAAATCTACTTCATATAAACAAAGATTGCAATAATACATAGAAAATCTACCTCGTATAAACAAAGATTGCAATGACACTTAGAAAGTCTACCTCGTATAAACAAGATCTGTGGAAGGCCTGAGCACAGCGTTTGTCCTCGCACACAACTTCTGGAACTTCTTCACCCAAGCGATGACAATAGCAAATTCCACAATCAACTGTTAGTTCCTAGTGACAGATTAATCATGTTAGAAATTAGGCATTTGTGAACAACTTACGTGAACAAAAGAAGATTGTTATGACAAACACATAAATACAGTGGTTTCTGTTCTTCTTCCATATCTACTCATGATGAAGTTGTGTCATTGGCAATCCTCATTATCATGTGCCATGGAGATAAGTGTGGGTGGATATGATTCGCCATCTCTCACGATCACCAGAGTCATGGATCAGATCTGTGCTCTTGTCTCAATTATACCACGAGGCAAAGCTATCCAGGTATTCCATTATTGACTACTATTTATGACTTTAAACTTTCAGCAGTTGTTTTTAAATGTGCACAACATGCCCTTATATGAGAAGGCTGTGTCTAATTGATTACCCAGAGATCACAGGGGAAAGTATGAAATCATCAAGTCCCTCTGAAAATGTCCAAGACTGCATTCAAACTTGGCACTTCTCAGATTAGTAGCAGATGTCAAACTGCTTAGCCAATCTGACCCTCAACTGACTTAAAATCAGTGGAACACTGTATCTGACTCCACCAATCTCATGTTTTTTAAGCTATTTCTTGCTAGAAACATGTTGAATTCTTTTGCTTGATGGTAGAGTAAGAAGAAGAATGGGAGAAAAGAAGGAGAAGGAGGTGGAGAAGAAGAAGAAAAAGAAGAAAAGGGAGGAGGGGGAGAAAGAAGAAAAGGGAGGAGGGGGAGAAAGTAGAAGAAAAAGAACAAGCAGAAGCAGGAGGAGGAGATGAATGAGAAGAAGACCAAGAAGAAGAAGAAGGTAGGTACTGACAGAAATAAGAAACCTACCAAGCAATTCACGATGGAATAAATATGCACACAAAATGTGAACAGCGCTAGAATACTGGACCTATCACAGACAGCAACGCAATTAAATGGAAGTTAGGGTGAAACGTGTAGGGCTGGCTACCTTATCATCATCATAAGCTATCCTGCCTCTCCACATCTTGGAATTATTCATTCATTCAGTGCTTTGTCCTGTTTAAAACTTCACCATCATAAGTCTTCCTACATACCGACAGACCAAAATGTAGGCAATAGATAATTGACAGGTGACAACAACAGATGCAGAGCATCCGGTTAGTGACAGAAATGTAGGAAGACTTAGTTTAGTTCAGCTAAACTAACTAAACTAAACTAAGTCTTCCTACATTTCTGTCACTAACCAGATGCTCTGCATCTGTTGTTGTCACGTGTCAATTATCTATTGCCTACATTTTGGTCTGTCTCTTCTCTGCCTCCTCTGTACACTTCCCTCCATAATGATCTTGTCTAGACTTTCATGGCTTATGTTATGTTATTATGTTATTCAATGTTATGTTATTCTATGTTATGTTATTCTTTTTAAGTTATTCTATGTTATGTTACGTCGAACTACGTCACTGCCCATTGGGCATTTCCATGCGTGCTCAGTCCTCCGATGCGGACGCCACCTCAAAGTATTTCTGCTCATTGTACCCATGTGGAGTTGAGTTTGGTATCTCCTCTCTTTCCCACGAAGGCGGCATTGACGTGCTTGACCAGGCTTTACTTCTGGTTCATGCAGTCGGTGCCTCATCAGTATCTGGACTTTCATGTTTATTAATGTGTTCAAATTATTTCATTTCCCCAATGTCGTTTGTCTTCATAAAATATCTCCTCAGTACTAAGTTCTTGCTGGACAGGTCTGTTTGTTCCCTCTCCTTTCAATGAATTTGTAACACGCTTTTGTAACATTTTATTTAAATGCAGATATGTGCTTTTACAGCTGATGTGTTAAAAATCCAGGTTTGGTATCCAAATTATGCCACAGAAAACATTCATTGTTCTTAATATTCTTATTTTTATTGTTCTTTTTTCATGCTTTACATTCGAACAATGCCTGTGACTCTCTGTTTCAAGTGTTTCAGATGAAGTATTACTCATTTATTCACTTCATATGATATATAACTCTGCAGTGAATATGCCAGGCAATAAATCGTATAACATATTGTTTGTGGCTTCTGTGTTTCAATTCACTGAGGGAATATTGTTCTGTTTCAACCCATGCAGGTGTGAAATGTTTTAGCTTTTATAGAGCAATGTCTATTCTTCTTTTCATTTCTGTCAAATCAGAACTATATAACAATAGTTGTTATTGATACTACAAAAATCCACATGCTTGTTGAGCGCGCAGGCTCAGTATCATGCCCATTGATTCCCATTAGTCATTGGATATTACTGGCACCTTGCTGTCTTGATAGACGATAGTTTGTTACATTGTGCTTAAAAAAAAAAAAAAAGGCATAATAACTAAAACCATTGGCTGTGGCGAATGTAATTGATCAAACCATTTCACTTGGTAAATGTTCATCCAAAATGGAGATTGGATTTTAGTGTTCAACAAATATGGCTTTATGGTCAGTACAACCAAGCACAAAAACAGACCAGAGAAAGGAAAAGAACCAGTCACCTTATCTGAATCCCTTAGGCTAGTATATGAAGGAGTGCAACTGGGAGGGTAAAAGCCTTATCCTAGTGCTGGGAAATGCAACCTAACGATTTAATGTCATGGCAGGGCAGACCAAGCCTTGGTTGGCAACTGGTTTAGGAAGGAAGCTCCCACAGGTGGACAGAGTATCATTTTGCTGATCCGGCAGCTTCTGCAGCTTGTTTTGTTCCAGATGTATTAGTGTTACCTTTCTTCTGGAGTATACTAGGCAGGCCAAGCGAGGTATCATACTGCATGGGCAACACATGGTCTCTACAATTCAGCTCAGTCGTTGTGCTACAGACTTTGTGCTACAGAGAGGTATAACTCCATCCCTGGTTCCCATCATGGGTTATAGTTATTACGTCTTTAGTGAAGATCAATGTAACAAATTATTGTCTGTTAAGATGGCCAGGTGTCAGTAGTTGTATATTAGAAGGTCTGTCACTTCACAGACCCCTTTGGCAGAATCAGATTTACCTTTGTAAGCAATAACTCATTCAAGAAAAGGACAATACTGATACATAAGATACCATACAAATAACTACCTCCTTTCTTGTATCTGCCGGAGAAGGGAAGTTCATGTCCAGAACCTCTTGTAGATTATTCAGTAAAGACCTGTCAATGTCCCTAAGATTAATGGAAAAACATGGATATAACTATGGAAGGCTGCAAGGACCAACAATCAAGTTTTACAGAAAGACATGTCAATGTCCCTTAGATTAATGGGAAAACATGGATATAACTATGATAGGCTGCGAGGATCAACAATCATGTTTTACAGAAAGACCTGTCAATGTCCCTAAGATTAATGGAAAAACATGGATATAACTATGATAGGCTGCGAGGATCAACAATCAAGTTTTACAGAAAGACCTGTCAATGTCCCTAAGATTAATGGAAAAACATGGATATAACTATGATAGGCTGCGAGGATCAACAATCATGTTTTACAGAAAGACCTGTCAATGTCCCTAAGATTAATGGAAAAACATGGATATAACTATGATAGGCTGCGAGGATCAACAATCAAGTTTTACAGAAAGACCTGTCAATGTCCATAAGATTAATTGAAAAACATGGATATAACTATGATAGGCTGCGAGGATCAACAATCAAAGTTTACAGAAAGACCTGTCAATGTCCCTACAATTAATGCAAAAACATGGATATAGCTATGATAGGCTGTGAGGATCAACAATCAAGTTTTACAGAAAGAACTGTTAATGTTCCTACAATTAATGGAAAAACATAGACATAGATATGGAAGGCTGCAAGTATCAACAATCAAGTTTTACAGGAGATCAATTTACAATTGCATATTATTACCCATGTTAATGTAACAAAGTTGTCATTTGAAACTCTGTTTGTCTGAGGCAGTTATTACTTTAAGTCAATCTATCTGTAGAAGTTGTTACATAAAGTAATAATGTTTGCATATAAAGATAATTTTTAAAAAAAATGTAGTAATTCAGTAAGACTTGTGGGTATATGGTGTTAAAAACAATATGTAGTAAGTCAATGTTCCTACAATTAATGGAAAAACATTACACTGCTATGCAAGGCTGCATGGATCAACAATCAAGTTTTACAGAAAAACCTGCCAATATCTCTTTGATTAATGGAAAAACATGGATACAGCTATATCAATAACAATATGTTTAGATCAATCTGTAATAAGTAAGTAAGTTAATGTTCCTACAATTAATGGAAAAACATTACACTGCTATCGATCAACAATCAAGTTTTACAGAAAGAACCATCGATGTCCCTACAACTAATGGAAAAACATGGATATAGCTATGGAAGGCTGCAAGGATCAAAAATCAAGTTTTACAGAAAAACCTACCAATATCCCTATGATTAATGGAAAAACATGGATACAGCTATATCAATACCAATATGTTTAGATCAATCTGTAATAAGTAAGTAAGTCAATGTTCCTACAATTAATGGAAAAACATTACATTGCTATGGAAGGCTGCATGGATCAACAATCAAGTTTAACAGAAAGAACCGTCGATGTCCCTACAATTAATGGAAAAACATGGATATAGCTATGGAAGGCTGCAAGGATCAACAATCAAGTTTTACAGAAAAACCTGCCAATATCCCTATGATTAATGGAAAAACATGGATACAGCTATATCAATAACAGTATGTTTAGATCAATCTGTAATCGGTGGGTGATGTCAGTGAGTATTACATCAGCTGTCTTTGCTTCCCAGGGAATTTCCTCATATCCATTGTAGGCTGGGTCACCCTGAGAGTCCAGTCAAAACAGAATAAAATAGCTGTCTTGTAGGGGATTCCAACACACAACCACGGTGCAACAGGCCAGTGTGCTAGCCACTGCGTCGGGACCATGTAGAACTCAACACTGCGTAGGATAGATGTGAACACATGACGGTCCTGTATCATAAACTCTTACATTCAAGATAGATGAGGACACAGACTGCTTGCACCAGAATGTCTTAAATTGAAGATATATGGGGACATAGCTCTTGGATTATTGCCCTTTGATCAAATGCTTGATATTGATTTAGCTCTAGGATTCTTGCCCTTTCATCAAATATTTGATATTGATCTACCTCTTTGATTCTTGCCCTTTCTTCAAATATCTGTTTTTAACTCTTGGATTCTTGCCCTTTGATCAAATATTTGATATTGATTTAGCTCTTTGATTCTTGCCCTTTCATCAAATACTTGCTATTACTCTTTGATTCTTGCCCTCTGATCAAATATTTGATATTAATTTAGCTATTTGGTTCTTGCCCTTTCATCAAATACTTGCTATTAGCTCATGGATTCTTGCCCTTTGATAAAATACCTGATATTGATTTAGCACTTTGATATGTCCCCTTTGATCAACTACTTGATATTGATATTTACATGTTGTAATAATTGATTAGCTTTGTTCAATACAAAGTGTTTTTTCTATCTGTCCCTGGAGGAGGACGCATTTTAACCGTGACCCAAAAAAAAAAAGTTGTATAAATGCTTTAAATGGCTTTAGAAATACTGCCCCGCTAATATTGGTCTCCCATCCTTAATGAGTTCCTCAGCTTTTCATTACGAAAAGGTCCAATCTGCTAAAGTTCTTACCATCTGTGAAGATTTATATTAAGCTTTTCTCTGAGTTCTGCGATATCTGTAGAAAGATAAGGTTAAACAGTTAAATAAGACAGCCAGTACAGAAACAGAAGCAACAAACATCTTTTTGTTTAATTCTTTAAAATTTTCAATATCCTGTTCAACCATCCTGTGTTATAATTGGGATATGTAATTATATGTTGTACATAGTTTAGCATTCTTTTTGTGTATACATTTTCATAGGTATTGTTTTTCAGCATATGTTATATTGATCTATAATGTATGTAAGAGACATTATCTATCTTATAGTTGTGAATGTTTATACTGATCACTAGTTAACAACCAAAATGTATCGGATATGAAAATATCTTATCTTAACTAACTTTGGTGTGCTGAAAATTAAAATGACATTAAAAAATGTTGATTGGCTCTAGTTGTCAAAATATATGCTACTAGTTTAATTAATTACGGGTCAGTTTATATACATGACGCAACTGTTGTGGGCAATTGTATAATTTTTAATGACCAATAAAAATGTAACAAGAAGTTAATGATGCAATCCTACCTATGATTACATCTCCTTTGTGTATAAATATCTTATCTCATATAACATTTTCCATTATTGCATTTGTACTATCAAAAGTATCATAATGACAAATACCTAGGATATGAGTGAACAGCGCAAATTTATGTGATATATGTGGTGAAGTGACACTTCTATCACAAAAATAATTTATGTGATATATGTGGTCAGGTGACACTTCTATCACACAAATAATTTATGTGACATATGTGGTGAGGTGACACTTCTATCACACAAATAATTTATGTGATATATGTGGTGAGGTGACACTTCTATCACACAAATAATTTATGTGATATATGTGGTGAGGTGACACTTCTATCACACAAATAATTTATGTGATATATGTGGTGAGGTGACACTTCTATCACACAAATAATTTATGTGATATATGTATGTGGTGAGGTGACACTTCTATCACACAAATAATTTATGTAATATATGTATGTGGTGAGGTGACACTTCTATCACACAAATAATTTATGTGATATATGTGGTGAGGTGACACTTCTATCACACAAATAATTTATGTGATATATGTATGTGGTGAGGTGACACTTATATCACACAAATAATTTATGTGACATATGTGGTGAGGTGACACTTCTATCACACAAATAATTTATGTGATATATGTGGTGAGGTGACACTTCTATCACACAAATAATTTATGTGACATGTGGTGAGGTGACACTTCTATCACACAAATAATTTATGTGACATATGTGGTGAGGTGACACTTCTATCACACAAATAATTTATGTGATATATGTATGTGGTGAGGTGACACTTCTATCACACAAATAATTTATGTGATATATGTGGTGAGGTGACACTTCTATCACACAAATAATTTATGTGACATATGTGGTGAGGTGACACTTCTATCACACAAATAATTTATGTGATATATGTATGTGGTGAGGTGACACTTCTATCACACAAATAATTTATGTGACATATGTGGTGAGGTGACACTTCTATCACACAAATAATTTATGTGACATATGTGGTGAGGTGACACTTCTATCACACAAATAAAATATAACTAAAGTAACTAAGAAGGTGCTGGTCTCCCTGGCGAATGAGTTAAGAACGTTGTTCGTAATCCTGTATACCCACATACGAAACACAGCTGTACAAAATTTGGCAGCAAATCGCATCACGCTGGTTACTTACGAAGGTATGTGAGCCGGTCATTCAGAAAGTAATGGCGAACTACTGAACGTAAAACTTGCCAAGACATCAACAGCAGCTGAAAAATGCTGGTGTTGACTGTGATGTCCTGTAAAAGGATATGCGAAAAAAAAAAAGAAAAGAAATTGTACAGTTTGTATTTTGGCTGCAGAATAGGAGATTAAGATAAGAGCTGGGCGCCACACATATGCTGTAATACATGTGCAGCACATCTTAAACTGTAGTGGTGTTTGTCCAACAACAATGATGATGATAATTTATTTCATCCAGTGGGGTTGAAAGTTTGCAGCTGTGAGTTCTAAAATGGCTTTGACAATGTAGGCAAAGAATGCTTGATGTTCCTGGAGGATCTTCTGTGGTGGTATTTTGGCCCAATCTTTTTTCACAGCTCTTGCAATCCTCTTTGCTTTGCAAGTGACTAAACCCTTACGTAATTTTGTTAAGCCATGAATTTCGGTCTTTGGCAACCATCTCGCATGTATCATGATGAAATCCAAAAGCTTTGAGCGAAATCTTCAGTGTCTATAAAATGTTTCCTTTGTCCACCATGGGATCGTTTACCAAAGTGCAGCTCACCATAAAAAATTCGTTTAGGGAGCCTGTGATTTGGCATACGAGTCAGGTAACCAGCCCATAGAATCTGATTCTTCATTAGAAGTGTGGATACTGGGCATTGACGCCCTTTCTAAGACTTCATTGTCTGGGATCTTGTCTTGCCATTTAATCTTCAGTAACTTCCTAAGGCAGACTGTGTGGAAGTGGTTTAATTTCCTAGCGTGTCGCTGGTAAACACTCCAGGTTTCAAAAGCTTGTGAAACTGTGGTTGACTAGCAAAAGGCAAGCTGTGCCTTCTGTAGTCCCAATGATTTGAAGAGAGTCCACTTATCATCTCAGCAGCTGTTTCTTTTGCACAGTCCCTCCAATTGGAAAGGCATAAGAAAGAAGAAAAAATAGAGTCTGAAATATCCAAACATCCCGTCTGCAATATGTCCAGTACCACATTGCAATGACCTATCAGTTCCCAAAGTGCCAGAATCATTTTAAGCTGCTTCCACTGTTGAAGAAGAGGACATTAGTGGTCCAGAACCATCAACCTGAAGCGACCCAGATTTTGAGCAAACTACATCCACTATGCCACACTTAATACCCCAAGGTGAACTGAATGATCTTGTAAGAGATCTGAATTTACCGAAGAACAAGGCGGAGCTTTTGGGTTCCAGATTGCAACAGAGGAATCTCCTGCCAAAAGATGTTAGAATTTCTGTGTATAGGAACCACCAGAAGCCGCTTGTTACATTCTTTTTTAACGAAGGTGACAGTTTTGCATGCCACATTTCTAGTTTAATGGCAGCCATCACAATCAATTACAAACCAGAAGTGTGGAGGCTTTTCATTGATTCATCCAAGATGAGTCTTAAAGCTGTTTTTTAAATAATGGTAATGTGTTACCATCAATTCCAATTGGTCACACAGTTCATATGAAAGAAACTTATGAAAACATTAAGCAGCTTTTGAAGTGTATAAACTATGAAAATCATCATTAGTCACTTTAAGGTGACTAATTAATGGTTGCTCTTTTGCTTGGACTACAGGGTGGATACTGTTGCTTTCTCTGTGAGTGGGATTGCCATGCACGAATTGACCATTACATCAGGAGACATTGGCAAATAAGGCAGTCATTGCAGCCTGGCAGTAAGTACGTTGAAAAAACAGCACTTGTCGACACCAGCAAGATTGTTGCCCCCCTTGCATATTAAGCTGGGTCTCATGAAAAACTTTGTCAAGGTAATGGAGAAAACAGATGAGGCTTTCAAATAACTCATCAGAAAATTTTGAAGACTCAATGAAGCTAAAATAGGAGAGGGAGTATTTGTTGGTCCGTAAATGTGAAAACTTCTTCATGATGATGAGTTTCTTTGCGCGTTGCATGGGAAGGAAAAAGCAGCATGGCTAGCATTTAAGTCAGTGGTGGACAATTTACTTGGAAACAACAGATCTGATAATTTCAATGAAATTGTAGAAAATCTCCTTCTGAAGCATAAGTCTTGGCTGCAACATGTCTTTGAAAATTCATTTTCTGAATTCTCATCTGGATTTTTTTAAGTCAAACTGTGGAGCTGTCAGTCATGAGCATGGTGAACGATTTCCCCAGGACATTACTGCTGTGGAGACAAGGTATCAAGGCAGTTGGAGTCCTTCAATGCTTGCTGATTACTGTTGGACTGACAATTGACATCGACTGACTACAAGAAGCAATCTCCAAGAATCTCCAAGGCCAGCGCGGCCTTTGGCAGACTGTACAAGAATGTATGGGACAGAAATGGAATAAGCCTGCAAACAAAGCTGAAAGTCTATAAAGCAGTTGTATTATCCACACTGCTATATGCTTGTGAAACCTGGACTGTTTATCAGCGACACGCTAGGAATTAAACCACTTCCACACAGTCTGCCTTAGGAAGTTACTGAAGATTAAATGGCAAGACAAGGTCCCAGACACTGAAGTCCTAGAAAGAGCGTCCATGCCCAGTAGCCACACTCTACTAATGAAGAATCAGATTCGCTGGGCTGGTCACTTGACTCGCATGCCAGATCACAGGCTTCTTAAACAAATTTTTTACGGCGAGTTGCGTTGTGGTAAACGCTCCCAAGGCGGCCAGAGGAAACGCTTTAAAGACACTCTGAAAATCTCACTGAATGCTTTTGGAATTCATCATGACACCTGGGAGACTGCAGCCAGAGACCGAAATTCGTGGCGTGCATCATTACGCAAGGGTGCAGTCACTTGTGAGGCAACCAGGACTGCAAGAGCTGTGAAGAAAAGACAGAACAGAAAAACCACTGCAGAAAATCCTCCTCCAGAAACGTCAAGCATTCTTTGTCCACATTGTCAAAGAACATTTCGAGCCAAAATAGGCCTTATCAGCCATCTTAGAACTCACGGCTCCATACTTTCAATCCCACTGGATGAAATGAATGGTCATCATCATTCTTGATGGACAAACGACGACGATAAGAAGCAAGCAAAGAAAGTTCGAACAGAGACTGAAAAAATTACAGAATGGGTTCACATGTGCCTTTATAAAACATTATATGTGAACTTTATACAAATTTGTTGACTAGTATTCATATATTATATATAATTAAGCATTCATTTTTTATATAATGTAACACAGATATAATTTTTCAGCCAGATCATTGATAATGAGTCCTTCTTCCGAGGACTTTGACCTGGCACATGATGATGAGTGAATGTCCTGGTGAAGAGATAGATTGATCTACAAAACCCATGATTTATAGGCTATTCAAATGTTTTGAATAACATAAAACATCGAGATGTTTTTTAATATTTTGCATGAACATAACATAGATGGGAAAGATCATAGGTTAATATCATGATCATTTGCCTTCACAGCTGGCATAGATGCTCATGTATTTCCAAAAATCTCCATCTGTGGTTCTCTGGATCAACTCTGCTGATGATATTCTTCCTGCAGTTCCCTCCGTGTCCTCCCCAACCACTCAAACTATTCACCTGTCACTAATCCTCTTTTCCGTGTTTCAGGTATAGTTCTATTTCACTTGCCCCGTGTGTTCCAGAGGTAGGACTTTCTTGTTATGCAATGATCAGATTTTCTCAATGTATATCATATCCTCATCTCATGATTCACAGGAATCAGCTAGCTCTCTCCCAAAGCTCCACATCAGTGATTCTGTCAAACCATTTGAATCCCATTCTTTGTAAGCACCAGTTATTGAATATAACTGACAGCTACAGATCAGAGAATGGTTGCCAAAGACCTCTGAGATGATTACCTGATTCAGAGCCCAGAAATCGACACTCAGGTAAAGTTGTCGGCTGCCGACAGTTGACTGTTATCTGAAGGGATATATTGGGGCCTGTAATCAACATCAAGAAAGCAAATGTTATCAAATAAAAATACACTCTTCTCTCGTTCGATCACAAGCAATACACCATCTGTGATTTATTATTCTTCATGTGTGCCAATCAATTGGTTATTCTTTATATGACCACTCAATTGGATATTCTTTATGTGTACCACTCAACTAGATATTCTTTATGTGTACCACTCAACTGGATATTCTTTATGTGTACCACTCAGCTGGATGTTCTTTATGTGTACCACTCAATTGGATATTCTTTATGTGTAACACTCAACTGGATATTCTTTATGTGTACCAGTCAACTGGATTTTCTTTATGTGTACAAATAAACTGAATATTCTTTATGTGTACCACTCAACTGGATATTTTTTATGTGCACCACTCAACATAATATGTGTAACTTAACCTCTTGTGTTTCATCAGAATATACTAAGGAAATCTGGCAGTTCATTTGTTATTTCCAAAATGTGATTTTGCCATTATGAAAATAATACTTTGATTTTGTTTATCGTTATGACCCCAACTACAAAGCTGGTGTGACCTTCTGGAACTGAAAGAATTAACTGAAATAAATAATTATAGTTTATTATTTATCCACCATGGCTAGTCCATCTACTATGGCTGGTCCATCCACTGTGGCTGGTCTGACCAACATGCCTGGTCTATCCATCACATCCCAGGCATTAGAGTAATTATCTAAGTAAGAGAGGGTTTCAAATCAAAACCTTAAAAGTGTGACAGAAATTACAATAACCATGTCACTGTTATTAAGGATGCTAAGAGTGTTAGTGAATGACATCACGGTGCAGACGAAAATGGTGATGTTATAAGGACAGTTTAAAGATGACCGCCCCACTTTTGACATGCACCAAAGAGGAGCAGCATTGTGTTATCTGTTATTTTATCAGTGAAGGGGTGAAACCAATAGAAATTCATCAGCAAATGAAGTTCAGTATGGTGATGCAAGCCTGTCAGTCCAACAGGTGTATAAGTGGAGTAGGAAGTTTCAAAACTGTTCGGTCTGATGAAGAGGTACAGCAGGTGGTGCTTGAGTGGCTACACACATGACCAAGAGAATTTTAGTCTACAGGAATCCAAAAACTTTAACAGTGCTGGAGTACTTGCAATGAACACAGTGGTGACTACACTGACAAATGATACATTTGTTCTTTACTTTTTCAGAGCATATTCAACCCCCCCCCCCCCCCCCCCCAAAAAAAAATAAATAAACAAAGCACATTTAAGGTTTTCATTTGCAGCCCCCTCGTATATTCATTATGTGATCCATGCCTTCAGATTTATAATTAATGTTTTCAAATCACACATGAATGCTATTTGGTCACAAAACTCGCATCGCAACACTCTGCAAACACCCTCAGGTGCTCACTCTTCCTCAGTAGATATCAAAGGGTGTGTATCTGATGACACATCTGTCTCTTCTTTTGACTGCATGTGTCCTCTGATGTCTGTCACAGAGACATGACATTATGCCTGTCACATCAAGACTGTCGTTCTTTCACCCCCCCCCCCCCCATGACCTCTACCCTGTTCAACCTCCGAGGTCCAGACAGTGCCCAGGAAAGTAAAGCTGGAAGGTATGATACTGACCACTGCATCTCATCATCATCATGTGCCATGTCGATAAGCGTGGGTGGTCGTGTTTCGCATCATACATGATCACTAGAGTCGTGGATCAGCTCTGTGTTCTTATCATGACCATACCACATGGACAACAAGTCATTCAGGGATTTACTTCTCTGCTTTCCCTTCTAATCTTCCCTGCAATCTTGCCAGTTGTCACCAAGCTCTCTAATTTATTTCTTCATGTAACGCTGCACTGACTGAGTGCTGATTGGTCTAGACAAATATAGGTGTAGCACCATCCGCCCAATGCATCTTAAGTCGCGTATAAGAGTCCTGACATTGCTGATTACAACTGACAATGGCAACAGAAGCAATGTCAAACCTTTTATGTATGACCTTAAATCATCAACTGACAATGGCAACAGAAGCAATGTCAAACCTTTTATGTATTATCTTAAATCATTACAGTGTGACTGAGCAGATAGGCAGGTTCAATACCTACACATTTGTTGTTTTTTTTAAATGTGTTTTCATATATCACAAACATTCAATAACTGGTGCCTGTGCAAAACAGTGGGACCAAAATGGTATGACAGAATCACCATTGTAGAGCTCATGGAGAGTTATCTTTTGTGCATATCCTTTACAGTATGTCACAGTCAACCCCAGCATTTTTGGGATGTTTGTGATTCCTTGACAAGTTTACGTTCAGCAGTTTGTCATTCTTTATGAACAAACAGCACTCATACCATTTTATGAAAACCAGCGCATGATGGCTTGCTTCCAAATCAGCTACAGCTGTGTTTTGAATGCAGTATGCGGGATTGTGAATCACATTCGTAACCCCTTCACCACAGGTCTATTCCAAAAGCTATTCATCAGTTTGTTGAAGCAAATGATCATACGATATATTACATGTTTAAGAGTGACTTCCCCCTTGCAGTGGCAGACTTAAGTGAACCAGCATATTACATCCAACTTCTGAGATCACTGACCTAATGCTATTCTCCGATATGTTGAAGCAAATGTGGGGTGCTCAGGATCCAGGATCCAGCAGCTGTTATCTATCTCTCTCATCATGTTCCAGAACATCTGGTGTGACTGCACTGCTGCCTCAAACTGCTGGAAGGCATGCTTCAGCCTTGTCTGTAATACAACAAAGGAAACATGTCACTTTTTAAATGACTGGATATCTTTTACAATACTCACAGCCGTGGTATTGTAGATGCTAGAAGCTCTTATGCTGACCCAATGGTCATGGGTTCGATATGCAGCTGGGCAGATTCAGATTTGTAAAAACTGACTTGTGCTCCCAGGCTGACCCAGCCTAAAATGTGTACCCATAATTCCCCAGGAAGTAAAGGCAGCTGGCATAACGCCGACCCATCACCCACCGAGTGCTGATTGATCGATAAAACTGTTGGTCTATAAAAATGTGAGTCTAGCACTGTAAGTTCGATGCAGTTTACAGCGTGTATGCATCCTTTACTTTACTGATAATTCACAACAATCATCATCATCATTTCAATTATCACAATTCTTGATATCTTATAAATTGTGACTTATACAACTGTTTGGGTAGGGGTTGATACATGGTTGCATTTAGAACTACTATGAGTGTTTATGACTCACCAAACATGAGGATGAGCTGAGGATCCATACATGGCTTGCATGAATCCCACGATTAACTGAGCTGGGCAGCCAGTGGAAGGAGTCTAAAGATCTGGAATGGGACTCATTCTGACTGGCATTCAGCAGGGACACTTCAGGTTAGCCAGGTAGGGAGAAAGTGGCAAGAGTGGCAAGTCTGAATGCCTGGTGCCTGAGGTATGGCACATCACCATGATCATGTGCCATGCCAATAAGCATAGGTGATCATGGTTTGACATCTGACACAATCCCGAGTTGTGGATCATGGTTTGACATCTGACACAATCCTGAGTTGTGGATAATGGTTTGACATCTGACACAATCCCGAGTTGTGGATAATGGTTTGACATCTGACACAATCCTGAGTTGTGGATCATGGTTTGACACCTGACACAATCCAGAGTTGTGGATCATGGTTTGACATCTGACACAATCCCGAGTTGTGGATCATGGTTTGACATCTGACACAATCATGAGTTGTGGATCATGGTTTGACATCTGACACAATCCCGAATTGCGGATCATGGTTTGACATCTGACACAATCCCGAGTTGTGGATCATGGTTTGACATCTGACACAATCCTGAGTTGTGGATCATGGTTTGACATCTGAAACAATCCCGAGTTGTGGATCATGGTTTGACATCTGACACAATCCAGAGTTATGGATCATGGTTTGACATCTGACACAATCCCGAGTTGTGGATCATGGTTTGACATCTGACACAATCCCGAGTTGTGGATCAGCTCTGTGTTCTTGCCTTGATTTATACAACGTGGTCAAGTCATCCAGATATTTATCTGTCTGCCTTCACCTTGCTCTTTTCCTATCAATCCCAGTTGTCATAAAATGTTGCAGTTCCTGTTTGTTGTCTGCAGTCAATACTGTATCATCTGCATATTATGGTTCGAACATTCCATATCCCTAATTTAAGTCATAATAATCTTTGTCACTCAGTCGTCTGCTGGCGGTCTGAAGTCCCAAGGTGCACATGACTATCCCTACCAGGCGAGGCTATTCCTCTGTGAACTGACGAATCATGACATTTTATGCATCTTTAAAGAAGGTAGTTTGCCATAGCTTTTTCTCTTGGCAGTGACCATACTGGTCAATCACCTTGCCCAAGGGTGTCCCATCGGCTGGCAGAGGGGAAGAGAATCCTTACTTCTCCTTTGTTAGGGGATACTACTATCCCACCACTCAAGAGGTGTGGTACAGGGTAATCCTTTATGCACATCACAACAGCTTTCACTTTCCCCCGGGCCTGTGACCGAAGTCGCCACACCACACACTAAAGTCGAATGTCCTGCTGCAGTGACACCTGAATGCCACCATCTTTACATGTATCGTGCTGGATTCTCTGCACATTTCTGATCTGTTTAGTCTCAAATAACACTTCTTCTTCAGCATTCCGAGCCACTGAGGTTCTTTGCTGCAGATACAGTTCGTCTCCATTCGTCTCTCTGGTTGACCTTCTCTTGCCAGTCGTCGATTCCAAGTGCTTGTAGGTCTGTATATATATTATCTCTCCACTGTCTTCTTGGTCTACCTCGGGGTCTACAGTAATTTATTTCCTGAATGTAAGCAAGTTTTGTTTCCCCAAATAACACTGCGTAGAAAAATAAAGGCTAAATCAGAGAAATAAGACAGACAAAAAAATAAATAACTAAATACATATACTATTCAACTTTTCATGTCATCTAGAAACAAACCCACACCTTCCAGACAAGAAAGTACTTAAGATTATGTACTGTAACTACGACAACCCAAGATTCACTCACCTTCTCAGACCAATGAAAATCAAACTTTTCTGGCAGGCTGGTGTCACAAAGTGGAGGATGTGTTGAATTCTGCAACAGAATTGTTTGAAATCTGGCAATCATGACTAAACTTTACACTGATTCTAAAGAGGAAGAGAGATTGATCAGGAAATATTAAAGAAATCAGTCAACCAAGCTGCAGAAACAACCATCCCAAAAATAAAGATTATAGGACGCAAGAAATGGATAACAGAAGACATCTTAAAACTCATGGAAGTAAGAAGGAATAACAAAAATAACAAGGAAAAATATGAAGAGATTCACAGGAAAATTAGGAAGCTATGCATAGAGGCAAAAAAAAAAAAACATGGCTTGAGGAAAATTGCAAGAAAATTTAAAACCAACACAACACCCAGAATACCAAATTAATGCACAAAAGAATTAATGACATCACTAACAAAAGAACACACACATCAACGAGTTGCCTAAAAACCAAAGATGGCAAAATCATAATAGAAAAAGATCAGATTTTACATGCGTGGTCAGATTATGTGAAAGACCTTTATGATGATACAAGAGAAGAACATGATCTTCAGAATAATAATGAAGAACCATCAATTTTGAAGATGGAAGTTCAGAATGCTCTTAACCATATGAAAACTGGCAAGACTCCGGGTACAGATAACATCACAGTAGAAATGATCAATGCCTTAGAAGAATATGGAATAGACCAAGTCACCAGACTGCTGAACACAATATCCGATACTGGAGATATACCTCCTGAATTATGTAATTCTATATTTATTGCAATCCCGAAGAAATCAGGAGCCTTGGAATGCGATCAGCATCGAACAATTAGTATAATGAGCCACATCACGAAGATTCTGATGAGAATTATCATGCAAAGAGTCAGGAAGAAAATACAACCCAAAATAGGAGAAGAACAATGTGGGTTTGTAGAAGGCAAGGGCACAGTAAATGCAGTGTATATACTGAGAACAGTAATTGAACATTCTATAGAAGTAAAGAAAGATCTATATCTTTGCTTTATTGACTACACAAAAGCTTTCGATAAAGTGAGACATGTCAACATGATAAGGATGCTTGAAGATCTACAAATTGATGGACAAGACCTTAGACTTGTAAAAAACATATATTGGAAACAACAAGCTGCCATCAGAATTGATAACAATGTAGGTCAATATCAGCCTATTAAAAGAGGTGTGAGACAGGGATGTGTAATGTCTCCAGATCTTTTTTCCCTGTACAGTGAAAATATTTTCAGAAATATAGAAGATATGGAAGGAATCAACATTGGGAGGCGATGCATCAATAACATTAGATATGCAGATGATACAGTCTTGATTGCAGACAATGAACAGGACCTGCAAAATTTAGTAGATGCAGTTGTTGCTCACAGTGAACAACTAGGGTTAGAAATAAATATTAAGAAGACACAGATTATGGTCGTCACTGGAAAGAAGGAAATACCACAATGTGATATACGAGTAAATGGGCATATTCTTAAGCAAGTGAATCGAGACTGTTATCTCGGCACAGTCATAACATCTGATGGGAGATGTCTTGAAGAGATTAGAACAAGAATTGCCATTGCTAAGGTAGCCTTTTGCAAGATGAAAACCGACGTCTTGAAATAATATTTCCATATCGGACAATGCATCAAATCTGTTCTTTACTTCTATGTTGAATATATCTTTTATTTCCGCACTCTTCAGTGCCTGTAGATCAAATTTTGTATTTCTTGGTGGTGAATATTTGACTTTCTTTAATTGTATATGTAAATGGCTTAAGATTAATCTATGGTCACTGTAGCAATCTGCGCTTGGCATAGTTTTTGCGACTTTTAAGGCATTTCTAAATCTTCTGTTGATGAGAATGCAATCAATCTGATTTCTGATCTTATGATCAGGACTCCTCCATGTCCATAACCTCCTTGGGTGCTGTTGATACCAGGTGTTCCAATAATCAAATCATGTTCTTTTGCCCACTGTACAAGCCTGCAACCTCTTTCATTCTGTTCCCCTAGTCCATAGTTGCCCACTATGCATCCGTCCTGTTGATTTTCAAACTTTAGCATTCAAGTCACCCATTATATTTACTTCAGAATTCTTGCATTTCTTGAAGGTTTTATCTAAATCATTATAAAATTCATCAATGCTGTCATCACTACTGTCTGCTGTTGGTGCATAAACTTGTATGACGTTGTCATCAAAAGGTCTTCCACTCAACTTCACCAGTAACACTCTGTCTGATACAGTCCAATATCTTTTGATCGATTTTGCTCTCTCTTTATCCATTATAATTGATACTCCTCGCTGTTGTTTCTCTCCACCAGAATAGATTATTCTATATTCCTCAGATGTTATAATGCCCATTCCTGTCCATCTGGTCTCACATATACCTAAGAGGCTAATATTTAATCTTCTCATTTCATTCTTAATGTTATCAAATTTTCCATCCCCACTCATAGTTCTTACATTCCAAGTTCCTACTTTCAATGTTGATATTCTTTTGCACTCAGACGCTTGATGACAGTCTGGAGTCACCTGGTGCACACACTCCTATGGAGCACCCATTTACGCCGTTTCTCTGATTATCGATAAGACTGCAGTACATGATATTCTTGGCATCTGTAAAGAAGGTAGTTTGCCATTGCTTTCCTTCCTAGCAATGACCATACTGGTCGATGACCGTAGCCATTGTCTCCCAAAAAAGAGATCATCTGCCTACCGTCGTGAAGCTGGAGACCATAACCTACAACTATCTGTTCTTCAACTTCATCCACCACCTGCACCCCTGGCTTCACGTAACCCTGATCGGAGGGCTAAATGGGTACTCCACCTTGCCCAAGGGTGTCCCGTAGGCTAGCGGAGGGAAGGAAGCACCTTACCTCTCCTTTGATAGGGAATACCCCTACCCCGCTACCTACATTTTTCTTAGGATGAAGTAAATTCTCTACCAGTCTGCTAGACCAGTCACAGGCTCCTTACCTACTTAACCCTTTTATCGCACCAAATGGATTGAGTTCGAGTGTCTTCTCGCTCAGCGGTGACGACACTTGTGTGCCAGACAGAGATTAAATTTCTGAATTCAGCCAAACATGGGCAACTTGTGAAGAGAAGATGGTTGACATGATATTGAGCACATCCTCCACTGAGTTCCACTTGAGCTATAAAATATGGCTCTGGCACCATGCACCCAATAGGCCTTAACGTGTGTGAAAGGAAAACGAAAACACAAAAATTATGGTATGTTTCTGCTAAAGATATCAAGAAATACCAGTCGAATTCTTCTTGTAGGCTTTCAACATGGGTAGGGGAATTTTTGGGGGCGCTCACTCACTTTGAACTTTGCGTGTGGATTAGCTTTCCCTATTAACAGTGTCCCTCGCCATTCAGAGTAAACCCACTCCGACTTCAGAGGTACTTGTAATTTATGTCCCCAAGTCAAGGACGACAGGTCAACATTTTTAGTCCAACTAAAATCAGCACACCGGATATTTAAGAACATGCATTCTTATCCATATAGCCATGCCGACCTGCGGTGGGGACATTATATATATATATATATATATATATATATATATATATATATATATATATATATATATATATATATATATATATATATATATATATATCTTATATATAAAAGGCGATCTCTGTCTGTCTGTCTGTCTGTATGTATGTATGTCCTTTATTTGTTCGCGAACGGCCCATCCGATTGAGATGAAATTTTCTACACGCCTTCCTTTCATTCCAGCGCTGCCAACTGTGATATTTTGTTAGTGTGAAATCGCCTGCTTACTCAGTATTATTTCATTTTTCAGTTTTCATTATAATTTCATATATCTCAGGGGACCTAACTCCATAAAAGTTATTTCAAGGGGCACAACTTTTCTGTATAACTTATAGTCATATTGTGGCATCGTTTTCAAAGATTTATAAACTCTTTGTCCATAGTTATGTACCGGCATATGAGTTATAATAAATAATGATACAATCTGTAAGGCATTTTCAAAGTTTTCATAAAAATAATGCACAATGCATAACATTGTAACTCATCTTTTTTTGCTTAAGAAGTTACTGTAGTCATGCAGGTGATTAGAAAGAGTTTTCATTAAAAATAATGGATGGTGTGTGGAAGGACATTCTTTTAAGTTACTTTTTTTGTTGTATGAATTTAATGAGAACTTATATGACTACTTATATGAATTAAATGAGATGCTCCCCACCAGGGACTGGGCGAAGCCGGACAGGGTCAGGCAGACAGATAGACAGACAGACAGACAGATAGACAGTCGGGAACAGGAACTTATATGACTACTTATATAAATTAAATGAGATGCTTCACACCAGGAGCTGGGCGATGCCGGGCCGGGTCAGACAGACAGACAGACAGACAGACAGACAGACAGACAGATAGTCGGTAACGGGAACGTATATGACTACTTATATGAATTAAATGAGATGCTCCACACCAGGGTCTGGGCGAAGCCGGGCAGGGTCAGCTAGTATATATATATATGGGCATGTTCTAAGTGCCAAGACGTCACATACGTTAAGCAATATCCAGATATTCTACATATGTTTACACAGTTTTACACAAAATGAAGTTTTCGTGACTTGTACCAACCTGCTTGTTGAAGGTCAGCCTCAGACTGTGCCATCTGCCTGCTGGGTCATGAAGACCAAGCTCAACACATGAGAAACTTTCATCGATGTTTTTTATGCTGCGGTAAACAAAAACAAGTTAACTGAAATAACATACAGCCCTCACACTGACTGTAATATATAAGATTACAGTACACAGGTAATAAAATACAGCCTCCACACTGACTGTAAGATATAAGATTACAGTACATAGGAAATAACATGCAGCCCCACACTGACTGTAAGATATAAGATTACAGTACATAGGAAATAACATGCAGCCTCCACACTGACTGTAAGATATAAGATTACAGTACACAGGAAATAAAATACAGCCTTCACACTGACTGTAAGATATAAGATTACAGTACACAGGAAATAAAATACAGCCTCCACACTGATTGTAAGATATAAGATTACTGTACACAGGAAATAAGCTACAGCCTTCAAACTGGCTGTAAGATATAAGATTACAGTACATAGGAAATAACATTCAGTCTCCACACTGACTGTAAGATATAAGATTACATGATAAATTCTAAAAGATGTCAACATGATCATATGCACAAACGAACATGATAAATTCTAGAAGACGTAAACATGGTCATATGCACAAACGAACATGATAAATTCTAGAAGATAAAAACATGAACATAAGCACACATGAACATGATAAATTCTAGAAAATTAACCCTTTACAGGTCACAGCGGCCAATTCCGGCCGATGCCATAAAACGATCGTAGCGTCCGATTCCGGCCGATACTATTATGCATTGTAAAAACGCGATCTCTCGGCTTTCCGACACTTCCGATGGCTACTTTCGCTTTCGCCGACAGCTTGACAATGTGGCCGCCATTTGTAAATGCGATAGTATGAATTTGAACGGACTTTTACGGACAATTTTTTATAGTTTTCGGGATTTTTATGCTGTTTTTCAAAATGGATTTTGGCGATTCTTCAAGTGATAGCCGAGATTTCGCTAGGTTCAATTTAAATGACATTAAAGGGCACGAAGTTGACTATTAATCGGCGCTAGATATCAGTGCAAAGCGTTACTTTGCATTAGCAGACTGAGTCGGACTTTAAAGAAAGTGATTATGATTCTGAAAATGTGTTTGTAAATTGCCGTATAGATGACGGAAAATCACAAACAACATGCCGTATTTCGTAAATATTTGTGTTCATATATGGATTACCGACAACAATCACGTGAGTAACATATTCTGCATGCTTTTCCCTTCATTGTGTTGCTTATTTAACTAAAATCGGTTGACTAACACCTTATTTGTGATGTTTTCACTAACGCGACCCGAAATTTTACCGAACCTGAAAAAATCTTGCCCGTTCAGGGCTAGAAAATGGACAAGCGTCTGCCCTGTGAAGGGTTAAGAAAATTAGCCTTTGTCTTAGAGGTCAGCATAGCCAAATGGACAAGAGCGCTCACTTTTAAACTTCCAGTGTGCTATGGCAAGGTAGCAGGTTCAACCTCTACACCGGACAGCTGGACTAAAATTTTGACTTCTCATCCTTGACTTGGGGACATAAATTACAAGAACATCAGAAGTCAGAGTGGGTTCACCTGATGCGAGGGGCACCGGTAATTGGAGAATCTAATCCCACAAGCAAAAATCAAAACAGTGCACTAGAAGTAGGAACACGTGTACGGACTACGCTTGAGTTCAAACCGAGGGAATCAACAAAAAAAAAGTCTGTGTCTTGTCATTAAAAGGTCCATGTCTTGTCATTAAAAGGTCCGTATCTTGTCATTAAAAGGTCTGTGGCCACTGACTTTTACAATTCATTATCAAAATTACTTTTCCCATCCAAGCTCCTGGATTTGCTGCAGGATGTGTGAGCTGTGCTGTAGCCATACTTCAGGCTCTGCTTGCCAGTTTTTCAAACATCCTTCCTGGCAGAAAAGAACAAGAAAACACAATAAATGTGGGAATAAGAGGAAGATGGGAATGAATAGAGTTAATACAATTATTGTCAGAATAAGAGGAAGAAGAGAAGGAATAAGAAAACATAATTATTGTGGGGTTAAGAGGAAGGTGGGAAAGAATAAGAAAAAACAATTATTGTGAGATTAAGAGAAAAATGGGAAAGAATAGGAAAATACAGTTAATTTGAAATATAGAGAAAGATGGAAAAGTACTCAGTTTATGAGAAACTGAAAACAAGACCTGTCATTTAGATGTGTGAATAGTCAAGTTATAGCTAACAATTCTGGTGTGTGAGAGAGTTATCAGTGAAACCTACTATGTGTGTGCTGTCTCCTGTGGTTAAAGTATAGAATATTGTAGGGAAGAAGGAGGCGGTTGTAGATGGAGGGAGGTGACAGATTGTAGAGGTAGAGGACTGTAGATGTAGTAGATGGTAGAAAGGTAGCAGATAGAAGAGAGGTAGCAGGTAGCCCATCCATCCATCCATCATGTGCCATGTCGATAAGTGTGGGTGGTCATGTTTTGCCATCTCACTCGATCACCAGAGTCGTGGATCAGCTCCATGTTTCTGTCTTGACCATGCCATGTGGCCAAGCCAACCAGGTATTTACTTCTCGGTCTTCCCCTTGGCAGGTAGTAGAGAGGTAACAAGTAGTAGAGACACAGAACGTAGTAGAGAGATAGGCGGTAGAAGAGCTTTAGGAGGTGGAGGTGAGATAGGAGGTAGTAAAGTAGAAAGGTAGCAGGTAGTAAGTAGAGAGGTTGTAAATAGTAGAGAAATAGGAGGTAGTAGAGAGGTAGCAGATGACTGAGAGATAGAAGGTAGTAGTGTAGAGAAGTAGCAAGTAGAGAGAGGTAGCAGGTAGCAACTAGAGAGATTGTAGATGGTAGAGAGATAGAAGGTAGTAATGAGATAGAAGGTAGTAGAGAAGAGATGTAGCAAGCAGAGAGGTAGCTAGTTGAGAGGTTGTAGATGGTAGAGAAATAGGAGGTAGTAGAGAGGTAGCATATGGTAGAGAGCTAGCAGGTAGTAGAGACGTAACAGAGAGGCAGTAGATAGTAGAGACGTTGCAGGTAGTAGAGAGGGGGACATATTAGAGAGGTAAGATAGTAAATAAGTAGCAGAGAGTTGGAAGATGGTAAACAGGTAGTAGAGAGGTGGAAGATGGTAAACATGTAGTTGAGAGGTGGAAGATGGTAAACATGTAGTAGAGAGGTGGAAGATGGTAAACAGGTAGTAGAGAGGTGGAAAATGGTAAACATATAGCAGAGAGGTGGAAGATGGTAAACATGTAGTAGAGAGGTGGAAGATGGTAAACAGGTAGTAGAGAGGTGGAAGATGGTAAACAGGTAGTAGAGAGGTGGAAGATGGTAAACAGGTAGTAGAGAGTAGAGAGGTGGAAGATGGTAAACAGGTAGTAGAGAGGTGGAAGATGGTAAACAGGTAGTAGAGAGGTAGAGGATGGTAAACAGGTAGTAGAGAGTAGAGAGGTAGAAGATGGTAAACATGTAGTAGAGAGGTAGAAGATGGTAAACATGTAGTAGAGAGGTAGAGGATGGTAAACAGGTAGTAGAGAGGTGGAAGATGGTAAACATGTAGTAGAGAGGTAGAGGATGGTAAACATGTAGTAGAGAGTAGAGAGGTAGAAGATGGTAAACATGTAGTAGAGAGGTAGAAGATGGTAAACATGTAGTAGAGAGGTAGAGGATGGTAAACAGTTAGTAGAGAGGTGGAAGATGGTAAACATGTAGTAGAGAGGTGGAAGATGGTAAACAGGTAGTAGAGAGGTGGAAGATGGTAAACATGTAGTTGAGAGGTGGAAGATGGTAAACAGGTAGTAGAGAGGTGGAAGATGGTAAACAGGTAGTAGAGAGGTGGGAGATGGTAAACATGCAGTAGAGAGGTGGAAGATGGTAAACATGTAGTAGAGAGGTGGAAGATGGTAAACATGTAGTAGAGAGGTGGAAGATGGTAAACAGGTAGTAGAGAGGTGGAAGATGGTAAACATGTAGTAGAGAGGTGGAAGATGGTAAACAGGTAGTAGAGAGGTGGAAGATGGTAAACATGTAGTAGAGAGGTGGAAGATGGTAAACAGGTAGTAGAGAGGTGGAAGATGGTAAACATGTAGTAGAGAGGTGGAAGATGGTAAACATGTAGTAGAGAGGTGGAAGATGGTAAACAGGTAGTAGAGAGGTGGGAGATGGTAAACATGTAGTAGAGAGGTGGAAGATGGTAAATATGTAGTAGAGAGGTGGAAGATGGTAAACATGTAGTAGAGAGGTAGAAGATGGTAAACATGTAGTAGAGAGGTGGAAGATGGTAAACATGTAGTTGAGAGGTGGAAGATGGTAAACACGTAGTTGAGAGGTGGAAGAAGGTAAACATGTAGTAGAGAGGTGGAAGATGGTAAACATGTAGTAGAGAGGTGGAAGATGGTAAACAGGTAGTAGAGAGGTGGAAGATGGTAAACAGGTAGTAGAGAAGTGGAAGATGGTAAACATGTAGTAGAGAGGTGGAAGATGGTAAACATGTAGTAGAGAGGTGGAAGATGGTAAACATGTAGTAGAGAGGTGGAAGATGGTAAACAGGCAGTAGAGAGGTGGAAGATGGTAAACATGCAGTAGAGAGGTGGAAGATGGTAAACAGGTGGCAGGGAGGTGGAAGTTAGCAGAGGTTAAAAAAAAGCATAGGCTGCACTACTTACAGCAATGAGAACAAAGTCCTTCAGGAATGCAACAAGATTCTTTGATTTCTGAAGTCTCTGAAACAGTAAGGGATAACAAAATATTCAACAACTCATCAAAAGTGAGATTCATCTTGAGTGATAACTAAGTTCATCCCCTTCATTTCCATATGTTCTACTTAATTGATATTTATTATTTCCTGAACATGTTACAACAATGAAAGCAGTGCCAACATTGAAGATGAACATATCTGGTTCAAAAATCTCTGCAACTGTTTCACTCATCATCATCTTCCACTTTTGACATCAAGCCTCTCTGCTACCTCCTCTACACCCTGGGCAGGAATGGTTGACATTCCAGTGTCTGATGGGTGGCAATTGATAGTATCATCTCATGTCATAACAGTCATTTACTGCCAATATAGTACCTTGCGATGTATGGCAAGGGGGGTCTTTGAGCCTGAGGAATTAAGGTCACCTGGCTAGTGCAGTCGCAGCGAACTGTGCAGGTTAGGATTTTCTTTTTGTCCCCACCAGAAAAAAATCCCACACCTTACCAAGGATTCGAATTCGGGTCTCCCGAAGGCGAATCCGGCATTCTAGCCACTCAGCCAGCCGCTCCTCATCTCATTGTAACTGTACAATATCTTTGATGTTGTCAATCCATGTTATTCTCTTCTTGCTATCCTATCAGATCTTCTTTGATATAATACCAATGCTGGTTGTTGATAGTGCTGCATTCTAATGATATTGCTAAACCATTTGATCTTCTGTCTTGGCACAATATGTTGATCCAACTGTCTGTCTGATTTTTAAAAAGAACAGCATTTCTTATTCTGTCTCAGATAGTTAAGTTGGCAACTCTTCTCAGGCATCTCATCTTGCAGGTATTAACTTTGCCTAAGTGTGATTTGCATAATGTCCAAGTTTGATAGCATAAGGTTGGAGTGAATATGCTATTTATTATCTATTATTTTGCGGACACAGGTTTATTTAGATGTTTCAGTATCGGTGAATGTAAGCGCACTTGCTTTTCGACATATGAATTAAATTTCTCTGTCTATTCTGCTACCTTCTGTGATCATACTTCCTGAATATTTACATTCTTTAACTTGTTTCACTAATATATTTAAAAACATACACAAACTGTGGTCCAGATTCCTAGACTGTGAAAGGATAAAATGAACAAGACAGATAACACAGAAAACTAAAGACAGTTCTTGGAATGACAAAACATGAATAGAGTATTACCTGATGAATAAGACTGGTCTTATGACACAGTTTGTGTTGCAGGTTCCATTCACATTCCAGCCTAGCTGAAGACAAACCTCCGCTGTTAGGGACTTGTAGACTAATTCTGTAAGAATGACCCTGAAGATATTTTCAAACACTAATCACCAATGGGACAAGATTATGTCTCCTGGTGTAATGATCCATAACTAGGATCCATAATGAAACATCCATAACTAGGATCCATAATGAAACATCTATAACCTCTCTACTACCTGCTACCTCTCTACTACCAGCTACCTCTCTACTACCAGCTACCTCTCTACTACCAGCTACCTCTCTACTACCTGCTACCTCTCTACTACCAGCTACCTCTCTACTACCTGCTACCTCTCTACTACCTGCTACCTCTCTACTACCTGCTACCTCTCTACTACCTGCTATCTCTCTACTACCTGCTAACCCTTCTACTATGTCTCTACTACCTGCTACCTCTCTACTACCAGCTACCTCTCTACTACCTGCTACCTCTACTACCTCTCTACTACCTGCTAACCCTTCTACTATGTCTCTACTACCTGCTACCTCTCTACTACCTGCTACCTCTCTACTACCAGCTACCTCTCTACTACCTGCTACCTCTCTACTACCTGCTACCTCTCTACTACCTGCTACCTCTCTACTACCTGCTACCTCTCTACTACCTGCTAACCCTTCTACTATGTCTCTACTACCTGCTACCTCTCTACTACCTGCTACCTCTCTACTACCTGCTAACCCTTCTACTATGTCCTGCTACCTCTCTACTACCTGCTACCTCTCTACTACCTGCTAACCCTTCTACTATGTCTCTACTACCTGCTACCTCTCTACTACCAGCTACCTCTCTACTACCTGCTACCTCTACTACCTGCTAACCCTTCTACTATGTCTCTACTACCTGCTACCTCTCTACTACCTGCTACCTCTACTACCTGCTAACCCTTCTACTATGTCCTGCTACCTCTCTACTACCTGCTACCTCTCTACTACCTGCTACCTCTCTACTACCAGCTACCTCTCTACTACCTGCTAACCCTTCTACTATGTCCTGCTACCTCTCTACTACCTGCTACCTCTCTACTACCTGCTAACCCTTCTACTATGTCCTGCTACCTCTCTACTACCTGCTACCTCTCTACTACCTGCTAACCCTTCTACTATGTCTCTACTACCTGCTACCTCTCTACTACCTGCTACCTCTCTACTACCTGCTACCTCTCTACTACCTGCTAACCCTTCTACTATGTCCTGCTACCTCTCTACTACCTGCTACCTCTCTACTACCTGCTAACCCTTCTACTATGTCTCTACTACCTGCTACCTCTCTACTACCTGCTACCTCTCTACTACCTGCTAACCCTTCTACTATGTCTCTACTACCTGCTACCTCTCTACTACCTGCTACCTCTCTACTACCTGCTAACCCTTCTACTATGTCCTGCTACCTCTCTACTACCTGCTACCTCTCTACTACCTGCTAACCCTTCTACTATGTCTCTACTACCTGCTACCTCTCTACTACCTGCTACCTCTCTACTACCTGCTAACCCTTCTACTATGTCTCTACTACCTGCTACCTCTCTACTACCTGCTACCTCTACTACCTGCTACCTCTCTACTACCTGCTAACCCTTCTACTATGTCTCTACTACCTGCTACCTCTCTACTACCTGCTACCCCTCTACTGCCTGCTACCTCTCTACTACCAGCTACCCCTCTACTACCAGCTACCCCTCTACTGCCTGCTACCTCTCTACTACCTGCTACCACTCTACTACCTGCTACCACTCTACTACCTGCTACCTCTCTACTACCAGCTACCCCTCTACTTACCTCTCTACTACCTGCTACCTCTCTACCACCTGCTACCTCTCTACCACCTGCTACCTCTCTACCACCTGCTACCTCTCTACCACCTGCTACCTCTCTACCACCTGCTACCTCTCTACTACCTGCTACCTCTCTACAACCTGCTACCTCTCTACTACCTGCTACCACCTGCTACCTCTCTACCACCTGCTACCTCTCTACAACCTGCTACCTCTCTACTACCTGCTACCTCTCTACTACCTGCTACCTCTCTACTACCTCTCAAAAGATCCATAACACATTCTTTCAGGTGCAAATATTCTGGAGAACAAACATGCAAACGTGAAATGTGAGCAGGCAAATGTGAAATGTGAACAGGCAAACATGAAATGTGAAGAAACAAACGTGAAATGTGAACAAACAAACTTGAAAGAAACTGAATAAAATAAACAAACAATGCAACTCAAGTGATGAACTTGTGCTAACATATTTTAATTATTTATTTGGCATTTGTCTGCCTTGAACTCAAGCAAAGTCCGTACACGTACTACTACTTCTAGTAGTTGCCACTACTTCAGGTGCATGAGAATGATTTTGCATGTGGTTTAGGTTTCCCTGTTGCCAAAGCCCCCTGCTATCAGGCGAACCCACTCTGACTTCTGAGGGACTTGTAATCTACGTTCCCAAGCCAACAAGAAATCAGCTGAAGTTAGTGCTAGAAGGCAAGAACTGAACAAAGATTAAAAAGCTTATTAACTCATAAAATCTCAATCGGCTTAGTACCATCTTTGTCAATAATGAAAGCTTTTGTTTTATTTACGTCTACATCCAAGCCATTTTCACTGGTTAGTTTTTGTACTTAATTTACTATTTCTCGAAGATTCTGCTCTGCAGATTTTAAAAAAAACAACAACACATCAACTGAGTATCTACTGTTTTTTTAATTGATTTTCCACCCATTTTGAATCCTGTTCAAAATAATCTCTGTATAAATATGAAACATGCATCGAGATAATACACATCTATGTCTCATACTTTTCTTTATATCTATAAGAGATGCTGTACACTTTCTTGCCCTTACAGTTGCTGCTTATTTCAAGCATAAGGTTATTATTAATATTCCGTCCTTGCCATTGATAGATACTTTACCAAGGCATTTTTTATGGGATACTGTATACAGTGTCATTTTGTAATCTGTGACAAAGAAGGTATATATTCACAGAAAATAAAATCACCAGATATAGTCTTCTATTAGAGCTGAACTCTTGAAATAATTAAACTTAGAAACAGAAAGAGCACTGACGGGCATTTGTCAGACGATGTCATCCACCACGAACAGGAATTTCATGCTTGCAGAACCAGACAGCTCACTGTACGTTTTATGCTTTCTCTATACTTAGTATACATTTCTTAACTTCTTCTGATCAATTCTTCTGTCACTTTTATCTTGCAATGGAGTACAGTCTCCACCCACTCACACTGGAGTCCTATTCTTCTGATCAATTCTTCTGTCACTTGTATCTTGCAATGGAGTACAATCTCCACCCACTCACACTGGAGTCCTATTCTTCTGATCAATTTTTCTGTCACTTTTATCTTGCAATGGAGCACGGTCTCCACCCACCCACACTGGAGTCCTCGTATACTATATTCTGTATATATTTTTTTCTATTCTATATATATATATATATTCTATTTGTCTCCTGCAGCTCCCTCCAGTCTTCCCATATTATTAATCTCTGTCTGCCTGGCATATGATACCACAACATCCAGCTTAAGAATGGAAGTGGAGGCAGTCACTGCGGCTCTCCGCTGGATGGAGAATATGACACACACACACATCGTGATTGTAACTGACTCAGAAAGCATGCTGACGAGGGTGAGGACGGGCAGACTTCGTGCGGAGTGGCTTGCTTCGCTTCGGAGGTCACGGGTGACAAGAATCGCCTGGATCTTTTCTCCGGGGCATGCCGGTGTGCTGGGAAATTAACAGGCGGACAGATTGGCTGGCTCTGCAGAACTTGGTGGAGTATTGATACATGACAAGGCAGACGTGGTTGCGGCCTTGTGGGAGCACGTGCACACCTCGGAGGAGCAAATGGATTACCATGGTCTGGCAAGAATGAGACAACGAGGAGTGACGAAGGGATCTGGCCGACGCTCAACGCTCAGAGGAAAGGCGAGACAGACCACGGACTTATAATCAGATTGCTACTGGTACTATTAATGTTGGAACTCTTCGCTGGCTGCTGAGGATGGGGACGGAGCACTTATGGGAATGCCCCGAATGCTGTGATGTAGATTTCTAAATCAATCAATCAATCAATCAATAATCTCTGTCTCTAATTCTCTTCTCTTGTGGGTTTGGTCTCCCGCTATTTCTTTGGCTTTGTTGGTTACAGAATAATGATGATCTATTAATACTACTATCAGGTTTTCTCAATGTGTGTCCTTCCTAGCACTATCACCTTTCTCTCATCTCTTGATTCACTAGGATTTGTTTAGTCTGTCCCATGTGCTTCATATCAGCCATTCTATCAAAGCATTTTATCCATATTCTGTTTTTCACTTTATTCTTGCCTCAAAGGATATAATTAATTATATATACACAACCCACTGCATCAAGCCTATGATAGCTAAAAACATATTAAAGATAGCTCTACACAAAAACATAGAAATATTAAACAATATAACATAAAAACTACTATATAGGGGATATGGGATCATCTTGATATACGACAGTTTGTAAAATGGAATTATACCTGCCACAGAGCAAAATCTGGGTTGAATTGTAGAGACCAAAGTGCCCATGCAGTATGATCACTCTTTCGGCCTATCTAGTTCACTCCAGAGGAAAGGTAACACCAATATGTCTGGAACAAGACAAGCTGCAGAAACTGCCAGATCAGCAAAGCAATGCTCTAACTGTTTGCCTGTCGGAGCTTAAATCCTAGACCAGTTGCTGACCAAAGCTTAGGACCTGGTCTCCCCTACCATCACATTTAGTCTTTAGGTTGCATTTCCTCATACTAATGTTAAGCTCATACCCTCCCAATTGCGCTCTTTCACCCGAAGCTGTGGGGTGTTTGTGGGGTACATTGTGGGGTGTCGGGTTTGGTAAATGCCGCCCAAGAATCAGTGCTAACAGAAAGTAGGTAGTACCGTCTACTGGCATACGGTAGCTCCATCATATCTAAGACCTTACTCATACTCAGTGTGACATATTGACACCTCTCCTCCAAGTATGCTCCTCTGGAACAAGACAAGCTGCAGAAACTGCCAGATCAGCAAAGCAATGCTCTAACTGTTTGCCTGTCGGAGCTTAAATCCTAGACCAGTTGCTGACCAAAGCTTAGGACCTGGTCTGCCCTGCCATCACATTTAGTCTTTAGGTTGCATTTCCTCATACTAATGTAAAGCTCATACCCTCCCAATTGCGCTCTTTCACCCGAAGCTGTGGGGTGTTTGTGGGGTACATTGTGGGGTGTCGGGTTTGGTAAATGCCGCCCAAGAATCAGTGCTAACAGAAAGTAGGTAGTACCGTCTACTGGCATACGGTAGCTCCATCATATCTAAGACCTTACTCATACTCAGTGTGACATATTGACACCTCTCCTCCAAGTATGCTCCTCTGGAACAAGACAAGCTGCAGAAACTGCCAGATCAGCAAAGCAATGCTCTAACTGTTTGCCTGTCGGAGCTTAAATCCTAGACCAGTTGCTGACCAAAGCTTAGGACCTGGTCTGCCCTGCCATCACATTTAGTCTTTAGGTTGCATTTCCTCATACTAATGTAAAGCTCATACCCTCCCAATTGCGCTCTTTCACCCGAAGCTGTGGGGTGTTTGTGGGGTGTCGGGTTTGGTAAATGCCGCCCAAGAATCGGTGCTAACAGAAAGTAGGTAGTACCGTCTACCGGCATACGGTAGCTCCATCATATCTAAGACCTTACTCATACTCAGTGTGACGTATTGAAACCTCTCCTCCAAGTTGTCAGCATAATCGCAAGATCGGAAATTCATGCGCACCTTTTTGAACCATCTAACACCTTACGACACGCATAGATCAGCTCTAAAAATAGCAGGTGTCACGGGCAATCTAAAAAGTCGCTTAAAAGTCGACAGGGTTGACTTCATTGCACTGGGTTTTACCCCATATGGCTCAGTCTCTTTCCGCAGCGTGGAAAGCATCGCACCAAGCATGAACTCCGTAGCTCTAGTGATGACCCATAGGAGTCTCCGAAAAATTTCACTCATGAACCAAAGGACACGGCCCAGAATCAAACCCACAACCTTCGGAGCCCGAGTCAAACGGATTGACCACTTCGCCATGGAGACTCCCGCCACGGGTTAGGGTTAGGGTTATCTAGGACAAAATAGCGTTTCAAGGGAGACAGCGGATTGGCTATTGAGCCCAAGCTCGATTCTAAACGCTTGGCGGGGCCGACACGAACGCTGACCTGCGCACTCTTCAACAACAGTCTATTCTGCAAACTTCTATTCTGTGTGTGGTGAAGAACCTTGTGCATTTCCTCGGTCCTTGGTAAGCCTACCCCTCTTTGATTTGTCTGACGATGTTGAGGAATGGTTAAGGTAACACATGTTTGTCCAATGTAGTAAGAATGATGTTGTGAAATTAATGCACTGATAAGAATTCTCGGAAATGTCCTGCAGACCCAAAAATCGTACCTCGCTGACTATCTTGCAATGCTATGCTTCAATTTCTGCTGAATGCTAATCCATTCCACTATTCTAATGCCATTTAATGAATGCATATCATGCACCTTCATCTGAGATGCTACAGGGAGTAATCTTGTTCAATGCACTATTTATGCATTTTTCAACATGAAAACTTATGCACTCTTCTCTTGCTAGGGAGATTGTCCTAGGAGTTGGGCTAACCCCGCTCCTGTGCACTTGATCAATGCTATTCTCCATCTATGCATTATCTCCAAACAACGCTGTGGGTGAGAGAGAGAGAGAATGCAATATTTTTCCTCATCTAATCTTGCTCGGTCTTGCAGCCGGTCTCTGTGGCTAAGGGCTTACGAACGAGGTTTGTGAGCCCATATACCTGGGTTCGAAACAAAGCTTTGCTGGTTTTTTCGAAAAAGGTATAGGAGCCGGTCGTTCAGAAAGCAATGGAAACTACTGAACGTAAAATTTGCCCAGGAATAACGAACAGCGAAAATGCTGGGGTTGACTGCTACGTCATGTGAAGGACATGCAACTTTTAAAAAAATCTTGCTCGTGTGTGAACGGGGAGAGATGAAATACATGTTGCATGTCCGGTAGACCGTTGCACTTAAGCCCAGCATGGTACCTATTGCAGTGGGTTAATATTTACATTCAGTGATTGCAAATGCTTCCGGAGTAAAGAACATACTGCATTTGTGACGAACCTAGTGCAAAGCTTATTTGTGCAGAACAGGGAAGGCCTCAACCCACTGTTGCCTGACAACAGGAAGGGACAGATTTTGCGTTCAGGCTTATGAATAGAAGGATATGTGTGAGAGAGACGAATATCTGTTCTGTGTGAGAGAGACGAATATCTGTTATGTGGTTATCACATTATTTTATGTGTTCTTTGTACATGAAAAGAATCTGTATGATTTCATTTTGTGAATGTCTCACATGGAATCTTGATCAATATTAATTCATGCACATGAACTATGTTTTTTCTCATATTGTGAGTGTCTCACATATGGTTTTACGAGGGTAAGTTAATAAGTAAGTCACAAATGGCTGTAGAAAAAAATAACTAACTATGATAACAACTTGAAACCAGTTTATTTTTGTACATACATTGTCCCTTTATTTCTCAACATAATTTACACCAATATTGATGCACTTATCCCATCATTTTCGTGTCAGGTCTTAGTCTGATATGACTGAGCTACCGTATAACAGTAGACGGTACTACCTGCTTTCTGTTAGCTCCGAACATTGGGTGGCGCGTACCAAACCTGACACCCCACATTGTGCCAATGGCTTCGGGCGGAAGAGAGCAATTGGGAGGGTACAAGCCTTACCCTGGTGCGAGGAAATGCAACCTAAAGACAAAATGTCATGGCAGGGCAGACCAGGCCCTAAGCCTTGGTTGGTGGCTGGTCTAGGATCAAAGCTCCGACAGGCGGACAGTTAGAGCATTGCTTTGCTGATCCGGCAGCTTCTGCAGCTTGTCTTGTTCCAGATGTAGAGGTGTTACCTTTCCTCTGGAGTGAACTAGGCAGGCCGAGAGAGGGATCATGCTGAATGGGCAACACATGATCTCTATATTTTAGCCCAGACTTTGTGCTATGGAGAGGCAATAACTCCATCCCTGGTCTTAACCGGTCTCGGAATCAAAGTGAGAGGTAACTGTTACAGGTTATAAGTCCTTGTCAATTGGTGTAGACATGGGGTGCCACGCATTGCCTCTGACGGTGGGAGACACATACAGGTGTCACTGATCAGCTACCGAACGAACGAACGAATGAACAAACAAACTTTATTTTCAAAGGGTTAAGAATTGGGCACGCAGGCTTGTCTAACATTCTGCCCTTCTATCACTCTCTTTCATACATTATTTCTTTCACACATCATTAAAGGCTAACAGAGAACAGCAACAATATAAAAGATATGCATTATAAAGGCATGGGCAAAATGCGAGCATCAAAACTACACGACTCAGTAATATTAGATAATGATCTGACACTTGTTATTAGCCATGTGGAATATACTGGCCTACCAAAATGGGACTCGCTGTTATACTAGGGCTTTGTTATTATTATTATTATCTCTATTATTAAGGGGGAAGGTCAGCTCCCGGCCAATTGGGTGCTGATCCACCACAGCCTGCCTGCTTCAATGGGTGCTAGGGGCTGGGACAAAATCTGAATCGCAGGCTATAAAACAAATGCACCAGGTACTAATAAAAAGAAAAATCGAAACCTCAAGCTAAGGCTTGTAACCTGGAACGTGAGAACCATGTGTCCAGGATTTTCCACTGACTTGAACAATATTGACGATGTGAGAAAAACGGCTGTGATTAATGCTGAACTCAATCGTCTTAACAATGATATTGCTGGCCTGCAGGAGACTTGCCTCGCTGAGGAAGGGTCACTCAGGGAAAACAATTACATCTTTTTTGGAAGGGTAGAGGGCAGGCAGAGAGAAGGCAATACGGTGTGGGCTTTGCAGTGAAGAATTCGCTACTGGGAATGATTGAAATTCCAGCAGGAGGAAATGAAAGACTATTATCCCTGCGCTTGGCAACCTCTTGTGGTTTTGCCACCATTATTACTACATATGCACTGACACTCGATTCCTCTGATAATGTGAAGGATTCGTTCTATGAGGAGATAGATTCCGTGATCAAGGCAGTTCCAAAATCTGACTACATTTATATGCTCGGTGATTTCAATGCTCATGTGGGCAAGGACTTGAGTTCATGGCCAGTGTGCCTTGGAAAATACAACATTGGTCACATGAATGAAAACGGGCTACGGCTGCTGGAGTATTGCACAAGAAATGACCTATGTATTACAAACTGCTTTTTTAAAACAAAAGAGCTGCATAAGGTCACATAGAAACATCCAAGATCCGGCCATTGGCACCAGCTGGACTTCATCATCACACGGAGACAACATCTGAACCATATATCATTGACTCGAAGTTACCACAGTGCTGACTGTGATATGGATCATTCTTTGGTTGTTGCAAGGGTGAGACTGAGACCACAGAGAATCTACACAGCTAAGCACAAATCTAGCCCCAGGATTAATATTATTAACACTCACGATCCTGAAAAGTGCTTTCAGTTTCAACAGCAACTTGAAGACGCTTTCATTGATACACCAGAAAATTGTACAGTAAATGAAAAGTGGAGTCAACTTAAGGAGACTTTATAAAACTGCCGTAGGGGTTTACGGCACTATGGATCATAAGAGGCAGGACTGGTTTGCGGCAAACAGCCAGACTCTGCATCCCTTGATTGATAAGAAGAAGATAGCTCTCTTAAGAAACAAGGAAAGACCAACACGTAACACTCTAAGTGAGCTAAAGCAAGCTAGGAAGGATGTGCACAAGGCTGCCAGGCAGTGTGCAAATGATTATTGGATCAAGTTATGTGAGTCCATTCAAATCGCAAGTGATAAGGGAAACATCAGAAGCATGTATGAAGGAATAAAGAAAGCCTGTGGTCCAATGATCAAAAGAAGTGCACCATTGAAAACCTTGACTGGAGAAATCATAACTGATAAACAGCAGTTGGACAGATGGGTAGAGCACTATTTGGAGCTTTACTCAAGTGAGACCAAACTAGCGGATGATGCCCTCAACGCCATAGAGGCTCTACCAACTCTTGACCACCTGGACACACTTCCCACCATAACAGAAGTTAAGTGTGCTATAAATGAACTTGCAAGGCTCCAGGTAAGGATGGGATTCCAATAGAGGCTATCAGGAGTGGGCAAGACACACTCACTCTACAGATACACCAGCTAATAGAGCTATGCTGGCGAGAAGGACAAGTCCCACAGGATTTCAAAGATGCAAGCATCATAACACTTTACAAGAACAAGGGCAATCGGAGCGACTGCAACAACTGTAGGGGTATCTCACTACTGTGTATTGTTGGAAAAGTATTTGCCAGAATTGTTCTGCGCAGACTTCAAGTCCTAGGAGATCAAGTCTACCCCGAATCACAATGTGGCTTTCGACAGAACCGGTCTACCATTGATATGATATTCTCATTGCAACAAATGCAAGAAAAATGCCGTGAACAGAATCAACCACTGTTTATTACCTTCATCGACCTCACAAAAGCATTTGATTTGGTCAGTCATGAGGGTCTGTTCAAGGCACTAAAGAAGATTGGCTGCCCACCAACTCTTCTGTCCATTGTGGAATCATTCCACACAGGCATGAAGGGTATAATCAAGTTTGATGGTGCAACTTCTGAAGAGTTTGAAATCAAGAGTGGAGTTAAGCAAGGTTGTGTACTAGCTCCAACCCTCTTTGGAATATACTTTTCACTTCTACTGAAATATGCCTTTCGTGATCAGGATGGTGGTATATACATTCACTCACGCTCAGATGGCGGCCTCTACATTGCTCAGAGATTGAAGGCCAAGACCAAAATTAGAAGGGTACTGATCAGAGAGTTGCTTTTTGCAGATGATGCTGCAGTTACGACCCACTCTGAGGAAGAATTGCAATGTCTACTATCTGCATTCTCCAATGCTTGTTCTGAATTTGGTTTAACAATTAGCAAACAGAAGACACAGATTATGTCACAATGTGCACATGGGGTACCATCAATCTTTATTGACGACGCCGAACTAGAGATGGTAGACCATTTTACATATCTAGGATCAGTGGTAAATAGCAGATTATCCCTAGATCAGGAAATCAACATCTGGATTGGTAAGGCAGCAACAACAATGAACAGGTTAAGAAAAAGAGTCTGGGAGAACAGGAAGCTTACAGCCAAAATAAAAGTCTTTGTCTATCAAGCCTGTGTCCTTAGTACTCTTCTTGATGGCAGTGAAACCTGGACAACTTACACCAAGAGAAACGTTTAATCAGCTTTCATATGCGGTGTCTACGAAGAATTCTTGGTATTAAGTGGCAAGACAAAATCACAAATACTGAAGTATTGGAAAGATCAGGTTGTGTGACAGTTTAATCCATGCTCAGTCTTCGTAGACTTAGATGGATAGGACATCTTAGGAGGATGGATGATGGTAGAATACCAAAGGACATCTTTTTTTGGTGAATTACAGATGGGTAAGAGATCTCAGGGTCGGCCTCTACTACGATACAAAGATGTGTGTAAGCGGGACATAATTGATACAGGCAATGATAATGCACATTGGGAGCAAGTCGCAGCTGAACGTGTTGCATGGAGGGCAAACATCAGAAATAGAATAAAGACAAAGGAGAAAATTATTGCAGATAAGTTACACACCGAGCGTGTGAGACGTAAGATGGTGCATGATGGTGGAAATGACCATGTGTTCACATCCACCCACTGTGAACGAACATTTACAGCGCGAATTGGCCTTATCAGTCTCATTCGCTACTGCCAAAGGTAAAAGTTAATATGCCTTTTTAAAGCACAAACTATCGTCTGTCAAGACGGCAAGGTGCCAATGTATCCCATCATTTTATCAGTCCTCCCAAACCAGCTGCATAGAAATGCGTGCTCTGTTTTCTAAACCATGTGTTCACTTCACATTCAACTTCGGCATCACTCGTGAAATGTCTCCCGCCAAGGTGGGTTTTCAGTGGACTTAGCCCCTAGCGTTTTCCCGTAAAGTAGTGCATAGCTAGATAAAAAAAAAGTTACGAGGGTGAGTCAATAAGTAAGTCACACAGTTTTGTGGGATGGAAAGTAAATGAAAACAAAGCACACAGTTCTATGTTCTATAGTTTTATTCACACTAATGAGATCACTCCTGTCACTCTATCAACCTTCTGTGGGGGATAAACATCTTGTGATTTCTTCTCATCATTCAACACTTCACACTCCGTAATATTCAAAACTGAAGTCACTGAAAAGCTGTAAAGACAGGAATAATGGGGAATGCTGAAGAATTCAATCAATTGTGCAGCAGAAAAAACTATTCCAAAATTAAAGAAAGTGGGCCGTAAGACATGGATGACTGAAGAAATTTTACAACTAATGGAAACAAGACAGAACAAAAATAATCCTGCCAAATATGAAGAAATTCACAGAAAAGTCAGAACCTTATGTAAGGACACAAAAGAAATAAGGCTTGAGAAAAATTGCATAGAAATTGAAAAACAACACAACAGTAAAAATGCAAAACCAATGCACAAAAGAATTCAGGAGCTTACTAATCAAAGAACACGTACATCAGCAGGCTGCCTAAAGACAAAAGATGGAAGAGTCATAATAGAAAAAGATAAGATCTTACATGTATGGTCAGATTATGTGAAAACCTTTATGACGATAACAGAGACGAACAGTATGTTCAAAATAATAATGAAGGACCAGCAAAGATGGAGGTTCAGAATGCTCTTAACCATATGAAATCTGGCAAGACCCCTGGTTCAGACAGCGTCACAACAGAAATTATTAATGCTTTAGAAGAATATGGAGTAGATAAAGTTACCAGTCTGCTTAATACAATATATGATACTGGAAATATGCCTCATGAATTGTGTAATTCTGTATTTATTGCAATCCCAAAGAAATCAGGAGCCTTGGAATGTGATCAACATCGAACAATTAGTATAATGAGTCACATCATGAAGATTTTGCTAAGAATTATCATGCAAAGAGCTAGGAGGAAAATACAACCTGAAATAGGAGAAGAACAATGTGGGTTTGTATAAGGCAAGGATACAGTAAATGCTGTGTATATACTGAGAACCGCAATCAAACGTTCTATAGAAGTAAACAAAGATCTGCACCTTTGCTTTATTGACTACACAAAGGCTTTCGATAAAGTGAGACAAGTCGACATGATAAGGATGCTTGAAGATCTACAAATTAATGGAAAATACCTTAGACTTGTAAAAAACATATATTGGAAACAACAAGCAATAAGAGTTGATAATGAAGTAGGCCAATATCAGCCTATTAAGAGAGGTGTGAGACAGGGATGTGTAATGTCTCCAGATCTGTTTTCCCTGTACAGTGAAAGTATTTTCAGAAATATTGAAGATATGGAAGGAATCAACATTGGGGGACGATGCATCAATAACAGATATGCAGATGATACAGTCTTGATTGCAGACAATGAACAGGACCTGCAACATTTAGTAGGTCAATACCAATATTTTGCCACAGAAAAGATGCATGTTCTCTTCTTCTTTCATTCACTTGAAATGTATCTATAACTGCAATGTTGTCTCTTGTATGAACATCCCTGTATTTTATAGTTCACTCAGTGGTCCATATAGTTTATCTTCCACTGCTGTTTCTCTAGGCCAGAAGGTTAATCTAGATTTTTGTATTTTGAACAATCTTGGAGTATGTGATCTGCTGTCTGCTGCACTAATCCACATGTGCTCATGGCTGTTTTGCCAATCGTGAATTGTGCATACATGTCGTTGCATAATCTATTATCCTATTCTGAGGCACAGGATAATGATGCGTTCTGGTCTGTCCATAAAGTGGTAATCATCTTGAGCAGGTTTTGGTGGCTTTCTGACTGATTTGATCACTCTATGAACGCTCCCAAAAGTGTTACGTTAACTTGTTTGCTGTTGTTGAGAGTAGGATCATTATAATGTTCAACCTGTGTATTGCTACGTCCAGCCTACATTTGCTTTCATTTGAATGGTTCCAATTATTACTGATTATTTTCTGATTATGGATCTAAACTCTGTGGCATTTTCAATGTTTGCATTGCTGACTGTAACCTTTGGTTGACTTGTCTGTGGACATTATTTTTTTAAAAATCACATTCAGAAAAAGATTTTGGTTTTCACTGTGTCTCTTGCCAGACAAGATTAGGGGAATCAGACCGATTAGCTTTTCTATGATTTCTAATAGCAATGTCTGTTACCAGCCTTTGTGAGTATGGGGGTTGGGAAAGGTTGGAGCATTTTTCCCGGGAGATTTTTAGCGACCATCCAGTCACTTCTGGTTTTTACCTATGTCTGCTTTTGATTTGATGTATTCGAAAACCATGGACAGCCAGAAAGACCAATGAACAAGTCCTTCAAGAAACAAATGAAGATCATAAACTGATTAGAGACATTAGACGTAGACAATCACAATTTTTTGGGCATGTTATGAGAAGAAATGATTTGGAGAACTTGGTGACAACTGGCAAGATCGAGGGGAACATACCAAGGGGAAGACCTAGAAGCAAGTACCTGGATGGCTTGGCCTTGTGGCATGGTCAAGACAGAAACACGGAGCTGATCCACGACTCTGGTGATCGAGTGAGATGGCAGAACATGACCGCGCACGCTTACCGGCATGGAACATGATGGATGGATGGATTCGAAAACCACACATCACAGATCGGGGGAAACAACTCTAATAAATGTTACTGTGGTCTGTCTGCTAGGCAGCAAGTGAATATCGCTTATAACTTTTTTCTCTTGAATTTATTTAAGTTTATTCACAAACAGTAAGATAATTTGTCTTATAAATCCTGTATTTTAAACCAACCTTGACTTTTTTGTTGCATTTTTGAATTCTCCGTTCAATTTTACATATATGTGAAGAGTATTCAGGAAAATAGCAGTCATAACACAAAATTCAAAATGGTGGCGCCCAAACAATAGTACCAGACTATAGCGGACCTGTATTTATTATTAATTAGAATTGGCAATTTAACTTCTAAAATTAAGCAGAATTTTAGGTTTCATTTGTAGCAGTAATTTATCTGTGTACTTGTATCATTTGTCACCCTTTGACATGACTTAAAATAATTTTGAAAGCCAGTTTTCAGACCCGTCTGTAAACCTGTAAGGAGTACTTTTTTTCTTAGCAGCGCACCAGTACATAACTATTTAAATTTAAATAAAATACTGTGAAATAAGTTATGGTTTTTTAAAATGTTAGTATCTAATTATTAATTGCTCACTTTTAGGTACAGAACAGTGTAATTATAGAGCAGAAATAAAAATCAATTATTAGCGAATATTTAACTAATTAATATTTTTTATTTTTTATTTTAATAATTAATTAACTGCTGCTTAATTTATGCATCAGTTACAAACTTATTTTCTTACATTAATGCATGATATTTAATCAACAAAAGAAAGCTGTCGCAATGCAGTGGATACATTAAGACAATATGAGTACTACATTTTCATGAATTGTTCTTTCACTAACGATGAACATTTCGCATGACATTTAATTAATATAAATTGGCAGCTATTTTAAACTGTTAATTAGGTCACAGCACATATCGAAAATTGATTTATTTGGTTGTTTCGAGATTTGAGATGTAAAGATTGAGCACAACCCACAACTGGCAACGCTGAGCGTATTCCGGTACAAACCTAAGGCCTTGTCCATGTCAATTTGGAAGCACTATACTCGAGTTTTGCTCTCTTTTGAGCTCGTCAGTAGTGCATATCCTTGACCGGACCCAGAAACAAACCCCAGATCACTGGCATGTGACGTGGGTGTGTAACCACTGGACCAAGCAGTACATGCTAGACGCAACTAAATTCTCACACTAGAATATCACAATGTCACCCATCGTAGGTTATAGCTCAAAATTTGCCCAATCGCCGTGATTGACATGTCATTCGATGTGGCCCTGAATGATCAGGTCTTCTCAGCTGGCAAGACACCAGGCCGCCTTAAATCCAGCGAGCAATAATCAAATTGATTTATTTGGTTGTTTCAAACGTTCAAACGAGAGCGAAACTCGAATATAGTGCTTCTAAACTGACGTGAACAAGGCTTCAGGTTCGTACCAGAATATGATCAGCGTCGCCAGTTGTAGGATGTGCTCAATATTTACATATTGAAAAGTCTTAAAAGTCTAATGTATTTTTCTCGGAGACACAGAGACTCTCGTGTTTTGTGCAATGCTTTCAGCGGCAGGTCGCCCTGTGGAAAGAGACTGAGCTATATGGGGTAAGACCCGGTGCAACAAAGCTGATCTTCTCAATCCTCTCAACATTCTATCAAAAGAGGAATGTGGCTTTTACTTTCCTGTTACCAAAACACATAATAAAATATACATCTTACCAGGTTTGTTAGCAATGCGACAGACTTTTAATGAATTTTAAAAACAATTGGTGGCCATGTTTAATTGTTAATTAGGTCATGGCACATCCTATTGAAAAATAGATAATACGTCAAGTTAGGCCTCGCCGCCCTGGACGCAATGATATATGTACTATGTTGTCCGTTTAAAAATAAACAAACCGCAGAAATAGAAGGCAAAATTTGTCAGCTTCCAATTTATTGGGCTGCGATAAGAACCACCACATTTACTCAGATACCACTGCACTTCCTGATTTTAAATAACGACACAAAAATATTAATATCTCCGCATAGAATTACCGTACAGTCTTCGTTGAGATACCATTGGATTCGTCTTGTCAAGCTGTGTATGTATCTAAGTGATGATTTCATAAGTAAAAACCCAATGTTTAAATATTAATATTCTATTCTCTACATATGCATATGCTATTTAATTTTAATTAAGTTGCATGTCCTTCACAGGACGTAGCAGTCGACCCCATAATTTTTGCTGTTCGTGATTCCTGGGCAAATTTTACGTTCAGTAGTTTGCCATTGCTTTCTGAACGACCGACTCCTAATACTCCTATACCTTTTTTTCGAAAAAACCAGCACCGCCGTGTTTCGAACCCGGGTATACGGGCTTACAACAAACCGCGTTCGCAAGCCCATTATATTTAAATTTATAATACTAGCAATTTCAGAATTATCGCCCTTTTGGCGCTCTCCTCTTTTTTATTTTGTACTTTCCCGAACTTTTTCCTGCGTCTTCGCACGATGACTTCCGGTTTGACATGGACTGCTATAAGACCAACAAAAACGAAAGCAGTGTGGTACGATCAAAGGGGAAGTTATTCTCATACATTTAGAATTGGTTCTGCTAGCTAGCTGCCAAGTTATTAAACCAAAAAGACGATTTATCTGGATTATATTTGGATCTTTTCACGATTAGTAAGGTAATCTGTCTTATAACTCATGTATTTGAAAATTCCCTTCATTTTTTCTTCCATATTTGAATTCCCCGTTCAATTTTACATAAATATGAAGAGTTTCAACATTCCAGGTGTTTGCAGACGTTCAGGACAAATAAACAAGCCACGGTAATAGAAGGCAAATAATAAACAATTGGCGGCCATTTTAAATTGTTAATTAGGTCACGGCGCATCCTATAAAAAAATTTACAAATATGTCAAGGTAGGCCTCGCCGCCCTGGACGCAATGATATATGGCACAACATTGTCCGTTTAAAAATAAACAAGCCACGGTAATAGAAGGCAGAATTTCTCAGCTTCCAATCTTAGGGCCGCGATAAATCCTGACTTATCAGTTAATTTATCATTGCACTTCCTGGTATTAAATTACGTCACCAGAAAATTCATAACTCCACTTGGAATTAACGCACACTCTTCGTTGAGATACCGTTGGATTCGTCTTGTCAAGCTCTATCTAACTGGTATGATTTCATAAGTAAAAACCCAATTTTTAAATATTGACCAAAATTGCTAATAATATTAATATATTAGTTACAACACAAAAAATACTAACGTATATATTAATGAAACCTGAGTACTTCCAGACACCGTCTGGGGAATCTTGTGGGATGATCAGAGGAAATTCTTCCACAAGAGACATTTCACACCCAACGGCCGGGAAATCTGCAAGAGAATTTCTATTTAAACTTTCAATTTTCTTTCAACGTAGAGGAAACGACCCTCACATTGACCTTTGGCTTTTGACCGTAACCTTTGACCCTAAAAATAAATACTGAAGAGGTTTGTTGGTAAACAATACCAGTTGAGTTGAGTTAAGAACCGACATGACTGCACTCATGACATTCCCATACGTGCTTCGTCCCCTCGTTCAACAGCCAGCGAAGAGTCATACTACTAATAGTTCCCACCGCTATCTGATTAAAAGTTCTCCTGGTCTTCCCTCTCAGTTGTGATATTCTTCCAGAACCCCTGCCGATCCCCCTCAGTCTCATTCTTTCCACATATGGGTTCTCAATCTGTTTCCCCGCCTTCGCCACCTGGTCACACAAGCGCACGACCACTTCCCCCTTGTTCACAGGCAAACTACCACCAAAAGGTGCATTCCCTGCTAGCCTGTCAGCCTGTTCATTCCCCCGTACCCCCGCATGGCCAGGGCAAAATATCCATACAATTCTCACGATCTGTGACCTCTGAAGCGACGAGAGCCATTCCACACGAAACATTCCTTTCTCCACCTTGCTAAGCATACTCTTTGAATCCGTAATGAATACAACGTGTGTTGCAGTAGTCTCCTCTAGCCACCGGAATGCCGCTGTTACTGCCTCCACCTCCATTCTCATGCTGGGGGACGTATTCTCATATGCCAGACTCTCCTTTTTCAAGACTCGCCCATTAGCGTTTGCAATAAAGCCCCAGCCACTACGTCTGTTTCTCACCACTGACCCATCGGTGTAGATGACTATGTAACCATGATGTGTGTTGCTCTGGATCAGCTGTTGCACTTCAAACTCAGTGCGGCCCGCTGCCCATTCTCTGCATTCACGACTCAGTATTATTATTACATTGTGCCAGTCCGTCATGTCTTCCGGAACTTCCACCCACTCTCTTTCACGACTGATGGTGTCTAGATCACACACCTGACTTATAGAAAGTTCTGCCTGTGCCATCCAGGACCTGCCTCGTCTTAGTCTATGACCCTTAACCATATCCAATGCTGCATGCAGCGGGTGATCCCTGTCTGCGGCAACTCTCAGGTACCATTTGGCCTGAAGGACCCTATGCCTATCTGTCATTGTTGGAAGCGCCAGGATATGCCTCATGTATATAATTGGTGTGTCCTTTGTGCACCCCAGGATTAACGCATGGCAGCATTCTGTATGCGCTCCAACCTTTCAAGCTGGCTCTTTGATACTGTCAGCAGCCTCAAACCATACTCAATGACAGAAATTATTAACTGCTGAAAGAGCCTGTACAGCATCCTCTGATCTACCCCAGTTGCTGTCATAGCCCTCAATGCATTAAGTCCCCTACCAGCCTTCCCCACCAAAGCCTCCACATGATCCTTAAAAGACAAACACCTGTCAAAGGTGATACCCAAGTACTCCAATTTACTCTCTCGACTAAGAGGACATCCATTCAACATAATACCTGGGATGTCTGCCTTGACGATCCAGTTATCCAAGGAGTACAACACAACCGATGCCTTTATAATGGCCCCTGCGTCCCTGTACCACTCCGCCACCCTGTTTACCGCCACCTGTAAGTCTTTCACCTGTCTCTGCCCTGTCTGTACACCAGCACATCATCTGCAAATGTCAAGATTCTACCCACACCTGGTGTCTCAATAGCTGCGATTTTGCTGGTGTAGACATTAAAGAGCACTGGGGACAAGGCAGATCCCTGCGGCAACCCAGGTGTAATAGTAATAGTACAGTGGTCAGAAGTCCAGGAACCCATGCGCAGTGCAACCTTGCCCTCATAAAGGACTGCCGCAACCCATCTAACAAGGCAAGGGCAGACCTCCATGTCCAACAGTGTGTGTATTAACCGATCATACCTAACCCTGTTATACGTATCCTCCAGGTCAAGAGCTACCGCCACTGTTTCCTTTTTATCATGAAAGCCCTCATAGACATCGAACGCAAAAGTTGCAGCATTGGCTCAGGTGTCCTTTCCCGGCCGGTAGCTCCCGAGTCCTTGGGGAAGCAGATTCCGACTTTCCAAATGTTGCTGGAGCCTGCGTGCTACTATTTTTTCGAGGACTTTGCCATACGTGTTTTGCAGGGTTATGATTCGGTATCCATTAAGTCTGGAGTGATCCTTACCTGGCTTTGGGAGTGGGACCAGGTAGCTATGCAGCCAATCGTGGGGTATTTCTGCCGTATTTGTGACGAAACGGGAGTCGATACAGTCTGTACTCTGTATTATTTCCCTTAGGTCGGAATAAGCCGGGTTAGTCTCCCTTGATCTGGTGATCCTTGACTAGGGAATTCCCCGGAAAATAGTCCGTGACGTCACATTTCTGGTGACTTCTAGAATACGCTAGAATGTCCTCGGCCCAGTTCGTACGTGGTTTGTTGGCACGTTGGACTCACAAGTGCTAGGAACTCACGAGGTTTTGGAGTTCTCCCTGATCCTTGGGATTTGCGGGGCCCGAGAAGTCCTTGGGGCCGCACACTTAGCTATCCGACTTCAGTCGTCAGTCGGACATCGTCAAGGGTGGCCACAGAAATTCACCGTTGGAGAGATGTCGTTTATCTAAGACAGGGTAGACATCTACAGTGAAAGATTGTGACTCTCAAGATCACAAGGTAATGTTGAATTACATTATAAATTAGCTGTTGTCCGTAAATATACCGCCCGCCGTCTAAAGACGTTTAATCGCCGGCTGAAATAATTATCTCATCGGAGCGCATAAATTGACCGTCGCATGTCTGCATTTTAATTAGCTGTTATTGATCGGTTAGGTACTGTGCTTGTCAAACGCGGCTGGTAACGCCATGTGTTGTGAGCGTGTATAAACACTGTATGTGGATGTTCCATCTGATAATTGTGTAAATCCTATGTTAGTACATTTGATAGAATTGATTTACTGTTAGAGTACACATTATATGCATTATTAGTGATAGGTACGTTATTATCACTGTTATGTGTAAGTAGGTTCGGGTAATTTACCAACTGTGTAGCAGATGTTTTGCCTATCTGGTTTAGCGGTTACATGGTTCTCACTAAACAACCATATTGTGAAAACAGACCTGCCGGCAGTAAGAATGGATGGGAGCAGTTTGAGTAGAACCCAGTCAGTGACATATCTTGGCGTGAGGCTTGATCGTAGCCTGTCCTTCAGAGATCATGTCGATTATGTCATAACGAAGGCTCGAAAAGGTTTGTCAGCAATGAGAGTCATGGCGACTGCCAATATCGAGCAAAGACTGCTAATACTTCTGTTCCAAGGACTTGTACTCTCACGCATCGAGTATGCCCTGGCCATCCTCACTGTCAGCCCTACACAGATTGGAAGACTCGAAAAGGTACAAAACTAAGCCATGCGCATCGTTTTGGGCTGCACGAGAGACACCAGCTGTGTAGCAATGAGATACCTCCTTGACTTCCCGACAATGGAACACAGAATCAAGATCTGGAGAACTCGTGCATACTTAAAAATAAGTGCAGATGAGCAGCACCCTCTGCATGACGCTATATTCAGAGAAAAGGGTGACAGGCTAAAGAGGGGCAAATCATGGATGGGTTGGGCGGAAGATGTCGTCAGACAGGTCTGCAGTCTTACCAGTATCAACCCCGGCAAGGAATGGGTGCCGGTGCCTCCAGCCTTTAAGTGCACTTTCTCCTGCATTATCACACTCGATAGACGGTGCAGAGAGCAGAACCCTGCCGCTGTCAATGCAGAGGTTAACGCGCTCATCTATGAACACTCAGATAGCCCCGAAGTGCTCATCTATACAGATGGATCTGTTGTAAAGCAGCAGAGAAGTGCGTGGGCATTTACAGCCCGTTCAGCGGGCCGAACCGTTCAAGAATCCAGTGGTGCCCACTCTATGACCACGAGCAGCATGACGATGGAGGTGATGGCAGTTACACAGGCTTTCATATGGCTGGAATCACAGCATTATACCAACGTGTGTGTACTAAGTGATTCAATGAGCATGATTCAGAAGGTCGAAGCTGGATCTGTACGTAGACAGTGGACTGAATCGCTGCGGAAGTCTGTTGTCCATAAAGTCACCTTCATCTTCGTCCCGGGACATGCGGGAGTCGAGGGAAATGAACGAGCTGACAAACTGGCTGGCTCTGCACCTCCTGTAGATGGCCAGCCCATGGATCGTGCCGATGTTATTAACGTCCTTAAAGATTTGGCGAAAACAGAGGATTTTGACGTCAGTGATTCCACATCGCTGTCCAGGATGAAAGACCTGGGAGTAAGAATCGGCACAGCCAGACGCGAGAGGTACATCGGGAAAACAAAGTGCCTCGTCAACCAACACAGAACTGGCACTATTAGCCACCGGACGCTGATGCATATGCTGGGGGGGGGGGAGGATCTGAGCACCTATGGACATGTCCGGAGTGCAACGAAGATACCCCAACTGATAACTGATAACTAACAGTGATTACATACTCAGGGCTGTCAGGAAGTTTGACATTCGTTACATGGTGATGCTAGAATACTTTAATAGTGATAAGTGATTGCTTGTTATTATTATTGATGTGTCATTTGCTTGGCTAGCATAGGATGGTAATTTATGTCTTATATCAGTGGTGATATGATTCCGGGAACAAGGTGGTGTTATTTCAGTGGGATGTGCAGGTAAGTATTTGCTGTGTGAAGATGCTAGTGCTTTTCCTCATAGGCAGAAATGTTTTATATTTACCGGATAGCGGTTGATAGAAAGTATTCATGATGCCTAATGTCACTGCTTGTCTACATGCCCGTCTGCTAGTGTGACCGTGCGTGTCCAATCGTGTGTATGTCTAGCTAACCGACTGTTGATTAGGCCTGTCAGACCGACCGTTATGGTGCATGTTCGAACCAAAGCGGTCGTGCGTAACAGGTGGTTGAAGTAACATACCCGACCGATAGCGATGCGGCGCTCTGTAATCGAGGCCGTTGCGTCTATGTAGATCCGAACCCTGAACAGAATGTAGTCTGTCTCTATTATTCTCCTCTACAAGAAACCTGACTATGATAATGGAATACCTTCTTCACTGCAGTGAGGAAGTAGTAGTATCCTCTGTGGTAATTGGTCAGAATTTGAGGGACTAGGAATTGAGATGTGGGGCTGGAAGCCTCGCTAAATTGGATGACGTGGCCTAATTCGGCACGGACCAAGATGCGCTGGATCTACAGTAGCTGTGGGAAAGTGTTTTCGGTGGAGGGCCACCATATCTGTGCTAGACTGCACAGACTTGACCGTCATGGATGAAGGTCACTTAATAAAGGTCTAACGTTGTTCTGGGACGGAGATCCCAGAACAGAAGCTGTTGCTGTGTTCTGAGTTGGTTAATTAAGTTTAACAATTCCTAGTTTATAATTTATTTAATGCTACGTTGATGAATTGTGCGGACGATAATTCATTTATGTTGGGTAGGCATTAATAAGTTAGATTTAATTAGTTTATCCCTGGGTGAAGGGATTGATTAATTGTTGAGCCAGGTAGAAGGAGGATATGTCCGGCTGGGCACCTCCTAGATCAAGTAACCACTACACTGAAAGGGAAGTAGGTGTATTTTCTGGTTGATGGATGGTGGAGAAACAGGAGAGGATTAGCACCAGGCGAAGAATATTTTCACAGAGTCATAGAGTCGACTTTGGTGCTATCGGGCTATCGGTTGCCCAGACGAGTTACTTAACTATACACTGGTGTATTATTGCTTTCTCTTGCAGCCTCATGCCTATACATTGTATTTAAGAGTAGATCAATGATGTTGATGATCACTTATATATATTGTATTGTATATATTACTGAGAGGCATGTATTAATGTGGAGATGCAGTGTAGTCCTAGTTGTAGTTGAGTACTCACACCAACCCCTCCATGTTTCAGGATCTGTTATAGGTTAGATCCGATGGAGATTCAGGAGCTCAACCATAAGCTCCAGGGGACTTGCTCGTTCCAGTGCCAATCCAGATAAGATTTGAGGCGTTACTGGGAGCACTCATCGGAATCTGCCTAAGTCAATACGGGAGAGTCAACTGAGTGAGATTAGCCAGTAGGTCTGGGCTAAGACCACCGTCAAGAGTCCGACGAAGCTAGTCAATCGATCCAGATAAGGTCAGAGACTACAGCGTCTATTGATTCCAACCAGCGAGGTACTGGTACATGTCTCAATCAATGATAACTTTGAGATTTTTCCAGGCAATGAAGTTCAAGTGTTGAAACGAACGTTGACCAGTCAGGACAATGGCCAGTTTATTAAGCTTCCCGCCCGGCTGGGTCGTCATGGGACACATTGTCTACAGTTCACGGAACCGCAAGGGTGAATCAACAGTTGTGATCCTTTTTTGAAGCCATGAACCGGGTCATATGATCGGCAGCAGAGATTTGACATTCTGGTGAACTGTGCAGGTAGTTGATACTTACCGAACTGAGTTGATGGACAGACTTGGTGAACTGTGAGGGTAGTTGATACCTACCGAACTGTGTACGATAGCTACATGAGAAGATGTTCAGTGTTAACATTCACTTGTTGAGTCATGCTATTGTGACATTGTGGTACCATGGAGCCAGTGCTCCAGTTTAGGTTGCTGATAGGTGTTTCTCATTAACTTGCGAGACAGAAGAGCAACCAGGCTCTTGTATATACTAGTGTATTGTGCTATAAGAGTTCTCTTCAGTCGGGGACAGCTAGGATTCTAGTGTCGACCCAGACGTCATCAGCGGAACGTGTGATTGAGTAAATCATCGAGGAAGGATCCTCAAGTGTTGGTGAAGTGTCTGTCAGGCATTAGTCCTACGCCTGACCAGCCCGAGATTGTGTTCACAGTGGGATGAGAAGACTTTGAACGGCACTGTGCCTTGGAGTTCCTTTACACTGGAGGTTGCTCGGGTGAGTCGTTAACTACGACGGGACAGCCTCACGAACTTAAGTCACATGCTCTGTGATGAAGACGGATCATCAGGAGATCTTCTCGTGTACATAATGTCTTCTATCCAGGCTTTTAGCCATCCTTCTCTGAGTTGTAGTTGACGTATTTAGAAATTAAATTGTTGATTTGTTAGCCATGGCTTTGTGTATTAGTATGACTGTTGTCTGGTCCGAGCCCCTGTGGGTAGGAATCCATAAGGGGGAGGGAGGAGTCAGCTGTCCGGGCTTGTGTGGGGCCTTGTAGATGTAAAGTTCTATTGGGGTGGTTAGAGCAAAGGCTGGGGATATTAACTATAGTAACAAACCTGTCCAAGCCCCGGGGGTCTTGTTACAGTATTGATGCTTAGGTTGAAACAAAGAGCCATCTCCTTCAAGTTCCCATCATTTATGTTCCTCATATGGGAGAACCTCACCCCATCCGGACCTGGCGCTGTGTCTTTAGCCCGCTTCAGCACCCGTCTAATATCCTCCACTTTAATCTCAGTCCTCCTTCCTAGTGACCCGTGACAAGGCTTCTCAGACGTTGTCTCTAATAGCCCTATCTTGCTGACCCAACTGTTTTAAAAATCGTGCAAGAAGAGCCTCCCCTTTGTCCTTGTCAGTTGTTATAGGTCGGTTGTTATCATCATAAACGGTGCCATGTTTACCAGGATCGCCTGTCTCTTCATCTGCCGGTGCAGCCTCCAGAATTTTCCCAATGTCACATCCCCACCGACTTCATTGATAAACTGTTCCCACTAAATCCTCTTTGCCTCAGCTGCCTCGAGTTTAAAATCCTGCACCTTAAATTTTTTATACCTTTCAGTCTCTTCCAATTCTATGTCAACTGAATTGGTTGCTCTCCGCACCCTCTGCCAATTCCTTATGGCCGCCCTCCTTTCCCTCCATGAATTCTCGACCGCTGGTGTCCACCATGGTGGTTGGGTAAAGATTCTTCTTGTTGATTTACATCTTCCCTGTGATTTAAGACGTCCCAAGAGCGAAGAGTAGTGGCGATCATAACTGAATGCCCTGCGAGCTCTTATAGTCCTAACTGTGCTGGGCTTAGTTATCAGCACAGAACAGGGGAGGTGGTCACTTCCGTGGTCTTCAAGGACGCTCCATTTTATATCTGATGATATTGGGATCATCTTGGGATACAAGCGCCAGATTGATGGCCGTGTCAGGGTCCCCCGGTCTCATTGCTAGCCCAGTGGGTGTCCCGTCATTTAGACAGACAACAACCGCCTCAAGCAAGGCCTCAGCAAAAGCAGTATCCTGTCTGTTCTCTCCCGACCTGTCCCATTCCTTGGCGTGAGCGTTAAAGTCACCACATATCAGATACCTGGAACATGGGGTGTCCACTAAACCTTTCAACCAGTCCCAATTCTCTCTCTCTCTCTCTCTCTCTCTCTCTCTCTCTCTCTCTCTCTCTCTCTCTCTCTCTCTCTCTCTCTCTCTCTCTCTCTCTCTCTCTCTCTCCTTATATACGATTTCCCATTCATATATATATTTATCAGGTTCCAGCTGTATCGGCCGATTTGTATCTGCATTCCCTGCACCTCTTTACTCTCCTGACCCCACCCACTCATATCTAGTATTGAATGCTGTAAACCGTTCTTGACCACCAGAGCCTGCCCATGTCTTCCCTGCCCAGTTGGGTTGATGTAACATGTATAGCCAGGGAACTTAAAAGAGTTCGTATTCAGTTCTTGTAACATCAGGACATCAAAATCGTAGACCAGTTTCTCCAGTATTGGTCCTCGTTGATTTGCACTACGGCAATTCCAATACCCAACCCGTACATTTGTGAGTCCCAAACGATCCGTTTTCCTTCTACCCCTTCTGGCTCCAGCCCTTTTTTCCTTTTCCTTCCCCCTCTCCCCTACCTCTTCTCCTCCGCTTCATTCTCTCCCCGCTGGCAGTTGTCAAAGGTATCGAGCACAAAGCACATGCTCCTTTGCTTCGGCGATAATTCTTTGTATTATTCATAGGTGGTTAGATATGACGGCAGGATATAATCGGTCACTCTAGTAGAGCCTGCCTGCTAGGGAAGAGGTGGGGGGTGTCCCTCAGGAGTCCATACGCCTGGCGCTGCCCCGCCCGCATACCAGACGTTCCACGTTCACGACCAGCTCACCCGTGGCCATTCAGTCCTCGGCAAGTTGGTCCACCTTAACTTGGGGGTTTATAATCGGAGTTTTCCATCTCCTAGATTGGCCGCTGTAATAGCTAACGGGGCCAATCTACCCGGGGGCAAGAGGTTCCAGCGCCTCATTCCTGGCGAACACAGTAGATACATGGAAACGGGGAACAACACAAATTTCATACAATATATAACAAATAGTATATACTACATAGTTAAAGTCACTACACAACGGAAAAATAACTCTCGCAGGTAGATAGTTGAGCCCCAAACAAAGCAGTGACGACATCAGTAATCTGGCTGACTCCATACATTGAGCTCTGTAGTGCTGAGACAACAACATGACAATGCCTGGGTAAATTACTTTGCAGAAATCTGAACAGATGTTGAGCGCTGCCTGAACATGTAAGTCATATAAATGCTACTTTAGACATATAGAGATGCATCATTACTGAATGATGTAGATGACCGCCACTCATGACATTAATTGATAATGATATTTAGAAATTCAATCTAGACAAATTCCTCAAACATCCAGTGAGCAATAATCAAATTGATTATTTGGTTGTTTCGGGATTTGAAACAGGCCTTTTTTTAGGAGGCCTGGTGTTCCTTGCCAGTGAGAAGTCCTGATCGTTCGGGTCCACATCGATTGACGGATGTCAGTCGCGGCGATTGGGCAATCTTGAGCATAGCCTACTATGGGTAACGTTGTGATATTCTGTTATGATAATTTGGTGTGTCCAGCGTGTGCCGCGGGGTTACACGCCCGCTTCACACGCCAGTTATCCGGGGCCTGTTTCAGGATCCGGTCAGGGATATGCACTACTGACGAGCTCAAACGAGAGCGAATCTCGAGTATAGTGCTTCCATACAGTGTTATTGTTAAAATGGCATATGTGGCTATGAGAATTCGGGTGTACCATGTGAGCCGGGTTGATTTGGTCCTGGGAGTCAGTCTGTGAATGTGGCGTTCACGGACTGGACGAAAGTGGTCCTTATTTCTGGACAGATGAGAATGATGCCACTTGTCATGATGATTTGCAAGACACCTCTCTTATATTGAGACAGTCACATCCACACGGGACAATATCGTTTAGGTTGCATCTGTGACACTTAAGTACTTTTGTGCGCTTCATAGTAGCACGGGGTAATGTATGAAACATATGTTGTAATATGACTGAATCCCTTGAATGAGCTCTGGCAGCTGAAGTGTTTGCCATGTACGTCGTTGGAGGTGGATAAGTAGCCTTACAGTAGATTATAGCACAGATATCAGATTACATCTCAACGTGTTGTCGTGCCCCAATGTGCTGTGGATGGTGACTCCAGGAACGATGAAATCTACCGTCAGTGCTGATGATACAATTCTGGATATGTACACAGACCCCAAGACACGCCCGGATGTCTATTATATTCCCATGATGCATGGGTGATATGATTGTGCACTCCACCTTTGTGGGGTGCAGGCTAATCGGCATTGTCTTGGACCTAATCTGAAGTAAAAAATGTGACAAATCGAGACCTCAGAGACTTGCTGATGCAGCATCTGAGGGAAAAGAAAGACAAGGGATCCAAAGTGGACCGAGTCAAAGATGAGAAAGATGCTACCAATCTTTAAGGGCAACCAAAACCATCAGTTGTGAAAGAAATCTTCGAGAAAAATAGGTTGCCACGGATGAAAGCCATATATGGTGCTCATAAAAAAGCTCTTCCATAAGAATATTTCAGTATCGATTAAAAGAGCCATCGGCGGATATGCCGAAGAGATTTACCTTGCTTGTGCTTGGAGTCAGCAACACAATACTAGGTTTGTTGCTGAAAGACTGAGGAGCTCTATGAAGAGAGTGGGTATCAATAACAGACAACTGATTTGGGAACTCGTTTCTAGGTCAGAGGAGGACCTTCCTGCTATCAAGAGCAAGTATAAACACTTGTATGGCGATTCTCTAAGAGAAGATGTGGAAACTGAAACAAGTGGAGGCTACCAAAAAACATTACTGACAATCATTGATAAAGTGGGTGAGGACAAACCTGAAGAAGAAGAAGAAGATGCAAGTCTTGAAGCAGATAATGAAATCAATGAGTATGATGAAGATGCAGTTAAGCTACACAAGGCAATGGCAGGAAGTGGTACAAAAGAGGAAGTTATCACTGAATTTATAACAAGAAATTCCAACGCAGAAAGACAAACACTTAAGAAAAGGTACTAGGAAATCTACAATGAGGATTTAGTGGCAGATCTTGAAGCTGAGCTTACTGGGGATTACAAAGATGCCATTTTAGCCCTATTGAAGCCTCCTTTGGAATATGATGCCTATTGCTTGAATAAAGCCATGAAAGGTCTTGGAACTGATGAGACTACTCACATTTCTCTGATTTGCTCAAAATCAGCAGCAGACTTGGATAACATCAAAAAATGATGACAATAATACCCCGGCAATAGAACCGGATAAGAAAGATTAATTGGATGAAGATGAAAAACGTTTGTACCAGGCCTTGCGCAAAGCTGGTACAGATGAAGACACAGTTATCGGTATCATTGTCAAGAACTCCCATTCTGTCAGACAGAAACTCAAACAGAGGCACCAGGAACTGTATTACCAGGATCTGATCAAAGGCTTGAAATCTGAGCTGAGAGGGGGGGATTCCGAACAAGCTCTCCTGGCCTTGATGAAACAACCTGCTGAAGTTGATGCTTATTGTCTGCATGAAACTGTCAATGATGCCAACAGAGATGATTCCTTCCTGATTGGCTCTGTTTGCTCAAAGAACAAAACTGAGTTTCGGAATGTCAAAGATATATATAAACAAGCATAAAAGAACGATCTGGAACTGGACATTGTCATGACCACTATTGGATATATCAGAGGGCTTCTACTGCAACTGGTCAGTGGCAGGAGAGAACATAACCCAATGGATCATGCTACTTTGAACATTTATTGCAACATCCCATGATGAATTAAATATGAAAGTCGTCTTGTCATATGCTCGTCCATCTACTGTTACACAACCAGTCATTATGATCGTTGATATAGCAAATTGACCATTATACCACCTTAATGGAATATCCATCCACTGGATGCATGTCATAAGGAAACCTCTTAATTGGCACATTCTTGTCCCCAAGGATATTTTGTGTATGTGGATATATGAATTCCTCTATCCCGCTTGCTGTTCATTGCATTAGACTGAATCAGCAGCAGAATATACTCTGGGGTATTTTGAGATATAATTTTATTCACTAATTTGGCTTTGTTAAAAAAGGAAGCGCTTTCGAAGTAGTAGAAATCTTAGATAACTGTATAAATTATTACTTTCAACGTGCTTTATGCCAGAATCCAGACGAATAGCGCGGTTTTAAGGAGAACATAGTCGTTTTAAATTAGATTTAGAGCAACCATCCCAAACTGTGGAACAGTAATCGAGATGTGATTTGATATAGCATGTATAGAATATTTTTCATGTGCTTTCGTCCAGGAAGTGCTGGATTTTAGCAAGTTGGTAAACTTTTTGTGCTATTTTCTTGGTAGGAATGAACATGAGAGCCCCAGCTCAAATGGCTTTCAAGTAAAAGACCTAGTGTTTTATGTTCATTCACATTAACTATAGGTAACGTGTCCATGCGGAGTTCGAGCGGTGCTCCAGTTATGGCTGGTCTGGTCGTTATTAGCATGGATTTGGTTTTGTTGATGTTAATTTGCATGCGGTTTTCATTGCTCCATCTAGTAAGATTATCAAGTTCCTTTTGTAAAGAATTCTCTAATTCACTACGGTTTTCTTGACTAGTATATTCCCCAGGGACTGGGTGAAGCCGGGCCGGGTCAGACAGACAGACACAGAAAGACAGATAGTCGGGAACGGGAGCTTATATGACTACTTATATGAATTAAATGAGATGCTCCCCACCAGGGACTGGGTGAAGCCGGGCCGGGTCAGACAGACAGACGGACAGACAGACAGATAGACAGACAGACAGATAGTCGGGAACGGAAAAGGGAGCTTATATGACTACTCATATGAATTAAATGAGATGCTCCCCACCAGGAGCTGGGCGAAGCCGGGCTGGGTCAGACAGACAGACAGACAGACAGACAAGCAGACAGACAAACCCCCACCAGGAGCTGGGCGAAGCCGGGCCGGGTCAGCTAGTTTGTTATAAAGAAGAGAAGGGACAGGAGAAGGATGTGTGTGGTTAATTTCCTGTACACTTTATGTGGCCCTAAGAGGTCAGTAAAAAAAATGCTCTTCCCCCATATAGGGGTTCCAATAAGGGATGTACGGACTTGGTACATTGAAAGTGCACAAATAGCCTTTCAAGAAACACCTATGCGAAGAAAAAGTGTGTTCTAAGATGTTAGTTTATAAAAATTGGAATCATTTATTAAAGACATTTGAAAGTAATGTATTCGACATTACAATCTTTACTTTGTATCTGATTTTTTTATTTCTAAGACAAAATTATAGACGCCTAAATATAAAATTTTACTAGTCTTACTAGTATATAATTTTTTTTTTTAATGAGGTAATCTCCCTTGCAACAATATAAGAAGTTTATGCCCCCTACTTATTGCTTGTCTAGGTGTGTGTGTGCGTGTGTATGTTTTTTTAAAATTTTTTTTAGATATCTTGTAATTCCGCAGGATGCGTGAACATAATTATTAAGTGTAGTGATTAATCAAGGTATCACTACCACGTTATTATGCTCTTTTAAATATGCTCTAAGCGACTAGGAAATGCATGCGCAGTTGAATTGTTTGATTTATTATTTTATGTTGGAAGATATCAACATTGATGAGAAAGATTTAAGAATAATGAAGAATATTTACTGGAACCAACTAGCAGCAATTAACATGGGAAATAAAGAGGGAAGTTACGAACAGATAAAGCTAGGAGTGCGGCAGGCTACAGGGGTGTGTCTTGTCACCGGATCTCTTCTCCCTATATAGCGAAGTAATAATGAGAGAAATCAAAGAGACGCCAGGAATACCAATCGGAGGATATAATATAAATAATATGCGCTATGCAGATGACACAGTATTGGTGGTGGATAATTCAACAGACCTACAAAAATTGTTAGACATTGTGATAACAGAGAACGCAAAGAAAGGACTCTCCTTGAATATCAAGAAAACAGTAACAAATGTGATATCAAAGAATATCAATATGGTGACACATAATGGGACATGGAAATAGAAGGGAAAATTCTTAACCAAGTGGATACTTTTAAATACCTAGGGGCATTTATAACATCAGATGGAAGATGTACAATAGAGATTAAGAGCAGAATAGGGCAAACAAAAGCCGCATTTCAGAAAATGAAGAGTATCTTGTGCAATAAGTCACTATCACTGAATATAAGAAAGAGAGTGCTGAAATGCTATATAGATCCAGTATTGCTGAATGGCTATGAATCTTGGAATGTAAATGGACAAATTAAGAAGAAATTAGAAGCAACAGAGATGTGGTTCCTGAGACGAATGTTGTGAATTCCTTGGACTGCCAGAGTAACTAACAACGACTGCCAGGAACAGGCTAATGAAACTAGTACTTAGTACATTATATACAACAATAAGAAAGAGACAAACAAAATAATGTTTTTATTTACAAAAGTAATGAAGTGAAGAATATACTTCTGACATTACATATAATAAACTTTAAATCCAGAACAAAGAAGTGGGTGATAAATTCTACATATTAAACATTTTAAAATATATAAAGAAAATAAGAAAACTTACAGAATTAATTAACATTACATTATGCTTTAAGTGGATAAAACAGTTTTATACGTTCATACGTTTATTTAAATACGTGAGTAAATTGCTATAAATACACATAATATTTTTTAACACTTTTACTTAGAGAAACTGCCCTTAAAATTAAAATTATATTGTTATGCCCCCTAATTTTAATTTTTTAAGGATCATTTGTCAGGACTAAAGTGGGGATTGTAGCAGCGCTAGATTTCGGTAGAAGTTGTTGCACATCCTTTATATGACTTAGCAGTCAACCCCAGCATTTTTAGCTGTTCGTCATTCCTGGGCAAGTTGACGTTCAGTAGTTTGTAGTTTGCCATTGCTTTCTGAACGACAGGCACCCATACCAATTTATTAAAAAAAAAAACGTATGGCGGTCTGCTGTCAAATCACCCACAGCTGTTTTCGAACGCGGGTATGCGGGTTTACGAATTTCGTCCGTAACACATTCTCCGTGGAGCCGATTTTCGTTAGAAAACAGCAAGTTAAATGCTCGGCCATTAACTAGGCTACCAACTAACAGTATAACACAACATGCAATGGTGTACAGACCAAATGGAACCAGAAGAAGAGGCCGACCATGTAAAAGATGGACAGAGGGAATAACAGAGTCCATGACAATCTCTATATATGAAGCCCATAAACGGGCCGGGGTAGCTAGTCTATATCTATAAAAGGCAATGTGTGTCTTTATGTATGTATGTCCGTTCTTTATGCGTTCGCGAACGGTCCATCCGATTGAGATGAAATTTTCTACATGTTTTCTTTTCATTCCCGTGCAGCCAACTGTCATAGTTTTTTAGTGTACAATCAGCTATTTACTTACTAAAAATTTTGCACTCTACACTCTACTGATGAAGAATCAGATTCGCTGGGCTGGTCACTTGACTCGCATGCCAGATCACAGGCTCCCTAAACGAATTTTTTTTACAGCGAACTGCGTTGTGGTAAACGCTCCTAATGTGGCCAGAGGAAACGCTTTAAAGACACTGAAAATTTCACTGAAGGATTTTGGAATTCATCATGACACATGGGAGGTGCAGCCAGAGACCGAAATTCGTGGCGTGCATCATTACGCAAGCGTGCAGTCATATGTGAGGCAACCAGGACTGCAAGAGCTGTGAAGAAAAGGCAGGACAGAAAAACCACTGCAGGAAATCCTCCTCCAGAAACGTCAGGCATTCCTTGCCCACATTGTCAAAGAACATTTCGAGCCAAAATAGGCCTTATCGGCCATCTTAGAACTCACGACTCCATACCTTCAACCCCACTGGGTGAAATGAATGGTCATCATCATTCTTGATGGACAAACAACAACACTTACTAAAATTTAATAGTTGATTTTTCATTATCATTTATATATATAGCGAGGGGACTTAACTTAAGAAAAGTTATTTCAAGGGGCATAGCTTTCAATAACATTTCTATATATTTTATATATAGATTATTGCATTGTTATCAAAGCTTTATAAAATGTTTGTCAACAGTTATTTACAGGCATATGTGTTATAATATATAATGATAAAATCTTTAAGGTGTTTTCAAATTTTTCATAAAAATAATGCATATATTTAAATAGTGAAAATTTTCTAACTCATCTTTTTATGTTTAAAGAAGTTATCTACAGTAATGTAGGTGATTAAAAACAGTGTTCATTAAAACTAATGGATGGTGTGTGGAAGGACATTCTTAAGTTGATTTTTTTTTTGTTATATGAATTTAATTAGACGCTCCCCGCCAGGAGCTGGGCGAAGCCGCGCCGGGTCAGATAGATATACAGAGGGACAGACAGATAGTTGGGAACGGGAGCTTATACGACTACTTATATGAATTAAATAAGATGCTCCCCACCAGAGGCTGGGCGAAGCCGGGCCGGGTCAGACAGACAGACAGACAGACAGACAGGCAGACAGGCAGGCGGACAGGCAGGCAGACAGGCAGGCAGACAGACAGACAGTCGGGAACGGGAGCTTATATGACTACTTATATGAATTAAATGAGATGCTCCCCACCAGGGACTGGGTGAAGCCGGGCCGGGTCAGACAGACAGACAGACAGACAGACAGATAGTCGGGAACAGGAGCTTATATGACTACTTATATGAATTAAATGAGATTCTCCCCACCAGGGTCTGGATGACGCCGGGCGGGTCAGACAGACAGACAGACAGACAGACAGACAGATAGTCGGGAATGGAAAAGGGAGCTTATATGACTACTTATATGAATTAAATGAGATGCTCCCCACCAGGAGCTGGGCGAAGCCGGGCCGTGTCAGACAGACAGACAGACAAACAAGCAGACAGACAGACAGACAGATCCCCACCAGGCGAAGCCGGGCAGGGTCAGATAGTATGTTATAAACAAGAGAAGGGACAGGAGAAGGATGTGTGTGGTTAATTTCCTGTACAGTTTATGTGGCCCTAAAAGGCCAGTAAAAAAATGTTCGTTCCCCATATAGGGGGTATATTAAAGACGTTTACTATCCGTTACATTGAAAATGCACAAATAGTATTTTAAGAAATACCTATGTGAGGAAAAAGTATGTTCTAAAATGTAAGTTTATAAAAAATTGGAATCATTTATTAAAGAAATTTGAAAGTATTGTATTCGACATTACAATCTTTACTTTGTACTTGATTTTCTTATTTCTAAGACAAAATTATAGACGCTTAAATATAAAATTTATTAGTCTTGCTAGTATATAAATGTTTTTTTTTTAAAAATGAGGTAATCTCCCTTGCAACAATGTAAGACGTTTATGCCCCTTACGTATTGCTTGTCTAGGTGTGTGTGTGAGTGTGTGTTTTTTTTTTTTTAGATATCTTGTAATTCCGCAGAATGCTTGAACATAATTATTAAGTTTAGTGATCAATCAAGGTATCACTACCACGTTATTATACTCTTTTAAATATGCTCTAAGCAACTAGGGAAATGCATGCGCAGTTGAATTGTATGATTTATTATTATATGTTGGAAGATATCAACATTGATGAGAAAGATTTAAGAATAATGAAGAATATTTGCTGGAACCAACTAGCAGCAATTAACATGGGAAATAAAGAGGGAAGTTACGAACAGATAAAGCTAGGAGTGCGGCAGGCGACAGGGGTGTGTCTTGTCACCGGATCTCTTCTCCCTATGTAGCGATGTAATAATGAGAGCGATCAAAGAGACGCCAGGAATACCAATCGGAGGTTATAATATAAATAATATGCGCTATGCAGATGACACAGTATTGGTGGTGGATAATTCAACAGACCTACAAAAATTGTTAGACATTGTGATAACAGAGAGCGCAAAGAAAGGACTCTCCTTGAATATCAAGAAAGCAGTAACAAAAGTGATATCAAAGAATATCAATATGGTGACACAAAATGGGACATCGAAATAGAAGGGAAATTTCTAAACCAAGTGGATACTTTTAAATACCTATGGGCATTTATAACATCAGATGGAAGATGTACAATAGAGATTAAGAGTAGAATAGGGCAAACAAAAGCCGCATTTCAGAAAATGAAGAGTAGGCTATCTTATGCAATAAGTCACTATCACTGAATGTAAGAAAGAGAGTGCTGAAATGCTATATAGAACCAGTTTTGCTTTATGGCAATACATCTTGGAATGTAAATGGAGAAATTAAGAAGAAATTAGAAGCAACAGAGATGTGGTTCCTAAGACGAATGTTGCGAATTCTTTGGACTGCCAGAGTAACTAACAACGACTGCCTGAAACAGGCTAATGAAACTAGTACTTAGTACATTATATACAACAATAATGATTGATTGATTGATTGATTGATTTAGGAACCGACATCACAGCATTCGGGACATTCCCATAAGCGCTCCGTCTCCATCCTCAGCAGCCAGCGAAGAGTTCCAACACTAATAGTTCCAGTAGCAATCTTATTATATGTCCGTCTCGCCTTTCCTCCGAGCGCCGAGCGTCGGCCAGATCCCCTCGTCACACCTCGTTGTCTTATTCTTACCAGACCATGGTGCTCCATCTGCTCCTCCGAGGTGTACACGTGCTCCCACAAGGCCGCAACCACGTCTGCCTTGTCATGCATCAATACTCCACCAAATTTTGCCGAGCCAGCCAATCTGTCCGCCTGTTCATTCCCCAGCACACCGGCATGCCCAGGAGAAAAGATCCAGGTGATGCTTACTACCCGTGACCTCCGAAGCGAAGCAAGCCACTCTGCACGAAGCCTACCTGTTCTCACCCTTCTCAGCATGCTTTCTGAGTCAGTTACAATCACAATGTGTGTATGTATCGTGTTTTCTATCCAGCGGAAAGCTGCACTGACCGCCTCCACCTCCATTCTTAAGCTAGATGTAGTGTTATCATACGCCAGGCTCTCCTGCACCAAACGCCGCCCATTAGTTTTTGCCAAGAACCCCCAGGCACTTCTCCTACCTCTCAACACTGACCCATCCGTGTAGATAATCACATCACCCGGGCGAGAATTTTCCTGAATTAGTTGCTGAATTTCCACTTCCGTGGCCCCTGCTGGCCACTCCCTGCACTCCCGGCTCAATGTTATTACAACTCTGCACAAGTCTGACTGCACGGCTGGCACTCTGACCCACTCCTCTCCTCGCCTGATGTTAACTACGTCCTTAACTACGTCCAGCGCCTCATGCAACGGGTGATCTGTGTCTGCAGCTACTCTGAGGTATGCCTTCGCTTGCATCACCTTGTGCCTACTAGCAACAGTAGGAAGACCAAGGATCTAACGCATACACACTACTGGAGTGTCTCTGGTGCATCCCAGAATGACCCGCATCGCTTCATTCTGTATGCGCTCTAATTTCACCAGCTGACTCTTTGAGACAGTGAGCATTCCTAGTCCATAATCAATCACTGAGAGGATCAAGTGCTGGTATAGTGTGAAGAGCATTCTCTGCTCTGTGTCCATTGCAGCCATAGTTTTAAGTGCATTGAGTCCCTTTTGAGATCTTGTCACAACGGTCTCCACATGGTCCTTGAAGGACAGACACCTGTCAAATGTGATTCCCAGATACTTCAGTTTGTTCTCTCTGTTGACGCTTCTACCATCTATCGTGAGGCTTGGGGTATCATCTCTCACAATCCTATTTCCAGAGAGCACCACAACACAGCCGCCTTTTCCGGGTTGATGACAGCACTCATTTCAGTGCACCAGTCAATCACTTTGTCCACTGTCACCTGTAGCTCCTGGGCTGTTTGATCCCTATTTCTCCCCTGCCTGTATGCAAGAATATCATCTGCAAATGTTAGAATCCTTCCAACCCCTGGTGCTTCTAGGTATGCAATCTTGCTCGTATACACATTAAAGAGCACCGGTGAGATTGCAGATCCCTGTGGCAGTCCCGGGGTTAAAATATGTGGCTCTGAGGTCCATGCGCCTAGACGGAGAGCAATTTGACGAGAATGCAGGACGGCTGCTATCCAGTTCACCAACCAGGGATTGACCCCCTTCTCCATAAGTGCGGTCATCAAAATATCATAGCGAACTCTATTGTACGCATCTTCGAGATCAAGCGCTGCCGCCATCGTTTCCTGTCTACTCTGGAACCCTTCATAAACGTCAAAGGAAAAGGTGGCTGCATTTGACCAGGTATCTTTTCCTGGCCTGTAGCTCCCCAGGCCTCTTGGAAGAAGCTTCCCCCTTACCAAAAAATCCTGCAGCTTAACAGCGACTATCTTCTCTAAAACCTTCCCAAATGTATTTTGAAGGGTGATGATCCTAAAGCCGCCAAGCTTTGAATGATCCTTGTATGGTTTTGGGAGAGGGATGAGATAGCTATGCAGCCAATCCTGCGGTACTGACGCTGTCCTAATGCTCTGATTAAAGCAGCCGGCCATCTCCTTCAGGTCTACATCGCTCAAAGCCTTCATGTGGCCATACCTGACATTGTCAGGCCCTGGTGCCGTGTCTTTTGCCTTCTGCAAAATATGTTTAACATCTTCAAACAGTATGATGTCTTCGTAAGGCATATTCTCTATTGTGCCAGATAATTCCACTCTAACTGCATCCCTGGTATCCGCATCACTATGATTGGTCTGCTCTAAAAATCTCTGGAGAAACGCCTCCCCTTTCTCTTTGTCTGTTGTCAAGCGTACCCCATCCTCTTTATAAATTGTTCCCACTGTCATAGGCCGATCTTTTCTTTGCATTTGTCTGTACAGTTTCCAGAAAGTATGCAGTGTTTTATCACCTCCAATCTCCTTCATAAAACATTCCCATTTTACTTTCTTGGCCTCTGCAGCATAGCGCTTGAAAGCCTCCACCATGTCTTTCTTGTCATTTTCCGCTATGTCCACTTCCTCTCGTGAGCTTAGGGGTGTCTGTCGCAATTTCCTTAGCTGCTTCACTGCAGCTCTCTTTGCTTTCCACGCATTGTCTACTTCTGGGGTCCACCATGGGGGCTGCAAAAAAGGAGATTTAACAGTCCTGTTGCATGTCCCATGTCTGAGGCGTCCAAGAAGGCTGTCGCTTCGCTCATACCGAAAGGTCTTGCGCGCTCTCCCAGCCTTGACTTTCCTGGACTTAGAGATCAGGACTGAGCATGGCATGTGATCACTCCCATGGTCATTCAAAACAGTCCACCTTACATCAAGGACTGATGACAGGGAGACAAGTGCCAAATCAATAGCAGTATCTGCATCGCCAGGCCTCATTGCCATTCTAGTTGGCCTACCATCATTTATGCAGACCACCTCGGAGTCCACCATGGCATCCGCAAGTGCAATTCCTTGTCGATTTTCTCCACTACTATCCCAATCTCTGTTTCTCGCATTGAAGTCTCCACATATGAGTAGCCTATCACCTGGTAAGTCCTCTAATTCCTTAAGCCAGTCCCATTGTTCCTTTCTGACAAAACAGTCCACTGTGGCATATAAATTTATGATGTTCCAACTTAAGTCACCAATCTCCGTTTGTATACCCTGGACCTCTCTTGCACTGTGATTCCACTGGCTCAAGTCAAGTGCCACATGCTTTACTCCTTTCTTCACCAGCAGACCTTGCCCATGTCTCTTCTGCCCAGTGGGGTTTATATAACTGACGTACCCAGGGCAATGGTATTTATCTGTATTTAACTCCTGGAGCATGAGGACATCAAAATCACATATTAGCCTCTCCAATACAGGACCTCTCTGCCTGGCACTACGAGTTCCAGTATCCCACTCTTACATGGTTGAAACCTAGTCTCTCCACTTTTCGTCTTGTTCTCCTGGCGCCTGCCCTTCTATTTCTATGCCTTCTTCTCACACCATTTCCTCGCCTTCTCTTCCTCACCCTCTCTTCACTAGCCGCTGAAAGATGTGTCAAGCGCAGAGCACGTGCTCCGTAGCTCCGGCGACGACTCCCGTGTTTAAATAAATCCATAGGCAAAGTTTGAATATTGCAGGAAATAAACGGTCACCCTAGCATTGCCTGCTTACTAGGGAAGGGGCAGGGGATGTCCCTCAGGAGTCCATACGCCTGGCGCCGCCCCGCCCGCATACCAGACGTTCGACGTTCACGACCAACTCACCCGTGGCCATTCAGTCCTCGGCACGTCGGTACACCTTAAACTTAGGGGTTTATATCGGAGTTTTCCATCTCCTAGATTGGCCGCTTTATTAGCTAACGGGCCCAATCTACCCGGGGACAAGAGATTCCAGCGCCTCATTCCTGGCGAACACAGTATATACATGTATACAGGGAACAAAACCAATGTAATAAAACATCTATCAAATTGTAAGTACATAGTGAAAGTCACCACACCATGGAAACCTAACTCTCGTCACCAAAGGAAGCAGTGACAACAACAGTAATCTGATAATCAGTACACTAAACTATATACGTTGAGCTCTGCAGTACGACATGTGACCAAAATACACACTGACAATCAGGATAATCCACATGACTTCTGCCGTATGTCAATAGATGAGGTGGGATTTATGAATTAGCCTTGTGTGTTTTTTTTTTTTAAAGCCACATATTCTAGCCACAGTGCATATAGATTCTGTAACCGGCAGCTTGGGTGCATTGGAGGTTCGCTTGGAAGTTGTAACCAGAGTTTCATTCAGAATGTCCAGATGTTGTATCAAGGACTTGTCATCGAACATGCTCGTCTCTCGGATGGTGCCCAGGACTTTCCCAAAAGAGTGGATTCTGAACATTGGCGGGATTTGTATTAAAACCAGGCACTTACATAGATCAGAATATCACTGGCAGTCCACTGCCACAAATTGATCACTGTCTTGATGTCTTGCCGCTTTTTTTTTTTTTAAATTGGCCTAGGTCGCATCAGTTTGGGGGTCGAGTGGATCATAAAACATAATCATTGCCAGATCCTTTTATTTGACAACGGCATGAAAGTTATCATCGTCCAGCCCAAACACTTTCTGACCGTCAAAGAAAACATCATAGGATCTTTATCTTCTAGAGTTTAGTAACCTAGAATTGATTGTTGCCCTGGGCGTAGCTGTTCATCCAGAGCCTGAAGAAGTTCAAGGAGTATGCGTTTTCATTGGCCGGTACAGTGCCACTCAAGTTCCCATATATCAAGCTACTTTCTGGGGTAGAGTGTCTTAAGGGTGGTAAATCCACATGTACGCTGCCTCAAGATTCTGGAGCCGAGATCCGTGTGCCAGGATAGTTCGAGTAACTACTCTCGTCAGGGTCTGGCTTAGGGAGTCTCAGGGGAGGCATGTTGTGGGTATGCGCCTAGCGACGGCTTGACAGCTTCTGATAGTGATTTAAGGGGAAACTTCTCACAGATGTGGCGTTGTTATGACCAAATATCGATACATAATTGTTCAAAACGTAATTGAGGAGACCCAGGAACTCGTGGAGCGTCTAGCAACTTGTCGTGAATGTGTTGTAGTTTTAACTACTTGACTGATCACTGGGCTTTTCCAAATCCATAAATTTTGAAAATGTTTGAATCTTGGGTAGAGTGTCTCAAGGGCTGTAAATCCACATGTACGCTGCCTCAAAGTTCTGGAACCGAGATCCGTGTACCAGGATAGTTCGAGTATTTGCTCTCGTCAGGGTCTGGCTTAGGGATTCTCGCGGAAGGCATGTTGTGGATATGCGCCTAGCGTCAGCTTGAGAGCTTCTAATAGTTATTTAAGGTTATTTATATACAACAATAAGAAAGAGACAAACAAAATAATGTTTTTATTTACAAAAGTAATGAAGTTAAGCAAGCCGGTCTCTCTGGTTGAGCGGTTACACCACTTTCTCCGTAATCCCGTTTATCCACGCAGGGTCTCGCAGCGAGGCGAGAATTGGAAGCGGTTCGACACTCGCTCGTGACTTGCGGGATAACTGAGCCGGCCGCTCAGAAAGCAATGGCAAACTACTGAGCGTAATCTTGCCAAGCAATCAACATACAGCTGAAAGATGCTGATGTTGACAGCGATGTTCTGTAAAGGATATGCAAAACATTTTTTCAATGAAGTGAAGAATATACTTCTGACATTACATATAATAAACTTTAAATCCAGAACAAAGAAGTGGGTGATACATTCTACATATTAAACATTTTAAAATATATAAAGAAAATAAGAAAACTTACAGAATTAATTAACACTTATGCTTTAAGTGGATAAAACAGTTTTATACGTTCATACGTTTATTTAAATACGTGAGTAAATTGCTATAAATACACATAATATTTTTTAACACTTTTACTTAGAGAAACTGCCCTTAAAATTAAAATTATATTGTTATGCCCCCTAATTTTAATTTTTTAAGGATCATTTGTCAGGACTAAAGTGGGGATTGTAGCAGCGCTAGATTTCGGTAGAAGTTGTTGCACATCCTTTATATGACTTAGCAGTCAACCCCAGCATTTTTAGCTGTTCGTCATTCCTGGGCAAATTGACGTTCAGTAGTTTGCCATTGCTTTCTGAACGACAGGCACCCATACCAATTTATAAAAAAAAAACGTGTGGCGGTCTGCTGTCAAATCACCCACAGCTGTTTTCGAACGCGGGTATGCGGGTTTACGAATTGCGTCCGTAACACATTCTCCGTGGAGCCGGTTTTCGTTAGAAAACAGCAAGTTAAATGCTCGGCCATTAACTAGGCTACCAACTAACAGTATAACACAACATGCAATGGTGTACAGACCAAATGGAACCAGAAGAAGAGGCCGACCATGTAAAAGATGGACAGAGGGAATAACAGAGTCCATGACAATCTCTATATATGAAGCCCATAAACGGGCCGGGGAGCTAGTCTATATCTATAAAAGGCAATGTGTGTCTGTATGTATGTATGTATGTCCGTTCTTTATGCGTTCGCGAACGGTCCATCCGATTGAGATGAAATTTTCTACATGTTTTCTTTTCATTCCCGTGCAGCCAACTGTCATAGTTTTTTAGTGTACAATCAGCTATTTACTTATTAAAATTTCGCACTCTACACTCTACTGATGAAGAATCAGATTCGCTGGGCTGGTCACTTGACTCGCATGCCAGATCACAGGCTCCCTAAACGAATTTTGTTTACAGCGAACTGCGTTGTGGTAAACGCTCCTAATGTGGCCAGAGGAAACGCTTTAAAGACACTCTGAAAATTTCACTGAAGGATTTTGGAATTCATCATGACACATGGGAGGTGCAGCCAGAGACCGAAATTCGTGGCGTGCATCATTACGCAAGGGTGCAGTCATATGTGAGGCAACCAGGACTGCAAGAGCTGTGAAGAAAAGGCAGGACAGAAAAACCACTGCAGGAAATCCTCCTCCAGAAATGTCAGGCATTCCTTGCCCACATTGTCAAAGAACATTTCGAGCCAAAATAGGCCTTATCAGCCATCTTAGAACTCACGACTCCATACCTTCAACCCCACTGGATGAAATGGTCATCATCATTCTTGATGGACAAACAACAACACTTACTAAAATTTAATAGTTGATTTTTCATTATCATTTATATATATAGCGAGGGGACTTAACTTAAGAAAAGTTATTTCAAGGGGCATAGCTTTCAATAACATTTCTATATATTTTATATATAGATTGTTGCATTGTTATCAAAGCTTTATAAAATGTTTGTCAACAGTTATTTACAGGCATATGTGTTATAATATATAATGATAAAATCTTTAAGGTGTTTTCAAATTTTTCATAAAAATAATGCATCTATTTAAATAGTGAAAATTTTCTAACTCATCTTTTTATGTTTAAAGAAGTTATCTACAGTAATGTAGGTGATTAAAAACAGTGTTCATTAAAACTAATGGATGGTGTGTGGAAGGACATTCTTAAGTTGATTTTTTTTGTTATATGAATTTAATTAGACGCTCCCCGCCAGGAGCTGGGCGAAGCCGCGCCGGGTCAGATAGATATACAGAGGGACAGACAGATAGTTGGGAACGGGAGCTTATACGACTACTTATATGAATTAAATAAGATGCTCCCCACAAGAGGCTGGGCGAAGCCGGGCCGGGTCAGACAGACAGACAGACAGACAGACAGACAGACAGGCGGACAGGCAGGCAGGCAGACAGGCAGGCGGACAGGCAGACAGACAGTCGGGAACGGGAGCTTATATGACTACTTATATGAATTAAATGAGATGCTCCCCACCAGGGACTGGGTGAAGCCGGGCCGGGTCAGACAGACAGACAGACAGACAGATAGTCGGGAACAGGAGTTTATATGACTACTTATATGAATAAAATGAGATGCTCCCCACCAGGGACTGGATGACGCCGGGCGGGACAGACAGACAGACAGACAGACAGACAGACAGACAGACAGACAGACAGACAGACAGACAGACAGACAGACAGACAGATAGTCGGGAATGGAAAAGGGAGCTAATATGACTACTTATATGAATTAAATGAGATGCTCCCCACCAGGAGCTGGGCGAAGCCGGGCCGGGTCAGACAGACAGACAGACAAAAAAGCAGACAGACAGACAGACAGACAGACAGATCCCCACCATTGCCTGGGCGAAGCCGGGCAGGGTCAGATAGTATGTTATAAACAAGAGAAGGGACAGGAGAAGGATGTGTGTGGTTAATTTCCTGTACAGTTTATGTGGCCCTAAAAGGCCAGTAAAAAAATGTTCGTTCCCCATATAGGGGGTATATTAAAGATGTTTACTATCAGTTACATTGAAATTGCACAAATAGTATTTTAAGAAATACCTATGTGAGGAAAAAGTATGTTCTAAAATGTAAGTTTATAAAAAATTGGAATCATTTATTAAAGAAATTTGAAAGTATTTTATTCGACATTACAATCTTTACTTTGTATTTGATTTTCTTATTTCTAAGACAAAATTATAGACGCTTAAATATAAAATTTATTAGTCTTGCTAGTATATAAATGTTTTTTTTTAAAATGAGGTAGTCTCCCTTGCAACAATGTAAGACGTTTATGCCCCTTACGTATTGCTTGTCTAGGTGTGTGTGTGAGTGTGTATGTTTTTTTTTTTTTTTAGATATCTTGTAATTCCGCAGAATGCTTGAACATAATTATTAAGTTTAGTGATCAATCAAGGTATCACTACCACGTTATTATACTCTTTTAAATATGCTCTAAGCAACTAGGGAAATGCATGCGCAGTTGAATTGTATGATTTATTATTATATGTTGGAAGATATCAACATTGATGAGAAAGATTTAAGAATAATGAAGAATATTTGCTAGAACCAACTAGCAGCAATTAACATGGGAAATAAAGAGGGAAGTTACGAACAGATAAAGCCAGGAGTGCGGCAGGCTACAGGGGTGTGTCTTGTCACCGGATCTCTTCTCCCTATATAGCGAAGTAATAATGAGAGAAATCAAAGAGACGCCAGGAATACCAATCGGAGGTTATAATATAAATAATATGCGCTATGCAGATGGCACAGTATTGGTGGTGGATAATTCAACAGACCTACAAAAATTGTTAGACATTGTGATAACAGAGAGCGCAAAGAAAGGACTCTCCTTGAATATCAAGAAAACAGTAACAAAGGTGATATGAAAGAATATCAATATGGTGACACAAAATGGGACATAGAAATAGAAGGGAAATTTCTTAACCAAGTGGATACTTTTAAATACCTATGGGCATTTATAACATCAGATGGAAGATGTACAATAGAGATTAAGAGTAGAATAGGGGAAACAAATGCCGCATTTCAGAAAATGAAGAGTAGGCTATCTTATGCAATAAGTCACTATCACTGAATGTAAGAAAGAGAGTGCTGAAATGCTATATAGAACCAGTTTTGCTTTATGGCAATACATCTTGGAATGTAAATGGACAAATTAAGAAGAAATTAGAAGCAACAGAGATGTGGTTCCTGAGACGAATGTTGCGAATTCTTTGGACTGCCAGAGTAACTACCAACGACTGCCTGAAACAGGCTAATGAAACTATTACTTAGTACATTATATACAACAACTAGCTGACCCTGCCCGGCTTCGCCCAGACCCTGGCGGGGAGCATCTCATTTAATTCATATAAGTAGTCATATAAGTTGTCGTTCCCGTTACCGACTGTCTGTCTGTCTGTCTGTCTGTCTGTCTGTCTGTCTGTCTGTCTGTCTGTCTGTCTGTCTGTCTGTCTGTCTGTCTGTCTGTCTGTCTGTCTGTCTGTCTGTCTGTCTGTCTGTCTGTCTGTCTGTCTGTCTGTCTGTCTGTCTGTCTGACCGGCCCGGCATCGCCCAGCTCCTGGTGTGAAGTATCTCATTTAATTTATATAAGTAGTCATATAAGTTCCTGTTCCCGACTGTCTATCTGTCTGTCTGTCTATCTGTCTTCCTGACCCTGTCCGGCTTCGCCCAGTCCCTGGTGGGGAGCATCTCATTTAATTCATATAAGTAGTCATATAAGTTCTCATTAAATTCATACAACAAAAAAAGTAACTTAAAAGAATGTCCTTCCACACACCATCCATTATTTTTAATGAAAACTCTTTCTAATCACCTGCATGACTACAGTAACTTCTTAAGCAAAAAAAGATGAGTTACAATGTTATGCATTGTGCATTATTTTTATGAAAACTTTGAAAATGCCTTACAGATTGTATCATTATTTATTATAACTCATATGCCGGTACATAACTATGGACAAAGAGTTTATAAATCTTTTAAAACGATGCCACAATATGACTATAAGTTATACAGAAAAGTTATGCCCCTTGAAATAACTTTTACAGAGTTAGGTCCACTGAGATATATGAAATTATAATGAAAAATGAAAAATGAAATAATACTGAGTAAGCAGGCGATTTCACACTAACAAAATATCACAGTTGGCAGCGCTGGAATGAAAGGAAGGCGTGTAGAAAATTTCATCTCAATCGGATGGGCCGTTCGCGAACAAATAAAGGACATACATACATACATACATACAGACAGACAGACGGAGATCCTAATTTATATATAAGACTAGCTGACCCGGCCCGGCTTCGCCCAGATCCTGGTGGGGAGCATCTCATTTAATTCATATAAGTAGTTATATAAGTTCTCGTTCCCGTTACCGACAATCTGTCTGTCTGTTTGTCTATCTGTCCGTCTGTCTGTCTGACCCGGCCCGGCTTCGCCCAGACCCTGATGGGGAGCATCTCATTTAATTCATATAAGTAGTCATATAAGTTCCCGTTCCCGACTATCTATCTCTCTGTCTGTCTGACCCGGCCCGGCATCACCCAACTCCTGGTGGGGAGCATCTCATTTAATTCATATAAGTAGTCATATAAGTTCCCGTTCCCGACTGTCTGTCTGTGTGTCTGTCTGTCTGTCTATCTATCTGTCTGTCTGTCTGTCTGTCTGACACGGCCCAGCCCATGGTGGAGAGCATCTCATTTAAATCATATAAGTAGTCATATAAGATCCCGTTCCCGACTATCTATCTGTCTGTCTGTCTGACCCGGCCCGGCATCACCCAACTCTTGGTGGGGAGCATCTCATTTAATTCATATAAGTAGTCATATAAGTTCCCGTTCCCGACTGTCTGTCTGTGTGTCTGTCTGTCTGTCTATCTATCCGTCTGTCTGTCTGACCCGGCCCAGCCCATGGTGGAGAGCATCTCATTTAAATCATATAAGTAGTCATATAAGATCCCGTTCCCGACTATCTGTCTGTCTGTCTGTCTTGGGTAAATGGAGGAGGGAGGAGAAAGAGGGAGGTGGAGGAGGGAAGAGGAGGGAGGAGGAGGGAGGAGGAGACAGGAGAAATAGGGAGGAATAGGAGGGAGGAGGAGAGATTAGGAAGAGGAGGGAGGAGTAGGGTGGAGGAGGAGGGGGAGGAGGAGGGAGGAGGAAGAGGGAGAAGGAGGGAGGAGGAGAACGCAGGAGGAGGAGGGAGGAGGAGGAGGAGAGGGAGGAGGAGGGAAAGGGAGGAGGAGGGAGGAGGAGGAGAGAGTGGGAGGAGGGAGGAGGCGGAGGGAGAAGGAAGAGGGGGAGGAGGAAGAGGGAGAAGGAGGAGGGAGGAGAAGGAGGGAAGAGGATGAGGGGGAGGAGGAGGAAAAAGGAGGAGGAGGAATGTGAAGGGAGGAGGAGGGAGGAGGTAGAGGGAGGAGGAGGGAGGAGGAGGAGGAGGGAGGAGGAGGAAGAGGGAGGAGGAGGAATGTGAAGGGAGGAGGAGGGAGGAGGTAGAGGGAGGAGGAGGGAGGAGGAGAATGGAGGAGGAGGGATGAGGAGGAAGGAGGAGGGGGAGGAGGGGGAGGAGGAGGGAGAAAGAAGGAGGAGGGAGGAGGAGGGATGAGGGGGAGGAGGGAGGGGGAGGAGGAGGAGAAGGGAGGAGAAGGGAGGAGGAGGAAGGAAGAGGAGGGCGAGGAGGTAGGAGGAGGGAGGAGGAGGAGGAAGAGGGAGGAGGAGGGAGGATGAAGAGAGTGGAGGAGGGAGGAAGAGATAGGCGGAGAGAGGAGGAGGAGGGAGGAGGAGGAGTAGGTAGGAATAGGAGGGAGGACGAGGGAGGAGGAGGGATTAAGAGAAGGAGGGGGGAAAGGGGAGAAGGAGGAGGGAGGAGGAAGGAGGAGGGAGGAGGAAGGAGGAGTAGGGAGGAGGAGGAGGATAGAGGAGGAGGGAGGAGGAGGGAGGAGGGTGAAGGAGGAGGAGGAGGAAGAGGGAGGAGGGGGAGGAGGAGGGAGAAGGAGGGAGGAGGGAGGAGGAAGAGAGTGGAGGAGGGAGGAGGAAGAGAGTGGAGGAGGGAGGAGGAGGCAGGAAGAGATAGGCGGAGAGAGGAGGAGGGAGGAGGAGTAGGGAGGAATAGGAGGGAGGAGGAGGGAGGAGGAGGGATTAAGAGAAGGAGGGGTGAAAGGGAGAAGGAGGAGGGAGGAGGAGAGAGGAGGAGGAGGAGGAAGAGAGATGAGGAGGGAGGAGGAAGGAGGTGGAAGGAGGTGGGAGGAGGTGGAGGGAGGAGGAGGGAGGAGGGTGAAGGAGGAGGAGGAGGAAGAGGGAGGAGGGAGAGGAGGAGGGAGAAGGAGGAGGGAGGAGGAGAACGCAGGTGGGGGAGGAGGAGGTGGGAGGAGGGAGAGGGAGGAGGAGGGAGGAGGAGGAGGGAGAAAGTGGAGGGAGAAGGAGGAGGGAGGAAGAGATAGAAGGAGGAGGGAGAAGAAGGAGGGGGAGGAGGAGGAGGAGGAGGAGGAATGATGAGGAGGGAGGAGGAGGAAGACGGATGTGGAGGAAGGAGTAGGAGGGAAGAGGTAGAGGGAGGAGGTAGAGGGAGGAAAAGGGAGGAGGGAGGGGGATAGAGGAGGAGGAGGGAGGAGGAGAAGGGAGTAGGAGGGATGAGGAGAAGGGAGGAGGAGAGGGAGGATAAGGGAGAAGGAGGAGGGAGGAGGGAGAGGGAGGAGGGGGAGGAGGTAGAGGGAGGAGGAAGAGGAGGAGGGTGGAGGGAGGAGGTAGAGGGAGGAGGAGGGAGGAGGTAGAGGGAGGAGGAGGCGGAGGGAGTAGGAGGATGGAGGAGGAGGGGAGAGGAAGAGGGAGAAGGAAGAGGGAGAAGGAAGAGGGAGAAGGAAGAGGGAGAAGGAGGAGAGAGAGGGAGGAGGTAGAGGGAGGAGGAAGAGGAGGAGGGTGGAGGGAGGAGGTAGAGGGAGGTGGAGGGGAGGAGGTAGAGGCAGGAGGAGAAGAGAGGAGGAGGGAGTTCGCCGTTCCGAATTCATACTCGTCTAGGTTCTGTGATTTCGGTCCTTCCATTGATTGTTCTTCCCTTCTACACGACTGTAGATAACTTCCTTACACATAAAAAGATGAATTGTTATTGATAGTGCCGTGGCATGGAGGCATATATATCAGCAGCAGAGTTGATCCAGAAAACCAAAGACCGAGATCTATGGAGAACCATGAACGCCTACGCCAGCCGGCACGGCACTTGATGATGATTGCCGTGTGACGATTCTGTGTAGTCACGTCATTTTCTTCCCTTTTCCTAGCGTTTTGGTTCGGGGATTCTTTCATCATCATCATCATATATTTACGTACGTATTTTGGGAGGGGGAGGAGGGAGGAGGAGGAAGAAGAAAAAAAAATACGACAGTTGGCAGCGCTGGAATGAAAGGAAGGCGTGTAGAAGATTTCATCTCAATCGGATGGGCCGTTCGCGAACAAATAAAGGACATACATACATACAGACAGACAGACGGAGATCGCCTTTTATATATAAGACTAGCTGACCCGGCCCGGCTTCGCCCAGACCCTGGTGGGGAGCATCTCATTTAATTCATATAAGTAGTCATATAAGTTCTCGTTCCCGTTACCGACAATCTGTCTGTCTGTCTGTCTATCTGTCTGTCTGTCTGTCTATCTGTCTGTCTGTCTGTCTGGCCCGGCCCGGCTTCGCCCAGATCCTGATGGAGAGCATCTCATTTAATTCATATAAGTAGTCATATAAGTTCCCGTTCCCGACTATCTATCTGTCTGTCTGTCTGATCCGGCCCGGCATCGCCCAACTCCTGGTGGGGAGCATCTCATTTAATTCATATAAGTAGTCATATAAGTTCCCGTTCCCGACTGTCTGTCTGTCTGTCTGTCTGTCTGTCTGTCTGTCTGTTGTCTATCTATCTGTCTGTCTGTCTGACCCGGCCCAGCCCATGGTGGAGAGCATCTCATTTAAATCATATAAGTAGTCATATAAGATCCCGTTCCCGACTATCTGTCTGTCTGTCTGTCTTGGGTAAATGGAGGAGGGAGGAGGAAGAGGGAGGTGGAGGAGGGAAGAGGAGGGAGGAGGAGACAGGAGACAGGAGGAATTGGGAGGAATAGGAGGGAGGAGGAGGGATTAGGAAGAGGAGGGATGAGTAGGGTGGAGGAGGAGGGGGAGGAAGAGGGAGAAGGAGGGAGGAGGAGAACGCAGGAGGATGAGGGAGGAGGAGGAGGAGAGGGAGGAGGAGGGAGAGGGAGGAGGAGGGAGGAGGAGGAGAGAGTAGGAGGAGGGAGGAGGCGGAGGGAGCAGGAAGAGGGAGGAAGAAGAGGGAGAAGGAGGAGGGAGGAGAAGGAGGAGGGAGGAGGAAGAGAGAGGAAGAGGATGAGGGGGAGGAGGAGGAAGAGGGATGAGGAGGAATGTGAAGGGAGGAGGAGGGAGGAGGTAGAGGGAGGAGGAGGAGGAAGGAGGAGGAGGAGAGAGGAGGAGGAGGGAGGAGGAGGAGGGAGGAGGAGGAAGAGGGAGGAGGAGGAATGTGAAGGGAGGAGGAGGGAGGAGGTAAAGGGAGGAAGAGGAGGGAGGAGGAGAATGGAGGAGGAGGGAGGAGGGGGAGGAGGTAGAGGGAGGAGGAAGAGGAGGAGGGTGGAGGGAGGAGGTAGAGGGAGGAGGAGGGGAGGAGGTAGAGGCAGGAGGAGAAGAGAGGAGGAGGGAGTTCGCCATTCCGAATTCATACTCGTCTAGGTTCTGTGATTTCGGTGCTTCCATTGATTGTTCTTCCCTTCTACACGACTGTAGATAACTTCCTTACACATAAAAAGATGAATTGTTATTGATATTGCCGTGGCATGGAGGCATATATATCAGCAGCAGAGTTGAACGCCTACGCCAGCCGGCACGGCACTTGATGATGATGATGATTGCCGTGTGACGATTCTGTGTAGTCACGTCATTTTCTTCCCTTTCCCTAGCGTTTTGGTTCGGGGATTCTTTCATCATCATCATCATATATTTACGTACGTATTTTGGGAATGGGAGGAGGGAGGAGGAGGAAGAAGAAAAAAAATACGACAGTTGGCAGCGCTGGAATGAAAGGAAGGCGTGTAGAAAATTTCATCTCAATCGGATGGGCCGTTCGCGAACGTATAAAGGACATACATACATACATACAGACAGACAGACAGACAGACAGACGGAGATCCTAATTTATATATAAGATAAGACAGAGACAAACAAAATAATGTTTTTATTTACAAAAGTAATGAAGTTAAGCAAGCCGGTCTCTCTGGCTGATGAGTTACACCACTTTCTCCGTAATCCCGTTTATCCACGCACGGTCTCGCAGCGAGGCGAGAATTGGAAGCGGTTCGACACTCGCTCGTGACTTGCGGGATAACTGAGCCGGCCGCTCAGAAAGCAATGGCAAACTACTGAGCGTAATCTTGCCAAGCAATCAACATACAGCTGAAAGATGCTGATGTTGACAGCGATGTTCTGTAAAGGATATGCAAAACATTTTTTCAATGAAGTGAAGAATATACTTCTGACATTACATTTAATAAACTTTATATCCAGAACAAAGAATTGGGTGATAAATTCAACACATTAAACATTTTAAAATATATAAAGAAAATAAGAAAACTTACAGAATTAATTAACATTACATTATGTTTTAAGTGGATAAAAAATTTTTTTTATATGTTTATAAGTTTATTTATATACGTGAGTAAATTGCTATAAATACACATAATATTTTTAAACACTTTTAATTAGAGAAACTGCCCTTAAAGTTAAAATTATATTGTTATGCCCCCTAATTTTAATTTTTTAAGGATCATTTGTCAGGACTAAAGTGGGGATTGTAACAGCGCTAGATTTCGTTAGAAGTTGTTGCACATCCTTTACAGGACTTAGCAGTCAACCCCAGCATTTTTAGCTGTTCGTCATTCCTGGCCAAGTTAACGTACAGTAGTTTGCCATTGCTTTCTGAACGACCGGCACCCAGACCATTTTATAAAAAAAACGCATGGCGGTCTGCTGTCAAATCACCCACAGCTGTTTTCGAACGCGGGTATGCGGGTTTACGAATTGCGTCCGTAACACATTCTCCGTGGAGCCGGTTTTCGTTAGAAAACAGCAAGTTAAATGCCCGGCCATTAACTAGGCTACCAACTAACAGTATAACACAACAAGCAATGGTGTACAGACCAAATGGAACCAGAAGAAGAGGCCGACCATGTAAAAGATGGACAGAGGGAATAACAGAGTCCATGACAATCTCTATATATGAAGCCCATAAACGGGCCGTGACAGCTAGTATGTTATAAACAAAAGAAGGGACTGGAGAGGGATGTCTGTGGTTAATTTCCTGTACACTTTATGTGGCCCTAAGAGGCCAGTAAAAAAATGTTCCCCATATAGGGGGAGAGATAACATTGAACTAAAGGAGTAACATTAAAAGTACACAAATAATTTTTTAAGAAATACCTATGAAAAGAAAAAATGCGTTCTAAAATGTAAGTATATAATAATTGGAAGCATTTTCTATAAGAAATTTTAAAGTATTACATTCAATATTAACAAAGTTTACTTTGAATGTGATTGTCTTATTTCTAAGAGAAAGTATGGACGTTTACAGATAAAACTTATTATTCTTGCTAGTATATAATTTTTTTTTTTAATTCAAGTAATCTCCCTTGCAAAAATATAAGTATTTTATGTCTCCTACTCATTGCTTGTCTAGGTTGTGTGTGTGTGTGTGTGTTTTTTTTTTTTTTTAGATACCTTGTAATTCCGCAGAATAAAAAAACATGTTTTGCATATCCTTTACAGGTCATCGCTATCAACATCAGCATCTTTCAGCTGACTGTTGATTTCTTGGCAAGATTACGCTCAGTAGTTTGCCATTGCTTTCTGAGCGACCGGCTCAATACCCCGTAAGTTACCGACGCGGAGAGTACCACTGCTGATTCTCACCGTCGTCACGTTACTTACGAGAGTATACGAGATTACGGAGAAAAGTCGCTAACCTCTAGGATAGGAAGCTTCTTCCTATATAGTTAGTTAGTTAGTTAGTCGACAGATCATCCTCGTTGCACATCGAACCATTCAGTCCATAAGTGCTCGGATCCCCTCCTCAGCAAATCCCGCAGCGTGTAGCGGCTAACGACGCCAGTTCTGTGTTGGTTTATCAATCTTCTTTGGCTTCCTGCGTAGTGTTCTTGTTTGGCCACCCCTCTTTTAATTTGCTGCTCTCGCAGTCTGGCCATTGTTGTAGATTCACAGTCATCACTTGGTTCTCGCAAAAGTCTCACTTCTCGTAGAGCATTCAGAATGTCAGCCTGGTCCATGGCGGATCCGCCCTCCACAGTAGCCTCACCTGCGAGCTTGTCAGCCCGCTCATTCCCTTGTACTCCCGCATGCCCTGGCACGAAGATGAAACTAATCTTTGCCAGCCGAGACCGCTCCAGAGGCAGCAACCATTCTCTTCGGATCGACCCCTCCTCTATCCTCTTGATCATGTTCATTGAGTCGCTAAGGAAACAAGCCCTAGTGAATGTCTGTGTCTCGAGCCATGTTATTGCTTTACTTACTGCCATGACTTCCATGGTCAGGCTACTTGTGGTTTCAGTGAAAGCACCAGAGTCCTCCTTCACAATTCTCCCTCCGGCCCGAGCTGTAAAGGCCCATGAGCTTCTCACATGTCGGACGACCGATCCATCTGTGTAGATGACCGCGTCACCGTCTAGCGAATTCTCGAAAATCAACGCTTGTACTTCAGCCTCCACAGCAGACGGATTTTCTTGTCTGCATTTTCTATCTAGTTGGATGCAAACTGAAAAGGATGTGCAGAAGTATGTTGGCACTTGCACCCACTCCTCGCCAGGTTCTAAGTCCTCAAGTGAACACACCTGTTGAAGAATGTCTTCGGCTTGACCCATCCACGACCGTCCTCTTTTTAACCTGCTGCCCTTCACCTTCCTAATTTCACTATGCAGTGGATGTTGTGTGTTTGCGTTAATTCTGAGGTAGGCGCGTGCCCTGCAAACTTGTATTCTCTCTTCAATGGTTGGAAAATCAAGAAGGTAGCGCATCGCCCTGCATGCTGTATCTCTTGTACATCCAAGAATAATGCGCATAGCTTCATTCTGTATCCTTTCCATCCTTTCTATCTGCTTATGGCTGAGAGTCAGGATTGCCATTGCATACTCCAAAACAGACATGACCAGCCCCTCGTACAGAAGACATAGATGGCGCTGCTCACAGTTTGTTGCCGCCATCAACCGCATCGCTGCCAAACCCCGCTTGGCCTTTGTTATCACCTGGTCTATGTGCACATTATAAGCAAGGCTTCGATCAAACCGTATCCCCAGGTAATTCATTGCCTGCGTTCTTTCCACCGTCTCGGAACACAGCATTACAGTTGGTGTTGGATTGTTGACAATATGATTATTCAACGAGAACCAAGTCACTGTTGCCTTTGTTGGGTTGACCATTGCCCCAGCTTCATCACACCAAGTACTTATGCGATTGAGTTCGGTTTGTAGTTCCACAGCAACCTCCTCTCTATCCTTACCCTGACGATACACTAACACATCATCGGCATATGACAATGTCCTGCCAGGTCCAGTGATCTGCTCACTGGTGATTCTCACTGTGTAGGCGTTGAACAGTACCGGAGATATATAGATATATCTTCCTATATAGCGAAGTAATAATGAAAGCGATCAAAGAGACGACAGGAATACTAATCGGAGATTATAATATAAATAATATACGATATGCAGATGACACAGTATTGGTGGCGGATAATTCAACAGACCTACAAAAATGGTTAGATATTGTGATAACAGAGAGCGCAAAGAGAGGACTCTCTTTGAATATCAAGAAAACAGTAACAAAAGTGATAACAAAGAATATGGTGACAAGAAATGGGACATAGAAATAGAAGGGAAAATTCTTAACCAAGTGGATAATTTTAAAAACCCAGGGGCATTTATAACATCAGATGCAAGATGTACAACAGAGATTAAGAGCAGAATAGGGCAAACAGAAGCCGCATTTCAGAAAATGAAGAGTATCTTATGCAATAAGTCACTATCACTGAATGTAAGAAAGAGAGTGCTGAAATGTTATAATATATAGAACCGGTTTTGCTGTATGGCAGTGAATCTTGGAATGTAAATGGACAAATTAAGAAGAAATGATTGATTGATTGATTGATTTAGGAATCGACATCACAGCATTCGGGGCATTCGCAAAAACGCTCCGTCCCCATCCTCAGCAGCCAGCGAAGAGTTCCAACACCAATAGTAGCAGTAGCAATTTGATTATATGTCCGTCTCGCCTTTTCTCTGAGCGTTGAGCGTCGGCCAGATCCCCTCGTCACCCATCGCTGTCTCATTCTAGCCAGACCATGGTAATCCATTTGCTCCTCCGAGGTGTACACGTGCTCCCACAAGGCCGCAACCACGTCTGCCTTGTCATGTATCAATACTCCACTAAGTTTTGCAGAGCCAGCGAGTCTGTCCGCTTGTTCATTTCCCCATCATGCCCCGGAGAAAAGATCCAGGCGGTGCTTGTCACCTATGACCTCCGAAGCGAAGCAAGCCACTCCGCACGAAGCCTGCCAGTCCTCACCCTCGTAAACATGCTTTCTGAGTCAGGTACAATCACAATGTGTGTGTGTGTGTGTGTGCGTGTGTGCGTGTGTGTGTGTGTCGTATTCTCCATCCAGCGGAGAGTCGCAGTGACTGCCTCCACCTCCATTCTTAAGCTGGATGTTGTGGTATGCTTGCTGCTTGCTTGTGTTCGTTGCTTGAGCTCCAGCGCGAAGTCCTGCATGTCGGATGAAGGCATCCTGTTGTTCAACATCAGTGTGATGTCATACCGGACCTGAGGTTTGCGTGAGTATCCGTTGTCCCATGTCTGACTTATTGGTGTGTGTCATCAACCTGTATTCATACAAGCATGCGGTCCCTTCATTCACACCTCATAGTTTACAAACACGTCGTCGTGTGAATGGAAAATCAAGATTCACGCTTTATTATCTATATTACAGAGCTCGTCATACGAGCATACATAATTAACAGTCAACACTCAAATACATTCTCCTAAATGTTAGCTATGTATAACTATGCCCTCTCTAAACTACACAACTGGCGAGGGTAAACACAGAGGTCCTGTCACTCTGACTGTCCGTCCCGCTCTCCCCGAATTCACATGTCCAGTCCAGCTCCTCGTCCCCCGTTCTCGTGCCGTTAGTCGCACGGCGTGTTGGTTCAATTGCCACGTAGTTTAGTGGTCCAGTCCTCGTAGCCTATAGCTTTACTAGAGTTCAGTTTGTTTACGGGTAATCCCCTATTTCGGGAATGAATCCCGATATGTCATGTCCTAGCTATGACACAAGCATGTCCTGTCTAGGTCTGGTCCTAACACTGGTTTGGAGTTCTATCTCCTTCTACTGTCTCTTTCTATCTATACTCTTGTACAGGTCCTTATTATGTCCTGTCGTTGTCCTTTACTTTCCTCCGTCCTTGCCCTACTTCTATCTATGTCTATCCTACTTCTATCTAAGCCTATCCAGCATGGTGACAGTGTGCAGACTGGTGGTTCCTTGCCGTACAAGCAGACACTCTCCGACTTCGGAGGAATCAGCGATCCTAGTGACTTTAGCCAGGACCCCGAAGGGACCTGTTGCCCAGGACGCTCGACGAGGACGCGTCAATAGGTCTTGGCCAGTATATAACCCGGCCCTGGTGCCTTGGAAACACCTCTGCGTCCTGGATGTTGTGTTATCATATGCCAGGCTCTCCTGCACCAAACGTCGACCATTAGCTTTGCCAATGAACCCCCAGCCACTTATCTCACCTCTTGACACTGAACCATCTGTGTAGATAATCACATCACCCGAGTGAGCAATGTCCTGAATTAGTTGCTGGATTTCCACTTCCGTGGCCCCTGATGGCCACTCCCTACACTCCCGGCTTAATGTGATTATAACTCTGCACAAGTCTGACTGATTAAGAAGAAATCAGAAGCAACAGAGATGTGGTTCCTGAGGCGATGTTGCGAATTCCTTGCACTGCCTGAGTAACTAACAACGACTGCCTGAAACAGGCTAATGAAACTAGTACAGTATATACAAAAATAAGAAAGAGACACACAAAATGAAGTTTTTCTTTACAAAAGTAATGAAAAGAAGAATATACAACTACTTCTGACATTACATTAAATAAAATTTAAATCTAGAGCAGAGAAGTGGGTGATATGTTTTACATACTAAACATTTTAAACATATATGAGAAAATAAGAAAACTTACGTTTATTTATATACGTGTTGTGACATGTTAGATTGAGACAGAGGACATAGTTAGTAGTGTTCTCTGGAAATATATCTTCAATAATAAATAGACAAGATAAAGGATATGATTTTGCACGTTTTTGTCTAGAGGTCTCTCAAATGAGATAGATAATCATTCCCGCCTAGCCCTTTTGGAAAACCATTTTTCCTTTGGCTCTGAACCCCCACTGTGAGACTACCAAGTATCTACACAGAAATTTATAAAAGAAGAAAAAAGTTCCCTCAAGGCGAAAGAAGATCTGAACTATTCGCCCCTGTACAACTGAGGATCTAATTCACTCATCATACTGTTGTCAGTGTGCTGTTCGTCCGTCACATTAGATCTTCCCTTATTTTATTTGTGTCAGTGTGACCCATATCAGTTGTCCAATTAGACTTTAGGCCTTTAGGATTCAATATTAGCAGACAAACTCAACAATAACTGTACATAACATCTGTTGAACAAGACATCTACATGACAGGTTCTTGACAAAGTGGGACATACATTCACATGGAAATGTTTACACCAACCATTGCACAAGACACACATCATAAGAGATACTTGACAACATCTATACAAGACTTTGCACAATATCTGTAACCAACCACAGTAACTTAAGACATTCACCAGAGACAATACTTGACAGTAACTGTACAAGACATTCACTGGGGACATGTACTTAACCCTTTGTATCCTGAATTATTTTATCTATAACTTTGTAACCATTTTATTTTTCTAAATGGTATATTTTAATACATATACAACTAAGATATGAGTCTGAGAAAAAAAAAATTTTAACAATAATATTTTACAATTTGTTTTTTGGGACTTTAAAGTACCAACAGGAACCAACACATAATTTATTTTTTTTTTAAATTGTTTTATGAAAACATCTGCTTATGTGCATATCTATACATGGTATTCATAAAAGCAATTCTTGTTTTCATTGCAGCACAAAAATACATTGCAAAATGAACATTTTGAATGTGGTTTGGACTGGATTTTTTTTGTAGAGCACATTTCACACCTTCCCCTTTCTTGAACAAAGGTAGGCCAGTGAGCTCCTAGGTTTTGTCCTCTGATGTCTTTAGACACAGAAAAGTTGTTCTTCCTTCTCTTCTTTGGCTGCTCTGGTGTGGTGCTGATTGAAGGACGACCTCTTTTTTCCCACAGAGATCTTTCCCTGAGAGATTAGTCCCATCGCTAAGTTTCTTCGAAACTCAAGTAGTGTTGATTCATGGTGGATCTCTTTGTAAATTACAAAAGCATTGACGTATGCCATTTCAATCATTGCAAAAAACAATCTATGCCACCACTTTTTGGACTTTCTATCAGGATCATATAATGATCGGAGCATATCTGCCTTGTCCACGCCTCCCATTGAGGAATTGTAGTCCCCAACTATAGCAGGTGCTACAACGTCTTTTCTAGTCCCGTTCCGCTCTTGTCGACTCAGAGTTGTAGCTTCATTGCCATGGTAGTTTGACAAAAGGTGAACACATTTATTGTCTCTCCACTTGAAGAAGGTAATACCTTGCTCTGTAGAGCTGTAGTCAAAATCTCCCCTTTGTAACTTCTTATCCTCGTGAAGCTTAGGGAGATGCTTCCTATTGGATCTAACAGTTCCACATGCAAATATCTTGTTTGCCTTCATGTGCTCAAACAGTTCTACAGATGTAAAATAGTTATCCATCATGACCACATAGCCACATCCTCTCAAACTGTGGGTCAGTCTATCAACTATACTGCCTCCCAATCCAAATCTGGCTTTGGAATTATTTGTGTCTTGAGATTTCCCTTGATAAATTTCAAACTCATAGACATAGCCAGTCATATCGGCTCGACACCAAATTTTATAACCCCGCTTTATTGGTTTCATGGGGTTATACTGCTTCAGCGATGAACGCCCTTTGAAGAGAACCATGCTCTCATCTATGCTCTGAACTTCATTAGGTAGTCTGAGCATCTGAAAATTGCGATTCAGGTCCTGAATAAGAGGTCTAATCTTGAACAGTTTGTCACAATTGTCCTTCGGAATTGCACTATTATCATTTACATGAAGATTCGCAAGAATCTCAAAGTATCTGTCACGCTGCATAGCTTTAGGTACAATTGGAGTAGAAAAATCCATGTCGCTTGACCAGTAATGTCTCACGTGTGGTAACCTATGGTAGCCGAAAAAGAAATGCAGACCCATAAATGAAAGCATTTCTCTTGTGTCAACAGGTTTTACTCTTAACTGTTTTTGTTGAATGTACAAGTTTGTTTGAATAACTACATTTTCAATTGTGGATTCTGATAGCACAGTGAGAAATATATCTGCTGCAGTCTCTTTTCCCACAAAATGCTGGAGAACTGGCCCAACCTCCTTAGAGAAAACTGGCAGACTCTTTGAGATTGGTTTCTTTCTCCAGTTCCTTTGGATTACTGAAAATGTCTCCTCATCACTGGAACTAGTATCAGAAAGTTGCACATTCTGAGATTCAGAAGAACCGGCAACATTAGGGTTGTTCTCTAGTTCCTCATCCGAGCTGCTCTCTACTGGTGTATCAATATCAGATGGGAGATCTTCTTCTAGGGCAATGACAATTTCTTCCTCAGTCAGATATTTTCGTTTACAGGCCATGACACCTAGAAAAAAAATAAAAAAAATCATATAAACACACACAAATTATATGGTACTTGCTATCAAAATAAGTCAATCACATGATGATGATTAGGTTCAAAATAAGTCAATCACATGGTGATGATTAGGTTCAAAATAAGTCAATCACATGATGATGATTAGGTTCAAAATAAGTCTATCACATGATGATGATTAGGTTCAAAAAAGTTAACTTTTCTCACATCCCTTGGTTTACCCGAGTTTTACCCACTTCCGACCTGGCGGTACTTATAAGTACCATGACATATTTTAGTGCGTACAATTAAAAATAAACTATCAATTTAGAAGACACATATATCAAATGCTTACCTGTATAATACTGTAGTTGATTAAAAATCTGTAGCACCAACAAACTGTAAAATAACGATCAAATAGTAGACGTCATGCAGGCAGTGTCCAGTCCCTATTTCAAGATGGATGACTAATGAAACTCGACACAAAGAAAATGTATTGCGCATGCCCAGATCGCTTCCAAACATTCACGCCACCTACCTGGGAAACAAGCAATGTTATTTTAGATAGACCTTTAAGTACCGCCAGGATTCGTGATCAGATTGTAAAAATATAGCCATTTGAAGTGAGTGGTACTTAAAAGTACCGTCAGTGAACACTGGTTCATTAATCTTCTTTATTGAGCTGCAGTTGGATCGAGTGAAGACCAATGGTTCATCTTTTGCCATGTCAACACTTCAATACGTACATACAAAATGTACAAATATGCCGGACATGCATACAGATAAACATGATACATCAACTCCTAATTTAATCCACCAACTGATCAATATACTCTCCTCCTCCTCTCTAATCTCTAACTACACCACTGATTTACGGTATCTATCATCAATTCCTGTCTCTTGGGAATTTTATGACATCCTATTTATGGGAAACTCAAGGAAGGAACTACTGTTCTGGATCAGTTTGCATCCTGTTATCATCAGCAATTGATGTTGGGAAAGCTCCAGGTAGCAGACTTCCTGTAATAAGTCCCATGGCAGATCATTCCTCTTGAGATCAGAATTTGGGATGATGATACGGTATTGTCTCTCACTGTTGACCAGACTGTCTGTGAAGGCTGTCACTGGGGTACTTCAAAGGGTTGAGGATAGCACTCTCCTGACATTGGGAGATGTATTCTCGGTACATGTAGATCATGACTTGCCGAAGAGACCCAGAATTATTAACAAAGTCCAATATATTGCAGCCCCCCACTTAGCCAGTCTAACCTCACCTACTCTTCAAGTCTTCATTCACAATCACTATGTGAGCACCAGGCTGGTTATTCTCCAAGTTAAGTCTCATATGAACAATCATTGCAAGTTACTTCACCAGGTTTATATGAATGTAGTTATTAACAAGAGACTTGATTTTAATTTCTCAGATGACATTGATAGAATAAATGATCACTGTCCTGATCACTATAAGAATCACTATAATCACATTAATGTAATGCTTCAGAACTATTTTTCTCCAATTTTTCATTCATTGGTTAGAGAGCTGAGATAAAAGCCTCCAAGAAATTCCTACATTGTGGATTCTAAGAGAATGAATAAGTGGTCCATTGGGGCACAGGATTAACTTTCCACGAACCCGACCGAGACAAACTGTAGACAGGGGCCTTCTTTATTAAAGCATGGTTACTGTATACCAAGACAGATTCACCAATGTCGACCATTCCTGCTTTCTGTTTAAAAACAGTTACTGTCAGTTGACTGGGGCCAAAGGTTGTCATGAAAATAAAAGCTGGCAATTCAGCCTGTGTTCATCTGTGATTTTCCCTGGATTACACTTATAGGGAGTTAGTTCTGGGTCTTGGGACTTCTGGTTAGTTGTTCCAGATGATATATGAAGGCCTCTCCACCATCCTCTGTTCTCTGTTGATATACAAAATGGCACAACATCTCTTTACATTTGTTAAAAGATAATGTTATCATACATCAACATACACAGATGGAAATGGGGAGGAAAGGGAGGATGTCGACCAAACACACCTCTCCTGGTTGATGATGAAGTGTATTTCACTCTGATGTACTGTGGATGATATGTTTTCATTATTCACCTTTATCTGTGGTAATCACAAGACTATATGCTGAGACAGGGGTAGCCTACACAATTACAAGCATTTATGTTGTCCTAGTTCTTACAATGTTTAAACCACAGCAGACCTGGGCACAATGAGGAACAGACACAGTAAAGCAAGCACCATAAGGCAAGTAGCATGAGCAAGCATTGTGACATAGCAACATGAGACAGGCATTGTGAATCAGCACATGAACAGGCATGGTGAGGCAGAATGGAAAATAGGCATTTACAACTGCAATATGCAATATGTATTAAACTAATGGCATTTACCCCATTAGCAGACCAAACATCAATTCCAATGGTTGTTATGTTGGTACATGAATGTCCTATTCCATACACACTCACACAGCAATGCCAGACCTCACTCCTTTCAGACCAGACTTGGCTCACAAGTACATCACCATCATCTGTGTTCCTTCCCCACTGAGTAATGTCCATATCTACTACAGTAGGTAAAGAGCCAAATTGCATAAGCAATTGTTCTTATATGCACCAAAGCACATATGGGAAAAACATGTTTAGTCCTTGTAAATTTGCATGAGCCATACAGTATATTCAGCCAACTAAGACACAGGTTCACACACCTATTGTCCTTTTAGGAACTAGTTTATACGAACCAACCAATAGTAGAGGTACCAGTGTAATACTTCAGAGAGAAATTATATTAATTCTCCTGAGCGTAATCTAGCCACCAGGCATCACAGGAACTTTGCAATTCTGGCGTGCCATACACGTCCTGCTTAGATATGGATACTGAAGCATCTTTACTTCTACTAATGTGAGAGGCTACTTATCAAATCACCAGCTCACCCACTCCAACATTCTCAGCATTTACAAAGGAACTTGTACATGTTTACATCACACATTCCAATCCAGACTGCCAAATGTTAACTCGCAAGAGCAGTGTACAGTTTGGTTAAGAATGAGTCATGCTAGGCATTTAGAATGCACAAAGGGTTTGCGAATTTGCATTGAGTGTAATTTACAATCATCAAGCATACGCAACTAGTCACAACAAGGGAATGATATGCACTTGGATTATACAGCGTGAGAGACCTGACAGGTTGAAGAAGCAGTATTCAGAATACTGGCACACAGAAGTTCTGTTTTCACTTTCACATTTTCTTCATAAAATACTCTTATATTCTTCTCTTTCGTTCACTAGGCATAACCACAACATTAAAGTATGTTTTAAAGTGGTACCTGTTGTCCAGAGAACAATATTTACGGAATTTTTAGGGGCATTTTTGGGTCCCCACATCACAGATAGCGACTGCTCCTGGTGGAATCCTGGCTCAAACTACCAGATATTCAAATTTGGCCTAGTGAATAGCGTGGGCTCCCACGTATTAGCCAATGAAAATACAAGCGTATACCGCTGCCCTACCCCACCGAGTTCTGGAACCTTCGATTCTATTTATGGCCCTGCTATCTGGATGGTCTCCGTTCAAAACTAAAAGTATTATTATGGATGTGTTGGACTGGGAATGTGGATGCCTGATCCATTATGTCACAGCCCCTCTCTTAAATCTTTCATAGGCATGACAGATAATCTCAGAAATCCACAGTTCCCAGATCCCTTAAGTGGTTTTGCCAATTACTCCCTGTCTCCCTTTACCCCAACTAGAGTAGTACATTTGGAACTAAGTGATTTTTCTCCTTAAAAAAAATCTGCCCCAACATTCATCCATCAATTAATGAATTTGGTGGCAAACGCAAAGACCATGAAGCTAGACCTGCATTAAGTTCTATTAAGTCACTGGGAGCATTAGGAGTCCTGACTCCACTCATCTGTGAACCGCCCTTCTCTTTACTTCTGACAGTGCTCCACCGCCGACATCCTTGCTATATTTCCTGTTTGTGATAAATGATCTCTCTGAGTCACACCATTTCGTAATGTATGAATGGACCATAGAGATTCATTATGTGAAGTAATGGCTTTGCAATTAAGCCAACTTCCAGATGAGGTTTAGAGATAATGGTTGCATTCCATGTATCTCTCAACTTTTCATCTTTATCAGAACTTCATCCTTCCCTTCGCCACAGGAGAATGATAATCCTGTGAGAGAGTATTGACTGAACAACTTTCTCCAACAGTAATCTTGGCATTTGGAACTGGGTTAAAATTTGTGTCCAGCACCGGAGCATAAACAATCACTTCCGGTTGAACTGTGCAAGCAGCCACTGCAGAACTTGTTAAGACTAAAATCTACTATTGCAGACTTTGGGTTAGCATATGACAGGTCTATCTTCCCAATAAGCCTCTAGGGTTCGCAGATGGTAGCAATTTCCCATTATATTTCCTTGACTCATTTCTATAGCCATTACCATAGATTCAGAGGTGCACTTTTTGGTTGAGATTCTCTCATTCCGTTAGGCCTCTATTCTGATGTGTTGTGAGAAGTGACAGCATTTTCTCTCCTTAGTTGCCCTATAGTTGAAATATCGCGCAATCCCACTTCCGTCTTGTTGTTGATTGACAGCGCAGCGTCCATTTATGTGTAAGCTGTTTCTAACGTAGCAACTGAGTTTGTAGATGCAGCCAGACTGTGACATCTACTAATACTAATCTAGAATTCCAGGTGGAATTTCCAACTAGTTGTCCTTCAGCCATGCTCTAGCTAAGTGCTTCGAATGACTGGAAAGTATCCGTTCTTTCTCTCCCACACGAGCAAAACGTTTACATATGGCGAATTAGGCGTTCCCTCTCAGCATAGAGAAGTTCGTCATTATAACAACCACCTTTGAGGGGTGTGATTATTTACCAATATTGACTGGAATTTTGGAAGCCATTTTACTGACTTTGAGGACAGGTCTGGCCAGGTCTTGTGAATATACCTCGCATCTCAGTAATAATATAAGATTCCACTGCGCAATGCATGGTTCTTACTTGTATAAAAAGTCGACTGCTGAAGTTGCAGGGATCTTTACCTTGAAAGGAGTCAACTGTTTGAGAACAGTGATCTTTCGTTAGTCCACTCAATCGCAGACAATGTGTAGAAAGCATCAACTGCTGGAATTGCAGTGATCTCTACCATATAAGAGTCAACTGTTTGAGAACAGTAATCCTTTTTATTAGTCCACTCAATCGCAGACATTTGTATAAAGCGTCAACTGCTGGAATTGCAGTGATCTTTACCATGTAAAGAGTCAACTGTTTGAGAACAGTGACCCTTATTAGTCCACTCAATTGCAGACATTGCTCTCGTCTAGAACTGAGCTACATTCCCACCATTCTTCAGGCAGAAAAGTCTTCTCAATTGTTGATGAAAAAGGGGAAGGACATCAGTTACACTCAACTTTGTCCGCCCTTTAATTTCCACCATTTTTCAGACAGAAACGCTTCTCAATTGAGGATGAATTGACGGCCGACGTCGGAGACGGATCCTGTTTTATCTCTTCATGAAATTTCTCAGGTAGTCCATGATATGCTCCTAGTCGTATGATACGCCAATGACATCAGTTTGGTTACCATCGTTTCCCAGACACATACGTCGTGTACGCTTTCCACTGCCATATGATTGGCCAGGGGTCCAGTTATATTGATGGCCTTCCCGGAAATTCAATGAGTTAACTCCTGGTGACGTGGATCCTAGTACACCAGAGAGATTACACCATCGAACAATAGACTAATGTCTTATAGACACCAGACTGTGGTCGGTTTTGTATGACCGCCCATGACATCAGGTAGAATCTTCCATTCATCTCGTCCATCACGTACATTCGGTACGCTTAAGAATACCACTACTTCAAGAATAGCAAGTGACTGAGTTGATAAGGATGTTTCTCCTAGAGATTCAATCGTGCTCACCCTTAGTAACTTGATCAGGGTCACTGACAAGATCACACAACTGAAGAATAAACCCAGATGTCGAATCGACACTGGACCATAGTGTGTTATGAATAACCGACTTTACCCGAGAGTGTGTTAACGTGGTGTCTTTATGGGTTCCCTATGAATTTAACCATCAGTGTTCACCATCTTCACCCTCAGTATTGCAAGCATGTTATGGGGAGATGAGAATATAAGAAATTATCTTATGTGATGTGGTGACATTAAAAATGTTGTAGTTACAACATTATTCCCTCTCTCACCCATGCCAGCAATTAAATAGGAGATGGAGTAGGCCTCATATTCATTTAGTGGATTAAGTGTCTTAATTTCAGGGACAAAAATGAATTTTTCCCTGTAATAGCTGTCTCAGTTAGATTAAAAATAATTTGTGTTCTCTGGTGTTTCAGGTACCTTAATTTTTGGATACATATATTGAACAACCAGCATGCACAAAATTATACAACATATTGACAAGCCAATAATCATTTCATACTGAGAAAAACAAATATCATGGATACAGCATTTATGTTGACCCATAAGATATTTATACATCATCTTCAGTCAGCTACATTGAAATCCTACCTGACATATTAAAACAGTGATACATGCAATATTATCACCATTAATGAAATCAACCCTTCTAGAGATTTATTGTGGGCCTAAATGTCTGGACCATAGCGTCCACACATAAGAGACAGGGTCTGTTAACCAACACCATAAAAACTCCAAGAATTGGGTCTGATTTGCGAGAGGTCACCCCGGATTTTAATACCAATATAGAGATCACAAAAGTTAGTCTTATGCAGGGTATACCCAAAGCTTGTATCCCGACATCAGGGCATCAGGTATGTGAGTCCCTAGCAGGTTATTACCAGGGTTTAAATCCGAGATGAGTGTTCTTTTTCCCAGGGTTTATATCCCGGAAAGAGCAACCCAGTTATGTGACATGTTAGATTGAGACAGAGGACATAGTTAGTAGTGTTCTCTGGAAATATATCTTGAATAATAAATAGACAAGATAAAGGATATGATTTTGCACGTTTTTGTCTAGAGGTCTCTCAAATGAGATAGATAATCATTCCCGCCTAGCCCTTTTGGAGAACCATTTTTCCTTTGGATCTGAACCCCCACTGTGAGACTACCAAGTATCTACACAGAAATTTATAAAAGAAGAAAAAAGTTCCCTCAAGGCGAAAGAAGATCTGAACTAATCGCCCCTGTACAACTGAGGATCTAATTCACTCATCATACTGTTGTCAGTGTGCTGTTCGTCCGTCACATTAGATCTTCCCTTATTTTATTTGTGTCAGTGTGACCCATATCAGTTGTCCAATTAGACTTTTGGACTTTAGGATTCAATATTAGCAGACAAACTCAACAATAACTGTACATAACATCTGTTGAACAAGACATCTACATGACAGGTTCTTGACAAAAGTGGGACATACATTCACATGGAAATGTTTACACCAACCATTGCACAAGACATACATCATAAGAGATACTTGACAACATCTATACAAGACTTTTCACAATATCTGTAACCAATCACAGTAACTTAAGACATTCACCAGAGACAATACTTGACAGTAACTGTACAAGACATTCACTGGGGACATGTACTTAAAACACTGGTTCATTAATCTTCTTTATTGAGCTGCTGGTGGATTGAGTGAAGACCAATGGTTCATCTTTTGCCATGCCATGTCAACACTTCAATACGTACATACAAAATGTACAAATATGCCGGACATGCATACAGATAAACATGATACATCAACTCCTAATTTAATCCACCAACTGATCAATATACTCTCCTCCTCCTCTCTAATCTCTAACTACACCACTGATTTACGGTATCTATCATCAATTCCTGTCTCTTGGGAATTTTATGACATCCTATTTATGGGAAACTCAAGGAAGGAACTACTGTTCTGGATCAGTTTGCATCCTGTTATCATCAGCAGTTGATGTTAGGAAAGCTCCAGGTAGCAGACTTCCTGTAATAAGTCCCATGGCAGATCATTCCTCTTGAGATCAGAATTTGGGATGATGATACGGTATTGTCTCTCACTGTTGACCAGACTGTCTGTGATGGCTGTCACTGGGGTACTTCAAAGGGTTGAGGATAGCACTCTCCTGACATTGGGAGATGTATACTCGGTACATGTAGAACATGACTTGCCGAAGAGACCCAGAATTATTAACAAAGTCCAATATATTGCAGCCCTCCACTTAGCCAGTCTAACCTCACCTACTCTTCAAGTCTTCATTCACAATCACTGTGTGAGCACCAGGCTGGTTATTCTCCAAGTTAAGTCTCAGATGAACAATCATTGAAAGTTACTTCACCAGGTTTATATGAATGTAGTTATTAACAAGAGACTTGATTTTAATTTCTCAGATGACATTGATAGAATAAATGATCACTGTCCTGATCACTATAAGAATCACTATAATCACATTAATGTAATGCTTCAGAACTGTTTTTCTCCCATTTTTCATTCAGTAGTTAGAGAGCTGAGATAAAATCCTCCAAGAAATTCCTACATTGTGGATTCTAAGAGAATGAATACGTGGTCCATTGGGGCACAGGATTAACTTTCCATGAACCCGACCGAGACAAACTGTAGACAGGGGCCTTCTTTATTAAAGCATGGTTACTGTATACCAAGACAGATTCACCAATGTCGACCATTCCTGCTTTCTGTTTAAAAACAGTTACTGTCAGTTGACTGGGGCCAAAGGTTGTCATGAAAATACAAGCTGGCAATTCAGCCTGTGTTCATCTGTGATTTTCCCTGGATTATACTTATAGGGAGTTAGTTCTTGGTCTTGGGACTTCTGGTTAGTTGTCCCAGATGATATATGAAGGCCTCTCCACCATCCTCTGTTCTCTGATGATATACAAAATGGCACAACATCTCTTTACATTTGTTAAAAGATAATGTTATCATACATCAACATACACAGATGGAAATGGGGAGGAAAGGGAGGATGTTGACCAAACACACCTCTCCTGGTTGATGATGAAGTGTATTTCACTCTGATGTACTGTGGATGATATGTTTTCATTATTCACCTTTATCTGTGGTAATCACAAGACTATATGCTGAGACAGGGGTAGCCTACACAATTACAAGCATTTATGTTGTCCTAGTTCTTACAATGTTTAAACCACAGCAGACCTGGTCACAATGAGGAACAGACACAGTAAAGCAAGCACCATAAGGCAAGTAGCATGAGCAAGCATTGTGACATAGCAACATGAGACAGGCATTGTGAATCAGCACATGAACAGGCATGGTGAGGCAGAATGGAAAATAGGCATTTACAACTGCAATATGCAATATGTATTAAACTAATGGCATTTACCCCATTAGCAGACCAAACATCAATTCCAATGGTTGTTATGTTGGTACATGAATGTCCTATTCCATACACACTCACACAGCAATGCCAGACCTCACTCCTTTCAGACCAGACTTGGCTCACAAGTACATCACCATCATCTGTGTTCCTTCCCCACTGAGTAATGTCCATATCTACTACAGTAGGTAAAGAGCCAAATTGCATAAGCAATTGTTCTTATATGCACCAAAGCACATATGGGAAAAACATGTTTAGTCCTTGTAAATTTGCATGAGCCATACAGTATATTCAGCCAACTAAGACACAGGTTCACACACCTATTGTCCTTTTAGGAACTAGTTTATACGAACCAACCAATAGTAGAGGTACCAGTGTAATACTTCAGAGAGAAATTATATTAATTCTCCTGAGCGTAATCTAGCCACCAGGCATCACAGGAACTTTGCAATTCTGGCGTGCCATACACGTCCTGCTTAGATATGGATATTGAAGCATCTTTCCTTCTACTAATGTGAGAGGCTACTTATCAAATCACCAGCTCACCCACTCCAACATTCTCAGCATTTACAAAGGAACTTGTACATGTTTACATCACACATTCCAATCCAGACTGCCAAATGTTAACTCGCAAGAGCAGTGTACAGTTTGGTTAAGAATGAGTCATGCTAGGCATTTAGAATGCACAAAGGGTTTGCGAATTTGCATTGAGTGTAATTTACAATCATCAAGCATACGCAACCAGTCACAACAAGGGAATGATATGCACTTGGATTATACAGCGTGAGAGACCTGACAGGTTGAAGAAGCAGTATTCAGAATACTGGCACACAGAAGTTCTGTTTTCACTTTCACATTTTCTTCATAAAATACTCTTATATTCTTCTCTTTCGTTCACTAGGCATAACCACAACATTAAAGTATGTTTTAAAGTGGTACCTGTTGTCCAGAGAACAATATTTACGGAATTTTTAGGGGCATTTTTGGGTCCCCACATCACAGATAGCGACTGCTCCTGGTGGAATCCTGGCTCAAACTACCAGATATTCAAATTTGGCCTAGTGAATAGCGTGGGCTCCCACGTATTAGCCAATGAAAATACAAGCGTATACCGCTGCCCTACCCCACCGAGTTCTGGAACCTTCGATTCTATTTATGGCCCTGCTATCTGGATGGTCTCCGTTCAAAACTAAAAGTATTATTATGGATGTGTTGGACTGGCAATGTGGATGCCTGATCCATTATGTCACAGCCCCTCTCTTAAATCTTTCATAGGCATGACAGATAATCTCAGAAATCCACAGTTCCCAGATCCCTTAAGTGGTTTTGCCAATTACTCCCTGTCTCCCTTTACCCCAACTAGAGTAGTACATTTGGAACTAAGTGATTTTTCTCCTTAAAAAAAATCTGCCCCAACATTCATCCATCAATTAATGAATTTGGTGGCAAACGCAAAGACCATGAAGCTAGCCCTGCATTAAGTTCTATTAAGTCACTGGGAGCATTAGGAGTCCTGACTCCACTCATCTGTGAACCGCCCTTCTCTTTACTTCTGACAGTGCTCCACCGCCGACATCCTTGCTATATTTCCTGTTTGTGATAAATGATCTCTCTGAGTCACACCATTTCGTAATGTACGAATGGACCATAGAGATTCATTATGTGAAGTAATGGCTTTGCAATTAAGCCAACTTCCAGATGAGGTTTAGAGATAATGGTTGCATTCCATGTATCTCTCAACTTTTCATCTTTATCAGAACTTCATCCTTCCCTTCGCCACAGGAGAATGATAATCCTGTGAGAGAGTATTGACTGAACAACTTTCTCCAACAGTAATCTTGGCATTTGGAACTGGGTTAAAATTTGTGTCCAGCACCGGAGCATAAATAATCACTTCCGGTTGAACTGTGCAAGCAGCCACTGCAGAACTTGTTAAGACTAAAATCTACTATTGCAGGCTTTGGGTTAGCATATGACAGGTCTATCTTCCCAATAAGCCTCTAGGGTTCGCAGATGGTAGCAATTTCCCATTATATTTCCTTGACTCATTTCTATAGCCAATACCATAGATTCAGAGGTGCACTTTTTGGTTGAGATTCTCTCATTCCGTTAGGCCTCTATTCTGATGTGTTGTGAGAAGTGACAGCATTTTCTCTCCTTAGTTGCCCTATAGTTGAAATATCGCGCAATCCCACTTCCGTCTTGTTGTTGATTGACAGCGCAGCGTCCATTTATGTGTAAGCTGTTTCTAACGTAGCAACTGAGTTTGTAGATGCAGCCAGACTGTGACATCTACTAATACTAATCTAGAATTCCAGGTGGAATTTCCAACTAGTTGTCCTTCAGCCATGCTCTAGCTAAGTGCTTCGAATGACTGGAAAGTATCCGTTCTTTCTCTCCCACACGAGCAAAACGTTTACATATGGCGAATTAGGCGTTCCCTCTCAGCATAGAGAAGTTCGTCATTATAACAACCACCTTTGAGGGGTGTGATTATTTACCAATATTGACTGGAATTTTGGAAGCCATTTTACTGACTTTGAGGACAGGTCTGGCCAGGTCTTGTGAATATACCTCGCATCTCAGTAATAATATAAGATTCCACTGCGCAATGCATGGTTCTTACTTGTATAAAAAGTCGACTGCTTAAGTTGCAGGGATCTTTACCTTGAAAGGAGTCAACTGTTTGAGAACAGTGATCTTTCGTTAGTCCACTCAATCGCAGACAATGTGTAGAAAGCATCAACTGCTGGAATTGCAGTGATCTCTACCATATAAGAGTCAACTGTTTGAGAACAGTAATCCTTTTTATTAGTCCACTCAATCGCAGACATTTGTATAAAGCGTCAACTGCTGGAATTGCAGTGATCTTTACCATGTAAAGAGTCAACTGTTTGAGAACAGTGACCCTTATTAGTCCACTCAATTGCAGACATTGCTCTCGTCTAGAACTGAGCTACATTCCCACCATTCTTCAGGCAGAAAAGTCTTCTCAATTGTTGATGAAAAAGGGGAAGGACATCAGTTACACTCAACTTTGTCCGCCCTTTAATTTCCACCATTTTTCAGACAGAAACGCTTCTCAATTGAGGATGAATTGACGGCCGACGTCGGAGACGGATCCTGTTTTATCTCTTCATGAAATTTCTCAGGTAGTCCATGATATGCTCCTAGTCGTATGATACGCCAATGACATCAGGTTGGTTACCATCGTTTCCCAGACACATACGTCGTGTACGCTTTCCACTGCCATATGATTGGCCAGGGGTCCAGTTATATTGATGGCCTTCCCGGAAATTCAATGAGTTAACTCCTGGTGACGTGGATCCTAGTACACCAGAGAGATTACACCATCGAACAATAGACTAATGTCTTATAGACACCAGACTGTGGTCGGTTTTGTATGACCGCCCATGACATCAGGTAGAATCTTCCATTCATCTCGTCCATCACGTACATTCGGTACGCTTAAGAATACCACTACTTCAAGAATAGCAAGTGACTGAGTTGATAAGGATGTTTCTCCTAGAGATTCAATCGTGCTCACCCTTAGTAACTTGATCAGGGTCACTGACAAGATCACACAACTGAAGAATAAACCCAGATGTCGAATCGACACTGGACCATAGTGTGTTATGAATAACTGACTTTAACCGAGAGTGTGTTAACGTGGTGTCTTTATGGGTTCCCTATGAATTTAACCATCAGTGTTCACCATCTTCACCCTCAGTATTGCAAGCATGTTATGGGTAGATGAGAATATAAGAAATTATCTTATGTGATGTGGTGACATTAAAAATGTTGTAGTTACAACATTATTCCCTCTCTCACCCATGCCAGCAATTAAATAGGAGATGGAGTAGGCCTCATATTCATTTAGTGGATTAAGTGTCTTAATTTCAGGGACAAAAATGAATTTTTCCCTGTAATAGCTGTCTCAGTTAGATTAAAAATAATTTGTGTTCTCTGGTGTTTCAGGTACCTTAATTTTTGGATACATATATTGAACAACCAGCATGCACAAAATTATACAACATATTGACAAGCCAATAATCATTTCATACTGAGAAAAACAAATATCATGGATACAGCATTTATGTTGACCCATAAGATATTTATACATCATCTTCAGTCAGCTACATTGAAATCCTACCTGACATATTAAAACAGTGATACATGCAATATTATCACCATTAATGAAATCAACCCTTCTAGAGATTTATTGTGGGCCTAACTGTCTGGACCATAGCGTCCACACATAAGAGACAGGGTCTGTTAACCAACACCATAAAAACTCCAAGAATTGGGTCTGATTTGCGAGAGGTCACCCCGGATTTTAATACCAATATAGAGATCACAAAAGTGAGTCTTATGCAGGGTATACCCAAAGTTTGTATCCCGACATCAGGGCATCAGGTATGTGAGCCCCTAGCAGGTTATTACCAGGGTTTAAATCCGAGATGAGTGTTCTTTTTCCCAGGGTTTATATCCCGGAAAGAGCAACCCAGTTATGTGACATGTTAGATTGAGACAGAGGACCTAGTTAGTAGTGTTCTCTGGAAATATGTCTTGAATAATAAATAGACAAGATAAAGGATATGATTTTGCACGTTTTTGTCTAGAGGTCTCTCAAATGAGATAGATAATCATTCCCGCCTAGCCCTTTTGGAGAACCATTTTTCCTTTGGCTCTGAACCCCCACTGTGAGACTACCAAGTATCTACACAGAAATTTATAAAAGAAGAAAAAAGTTCCCTCAAGGCGAAAGAAGATCTGAACTAATCGCCCCTGTACAACTGAGGATCTAATTCACTCATCATACTGTTGTCAGTGTGCTGTTCGTCCGTCACATTAGATCTTCCCTTATTTTATTTGTGTCAGTGTGACCCATATCAGTTGTCCAATTAGACTTTAGGACTTTAGGATTCAATATTAGCAGACAAACTCAACAATAACTGTACATAACATCTGTTGAACAAGACATCTACATGACAGGTTCTTGACAAAAGTGGGACATACATTCACATGGAAATGTTTACACCAACCATTGCACAAGACATACATCATAAGAGATACTTGACAACATCTATACAAGACTTTTCACAATATCTGTAACCAACCACAGTAACTTAAGACATTCACCAGGGACAATACTTGACAGTAACTGTACAAGACATTCACTGGGGACATGTACTTAAAACACTTCATTAATCTTCTTTATTGAGCTGCTGGTGGATTGAGTGAAGACCAATGGTTCATCTTTTGCCATGTCAACACTTCAATACGTACATACAAAATGTACAAATATGCCGGACATGCATACAGATAAACATGATACATCAACTCCTAATTTAATCCACCAACTGATCAATATACTCTCCTCCTCCTCTCTAATCTCTAACTACACCACTGATTTACGGTATCTATCATCAATTCCTGTCTCTTGGGAATTTTATGACATCCTATTTATGGGAAACTCAAGGAAGGAACTACTGTTCTGGATCAGTTTGCATCCTGTTATCATCAGCAATTGATGTTGGGAAAGCTCCAGGTAGCAGACTTCCTGTAATAAGTCCCATGGCAGATCATTCCTCTTGAGATCAGAATTTGGGATGATGATACGGTATTGTCTCTCACTGTTGACCAGACTGTCTGTGATGGCTGTCACTGGGGTACTTCAAAGGGTTGAGGATAGCACTCTCCTGACATTGGGAGATGTATACTCGGTACATGTAGAACATGACTTGCCGAAGAGACCCAGAATTATTAACAAAGTCCAATATATTGCAGCCCTCCACTTAGCCAGTCTAACCTCACCTACTCTTCAAGTCTTCATTCACAATCACTGTGTGAGCACCAGGCTGGTTATTCTCCAAGTTAAGTCTCAGATGAACAATCATTGAAAGTTACTTCACCAGGTTTATATGAATGTAGTTATTAACAAGAGACTTGATTTTAATTTCTCAGATGGCATTGATAGAATAAATGATCACTGTCCTGATCACTATAAGAATCACTATAATCACATTAATGTAATGCTTCAGAACTGTTTTTCTCCCATTTTTCATTCAGTGGTTAGAGAGCTGAGATAAAAGCCTCCAAGAAATTCCTACATTGTGGATTCTAAGGGAATGAATACGTGGTCCATTGGGGCACAGGATTAACTTTCCATGAACCCGACCGAGACAAACTGTAGACAGGGGCCTTCTTTATTAAAGCATGGTTACTGTATACCAAGACAGATTCACCAATGTCGACCATTCCTGCTTTCTGTTTAAAAACAGTTACTGTCAGTTGACTGGGGCCAAAGGTTGTCATGAAAATAAAAGCTGGCAATTCAGCCTGTGTTCATCTGTGATTTTCCCTGGATTACACTTATAGGGAGTTAGTTCTGGGTCTTGGGACTTCTGGTTAGTTGTCCCAGATGATATATGAAGGCCTCTCCACCATCCTCTGTTCTCTGATGATATACAAAATGGCACAACATCTCTTTACATTTGTTAAAAGATAATGTTATCATACATCAACATACACAGATGGAAATGGGGAGGAAAGGGAGGATGTTGACCAAACACACCTCTCCTGGTTGATGATGAAGTGTATTTCACTCTGATGTACTGTGGATGATATGTTTTCATTATTCACCTTTATCTGTGTAATCACAAGCCTATATGCTGAGACAGGGGTAGCCTACACAATTACAAGCATTTATGTTGTCCTAGTTCTTACAATGTTTAAACCACAGCAGACCTGGGCACAATGAGGAACAGACACAGTAAAGCAAGCACCATAAGGCAAGTAGCATGAGCAAGCATTGTGACATAGCAACATGAGACAGGCATTGTGAATCAGCACATGAACAGGCATGGTGAGGCAGAATGGAAAATAGGCATTTACAACTGCAATATGCAATATGTATTAAACTAATGGCATTTACCCCATAAGCAGACCAAACATCAATTCCAATGGTTGTCATGTTGGTACATGAATGTCCTATTCCATACACACTCACACAGCCATGCCAGACCTCACCCCTTTCAGACCAGACTAGGCTCACAAGTACATCACCATCATCTGTGTTCCTTCCCCACTGAGTAATGTCCATATCTACTACAGTAGGTAAAGAGCCAAATTGCATAAGCAATTGTTCGTATATGCACCAAAGCACATATGGGAAAAACATGTTTAGTCCTTGTAAATTTGCATGAGCCATACAGTATTTTCAGCCAACTAAGACACAGGTTCACACACCTATTGTCCTTTTAGGAACTAGTTTATATGGACCAACCAATAGTAGAGGTACCAGTGTAATACTTCAGAGAGAAATTATATTAATTCTCCTGAGCGTAATCTAGCCACCAGGCATCACAGGAACTTTGCAATTCTGGCGTGCCATACACGTCCTGCTTAGATATGGATATTGAAGCATCTTTCCTTCTACTAATGTGAGAGGCTACTTATCAAATCACCAGCTCACTCACTTCAACATTCTCAGCATTTACAAAGGAACTTGTACATGTTTACATCACACATTCCAATCCAGACTGCCAAATGTTAACTCGCAAGAGCAGTGTACAGTTTGGTTAAGAATGAGTCATGCTAGGCATTTAGAATGCACAAAGGGTTTGCGAATTTGCATTGAGTGTAATTTACAATCATCAAGCATACGCAACCAGTCACAACAAGGGAATGATATGCACTTGGATTATACAGCGTGAGAGACCTGACAGGTTGAAGAATCAGTATTCAGAATACTGGCACACAGAAGTTCTGTTTTCACTTTCACATTTTCTTCATAAAATACTCTTATATTCTTCTCTTTCGTTCACTAGGCATAACCACAACATTAAAGTATGTTTTAAAGTGGTACCTGTTGTCCAGAGAACAATATTTACGGAATTTTTAAGGGCATTTTTGGGTCCCCACATCACAGATAGCGACTACTCCTGGTGGAATCCTAGCTCAAACTACCAGATATTCAAATTTGGCCTAGTGAATAGCGTGGGCTCCCACGTATTAGCCAATGAAAATACAAGCGTATACCGCTGCCCTACCCCACCGCGTTCTGGAACCTTCGATTCTATTTATGGCCCTGCTATCTGGTTGGTCTCCGTTCAAAACTAAAAGTATTATTATGGATATGTTGGGCTGGGAATGTGGAGGCCTGATCCATTATGTCACACGTGTGTAAATTGCTATAAATAAACATAATATTTTAAAAACACTTTTACTTATAGAAACTGCCCTTAAAATTAAAATTATACTGTTATGCCGCATTTGTCAGGACTAAGTTGGTGATTGTAACAGCGCTAGATTTCGTTAGAAGTTGTTGCACATCCTTTACATGACTTTCTGAACGACCGGCACCCAGACCATTTTATAAAAAACACGTATGGCGGTCTGCTGTCAAATCACCCACAGCTGTTTTCGAACGCGGGTATGCGGGTTTACGAATTGCGTTCGTAACACATTCTCCATGAAGCCGGTTTTCGTTAGAAAACAGCAAGTTAAATGCTCGGCCATTAACTAGGCTACCAACTAACAGTATAACACAACAAGCAACGGTGTACAGACCAAATGGAACCAGAAGAAGAGGCTGACCATTTAAAAGATGGACAGAGGGAATAACAGAGTCCATGACAATCTCTGTATATGAAGCCCATAAACGGGCCGGGTCAGCTAGTCTTATATATAAAAAAAGGATGTATGTGTGTGTGTGTGTCCTTTATGGGTTCGCGAACGGTCCATCCGATTGAGATGAAATTTTCTACACTTCTGCCTTTCATTACAGCGCAGCCAACTGTGATATTTTTAGTGTGAAATCGGCTGCTTACTTAATATTATTTAATTTTTCATTTTACATTGTAATTTATATACAGCGAGGGGACTTAACTCTAGAAAAGTTATTTCAAGGGGCATAATTTTTAATAACATTGCTGTATAACTTATAGTCATATTGTTGCATCGTTTTCAAAGATTTATAAACTCTTTGTCTATAGTTATGTACCGGCATATGAGTTATAATAAATAATGATACAATCTTTAAGGCATTTTCAAAGTTTTCATAAAAATAATGCATAATGCATAACATTGTAACTCATCTTTTTATGCTTACGAAGTTATCTACAGTCATGCAGGTGATTAGAAACGGTTTTCATTAGAAATAATGGATGGTGTGTGGAAGGACATTCTTTTAAGTTACTTTATTTTGTTGTATGAATTTAATGAGACGCTACCCGCCAGGAGCTGGGCGAAGCCACGCCGGGTCAGATAGATAGACAGACCCACCTTTTCGCTGCAGTTATCTACAGGCATATGCGTTATAATCCTCCTCCTCCTCTCCCCCTCCTCCTCCTACTCTCTTCCTCTTCCCCTCCCCACTCTCCTTCCTCCTCCTCCCTCTTTCTCCTCCTCCTCCCTCCTCCTCCTCCTAGCCATCCTCCCTCCTCCTAATCACTCCTCTTCCTTCCTCCTCCCTTCTCCTCCTCTCTCCTCCTACTCCCTCCTCCTCCGTCCCCCCTCATCCCTCCTCCTCCCTCCTCCTCCTTCTCCTCCCTTTTTCTCCCTCCTCCTCCTCCACCTCCCCTTACTCCTCCCTCCTCATCCCTCCTCCTCCCTCCTCATCCTCTCTCCTCCTCCCTCCTCCTCTTCCCTCCACATCCCTCCTCCTCCTCCCTCTTCCTCCCTCCTCATCCTCCCTCCTCCTCCTCCCTCCTCCTCCCTCCTCCGCCTCCTCCCTCCTCCTCCTCTCTCCTCCTCCTCCATCTCCCTCTTCTCCTCCCTCCTCCTCCTCCCCATCCTCCTCCTGCGTTCTTCTTCTTCCTCATCCTCCCTCCTCCTTCTCCTTCCTCCTCCCTCTTCCTCCTCCTCCCTCCTCCTCCTTCTTCCTCCTTCCTCCTCCCTCTTCCCCCTCCTCCTTGCTCTCCTCCTCCCTCCTCCTCCCTCCTCCTCCTCTCTTCCTCCTCCTCCTCTCTCCTCCATCCTTCCCCCCTCATCCTCCCTCCTCCTTCTCCCTCCTCCTCCCTTCTCCCCCTCCTCCTTCTCCCTCCTCCTCCATTATCCCCCTCCTCCCTCCTCCTCTTCTATCCTCCTCCTCTCTCCTCCTCCTCCCTCTACCTCCTTCCTCCTCCTCCCTCCTCCTACCTCCTCCTCCTCCCTCCTCCTCTTCTCTCCTCCTCCTAATCCCTCCTCCTTTCTCCCTACTCCTACTCCTCCCTCCTCTTCCCTCCGCCTATCTCTTCCTCCCTCCTCCTCTTCTCTCCTCCTCATAATACCTCCTCCTTTCTCCCTACTCCTACTCCTCCCTCCTCCACCCTCTTCCTCCTCCCAGCTTCTACTCCTCCTTTTTCTTCTTCTGCTGCTGCTGCTGCCGCCGCTCCATTTACCCACGTTAATTGTTGGGGAAGATGTAAAGATCTTTCAAGTGCTCTTTCTAATGCTTTTTGTAAGTTGGTCTTCGTTTATCTAAGGTTGTTCTAACTGCAACCAATAAATGATTACACAGACAGACAGACAGACAGACAGACAGACAGACAGACAGACAGACAGACAGACAGACAGACAGACAGACAGACAGACAGACAGACAGACAGACAGACAGTCGGGAACGGGAACTTATATGACTACTTATATGAATTAAATGAGATGCTCCCCATCAGGGGCTGGGCGAAGCCGGGCCGGATCAGACAGACAGACAGACAGACAGACAGACAGATAGATAGATAGATAGATAGTCGGGAACGGGAACGGGAGCTTATATGACTACTTATATGAATTAAATGAGATACCCCACACCAGGAGCTGAGTGATGCCGGGCCGGGTCAGACAGACAGACAGACAGACAGACAGACAGACAGACAAATATTCGGTAACGTAAACGAGAACTTATATGACTACTTATATGAATTAAATTAGATGCTCCCCACCAGGGGCTGGGCGAAGCCGGGCCGGGACAGCTAGTATATCATAAACAAGAGAAGGGACTGGAGAGGGATGTGTGTGGTTAATTTCCTGTTCACTTTATGTGGCCCTAAGAGGCCAGTAAAAAATGTTCTTCCCCATATAGGGGGTGGATTTAATGCATTTTCGATTAGTTACATTGAAAGTGCACAAATAATTTTTTAACAAATATCTTTGTGAGGAAAAAGTGTGTTCTAAAATGAAAGTAAATATAAATTAGAATCATTTGTTAAAGACATTTGAAAGTATTGTATTCGACATTAACAATTTTTACTTTCTATCTGATTATCATATTTCTAAGACAAATTTTAGACGCCTAAATGTAAAATTTATTAGTCTTGCTAGTATATAATTTATTTTTTTAAATGAGGTAATCTCCCTTGCAACAATATAAGACGTTTATGTCCCTTACTCATTGCTTGTCTAGGTGTGTGTGAGTGTGTATGGTTTTTTTTTTTATATCTTGTAATTCCGCAGGATGCTTGAACATAATTATTAAGTGTAGTGATCAATCAAGGCACCACTACCATGTTATTATGCTCTTTTAAATATGCTCTAAGCAACTAGGGAAATGCATGCGCAGTTGAATTGTATGATTTATTATTATATGTTGGAAGATATCAACATTGATGAGAAAGATTTAAGAATAATAAAGAATATTTACTGGAACCAAATAGCAGCAATTAACATGGGAAATAAAGAGGGAAGTTACGAACAGATAAAGCTAGGAGTGCGGCAGGCGACAGGGGTGTGTCTTGTCACGGGATCTCTTCTCCCTATATAGCGAAGTAATAATGAGAGAGATCAAAGAGACGCCATGAATACCAATCGGAGGTTATAATATAAATAATATGCGCTATGCAGATGACATAGTATTGGTGGTGGATAATTCAACAGACCTACAAAAATTGTTAGACATTGTGATAACAGAGAGCGCAAAGAAAGGACTCTCCTTGAATATCAAGAAAACAGTAACAAATGTGATATCAAAGAATATCAATATTGTGACACAAAATGGGACATCGAAATAGAAGGGAAAATTCTTAACCAAGTAGATACTTGTAAATACCTATGGGCATTTATAACATCAGACAGAAGATGTACAATAGAGATTAAGAGCAGAATAGGGCAAACAAAAGCCGCATTTCAGAAAATGAAGAGTATCTTATGCAATAAGTCACTATCACTGAATGTAAGAAAGAGAGTGCTGAAATGCTATATAGAACCAGTTTTGTTGTATGGCAATGAATCTTGGAATGTAAATGGACAAATTAAGAAGAAATGATTGATTGATTGATTGATTTAGGAATCGACATCACAGCATTCGGGGCATTCCCAAAAGCGCTCCGTCCGCATCCTCAGCAGCCAGCGAAGAGTTCCAACACCAATAGTACCAGTAGCAATCTGATTATATGTCCGTCCCCCCTTTCCTCTGAGCGTTGAGCGTTGGCCAGATCCCCTCGTCACTCCTCGCTACCTCATTCTTACCAGCCTATGGTGATCCATTTGCTCCCCCGAGGTGTGCACGTGCTCCCGCAAGGCCGCAACCACGTCTGCCTTGTCATGTATCAATACTCCACCAAGTTCTGCAGAGCCAGCCAATCTGTCCGCCTGTTCATTTCCCAGTACACCGGCATGCCCCGGAGAAAATATCCAGGCGATGCTTGTCACCCATGACCTCCGAAGCGAAGCAAGCCACTCCGCACGAAGCCTGCCCGTCCTCATCCTCGTAAACATGCTTTCTGAGTCAGTTACAATCACAATGTGTGTGTATGTGTGTGTGTGTGTGTCGTATTCTCCATCCAGCGGAGAGCCGCAGTGACTGCCTCCAACTCCATTCTTAAGCTGGATGTTGTGGTATCATATGCCAGGCTCTCCTGCACCAAACGTCGACCATTAGTTTTGCCAATGAACCCCCAGCCACTTCTCTCACCTGTTGACACCGAACCATCTGTGTATATAATTACATTACCCGAGTGAGCATTGTCCTGAATTAGTTGCTGGATTTCCACTTCCGTGGCCCCTGCTGGCCACTCCCTACACTCCCGGCTTAATGGGAATATAACTCTGCACAAGTCTGACTGATTAAGAAGAAATCAGAAGCAACAGAGATGTGGTTCCTGAGACGAATGTTGCGAATTCCTTGGACTGCCTGAGTAACTAACAACGACTGCCTGAAACAGGCTAATGAAACTAGTACAGTATATACAAAAATAAGAAAGAGACACACAAAATAAAGTTTTTCTTTACAAAAGTAATGAAAAGAAGAATATACAACTACTTCTGACATTACATTAAATAAAATTTAAATCCAGAGCAGAGAAGTGGGTGATATGTTTTACACTTTAAACATTTTAAACATATATGAGAAAATAAGAAAGCTTACAGAATTAACTAACATTTATGTATTATGTTTTAAGTGGATACAACAGGTTTATACGTTTATACGTTTATTTATATACGTGTGTAAATTGCGTTAAATAGACATAATATTTTTAAAACATTTATACTTAGAGAAACTGCCCTTAAAATTAAAATTATATTGTTATGCCCCATAATTTTCATTTTTTAATGATCATTTTTCAGGACTAAAGTGGGGTTTGTAGCAGCGCTAGATTTCGTTAGAAGATGTTGCACATCCTTTACAGGACTTAGCAGTCAACCCCAGCATTGTTAGCTGTTCGTCATCCCTGGGCAAGTTTACGTTCAGTAGTTTGCCATTGCTTTCTGAACGACCAGCACCCATACCATTTTATACAAACATGTATGGCGGTCTGCTGCTTTCGAACGCGGGTATGCGGGTTTACGAATTGCGTCCGTAACACATTCTCCATGGAGCCGGTTTTCGTTAGAAAACAGCAAGTTAAATACTCGGCCATTAACTAGGCTACCAACTAACAGTATAACACAACAAGCAATGATGTACGGACCAAATGGAACCAGAAGAAGAGGCCGACCATGTAAAAGATGGACAGAGGGAATAACAGAGTCCATGACAATCTCTATATATGAAGCCCATAAATGGGCGCTCTCCCGCTGTTTATACTTCACCTCGACACCGCAAGGTACAAGAGGAACATGATGATATGAGATGATAAGATGCGATCATTTGGTAAATCCCCAAATTGTGTGAACACAATTTTAAAATAGTGCGATTATCAATCAAAAAGTTGAAAGCCTCCAGTAGCGATAATTTAAAATATTATCAAAATAATTTTAAAAAGTAAACAGACGAAGATCCGTTTATGATGTCTTAATAATATGTTGCCCCTAAGAAATACCGCCGGAAGAATCATATTAAATTTAATTTTCTTAAGTAAAAATCCAACCTCCAAATTGACGGAGGTCTTCTAGTTTCCATTTTAGCGGACATATTTATGACGCACTTAGAAGAACAAAGAGCATCGGATATAAAGGACCTCGTTTTATACCACCGGTATGGGAATGATATATTATTCATCATAGATACCGGACAATAGGCAGGAATGTTCCACTCCACCATAAACCAAACACACAAGAACATCTCAGTGTCTATTGACCACGAACACAACGTCTTATTTGAATAACGAAGACCCAAACAATAGATTACACGATTTATTGCCTGGCATATTTCGCTGCATCTCGTCAGGTACATACTGCTGAAGTCACACAACATAAAGTGAAATAACTAGATAACTCCTTCAAGCTGAAATATACGCATGTTCGCACAGTAATGTCGATTGTCTACCACGGTAATTTTAAATTGACTAACATGTCTTTCTGCTTGCACAAGACCGGTCTACGTAGGTTGATCAATATAGCTTCTGCAAACTTTAACAAGCGACTACTTTATGTGTTGAACAACACACGGAAGGCACTGTCTCTCACAACCACATGACCACTCTCGAGCACATGTCTCTCGACCGATGAAGCCGGACTGTTCCGGTGTTCGGCCTACCTAGGTTAACATCGTCTGTGTGTATTATCTTGTCGACCCAGTTCGGAATGTGTTCCAAAACCCTGTTATGTAACTGTCGCTCTGTTCTGCCGATGTAGATGGCTTTGCATCTGCATGTAAATTGGTCAATACAATTCTATTTGGCGTACAAAGCTACAGGATATTTTACTACTAGGGTGGGGATCGGTGTGGTTCTGTACCTGATAATTGGAGTTTCAGCACAAAATGTTCGCCCGACTGCTGTGCTGAGCCTGTCCTGCAGACGTTGCATTACGCCATCCCCTCGGAAGGTTAGCTGGATGAATACCTTGAGTTTTATTCTTTGCATTTTCCTCAGAAAACACATTTCCACAGCCATCAGATGTCCCTCAGCTTGTCTGCTCATTGTCCACGCACGCTTCACATCCATATAGAAGTATAGGTTCTATGTAGCACTTCAACACTCTTTTTCTCGTTTCAATTGATATCGTTTTATTGGTCAGTATGTTTTTCACCTTGCAAAAGGCCACCTTCGCCATGGCAATTCTTGTTCTAATCTCTTCAAGGCATCTCCCATCAAATGTTATGACTGTTCCGAGATAATTGTACCGATTCACTTGTTTAAGAATATGCCCATTTACCTGTATATTACATTGTGGTATTTCTTCCTTAATACCGTGGACAGACAGAAAAACCAATGACCAAGTACTACAGGAGACAAATGACAATCGTAAATTGATTAGAGAAATTAGACGTAGACAGCCAAAAAATTTTGGACATGTTATGAGAAGAAATGGATTGGAGAACTTAGTGACAACTGGCAAGATCGAAGGGAACAGACCAAGAGGAAAATACCTGGATGGCTTGGCCACATAGCATGGACGAGACAGGTACACTGAGCTGATCCACGACTCTGGTGATCGACTGAAATCGCGAGCCATGACCGCCCACGCTTTCCGGCATGGCACATGATTGATTGATTGATTGATTTCTTCCTTCCTAGTGACAACCATAATATGTGTCTTCTTACAATACATTCTAATCCTAGTTGTTCACTGTGTGCAACAACCTCATCTACTAAATTTTGAAGGTCCTGTTCGTCGTCTGCAATCAAGACTGTATTATCTGCATATCTAATGTTATTGATGTATCGTCCCCCAATGTTGATTCCTTCCATATCTTCTATATTTCTGAAAATATTTTCACTGTACAGGGAAAACAGATCTGGAGACATTACACATCCCTGTCTCACACTTGTCTTAATAGGCTGATATTGACCTATTTCATTATCAATTCTTATGGCAGCTTGTTGTTTCCAGTATATGTTTTTTACAAGTCTAAGGTCTTTTCCATCAATCTGTAGATCTTCAAGCATCCTTATCATGCTGGCATGTCTCACTTTATCGAAAGCCTTTGTGTAGTCAATAAATCAAAGATATAGATCTCTGTTTACTTCTATAGAACGCTCAGTTACTGTTCTCAGTATATACACAGCATTTACTGTACCCTTTCCTTCTACACATCCACATTGTTCTTCTCCTATTTCAGGTTGTATTTTCCTCCTAATTCTTTGCATGATAATTCTGAGCAAAATCTTCGTGATGTGACTCATAATACTAATTGTTCGATGTTGATCACAATCCAAGGCTCCTGATTTCTTTGGGAATGCAATAAATACAGAATTACATAATTCATGAGGTATATCTCCAGTATCATATATGACATTCAGGAGTCTGGTAACTTGATCTATTCCGTATTCTTCTAAAACATTGATCATTTCTATTGTGTTGCTGTCTGAACCGGGGGTCTTGCCAGATTTCATATGGTTAAGAGCATTTTGAACCTCCATCTTCAAAATTGATGGTCCTTCATTATTATTTTGAATACATACTGTTCTTCTCTGTTATTATCATAAATGTTATTTACATAATCTGACCATACATGTAAGATCTGATCTTTTTCTATCTTTTGTCTTTAGGCAACCTGCTGATATATGTGTTCTTTGATTAGTAAGCTCCTGAATTCTTTCGTGCATTAGTTTGGTATTGTTACTGTTGTGTTCTTTTTCAATTTCTATGAAATTTTTCTCGAGCCATGCTTCTTTTGCCTCCTTACATAATGTTCTCACTTTTCTGTGACTTTCTTTATATTTGGCAGGATTATTTTTGTTCTGTCTTCTTGTTACCATTAGCTGTAAAATTTCTTCAGTCATCCATGTCTGACGACCCACTTTCTTTAAATTTTTAAATAGTTTTTTTCTGCAGCTAAACTGATTGAATTCTTCAACATTTCCCAATGATCATCCACATCTTGAAATAGGATCTCTAGTTCAGACAATGTATCAAATGTGTTCTTTACTTCTATGTTGAAATTATCTTGTATTTCTTTGTCAGTTTTCAATTTGTACAAATCATATTTAGTGTTTCCGGTTATATACTTGACTTTCTTTAACTTTACCCTCAGTGTGCCTGATATTAACCTGTGATCACTGTAACAGTCTGTATTGGGAACTGTTTTACGATTGTTAGCGCATTTCGAAACCTTCTGCTACTCAGGATGTAATTTATCTGGTTTTCAATCCTGCTGTCTGGACTCTTCCATGTCCATAATCGTCTAGGATGTTGTTTAAACCAGGTGTTTCCAACAACCATTTCTTGTTCTTTTGCCCATTCTACAAGTCTGTATCCTCTTTCGTTTCGCTCTCCCAAACCGTAGTTGCCTACACTGCATCCATCGACTTGATTTCCCACTTTTGCGTTGAAATCACCCATTACAATATTTATTTCTGATTTTCTTTGTTTTACATTTCTTCAAAGCACGCTCCATGTCATTATAAAATTCATCTATACTTTCTTCACTGCATTCACTTTTTGGAGCTTATAATTGATTGACATTTATTGTAAAAGGTCTTCCGTTCAATTTTACTGACAGAACTCTGACACAGCCCAATAACTTTTAATAGAATTTGATGTTTGCCGGTCCAACATAATGGCTACACCTCTTTGCCGTTCTTCTCCCCCAGAATAAATAATCTTACAATCCTCTGCTGTCTTGATCCCTGCCCCTCTCCATCTGGTGTCACACATTCCTAATATATTAATATTCTCTCTTCTCATTTCTTGTTCGATGTTATCCAATTTTCCATCTGCATTCATTGTTCTGACATTCCAGGTTCCTACCTTTCATGATAATAATCTTTTGCACCTAGTAGCCTGTTGATGGTCTGGAGTCACCTGGTGCATATGACTATCCCTACCGGGCGAGGCTGCTCCTATGGATCACCCATTTACGCCGTTTCTCTGAATGTCGATGATATCGCAAAACATAATGTTCTTGGCATCTGTGAAGAAGGTAGTTTGCCATTGCTTTCCATCTTAGCAGTGACCATACTGTAACAGAATGGCCTTGGTTGTTGTGAATAAACACAAGCCCAAGGTATCCCAGACACCCACGTGTATACTAACCCCCAGGTGTTGGACAGGTAGATACACTTTTACTACTATTACTGACCCCCTCTGCAAGGTAACATGTGTTGTTAGTCTACAGGCCCCTCCCAGATTCTATACCTCTACTATATACCCTCTACCTAGTATCAAGTACTTCTTAGGACTCGTCCAAGACCACACATAATAATCGTAGAAAAGACATGTCAACAATTAATCAATTTAATTTACACTATAGACACAGGTCTGAAAGGAACGTCCTGATAGGAAATGATCTATTTACAATATAGAGTAAAGGTTAGAGATGGAGTCAGAGATGTTCCCTGGATCATCACTAGGCGTAGCAGAGGATTTGCAAGGTGTTTCCGTCGAGTCAGTCCTTTTGACTCGCCCGGCTCTCTCCCAGCATTGCTGTCTGGAACACTTGAGGTCTTATCTGCCGCAAGCAACCGGTGAGCAAAAAAAATGTATTTAGCCACCAGGACCTCCGATGACAGGACTAAGATCACACATTCACAAATGCGAGAATTGTCCCTACCCAGTGTCTCTTTGACTGCCGGTCTACACTGTCTGGATGGGAGACCCTCGACCATGAGATATCCCATGATGCACCTAGACAATTGCTGAAAATAGTCACAGTCTCTAAATATAATCACATGTTGATTCACCCCTGGTTGGGCGATGTAGATTCTCGTCAGCATGACTATAAGAAATCACGCAGGCTAAAGCATAACAAAGTCTGATGTGTCTCTCGTGTGAGCTTCTACTCTCTTGTAGACGACTAACTACAAATATATCGTGCCTCAGGATTGACTGGACTCCCTCTGAGTCTGGTCTAAAACAATGGAATAATAAACGAACAGTGCAAGTGTCTATACGTTCGTAGGAGGACGTATAACTGTGAAACACCCACGGTTTCTGCTGGTATGTTGCTAAGGTTCAGTGTCCTTCAGCCAGAATAGTCTAGCTGAAATGCTCCCAGAGCGTTGATGTTCCCCAACCGGGGTGGTCTGGATGGAGTCAATAATCAGAACCTTTCCTTGGACGCTTGGCTTCAATGAAGAAGTCAACTACAACACAGGGCCGTTGTAACAATCCTATACCACAGACGTTTGATTGTAGACTTTTAATACAACCCACCGTAAGTCTTATGTCACATCACTGTAGGTCTTCCACCACAGGCAAGTAGATTTCATACAACAGTAATGCAGGTCTTCACCAACAGCACCATAGTTCTTCAACGCCAGTACTGCAAGCCGTCAATAACAGTACTTCCGGTCTCGAACACAGGTCTCTAAGTCTTCAACAACAGTACTGCAGGTCGTCAACAACAGACAACACCTGAAAAGAAAGAGCGGTCGGTGAGAGCAATCGGTACCAACTCGGATTCACATGCTATCATCCACTACAATAAGCTGCCTTCAGCTATCTGATGTAAGATATACTTACATAGGGAATCATCCCTATATACATAGTGGAAGCATGGATAGATATCCCATGTGGAATGGCACCTGAATCAGCCAGTCGGAAGGCTTAGGTTCCGAAATGATCGAGTCTGATCTTACTGCTGTCTCATATTCCTACCTGACTCTTATCTTCGGTGGTTGTATGAAGAACTGTACAGTTTCTATTTACACTAATAGAAAACTAAACCTCGGGAAGAGCAGGTCCCTAGACCAGTCCCCGTCATAGGACATGGATATATTGTTTATCAAGTAATTAACATCTAAGCAAGTACTAAACAATAAACACTTAATGTCGTAACAACCCATTTCGCCAGTGGGACACCTTCCCACACTATAGCGAAACCCTTCTTGATCCACCTCTGTCCTTGAGGTGAGAAGATCTGTGTCTAAACATGTTTAGCGCCCTAGATGTGTCAAAGGGTTCTTACCTGTTCTGGTCCCCCAAGCGGATTAGCCTTGGGTGGTGACCTAACATCACAACTGGCCGTGTGTGCCAGTTATATACATATTATAATTGCCTTGTATCCCATATCCCACACACCTCCGAGTATCATTCATCCGCCATACACCTTCTCTTCCATCAATCACCCAACCACTCCCGCACTTAGGATCATCAAGAAAAAGTCATAGGGCAGTGTAGAGTAGATTCTGGACCGGTTTCACACAATTGCGACGATAGCGCATTGGTATCTCGCGTCGACCGCCTCAAACGTCGACGATTAGCTTAGGTATATAACGCACTACATAACAATATATACATGCTACACAGTACATGATATATCATCAAAGCTCATGATCACTTCTTACAGCAAGAAAACACTTCCTAGGACTGACACCATCACTATTTATCTATCACAAAATAGCAGCATCAAATCCTAGAGCGCCGTAGAACTACATGCTCTGTGTTGATCCACGAATCGCACTTGCTCTTGCCAGGGCACTGTCTAAATTCCTCCTACAGCCTAATCACAGAATTACTAAGCACAGTAACCGTAAATACTGAACTAAGCTAGCTTGGATTTCACAGGTAATAATACTACTTTACCACACTTGTAACTTCACTAATAAATACAAGATCTCACAACTTATAATATATTTGTAGCTACACGGTAGTTTGCCATATTAATGGACTTGCAAGTCATCAATTGTGTAAACTAATCTGTTACAATTCGCAAACGGAAAACACATATGTAAACACAAACTAGTGGCAACTGCGCACTGTCAATTATCGATCGCCAACTCATTACGTACTCGCATAACTAATGAGATGTCTTTCAAACGCAATATTACGCTGAATTACACAATGAAAGAATGTATTACCTGAAAACCATGAACTAACACCTCTCAGCTGAAATTACTGTCTTGTGGCTAGCACGCCTCTAGCTTGACAATTCTTGACAATATTAGCTGATGTTCTGGAGCTCAGCTCCTGGTGGAGTCTCAGATCGAAATGATGTCCCTATGCCTTGTTCCGGTTGCGAAGTAAACCCTCCAACCCGGAGAAAGTCATGTTGCACGTTTTATTCACTTTACGTGAGAATCACGTTTTTCTTCTGACCAGTGACCACGTCTAGTTTACTCACGAAATAAACTTAGTGTGCGTTTTGACCTTTCAGTCGAGAACCTTCTAAATTCTCGAACTTACTAATGTATGCAAATCAACCGGCATCTCCCAAGTTAAATATAACAGGGGAACTCCCTGATGACGTACTCCCGTAAAATGGAGATTCCTAGTACGAAGCCAGCTGATTTGACTTCAATTTCGCGACCGGAAATGGAGCACCCATTTACGCCGTTTCTCTGAATGTCGATGATATCACAAAACATAATGTTCTCGGCATCTGTGAAGAAAGTAGTTTGCCATTGCTTTCCATCTTAGCAATGACTATACTGGTCAATGACCGTAGCCATTTTATCCTCAAAAACGAGATCCTCTGCCTACCGTCGTGAAGCTGGAGACCATAACCCACAACTATCTGTCGGCTGCTCTTCAACCTCATCCACCACCTGCACGCATGGCTTCACGTAACCCTGATCGGGAGGCTAAACGGGTAATCCATCTTGTCCAAGGGTGTCCCGTAGGATAGCGGAGGGAAGGGGGCACCTTACTTCTCCTTTGATAGGGGATACCCCTGCCCCGCCACCATAATCGATGATCAGAGAAAGCATAAAATATGGAAGCATAGTTTGCGATGCAGTCTCGGAATACAACAAACGAACACTGGACACAATCAAGAATCAAGCGCTGGGAATCATCAAAAGAACAGACGAACGAACATCCAAGGAAGCCCTAGAGGTTGCATTAGGAGTATTCCCACTAAAACTGAGAAGAGAGCAACTAGTCTACAACTACTGGCTGAAGAAAACACAAAATGCGAGACACCCCGCATTCAGTGCATTCGAAGAGAACAGAAGCCAATGGGGAGGAATACCCATACAATAGACAGACACACCAACATGGTGGACGGCAGCACAGGAGATGAACTACGAGGAGAAACTAGTCGCGGCTCTGGCAAAAACAAAAATACACAGAACAATAGCACCCCGATGGGAACTGAAACTACCAATCACAGACAGTAGCCTCGCGAGCAACATCAAATCGGAATCGGAAATTTCTCAACCCTTCATAAACTACGCTCATAACGTTAGCAAAGAGAAGATTCATTCCATTTAGCAGGAGTAATGGTCAGAAGCCCGCCCTCATGGCTAAGGGAATAACGACTTTCTCCGTAATCCCGAATAATCACGTAGAGTAACGCAGCTGCGCGAGATTCGGTAGTGGATCGCGTCGCGTTGGTTACTTACGGGGGTATGTGAGCCGGTCGCTCAGAAAGCAATGGCAAACTACTGAGCGTAATCTTGCCAAGAAATCAACAACAGCGGTAAAATGCTGGTGTTGACAGCGATGTCCTGTAAATAGGATATGCGGGGGGGGGGGGGGGGAAGTGGTCATAAGCCTATCGTTTATACCAGTAGTTCCCAAGCTTTTCAAGCAAAGGGCCAGATCTACTATTTTCGGTAGTTAAGCGGGCCACAATGTTATAAAATGATAATCCTCATCATCAAGTGCCGTGCCGGCTGGCGTAGGCGTTCATGGCTCTCCACAGATCTCGGTCTTTGGTTTTCTGGATCAACTCTGCTGCTGATATTCCTCCATGCCACCGTCTCAATCCATCCAGCATCACTTCTCTTGGTCTACCTCTGCCTCTCTTCCCCTCGATCTTTCCAGTTGTTACGATGTTCTCCAATGCCTCTCTTCTCATCACATGACCGAAGAAAGCTATTTGTCTCTGTCTTATTGTTGTATATAATGTTCTAGTTTCATTAGCCTGTTTCAGGCAGTCGTCGTTAGTTACTCTGGCAGTCCAAGGAATTCGCAACATTCGTCTCAGGAGCCACATCTCTGTTGCTTCTAATTTATTCTTAATTTGTTCATTTACATTCCGAGATTCACTGCCATACAGCAAAATTGGTTCCACATAGCATTTCAGCACTCTCTTTCTTACATTCAGTGATAGTGACTTATTGCATAAGATACTCTTCATGATAATAGTCGGTCAATATTCTTATCTTTCTTAACTTTCGTCAACAAAATTCTAAACCTAGGCAGTCAGTGTTAATACTACACTGCGGTCATTTTTTGTTTTAAAATCAAAAGTTCATTTTAAAAAAATGTTTACTTAGTTTCGAAAATCGCTATTAATGTAATTAATTTACAATTTTAACTGTTCTTCATAACCAGTTACTTAAGTTCATATGCCAGTTTATTAATGTCTGGGCACAAATCTGTCGTGCCCAAAGTCATAAGCGCAGCAAGGTTATTGTCCGTGAGTCTGGAACGTTTGTTTTTTTATAACGTTCAATGCGGAAAATGACTGCTAGCATCTGTAAGTCGAACCAAAACGACAAATGTATCTCTGTGTGAATGAATGCGAGTGTTCAAATTTTTTGACAGGTGATAGTCGCCAGAATGAAATCATATGATCAGCTGAAGGTGAAGCAGGCAGCTCCAGAAATTTACATCTCAGTGCACAATTGCATTTCAAATCAATTACTTCGTGCTGAAGGTTTGCTGTAATTGACATAGATTGGCATCAGGAAATACGGACGGATTTATGAAGAGGGTAACATTATCATCCTCTATTGTGACCTCTTGAAATCTCGACTGAAAGATATCCAGATCTCAAAAGGGACTCAGTGCACTTAAAACTATGGCTGCAATGGACACAGAGCAGAGAATGCTCTTCACACTATACCAGCACTTGATCCTCTCAGTGATTGATTATGGACTAGGACTGCTCACTGTCTCAAAGAGTCAGCTGGTGAAATTAGAGCGCATACAGAATGAAGCGATGCGGGTCATTCTGGGATGCACAAGAGACACTCCAGTAGTGTGTATGCGTTACATCATTGGTATGCCTACTGTTGCTAGTAGGCACAAGGTGATGCAAGCGAAGGCATACCTCAGAGTAGCTGCAGACACAGATCACCCGTTGCATGAGGCACTGGACGTAGTTAAGGGTCAGAGACTGATAAGAGGGAAATCATGGATGGCTCAGGCGGAGGATACGATCAGACAGGTGTGCCCCTTGGAGAACATCAGGTGAGGAGAGGAGTGGGTCAGAGTGCCAGCCGTGCAGTCAGACTTGTGCAGAGTTGTAATAACATTGAGCCGGGAGTGCAGGGAGTGGCCAGCAGGGGCCACGGAAGTGGAAATTCAGCAACTAATTCAGGAAAATTTTCACCCGGGTGATGTGATTATCTACACGGATGGGTCAGTGTTGAGAGGTAGGAGAAGTACCTGGGGGTTCTTGGCAAAAACTAATGGTCGGCGTTTGGTGCAGGAGAGCCTGGCGTATGATAACACTACATCTAGCTTAAGAATGGAGGTGGAGGCGGTCAGTGCAGCTTTCCGCTGGATAGAAAACACGATACATACACACATTGTGATTGTAACTGACTCAGAAAGCATGCTGAGAAGGTGAGAACAGGCAAGCTTCGTGCAGAGTGGCTTGCTTCGCTTCGGAGGTCACGGGTAGTAAGCATCACCTGGATCTTTTCTCCTGTGGCATGCCGGTGTGCTGTGGAATGAACAGGCGGACAGATTGGCTGGCTCGGCAGAACTTGGTGGAGTATTGATGCATGACAAGGCAGACGTGGTTTCGGCCTTGTGGGAGCACATGTACACCTCGGAGGAGCAGATGGATCACCATGGTCTGGTAAGAATGAGACAGCGAGGTGTGACGAGGGGATCTGGCCGACGCTCGGCGCTCGGAGGAAAGGCGAGACGGACATATAATCAGATTGCTACTGGAACTATTAGTGTTGGAATTCTTCGCTGGCTGCTGAGGATGGGGACGGAGCGCTTATGGGAATGTCCCGAATGCTGTGATGTCGGTTCTTAAGTCAATCAATCAATCATACCCAGAAGACTTTCAACGTTTACTTTGTACTGTAAAAAGTCACATTTCTTTTCCACCACAAGCGTCTTCAGAGTTGGAAACGCCTCTAAGTCCCTCCAGTCAGCTATCCGATAAACAGTGGAAGTCTCATTTTAAATGAAGAAATGTCATCGCACAAATTTGTGAATTGTTTTTTACCTGGATCCTCGCATTAAAGAGTTTAAATGAGACGTGTTGTTCGCCAAAAATGCCAGGTCTTTAAGCAAGTCATCCCTCAGCAGACATTCCCGTTCTGTAGGCAATTCATTTATTTCAGACATAAACATATCGACTATTTTTTTTCAATGCCCAGAAACGTGACAAAACTTTCTCTTTAGATAGCCATCTGACATCACAGTGTAACATCACAGACATCGCTATCAGAGGCTTTAAAACCATTAGAAGAGATCCCTATCAGAAACACGAGACGGGTATTGCAGTTTATATTTCTAACTCGCTTAACGCCCACCGTAAGCTAGATTTTGAAACCTGTGAGATTGAGTGTGTATGGCTTGAGGTTAAGATTCAAAATCACATACCCCTAGTAGTTGGCTATCTTTATCGAAACCCCAGTGCGGGAAATATCTGGTATGAAAAATTCACCACTATGATGGATGTAGTCTTTAGTAATGCTAGAGAAATAATACTGCTAGGCGACTTCAACATAGACACTAACAAATCAAACAAAACATGGGAAAACATAATAGAGTCATATAACTTAGAACAGTTAGTCAAACAAGCCACTAGAATAACAAAATCATCTGCAACACTTATAGATCATATCTATACTACGTGTGCTGATGACATCACAGAATGTACTGTATCTATTAATGCAATGAGCGATCACTACCCAGTATGTTGCACGTGGTCTAAAAGAGGTACCAAAACTCCGAAACACAAACATATAAGTATAAAATATAGAAATCACAAAAACTTCAATCAAGATGCCTTTTTACAAGATTTGCTCAACTCATCTCTGGACTATGTTTACCAGCTTCCTGACCCAGATGATGCTCTGGACCACTAGCTAAAGGCCTTTCTAAGTATATTTGATAATCATGGTCCATTTAAGGAAGTTCGTGTTAAACATCACACTAAGCCCCGTGGATCACACAGGAGGTAGTTGAACTTATGAGAGACCGGGACAGGGCACATAAAAATAGAGATCTAACTATGTACCGTAGTCTGAGAAACAAAGTTCAATATGGCATTCGAAAGGAAAAGAAAAACTATTCTAAGAACTTAATAATAGATAAAACCAACACTAAATATATATGGAAAGCAATTAATACCTTGAGAAACAAACACAAATCATCACAATCGTTACCATCAAATCAGGTTACATGTGATCAATTCAGTAGTTTCTTTCAGTCTGACACAAACCAACTGAAGGCTGCAATACCAGATGTGCCTCATGACATATCTTTATTATCATCATTCTGTGAGAGCATATGCTATGGAGACATTCCCACAAACATACCACTAATGACGACCACTGAAGTATTTACTCATCTCGGTAACCTAAAAAACAATAACTCATCAGGACTAGATGGAATCAGTAATCGGATCCTTCGCTATGCTGCACCGGCGATCTGCGAGTCACTAACTTTTATATACAATCAATGTCTCATCAAAGGTCACTTCCCATCAGCCTTTAAAATCGCTAAAGTGTATCATCATTTAAAAGCTGGCTCCATATTATCCTCTTTATCCAAACCGCTATAAAAGCACATCCACAAGACAACACTAGAGCACTTAGTTCGCCACAAACTAATAGCTGACAGTCAGTCAGGATTTCGGCCAAAATATTCCTGCCATACGGCCCTAACAAACATGATAGAAAACTGGCATCAAAATATTAACAACAATACTCTATGTGGAACGATGTTTATAGACTTTCTTCTTCTTCTTTTTCTTTCGTTCGCCTGAAACATGTCTACAACTGCAATGTCGTCTCTTGTATGAATCTAACAGTCTTTTTAGTTCATTCAGCGGTCCATAGAGTTTATCTTTTTATAGACTTTAAAAAAGCATTCGATATGACAGATCATACTATCCTAATTAAAAAACTAGAAACAATGAAATAAAGCTTTAATATAGTGACATTAATAAACTCATTCTTATTAGAAAGAAAACAAGTAGTATCACACAATAAATCTCTATCCCAAGCCATTACCATTAATACTGGAGTACCTCTGGGGTCTATACTTGGCCCTCTGTTATTTGCCATTTATATAAATGATCTTCCCTTATATCTGTCATCGTCCTGCGATCTATTTGCAGACGACTGCACAGTATACACAAACGCTATTGATCGTAATGTGCTAGAATTATCCTTGCAACAGGAAATAAATAGTATAGTTAACTGGAGTCATGCAAACCGCATGCAAATTAACATTTCTAATACAAAATCTATGTTAATAGGAACTAGGCAAAGACTTTACACTCTAAACTCGCAGAGAACTCTTTAGTTGCACATAGGTAGCCCGCCTATAGAAAGTGTAACCGAGCACAAGGCACTGGGTCTTATCATAGATCAAAATCTATCCTTTAATTCCCATGTTCATGCTCTAGTTAAACAAATAGCCAAAAAAGTATACCAACTTGCCAAAATTAAAAACTTCCTCGACGAAAACACAAGAAAGATATTCTATACTTCCCACATGCAAACACATATTGATTATTGCTCCACAATCTGGGATGGATGCTCCAAATCAATAACAAAACGCTTTTATTCACTCCAGAAAAGGGCAGTGCGTCTAATCAACGGTGATAAGTTTACAGACAATTCTAACCTACATGAACGTCTTCAGTTACTGCCACTCCACAAACGCCTACTTTTTAATAAGGCTAAACTAACTCACAAAATCATATTTGGCCATTGTTTAAATATAACGCAAGACATAGCGAACGACTAAATATACTTCATGTCCCTAAACCTAGGATAGACTTATATAAAACAAGATTAGCATACTCTGCCACTCAGTTGTGGAATAATCTTCCACAAGAAATCAAAGACACCAACAATCATTATACATACTGTCACAACCTGTTTGAACACTACTTCGGGACAAACTACATGCCCCCTTTAAAAAAAAACAGCAACAAGGACAATAATAATGGTAAATTATCTCGAACGACAACTAGCCAGAAAGAAAAAAAAACATTCCCATATGTATGAGAAGAAATGGATTGGAGAATTTGGTGACAACTGGTAAGATCGAGGGGAACAGCCAAGGGGAAGACCTAGAAGCAAGTACCTGGATGGCTTGGCCTTGTGGCATGGTCGAGACAGAAACACGGAGCTGATCCACGACTCTGGTGATCGAGTGAGATGGCAGAACATGACCGCCCACGCTTACCGGCATGGCACATGATGGATGGGTGGATATGTGTGGCACGTTACACCCACCTTGGGTATTTATGATGCCCATGTTAAACATTGCCTCAACGAGTCATGTATTATTGATTATTTTTCATGCGTTTTAATGCTTATTGTTCTTTTGTTGTTAAAGAATTGCTTCATAAGAGATGTTGAATGAAAGAATGTATGAGAGGAAATAGAGAATGTCAGACGGGCCTGCATGCCCAATTCTTAACCCTTTGAAAATAAAGATTTTCGTTCGTTCGTTCGTTCGTGTAACAGTAGCTCACCGTATTTCTCGTTCCGGTCTGATGGAAACTGTCAGAACTCAAGCATGTTCAGCACCTTACTTCGAATTTTGTTCACTCATCTCAGAACAACATCCGCGACATGTTTCAGATGTAATGTCTTTCCACACAGAGCTTTTTGGTGAATGATACAATGATATTTTAATATAGTGCGGCTAAGAAACTGTTCCAATAATGCTAGACATCCAGACATTTTACCCGTCAAGGCCGGAGCACCGCTGGTGTATAGATTGTCCAATTTAGTCCATTCTATATTGTTTTTCTCTACACAGAACTTCAGAGTTTCAAACAAATCAGTCTACTTGGTCTGTTCGTTAGCCTTGGTGAAAAATGACTGCTGCCTGGTCAGAGAACTTTCTTGTTTAGCTATGACAACTTTTCTTAACTCCGAACTGCTCGGATATTGAGCAATTATGTCTGAATGTGTGGTCGTGAAGTGTCGTTCCAGAACAGAAACACAAAATCCGCAGATTAAGCAAACTGGTTAACCACTACGGCTAGGCATGAACACAAATTTCTCCGCCCAATCTTTGTTGAATTCATGACAAGCAACGTTTCACATTTTCGCTTTTTATGATTGTTTGATTGTACGTTTTCCACACTCATGTTTATAGGCTTTAACGGTAAGTTTGTATTTGAAAAAAACCTGATTTTAACACAATACTACCTACTCTGCTAACCAGTTGTAACAGACGACAACATGGCGCCTTGCAAACTCTGATTAGTCGACAAGGCTGGGATATGGGATCTTCATAACGTTTCATTGCGAAACGCTGACGGGGCGCTCCGACTGTATTTTGTAAATTATTAAAATATATTATATTAAATAATGAGGCCTTGCGTGCCACTTTCTGACAGCTGGCGGGCCACAAGTGGCCCTCGGGCCTTGGTTTGAGAACCCCTTGTTTATACACTTGGAAAATCCAGTTAGTTTGCCAGACAGGACGGCTTAATGGCAAATCCTACATCGGACGGGCGTCTTTCTTCACATTTCCTTCCACCCCAGAAGAATGTGTAAACCGGCACCTGCTTCACAGATCTGACTTTCGCCTGCAAGCCGTGTCTCGCTCAAGGCTGCAATGTTGATGCTGTTCCAGCCCAATTCTCATCCATTCAGTGTTGCTCGTCTCTCTTGGTCCGATGCGCCTTCTCTGTCTACTAGGGTGCGTACATTCCAAGTTCCGAGGGTTAATGGAATATGGTTAGGTTTTTTCGCTTTGCCTGTTTTTACTTTGTTTGTATGTCGACCGCTGTTATAGACGTGCATCCACTAACCGGGGTTATCTGGTTAGGTATTGATGAAGCAGACAATGTTTAGGGCAACTTTTCTAGCCTATTACTCATACTATGGAGGTGAGCAGTGTTTTCTTTAAAAGGTATGCTTAGTAGCTCAGGGGCCTGCCAAATCCCACTGCACCTTGGGGCAGCAGAAGACGACCATATGGCCGGAGCTGCCAGTGTGCAGGTCTGCGACTACGACTGCCAGTATACCCATAACATCATTATATATACAGACGCATCAAAAAACGAACATGGGGAGATAGGAGCAGGAGTAGTTATGCCGAAACAGAAACATAAAGAAAGACTACAAAGTAAGAGACAACACAGCGGTCTACACGGCAGAGCTAATGTGTATTATGAAAGGACTTTAAATAGCCACAGAGAACCCTCCCCAAAAGTTAACGATACTTGGCGGATTCACCAGGGGCGTCACTAGGGGGGTGCGGGGGGTGCGGGCCGCACCGGGTGACACCATCAAGGGGTGACACCAAAATAAAAAAATTGCAAACTTGACAAAGCAGACATAGTTCTGTCTAGTCGGGTTTCATAACCGTTCATTGTTAATTTTAGAAATTTTAATGTTAAATAACAAAAATTTAACTTTGTCCGAGTTTGTCGAAGATCTTTATTTATGTTTTACCTGAAGTATTGAAGTTATATTGTTCAATTTGTTTTCTTTCTTATGCCCTTATTAACTTTTTGACTTATTTTACAAACATTACTATATGCGATTATATATGGTACAGGAACACTCGGAAGAAGACCATGGTGAAAGTCTAGAGGGGTGACACCAAGAGTTTACCGCACTGGGTGACACCAACCCCAGTGACGCCACTGGGATTCACTATCCGCAGTATAAACACTAGGAAACTATGCAACAGGGAACAGACTGGACTTGAAAGAAGAAATACTAACACCGACAACAAACTTAAGAAACATGGAATGTCAGGTCACAATAGCTTGGATACCAGCACACAGAGGAAAACCTGGAAATGAGAGAGCAGACAAAGCAGCAAAACGCAGGACAATCAGCCTCAATATAGTAAATACAGGACTGAGCGTAATAGGAGGGGGGAGGGGGAACATCGTCAAATAACAGATGCTCGGTAAATGGAAACAACAATGGAGAGACAGCAATAAAAGAAGACACGCATATTATAGCCTCAGAACGTCAAACATGAAAACTAAAGTAAAGGACGATACAAAAATATGATGATTTCAATATCAAAACACATTAACCCCATTGTCCCAAGAAGAAAACAATGTTCTTACAAACAACACAAAAACCATTAATTGGTTCTACTATCTTTGACCCACTTTACATAAATAAAGCAAACAATTGTCTAAGTTCAGAAACCAAACATATAAAACAATTGTTTCTCACACCAGTTACAGTTCTCATATTTTAAAAAATTAATGAGATGGTGTCAGAATATTCAACCAAAACAACAACCACGAGTTGGTTATACCCTCATTGAAAAAAGCTACTGACCTTACACATCCATGGCATAGAATAACCACATAGAAAGCATAATTGGTACTAATAATTAAACTAATTATTTAATTATAGTCTTTTTCCTTAGGTGTTGCTGTCGGCTATTCTTTTCCAGTGCGAAGCAGATAATGTCCATATTTATTCGGGGACAGAAATAAATGTACTAACATCCTGTTCTACTTACATTATGTCCACTGAAGTTGGCTGGTGAATATTTATAATCCATATTCTTCGGAAATAACTTCACATATCCCCTCCATGGGGCTGAATTCAAGAATCTTCTCTTGCAAGTGGCTCGGTGCCAGTGTGAAATTGAGGCCTTAGGTTGGTCATACCTTCAGGAGATGCATCTTGAGTCTTAGCATAAGGGTCTTCCCTATATCACCATATCCGATTAAAAGGATGACGGCCCTTCAGCTTCTCGGCTTCTGATATCCGAATCCCAATTTTGTACACATTGATTTTCACCCACCTAGTCACTAGTCTATAGCCCATTCCACACTTGATGATGGCATTTAGGCTGACATTGGACCAACAAAGAGTTCTGATTCAGTCTTTCCCTTTCCAGTGTAGGACATGCAATGCTGTCAGTAATTCTTTCCTTTTATCTGGAACTATGTCCAGGATTGATCTGCTGCAGTGCTGGAACTGAAGAATATTAATTCCAACACACACACACACACTGGGAGTCGCAAAACAATCAGATGATTCGTGTTGTTGCATGTGTAGAGGCATTTACTCCGCTAGCTTCATTCATATGGTCTTCTTGATGGTGTTCCGGTCTGAGACCTAGAGTTGATCTGGCTTATTTCAGGGTGATGCAGATTTGGCACCTTGAGGTAATCTGGTTTCTCAGTTGTTTTTCAGTTGAGATTAAGTTGGTATTCAGTTGGTACCTTGGTTGTACTTGCTTATGTTGTTTCAGTGTCTCTTCCCATTTTGTGTGTTAGTGTCTTGAACCTTATGTTGACTTTTGCTGCTGTGTGACTTTTTTCTTTCGAATGATTATTCATTGTTGAATATGAACTTGGGATCCAACAGAGAGTTTGAAGGTTCCCACTGCTGTTAGTTTTATTAAACTTGTAAGGCTGTCCCATAGTTTCACTGACTTCACTGACTGATGATGCTTCACGCGGTACTTTCAGAAGTAAAGCAGACGATATACTGTTGTCGGTTACTCTGTAGATCTTTATCTTTGTAGATTTTTAGATATTGAAGTCATTCCTGGATATTCCTGTCAATAATGTTGTCAGTCGTCTTCGAAATTGTCTTTTGCTGGCTATGGCAGCTAATGAGTGCCGCAGTAAACATTGGTGTATTGGTCCAGACAGATGTGTAGGGCATTTAGTCCTGACTCACTTTCATCAGGCTTTTGACCCAGGGTCCTGATTGGTGATACATCCAACATCCACCACTTGCTTCTCTTCTAGAGCTGGAAATGACAAAGGATACAACCCCAGCATCCATCTACTGTTTTAGGTTAACATGTTTACAACACAATTACAAACAAAAAAGGGAAGGAGATAGAAGAGTATCTCCAATGTGTCCCTTGTCCCTCGTCGCTTGTTGTTGAGCTATTCTAGCTCTTACTGTGAGTAAGGTATCTTCTCACTCACTATTCTGTTGTTACTGGGACTTTTGGGATGAGCTATCCATCCTTTCCATCCAGCTTGATGTTATATCTGCCATAACCTGACAAGGATTTCTGAGCCATAGGCCTTTTGTCTTATAATTCCTCGTCTTCTTTGATTAGATGTAATCAGTTTTAGGGAACATGCCATCAACCATATCATTCACATTATCTTCTTGTGTTGCTGACATACACAAGGTTTATTACATCACCATGTCTCCCACTGGGGTAACATTAACATGAATATTCCCAACAGCAATAGTAACAAACATGAGCAGAATACATATATAAATATCTCATACAGAGAAAAACAACCATGTACATTCCTCATATATGAATAATAATAATAATCATACATAATAATGCAGGAGCCAATGTTTTTGGATTTCCTCATTCGTCAATCCATAAAACTAGTATAGATATTCTTTTTTTCCCTCACTGCTTACAGCAGCCTGAGGTTAGCGAACGCCGTGATATAATTTACCGATTGCTGCTATTGTAAGACATGTTTTATTTATCAGAAATAACTTATGCAGCATGGCCAGTCTTCTGAATGTTGCTGGCAATTTCTAATCATAAATCTTCACTTATGCCCCTACCAGAGTGAGGTGATGCTGATTGAAGGCGCATCCTATCAGAACATTCAATTATATCATGTGTTTTCTTTCTTCATTCTTGAGATTATATTCATCAAACATGGCATTTCCCTAGCAATATTTATGAAATGATTACATGTCCACCACACCAATGGTGTGGTTACTAATATGTAAACAAGAAGATTGTACCAAAATTTGCACGATAGTTCACGTTACAGATTAGCAATTAGCAAAACTATTTCTCCAACATGAGGTAGAGTCCATAAGCTGTGTTATCAGGATTATGCTTCCACATGGAGAGAAAGTTTGTGAAATGTCCTTAAGAGTGAATCTTCACTACATAGGATATTTACAGATTTCTAAGTGATAGTGAGATATAGTTTCACCATGCATAGAAGTATTTAAACATAGGAGTTTGAAACTGTATAGAATAGGAAGGTAACAGCATGGTACAGCATGGCCCTTTAGTAGTAAAAATCAGTCAGGCTCTAGCTTACAAGAATCATTGATTTAACATCTTAATAATTCTTATATTAACAAAATGGTATATGTATCTTATCAAAATATATGAATACATATTTATAATGTATATTTAACATACCAAATGCTTCAGAGAGTGATATATTTTGAGCATACTTTTCCTTTCCGCCGCAGGGAAAAGGCTGACGTCTGTTCTCTTTGTTCTCTTGAACCAAAAATGGCTTACTAAAACCCCTTTGTTTTATAATCCAGCCGGTCTGGCCAGGTACGTGAACCATTACCAGGCCCAGATTTTAAACTAAACCCAAATAAATTTGGCTGCCCTACGGGTTAGTTTAGCTCTGTTTTCTTCCCCAAAAATTAAGGTGCTTAAACAGTAACTATTAGGGAGTTTTATTTTTAAAGCGTCAATCATAGGAAGTTGGTAGAGACGTTTTAGTGTATCACAGAGACCATGACACTTACTAAACAAGCTGAATAGCGCATTATTGCCTTGGACTATAAATGTTATAGACGGGTTGAAGAATATCTTGGATAAAGAAGAGAACAAATGCATCCCTACTTCAAGAACTGAATATTGAAGAAGGTTGGCTACTAAAGACGATAAAACAAAGACAATTGAAATATTTTCGTCACTTGAAACATGATTAAAGTTTGGAGAGAACAATAATGGATGGGTATATGCCTGGAAAGAGAAGAAGAGGAAGGTCAAAGACACGAAGGGTGCAGGATGTAGCGGATGATCTCCAGACGGGTGTATCTGACGCGGGACATCTTTCTTATGATTGAGGGGTTTTCCGAAAGGTTGTTGTGAGAGCGAGATTCTGCAAAGGACATGCTACAGAATGAATGAATGAAAATGAAGACAACATAAACAGAAAGAAAATCTAATAAGATCGGAAGAGATCGTCCACAAGAAAACTCGACAAAAGGGGATACAAGGAGGTGTGGGAAAGATTCAAGCACCATAACACCCTGAATTCGGGATAGACTTGATCTCCGAAGACTTGAAGTCTGCGCAGAACAATTCTGGCAAATACTTTCCCAACAATACACAAAAATGTGATACCCCTATAATTGTTACAGTCGCCCCGATCGCCTTAGTTCTTGTACAGTGTTATGATGCTTGAATCTTTGAAATCCTGTGCGACTTGTCCTTCTCGCTAGCATTGCTCTATTAGCTGGTGGATCTGTAGAGTGAGTGTGTCTTGCTCACTCCTGATAACCTCTATTGGAATCCCATACTTACCTGGAGCCTTGCCAGATGCAAGTTCATTTATAGCACACTTAACTTCTGTTATGGTGGGAAGTGTGTGCATGTGGTCAAGAGTTGGTAGAGCCTCTATGGCGTTGAGGGCATCATCCGCTAGTTTGGTCTCACTTTAGTAAAGCTCCAAATAGTGCTTTATCCATCTGTTCATCTACTGTTTCTTATCAGTGATGATTTCTCCAGTCAACGTTTTCAATGGTGCACTTCTTTTGATCGTTGGAACACCTGCTTTTTTTATTCCTTCATACATGCTTCTGATGGTTCCCTTATCACTTGCGATTTGAATGGACTCACATAACTTGATCCAATAATCATTTGCACACTGCCTGACAGCCTTTTGCATATCCTTCCTAGCTTGCTTTAGCTCACTCAGAGTGATACGCGTTGGTCTTTCCTTGTTTCTTAAGAGAGCTATCTTCTTCTTATCAATCAAGGGCTGCAGAGTCTGGATGTTTACCGCAAACCAGTCCTGCCTCTGATGATCCACAGTGTGTAAACCCCTACGTAAGTTTTATAAGAGTTTCTTTAAGTTGACCCCACTTTTCATTTACTGTACAATTTTCTGGTGTATCAGTGAAAGCGTCTTCAAGTTGCTGTTGAAATTGAAAGCACTTTTCAGGATTGTGAGTGTTAATAATATTAATCCTGGGGCTAGATTTGTGTTTAGCTGTGTAGATTCTCTTTGGTCTCAGTCTAACCCTTGCAACAACCAAAGAATGATCCGTATCACAGTCAGCACTGTGGTAACTTCGAGTCAGTGATATATGGTTCAGATGTTGTCTCCGTGTGATGATGAAGTCCAGCTGGTGCCAATGGCAGGATCTTGGATGTTTCCATGTGACCTTATGCAGCTCTTTTGTTTTAAAAAAGAAATGTGTAATACATAGGTAATTTCTGGTGCAATGCTCCAGCAGCCTTTGTCCATTTTCATTCATGCGACCGATGTTGTATTTTCCAAGGCACACTGGCCATGAACTCAAGTCCTTGCCCACACGAGCATTGAAGTCACCAAGCATATAAATGTAGTCAGATTTTGGAACTGCCTTGATCATGGAGTCTAGCTCCTCATAGAACGAATCCTTCGCATCTTCAAAGGAATCGAGTGTCGGTGCATATGCAGTAATGATGGTGGCAAAACCACAAGAGGTTGCCAAGCGCAGGGAAAATAGTCTTTCATTTCCTCCTGCTGGAATTTCAATCATTCCCAGTAGCGAAGTCTTCACTGCAAAGCCCACGCCATGTTGCCTTTTTTCTGCCTGCCCTCTACCCTTCCCGAAAAAGGTGTAATTGTTTTCCCTGAGTGACCCTTCTTCGGCGAGGCGAGTCTCCTGCAGGCCAGCAATATCAATGTTAAGACGATTGAGTTCGTCATCAATCACAGTCGTTTTTCTCACATCGTCTATATTGGTCAAGTCAGTGGAAAATCCTGGACACATGGTTCTCACGTTCCAGGTTGCAAGCCGTAGCTTGAGGTGTCAATTTTTCTTTTTATTAGTACCTAGTACATTGGTTTTATAGCCTGCGATTCAGATTTTTTCCTAGCCCCAAGCACCCATTGAAGCAGGCAGGCTATGGCGGATCAGCACCCAATTGGCCGGGGGCTGCCCAGCTTGAGGTGAGCGGTAGCTGATCAGTGACACCTGTAGGTGTCTCCCACCGTCAGAGGCAACGCGTGGCGCCTTATGACAATTGACAGGAATTTATAACCCGTAACAGCTGCCTCTCGCTTTGATTCCGAGATCGATTAAGACCTAGGATGGAGTTATTGTCTCTCCATAGCACAAAGCCTAGGCTAAAATATAAAGATCATGTGTTGCCCTCGCAGCATGATCCCTCTCTCGGCCTGTCTAGTTAACTCCAGAGGAAAGGTAACACCTCTACATCTGGAACAAGACAAGCTGCAGAAGCTGCCGGATCAGCAAAGCAATGCTCTAACTGTCCGCCTGTCGGAGCTTCGATCCTAGACCAGCCGCCAACCAAGGCTTAGGGCCTGGTCTGCCCTGCCATGACATTTTGTCTTTAGGTTGCATTTCCTCGCACCAGGGTACGGCTTGTACCCTCCCAATTGCGCTCTTCCGCCCGAAGCCGTTGGCACAATGTGGGGTGTCGGGTTTGGTAAGCGCCGCCCAACGTTCGGCGCTAACAGAAAGCAGGTAGTACCTCTACTGTTATTCGGTAGCTCAGACATATCTGACAAGACCTGACTTCAAATCTGTACCACTCAACAATCTATTCAGTTGTTTTTAGTCTATGGAAAGCCCATATTCCTCATGATTTCCCAAAGTTTCTTTTGTTGTACACAGTCAAATGCCTTTGAATAATCGACAAAATGTGTGAATGGGTTTTCATCAAGTTCTCTGCACTTCTCTATTGTTAAACGCATGTTGAGTAGATGATCTCTTGCTCCTCTTCCTTTTCTGAATCCCTCTTGAACCATGTTAATTTATTCTTCCATTTTCTTACTAAGTCTTCCCGTTATGATTTTTAGTAGAATTTCACTTGCATGACTGATCAGGGCAACAGTTCTATAGTTGGTGCATAATTTCAGTTTGCGTAATAGGCTAGAAAATGTGCCCTAAACATTGCCTGCTCCATCAATACCTAACCAGATTACCGTGGCTAGAGGATACACGTCTTTAACTGCGGTCGACATACAAACAAAGTAAAAACAGGTAAAGCACAAAAACCTAACCATATTCCATTAACCCTCGGAACTTTGAGTGTACACACCTTACTAGACCGAGAAGGCGCATCGGACCAAGAGAGACGAGCAATACTTATTGGATGAGAGTTGGTCTTCACCAGAGGCCTAGTGTTCTTTGCCAGTGAGAAGTCATGATCGTTCGGGTCCACATCGATTGACGGACGTCAGTCGCGGTGATTGGGCAATCTTGAGCATAGCCAACGATGGATAACGTTGTGATATTCTGTTGTGATAATTTGGCGTGTCCAGCGCCTGGTGTTCCTTGCCAGTGAGAAGTCCTGATCGTTCGGGTCCACATCGATTAACGGACGTCAGTTGCGGCGATTGGGCAATCTTGAGCATAGCCTACGATGGATAACGTTGTGATATACTGTTGTGATAATTTGGCGTGTCCAGCGTGTGCTGCGTGGTTACACACCCGCTTCACACGTCAGTGATCCGGGGCTTGTTTCCGGATCCGGTCAGGGATATGCACTACTGACGAGCTCAAACGAGAGCGAAACTCGAGTATAGTGCTTCCATATTGACGTGGATAGGCCTTAGGTTCATACCAGAATACGATCAGCGTTGCCGGTACTGGGTTGTGCTCAATATTTAAATCCTCTATGTACTGAGGACTTAGATGAATGACCACGATATGTCACACCACCCATTGCCTTTTATTATTCTCAAAAGTTTGTTGTCTTTTTCCCTTTTCAGTTATATGGTCTACGTGTTTTCCCCCCAGTTTAGTTGTTCGTCTAACGTCATTCCCAGGAAATATTCTTTCCGTTTGAGAAATTGCCAACGAGGACGTTTTATAACCTGTCAATTCCATAGGCTTCCCTGAAGACCGGTTAACTCTCTTTTCCACCCACACTTGTACATGTTCGGCAACTCGACTTACTCATTGTCTTTGCGTTCTACCTATGTAAGTTGCTTGGCATTCACGCTGCAATCAATAAATGCAGTTTGATTTGGTGTACGGTGACAATGGCTCTTTCACAGACGGAATAGGTATCGAGGTGGTTTTATATTTGATCATTGGTTTATCAGCAAAGAATGTTTTGTTTACTGCTTCTTAAGTCGATCGTATTGATTTCATTACATCGTCCCATCGAAAGGTTATCTGAAGAAACATTTGAAGTGTGGTAGATTTTTGTGGCTGAAAGTTACACTTGATGAAGTCGACTGGATATTCATTAGATTGCAGTCTGGATAATGGTGTGCAGTTCTTTTTTTTTTTTTTTCAGTGTGTCATAGTAGCACATATTTCAAGTTCAACTAAACAAGGTTCGTCCCAGGCCAGGATTTTATTGGATTGGTAAAAAACGGTTGAAGTTGAGCTATTGGCCCGCTCGCGTTCCTTTGCCTGCTCTTTGGATGGTACCATCCTTTCGACGTCGAATTAGGATGTTTAAGAACGACAAGGCGTTGTGTTCGTAGTCAATAGACAAAGAGATGTTCTTGTGTGCTTGGTTTATGGTGAAGTGGAACGATTCCTGCTTGTTGTCTGGTCTCTATGATGACTAATACATCATTCCCGTACCGGTGGTATAAAACCATGTCCTTAATATTCGATGCTCTTTGTTCTTCTAAATGCGCTATGAAGATGTCCGCTACGATGGAACATAGAAGACCTCTGTCAATTTGGCTGTTGGATGTTTATTTAAAAAAAAAATGAATTTAATATTATGCTTCCAGCGGTATTTATTCGGGGCAACATATTATTGAGACATCATAAACGGAACTTCGTCGGTTTACTTTTTTAAATTGTTTTGATAATATTTTAAATTGTCGTTACAGGAGGCTTTCAACACTTTGATTGATAATCACACTATTTTAAAGTTGTGTTCAATCAATCTGGGGATTTACCAAATGATCTCATCTTATCATGTTCCTCTTGTACCTTGCAGTGTCGAGGTGAAGCATAAAAAGCGGGAGAGTGCCCATTTACGGGCTTCATATATAGAGATTGTCATGGACTCTGTTATTCCCTCTGTCCATCTTTTACATGGTCGGCCTCTTCTTCTGGTTCCATTTGGTCTGTACATCATTGCTTGTTGTGTTATACTGTTAGTTGGTAGCCTAGTTAATGGCCGAGACATTTAACTTACTGTTTTCTAACGAAAACCGGCTCCACGCAGAATGTGTTACTGACGCAATTCGTAATCCCGCATACCCGCGTTCGAAAACAGCTTTTGGGTGATTTGGCAGCTGACCGCCTTACGTTTTTTTTAATAAAATGGTATGGGTGGGGGTCGATCAGAAAGCAATGGAAAACTAATGAACGTAAACTTGCCCAGGAATGACGAACAGCTAAAAATGCTGGGAGTTGACTGCTAAGTCCTGTAAAGGATGTGCAACAACTTCTAACGAAATATAGTGCTGCTACAATCCCCACTTTAGTCCTGACAAATGATCCTTAAAAAATGAAAATTAGGGGGCATAACAATATAATGTTAAGTTTTAGGGCAGTTTCTCTAATTAAAAGTGTTTAAAAAATAGTATATGTATTTATAGCAATTTACACACGTATATAAATAAATGTATAAACGTATACGACTGTTTTATCCACTTAAAACATAATATATAAATGTTAATTAATTCTGTAAGTTTTCTTATTTTCTTATATATGTTTAAAATGTTTAATATGTAGAATTTATTACCCACTTCTCTGTTCTGGATTTGAATTTTATTAAATGTAATGTCAGAAGTAGTTGTTTATTCTTCTATTCATTACTTTTATAAAGAAAAACTTTATTTTGTTTGTCTTGTTTTTTTTTTCAAACTTTTATTTCATTCAAAGCAATGTATATTTACAAGGTGTATTGTGTGTTTCTTTTGTTTGTGTATATCACAGAGCGTTGCCGTTTGTTAGTGTTAAGTGTCACATGTGTGAATAAAACAAATAAGTACATATACATTTATGATAATATGACACAGACCAAAAACAATTAACGAGAGCAATGGCGGGCGATTCTGGTTCACGACCTATGTCTATTAATCTCTAGTTGAATGATGGGGTAGAGTCACAGGATGTTCCTGACAGTATACAGAAAATTATTAACAACGAAAAAGAGTCCGAAATTCCAAGTAAAAGAGCCAAAGTAGATCTGCAATCGCCTTCCAAAAAGAGCCTACTGTGATCAGACTGTCGTGCCTATTCTCTTCGTAGGCATGTCAGTTTTGGCAAGAGAAAGACCACCTAACCCAGTGGAGTTCCTAGTTGCATATTTACTAAAGAACAAGGACCAGTTTGACTGAAGCTCCACCATAGATTCAACACAAGGCACACACACACACACACACACACACACACACACACACTCACACACACACACGCACACGCACACACGCACACACAAATGCTGGCTGTAATATTCAATCACGTACTTCATTAAATTATTGAGTGTGTTAAAATGTGTTGTTTTATTGGCACTCTATCAGTTGTCATCAATTAATAAACTTAAAGCTGTTCTTGTCCCCCCCCCCCAAAAAAAAAAAATATATATTTTGTTTGTCTCTTTCTTATTGTTGTATATAATGTTCTAGTTTCATTAGCCTGTTTCAGGCAGTCGTCGTTAGTTACTCTGGCAGTCCAAGGAATTCGCAACATTCGTCTCAGGAACCACATCTCTGTTGCTTCTAATTTCTTCTTAATTTGTTCATTTACATTCAAAGATTCACACTGGGAGTCTCTGTGGCGAAGTGGTCAAGCCGTTTGACTCGTGCTCCGAAGGTTGTGGGTTCGATTCCTTGCCGCGCCCTTCGGTTTACGAGTTAAATGTTTCGGAGACTCCTGTGGGTCGTCGCTAAAAGCTACAGAGTTCGTGCTTTGTGCGACGCTTTCCGCGCTGCGGAAAGAAACCGAGCCATATGGGGTAAAACCCGGTGCAATGAAGTCGACCCTGTCGACTTTTAAGCGACTTTTTTTTCTTTCAAAGATTCACTACCATACAGCAAAACTGGTTCTATATAGCATTTCAGCACTCTCTTTCTTACATTCAGTGATAGCGACTTATTGCATAAGATACTCTTCATTTTCTGAAATGCGGCTTTTGCTAGCCCTATTCTGCTCTTAATCTCTGTTTTACATCTTCCATCTGATGTTATAAATGTCATTAGGTATTTAAATTTATCCACTTGGTTAAGAATTTTCCCTTCTATTTCTATGTCCCATTTTGGTATCACCATATTCTTTGATATCACCATTGTTACGGTTTTCTTGACATTCAAGGAGAGTCTTTTCTTTGCGCTCTCTGTTATCACAATGTCTAACAATTGTTGTAGGTCTGTTGAATTATCCGCCACCAATACTGTGTCATCTGCATAGTGAGGACGCAGAGGTGTTTCCAAGGCACCAGGGCCAGGTTCTATACTGGTCAAGACCTACTAACACGTCCTAGTCGTGCGTCCTGGGCAACAGGTCCTTTCAGGGTCCTGGCTAACGTCAGTATGATCACTGATTCCTCCGAAGTCGGAGAGTATCTGCCTGCACGGCGAGAGACCACCAGTCTGCACACCAATAAGCCAGACATGGGACAGCGGATAATGTGGGACTCACGCAAACCTCAGTCCGGTATGACATCACACTGAAGTTGGACAACAGGATTTCTTCATCCGACATACAGGACATCACGCCGGAGTTCACAGACAGCGAACGCAAGCAAGCAATCTGCATAGCGTATATTATTTATATTGTAACCTCCGATTAGTATTCCGGGCGTCTCTCATTGTTACTATTACTTCGCTGTATAGGGAGAAGAGATCCCGTGATAAGATACACCCCCGTCATACTCCTAGCTTTATCTGTTCGTTAACTTCCCTCTTTATTTCCCATGTTAATTTCTACTACTTGGTTCCAGTAAATATTCTTTATTATTCTTAAATCTTTCCCATCAATGTTGGTATCTTCCTACATATAATAAACTGAACTGTCATTTACTGCCAACATAGTACCTTGCGGTGTATGGCAGAGGGGTATTTGAGCCTGAGGGATTAAGGCCGCCTGGCTAGTGCAGTCGCCGCGAACTGTGCAGGTTAGAATTTTCTTTTTGCCTCGACATAAAAAATTCCACACCTTACCGAGGGATCGAACCCGGGTCTTCCGAATGGGAGTCCGGCATTCTAGCCACTCGGCCAGCCGCTCCTCCTTACATATAATAAATCATATAATAAATCATACAATTCAACTGCGCATGCATTTCCCTAGTTGCTTAGAGCATATTTAAAAGATCATAATAACATGATAGTAAAGCCTTGATTGATCACTACACTTAATAATTATGTTCAAGCATTCTGCGGAAGTACAAGATATCTAAAAGGAAAACAATTAAATAAACAATTAGTAGGGGACATAAACATCTAATATTGTTGCAAGGGAGATTACTTAAATTAAACAAAATAAATAATTTACTAACGATTATTATAAGAGTTAACGTTAATCTTCTATAGTACTACCTTAGAAATAAAATAATCCATACAGAAGTAAAATATGTTAATATCAAGTTTAATTCTTTTAGAATTCTTATAAAAAGTGTTTTTAATATTTAAACACTTACATTTTAGAACGGACTTTTCGGATATAAATTTATTTCTAAAATTTTATTTGTGTACTTGCAATGTATAAAGGGCGAGCAATCGGCTCACTCCCAATATATGGGAAAGACTTTTTTTTACTGGCCCCGTAGGGCCACATGAAGTGTACAGGAAATTAACCACACACATCCCTCTCCTTCCCCTTCTCTTGATCATAACATATAGACAACATATGTAAAGAAACCAGACAAACAGAGGACGCAAGGGCACCGTATGACGAGAACACTGAAGAAATTACACCATTAGAGAACTCTTGTTTGCGGACGACCAAGCACTAATAGCAAAATCAGAAGCTGAATTACAAGACCACATGAATAGTCTACACCAGTGGTTCTCAACCTTTCTTACTATAGACATCTCATATGGACATACAGAAACTCAGCCAGATACAAACACCACACATATAACACACACTTAATTTCCTTTATGTACACACACAAAATATTACAGATATTTCAACAGTAAAATATAAGTATTGCTTTAAAAGAACATTACTAAGTAAACATTTCAGCATGCATGAGTGCGAGAAAGAAACAGGAAAATGTGAGTGAATGCTGAATGAATGGATATAAAATCACTTATGGTCACCAAACCAATGAGATTATGAAAATTTGTGTTAATACAAATGCTTGTTTATTTTTTTTTTCTACAAAGAAAAAAAAAGATAAGAGAAAAGGGTAAAAAATGAATGAACCCTTAAAATTAAGACAAACAAACAAACAAAAAATAAGCAAAGAGAAAAAGAAAACCAACTCCTTTTACGCCTACTATTAGTAAAAATTGCAAGTTGCAAATTGTATGACAAAGGGAGGTAACCATGACTTGACTTTCTCTCGGCTGCTGGAAAGAAAACAATGAGTTGTCTCCCCCATCTGATGGTTAATCACAATTATCAGCTCAAAAAAAGCTGGAGTTTGCCTCATCTCTTGGAAACAAATATATCGCCAAACTTTTGTAACTGCCAATGTCCCTCCCCATTGCCCCTAAAGATTGAAAAAAAAAAAAAAAAACAAGCACTGTACATCATGGCAGAATATACATTTTCACTGACGCACAAACAGAGAAGAACACGCTCTGCTGACGAGTGGGGTATCAAATTGTTTGCTTGTAACCTATTCGTCTACTAGTCGATGATTTGGGACTAACCCTACCTTATACTACGAATAAGACAAAACCTTGACACCCAACAATATACACTCTCACATACACATGGGGAACACCCACCATATGAGAGGACATACATTCTATCTAGTGCTAGAATAACACAGGGATTCTCCACTGACTAAACTATCTCTCCCCCCCCCCCCCTAACTCCTAGAAGTCGGGGTTTTAACCCCTGCTCTAAACAATTGAGTTGCTTCCAAATGAGATGTCCGAGACGTATTGCCATGACCCTTATGACGTCATGGCAGAGTTAAACCATAGTCAAGGTCGGAGTGTAGAGGTTATAATGGTGTTCAGCTGAGTTCAGCAAGGGAACACCCGGACTTGGAAATGGGAACTTGTCACGCAACTGAAAACGTGCGACACGCTTCTCATGTGACAGGAAGTGGGCTCTGAACAGGCAGTCTGTGTTCAGCCATCGTCCAGTACGGACATGGTAAAGAGGTATTAGAGTTATGGCCAAAGACTGTGCCATGCTCTTAAATAGTGCTGTAATTGTATTGTGAACTTAGTGTAGAATATGTGGTTGTATATCCGTCTGTGCAGAATATTATACGTAGAAACTCATAAACAGTGTCCGAGTTAACTGCTGTGTGTTCGAGTTAATCACTGTCCGAGTTGGTGTGATGTGGAAATTATTGTAAAATACCCATCAGCAAATTATATGCTGAGAGATGGCCATGGTGCCGACTGCACAAGAAATTACCTACAGTCATTACCCCTATGAAGGAGGGCGCACTAAACAGAGCTATTATCATAGATGCTGCATGCTGGCAATGAACTTAAAAGTTGCACTCAACAAATTATTATTAAAAGTGCAGTCGCATTATGGCAAAGCTACGGCATGCAATTCCATGGCACGTATCTAGGGCATATCGTGGAAAGATCATATCTTAAACAAACTCGTGCTTGAAAGAGCGGATATTACCACAGTGCACCCCCGCCTCAAGCACAGACGCCTCAAATGGCTGGGCCACGTATCTAGAATGGAGAATGAACGTATTCCCAAAGATATCGGAGAACTAGCCACGGGGAAAAGACCAACCGGAAGACCCCAAATGCGATACAAGTACGTATGTAAACAAGGTATGAAAACCCTCGGCATAGATCCAGACACGTGGGAGAGAGATGCAACAGACAGATGCCTCCGGAGAAGAGAATTACGAAACGGACTGGCACTCTTTGAGCGCAGTCTGATGTAACAAACTGAGGATAGGAGGCACAGGCATAATATGCAGTCACTTACTGCGGTACCTGCCTCGTCTTACAGATGCGGAAACTGTGACAGAGATTGTCACTCTCGCGTTGGACTCTGCAGTCACAGTGACGCTGAGAGGAGCCGCCCCAGAGACACAACTCTATAGTCCTACAGGACTGAGAGAGGCCTACTACTACTACTACTATATATGAGACCAGAGGAATATAGCATAATCAATTCTGGCAAAGAAAAGAAGAAGAAAAAAAACAGCCAGAGGTAGCAATTATAATAGATACAGAAATATAGAAAGAACAATGTGAGTTTGTAGAAGGCAAGGATTCAGTCATAGCTGTCGTTTACTGCCAATATAGTACCTTGCGGTGTATGACAGGAGGGTCTCTGAGCAAGGGTTCATTAAATGCTGTATATACACTGAGAACATTAAGTGAACGTTCTATAGAAGTAAACAAATACCCACATCTATGCTTCATTGACTACCCAAAGGTTTTCGATAAAGTAATACATGTCAATATGATAAAGTAATACATGTCAATATGATAAAGTAATACATGTCAATATGATAAAGATGCTTGCAGATCTACAAATTGATGTCAAAGACCTTAGACGTGTTAAAAAAACATATATTGGAAACAACAAGCAGCCATACGGATTGATTGATTGATTGATTGATTGATTGATTGATTTAGGAACCGACATCACAGCATTGATAATGAAGTACGTTATTATCAGCCTATTAAAAGAGGTGTGAGACAAGGATGTGTAATGTCTCCAGATCGTTTTTCCCTGTACAGTGAAAATATTTTCAGACATGTAGAAGATATTAAAGGAGTCATCTTTGAGGAGACATAATAATTATATTTGCGGATGATACAGTATCGATTGTAGACAATGAGCAGGATCTGCAACATTTAGTAGATGTATTGGTTGCACACAGTGAACAACTGGGATTAGAATTAAATTGTAAGAAGATACAAATTATCGTCGTCACTAGGAAGAAGGGAGTACGATAATGTAATATACAAGTAAATGGGAATATTCTTAAACAAGTGAATCGGTACAATTATCTCGGAACAATCATAACTGCCTTTCAGTAATGTCTATCTGTAAGTCCCATATATGTTACTCTCTATGTCTGCATGTCCTGTCTGTCTGTCCCTGTGTCTGCTTCTCTCGCTTTCTCTCTCTCTCTCTCTCTCTCTCTCTCTCTCTCTCTCTCTCTCTCTCTCTCTCTCTGAGTTTGCCTGTCTGCCTGGTATATTGTCTGTTCTGTATGACTGGATGTGCTGTCAGTCGTGTCTGTTCATTATGTCTGTCAGTCAGTCCTGTCTAACCTGTCCTACTACTTAGCCCGTCCACCGGGTGGCGGATTTTGTAGTGGCCTTTAGACATTTTGGCTAGGGATTAGCTGTGGGTATGTTGAATAAGCAGCCGTGTACCAACACAAGCGGTGGTCACTGAGGGGAGACGAGTTAGATGGTGGGGCAGCTATCTCTATAGAATGCCTCAACACAAGCGGTGGTCACTGAGGGGAGACGAGTTAGATGGTGGGGCAGCTATCTCTATAGAATGCCTCAACACAAGCGGTGGTCACTGAGGGGAGACGAGTTAGATGGTGGGGCAGCTATCTCTATAGAATGCCTCAACACAAGCGGTGGTCACTGAGGGGAGACGAGTTAGATGGTGAGGCAGCTATCTCTATAGAATGCCTCAACACAAGCGGTGGTCACTGAGGGGAGACGAGTTAGATGGTGAGGCAGCTATCTCTATAGAATGCCTCAACACAAGCGGTTGCCACTGAGGGGAGACGAGTTAGATGGTGAGGCAGCTATCTCTATAGAATGCCTCAACACAAGCGGTGGTCACTGAGGGGAGACGAGTTAGATGGTGAGGCAGCTATCTCTATAGAATGCCTAAACACAAGCGGTGGTCACTGAGGGGAGACGAGTTAGATGGTGAGGCAGCTATCTCTATAGAATACCTCAACACAAGCGGTGGTCACTGAGGGGAGACGAGTTAGATGGTGAGGCAGCTATCTCTATAGAATGCCTCAAAACTCTATGACATGGTCATCGGCGGGTAAGAGGCACCATATATAACTTCTTCCCTCTACTGCCTTGCAGAGTCTGTCTTTTAGACAAAGGCTATTGGAGTCAACCATACATAGGGTTGGCAGACATCCGGCAAAAAGAGGACATATACTAGTCTTTAGCCTAATATTCTCCGCCCGGCAGGCAAAACTCAAAACCTTTCAGATGTCCTGCTTTTCTTATATTTTATGTTTTTAACAAAAATATTTTATGAGTAATTAATACAGATTATAAGGTAATAATTGTACAATCGGCTGTTTAAATAATGTTTCGTAGCATTTTGAAAAGGCCTCCATTGAATTTATATTTATTTTTTAACATGATTGTTTTTTGGTCGTTTCACTGAGAGTAAGTTACGCTTATTGGCAGCTATTGTAATAAAATTGTACTGATTGTGGGTTTAATCCAGAACGATTCAAATGAAACATTCAATATGTCCTCATTTGTCCTCTTTTTTGTCTTATTGTGTCCTTCTTTTGGTGCCCACGTAACTGGCAACCCTAACCATACACAAACCGGCAGAAGGTAAAGGGAAACCACTGCTGTATTTTCCCAAGAAAATCATGCCTGTAAATGAAATCTATAAAGATAACGACTTCAATGGGGATTCCATGGGAGTGTCTTCGGCCGGTAGAGAGCATCACACGCTACAGATGATACTGGATCATCGTCAAGCAACTGTGTGCAAATTAAAGGTTATAAATACACTAAATGTTGGTACATGGAATGTCAGAACACATAGCTTGAATTGAAAATTAGATAATATCAAGACAGAAATGGAAAGAATGAAGATAGATATATTAATGAGTAGTGAAAAGCGATGGCCAAGTGCAAGGGGAAAATGTTTAGATAAGTAAATCACAGTCCTTTGCGACAGCTCGAATTGGCTGTGTCTAAGGTTGTCTCTTTGATATCTATAAGTGAGAAGTGCAGGATGGATCAGTCACAGTTATCACAGATAACCACAACTAGCAGTCACTAGAGAACAAAGGTTTCCGCACACACAAGATCATAATCTATATAAATATAAAAGGCAATCTCCGTCTGTATCTCTGTCTGTATGTCTGTCCTTTATGCGTTCGCAAACGGTCCATCCGATTGAGATGAAATTTTCTACACGTTTTCCTTTCATTCCCGCGCTGCCAACTGTGATATTTTTTAGTTTTTTTTCGGCTACTTACTTACTAAAATTTAATATTTCATTTTTCATTATATATTTCTATATAGCATGGGGACTTAACTCTAGAAAAGTTATTTCAAGGGGCATAACTTTTAATAACATTTCTGTATACTTTATAGTCATATTGTTGCATCGTTTTCAAAGATTTATAAACTCTTTGTCTATAGTTATTTTCAGGCATATGAGTTATAATAAATAATGATATAATCTTTAAGGCATTTTTAAAGTTTTCATAAAAATAATGTATAATGCATAACATTATAACTCATCTTTTTATGCTTAAAGAAGTTATCTACAGTCATGTAGGTGATTAGATACAGTTTTCATTAAAAATAATGGATGGTGTGTGGAAGGACATTCTTTTAAGTTACTGTGTGAATTTAATGAGACGCTCCCCGCCAGGAGCTGGGCAAAGCCATGCCGGGTCAGATAGATAGACAGACAGACAGATAGTCGGGAACGGGAGCTTATATGACTACGTATATGAATTAAATTAGATGCTCCCCACCAGGGACTGGGTGAAGCCGGGCTGGGTCAGACAGACAGACAGACAGACAGACAGACAGATAGTCGGGAACGGGAGGTTATATGACTACTTATATGAATTAAATGAGATGCTCCCCACCAGGAACTGGGTGAAGCCGGGGCGGGTCAGCTAGACAGACAGACAAACAAGCAGACAGACAGACAGACTGATAGATAGATAGATCCCCTCCAGGGACTGGGCGAAGCCGGGCCGGGTTAGCTAGTTAATTATAAATAGAGATGATCAAAATGCACTATCCCATGAACCGTTACAAAACAGATATACATATTAGTTCCATACTCCTTCGGGAAACAATACTGCCTTCTACAGGTCTGTGTAAAATAGCCTATAACGCCGGACCCTCCCCCGTTTCCGACCGTGACAACCTCAACTCCATTAAGTCTATCTTTGGGCCAAGTTTTCCTCACTTGCCCACATCTCTAACTCTCGGGATAAGTTCCCTAACTTGCCCAAAACTGAATGCCAGGTTAAGTTTCCCTAACTTGCCCAAAACTGATGAAAGGGTAAGTTTCCCTAACTTGCCCAAAACTGATGAAAGGCTAAGTTTCCCTAACTTGCCCAAAACTGAATGAACGGCTAAGTTTCCCTAACATGCCCAAAACTGAATGAAAGGCTAAGTTTCCCTAACTTGCCGAAAACTGAATGAAAGGCTAAGTTTCCCTAACTTGCCCAAAACTGAATGAAAGGCTAAGTTTCCCTAACTTGCCCAAAACTGAATGAAAGGCTAAGTTTTCTTAACTTGCCCAAAACTCAACTGTCCCGACCCGTCACTTCCTTCGCCCCATATCTGGCCCGTTCGTTTACCTACCCCCCCCCCCCCCCCAATCCCCCTCATGAGAATCTATTACACCCTTGATCCCTTAATTATAGATTCCCACGACATCACATTTTGGATTTCCTTTGTTTACCCGTTTTCTAACACTTTCTGTTTGTTCACTGGTGATTTAATCTTGACGTGTACGTGCTCATACCATCACACTGTCTTGGGGCTAAACCATTTGCTTGGAACTTTTGATTATCCTTCTTGACTTTTTCTTTCAGATTCTTAACCCCCACAACCGCCGTACTTTGGGCGTTTCACACACGTTACATTACAACCTTCTCAAAAGAAAACAGCTTTCAAATGATGAGTGAGCAATGCTTCTCTAAACTCGTGAACGAGCAAAGTGATGATGCATGAGTAGTACCTAGTATAAATCCCTCATACTCTCTACTCTATCCTTCAATAAGTCATATCATGAAGAACCAATACGTAAAACTTGCACATTGTAACCAATAAAATGATGTCAATTGAAACGAGAAAAAATGTTAAGGTGCTACACAGCACCTGTACTTTTGTACGACTATTAAGCTTGGACAATGAGCAGTGTCACATTTCACCACCCAACATTCACATATTAACTATATAGTGTGTATTGTCTTCTTCTTTTCGTTCATCCGGAGTGTTTTTTTTCAGATGTGATTGCGGTGTGTCTGTTATGCGCCCTTGGGCCGAAACCCGTAGGCCAACACATCCGACTATGGCGTGCTTTTTTGACCAGGTAGCTTTCCTGGGAGACTCTCACTTTTGTGGTGCCATCTACAACCCAGCTGGCCAAGTTGGAACGATCGAAGACAACGGTCATCCCTCAAAGGAAGGCAGGGTCAGTCCATAGCATTTTCCGCCATCCAAGGCTGCTTCCATAGTTGCAGGGCCGACACATAGCGCCCTGGTTCTGGACTCACCGAGGGCTCACGTCCTGCTCATGGCTGCTTTAAATCCTCACTTCAATATATTGGTCATTTCGTTTGCCCCGGGCCATTCCCGCACAAACCAGACAGGGTTGCAGAGGGTATCCACTCAGTGAGTTTTCGGACATGTGCTTGTCGTTGCGCCCGTCAGAGCTGTTCGAGGCACGACAGACATTCGGAAAACTACCTAGTCAGAGCTGTTCCGAACAAGAGCGGCATTCGGAAACTAGGTAGTCAGAGCTGTTCCTAGCACGAGAGACATTCAGACGAGACATTTCACTCGGACGTAATTGCGTAGTGTCAATTTTTAGTTTGCCACCCGTAGGACGACACTTCCGACTTCCGGCGGGCATTTTTTAATGACGTTAGCCTTCCTCTGGTTTCGAGGCACGTTAGACTGTTGTGATGTCGCCAACATCTCAGCTGGTCAAGATAGAACGATCAACGACATCGCGGTCGGCCCTCAAGGGAAGGCAGGAGCACACCATGGGCATTCCCTCGCTATCCAAGGAGGCTTCCATAATTGCAGAGCCGGCACATATTGCTCTGAGACTGGGCTCACCCGAGGAGTTGCCACGTCCTGCTCATGGCTGCTTTAGTTCCTCACTTCCATGTGTTGGGAATCTTGCTTGCCACTGATCGCTCAAGCACACACCAGGAGCGGTCAGACTGCTAGCGATATCCACTCGGTAAGCTTTTACTTTTGACTTCAGACCACGCAATAGGTTCGCTCGCCGTGCGTTCCATTTCGCGTCATTGAGACGTTCTTCCACTTTTGTTTACACTCTCTATGAGTTAGATACAGACAGTTTTCGTAACCATTTCCTTCGACTGGGGCACTTTTCTGACTTTTGTACTCGCTCACGAGGTAGGCTACATGTGCTGCCGGCTCAGCACCTTACCTTCGTGCAGCAGTGAACGAGAAACAGCCTGGCCCTCTCATCCGGGGATCTCTCATATCCCCCAGCTGAGAGCCTTCGAACATGTATCAGACCTGAGCATGTAGCTTGCTCAGTATCACGCCTCTATTTTTCAGTAGGAGTGTATTGGCCCGGCTCTCAGATCCGAGGGTTTGTTGCTTAGGGGCGTTCAGCCACAGCCCTCGACAGGGAGCCTTAAGAGTTTTGTCCGGACCAAGAACTTCTGCCTTCGTGCACCTGATTTAAATTTTTGACTGCTATCCTCAGTCTAACCTGCAGAGCAGCAGGTTGTGTCTCTCTTAGTCTGGTCCCTATCCCATAAGCTGTCCGATATGTAGTTTTTCATCCATCGGCAAGCAAAATGGGGTCGATGGGACACGCAAGCTCCCCCACCACGTCAAGGTGGAGACACATCGGGGGAGCATTCGCGGTTTCACCGTGAGACAGTGTGAACTTAGACATGCATGGCTTAATCTTTGAGACAAGCATATGACTACTGGCTGGATCAACCAGATATCTATCGGACAGACGGACTATTCACGCACACGCAAGCCAAGAGTAGCATCACTAAAGCGCGCCCTCCCGGTACAAGGTGATACATGCAAAACCACTGGACGCCTACTGACGAGCTTTCAAGCTACGCCGCAGGACTTAACCGAAAAAAAGCTATTCCAGCTTACTGACTGCAGGCCCACTACTCATCGAGAGAGAGTGGGCGCTTATCGAGACTTTGTCGAACTGTCGTACAAATTTTGCTCTTTTGCCCGCTCAAACCACGACCCTGGCTGCACGATGCGGTTACATTCTCGAAACGCCTGCCTCGCTAACTTACGTTGGCTGGGAAGATCCCATTTTGGTGCACCTCACACAGCCATCAGAGACAACGAACGCTAGACGCGGAACTGATCTAGCGAACTAGACCAGCCCCACGTGTGTATTGTCTGAGTTGTTCCTCGCGCTTAGTTGTTTTTTGACAGTAAGTCAGTGATCTGATGGCACAAGATTTGTCTCCCCATTGACTCCCTTGACAGTTTCTGCACAATAGCCAGGGCCTCACGTTGCCCAGTTGAACATTTTGTATCTGATGGCGTGAGTTCCCTGCTGACCTGTAGCACTGGACCGAGAACACTGAGATAAGACTCTATGCTGTTACGCACAATTCCCATGTGACCTGTAAAGGAAATATCATGAGCTGTTCTCATAGTCAGCTCTCTATACACTGAATGCACCACACCTTGCCTGCGTATGGTCTTGTCATCTGAAAAGCAGCACGTTATACTACTATTCTCAGTTTCGAAGTACCACCTACCCTTCTTTGATTGCTTATATTCTGAAGTACTATAGACCTGAAACTTTTGTCAAGAGTGATGTCTTGTCTCTGACATTTTTCTGAGACTCCTGTGGGTCGTCGCTAGAGCTACGGAGCTTGTGCTTTTTGCGACGCTTTCCGCGATGCGGAAAGAGACCGAGCCATATGGGATAATACCTGTCGACTTTTAAGCGATTTGTTTAAAGCGATGTCGTGTCTTTAATAGTCAATAAAGCTGTTTGAGATCAGTCTTCTTCTGATAAGTTGTGCTATCCTTAGTGTCTGTCTGGTTGTCCATTTCAAGTGTCGCTTCTTCTTCAGCCATTGTATCTAATCTACTTTGTCTTCTGGTAACTACAGCATTGCATCTCACGCCATATCTGGGGTACCAGTTATCAATGTCCTCCTCTGTAATTCTTTGACTGTTGGCACATTTCCAATGATAAAGTCTGCGACTGGGGAATCCAGGACACATGCTGTCACTCTGCCTGTGATATATGGTTTTGTCACAGTGATCTCAGCTAATGGATAAAATTCGACTGTCCCATTTAATGTTATGCACTTGACAGTTTTCCCTGCGTTAAACGAGTGGTGTACATCCTGAATCTCTAAGAGTTAATGCTGGACTATCGTTGACAAACCCATGGTGCATCTTCAGATTCCCTCCTGTGTGCACCGATGGCATTGCTGGGAATGGGTGATCACATATCAAGATAGGTTTACTGGTTGTTTCCAAAAAAGGCTTGCACCAATCACAGCTCTCTTTATTGAGTGTATCAATCACTTGGGCTGCGTTTGAGTGCTCAGTATCCTTCACTGGACATTGATATTGGGTATGGCCTTTTCCCATACATTTAAAACAAATAATATTCTTCCGCCTATTATTTGTTGGCACGCTAGATGGTTGTACATTACAGTTTGTTGAGCTGTGCCACCAACTGCCACATCGACTACATCCAGAGTTAAAATTCTGATGACCCTTAAAATTTCCATAGTGGCATAGGAAGCGTCCTGATTCGCTAAACTGGTTGCTAATGTAACCGTAGTCTTGAATTTCCTTTTGCTCATGCCTGCGTGTTGAATGAACACTTTTTGACCTTTGTCTGGTAACTGTATTCTGATCCTGTTTAGTATAGGCTGCACAGACTATTTCCTCATCATTTTGTCTGCCAATCAAACATTTAGAGTGTGCTGTTATATATTTTTTCCCTAACTGGGACATTGTTTCAATGTCCTTTGGTTTGCATTCTTGAAAGAAAGCCACCAAATCTGTATTACATGATGATAATACCTTGTCTCGTAACATCAGGTTCAATAGACAATTGAAATCTCCTTCTACTTCTGCTAACTCTAGCCATTTATTAAAGAGATTCTTCAAAGTATTGACAAAGTCTGTAAAGTCCTGATTTTTCTCTGGCACAAACTGTCTGAACTTAGTTATGTATCCATATTCATTTAGATTGAACTTCGTAAGCAGACGTTGACGCAGAACAGTATAGTTATTTCAGAAAGAATGGAAGATAATAGGGAAACAAAACTCGCTTACACTCAGGAAATAAATGACCGTAGTCCCTGAGGTAGACCAAGAAGACGGTGGAGAGATAATATACATACAGACCTACAAGCAATTGGAATCAACGACTGGCGAGAGAAGGTCAACCAGAGAGACGAATGGAGACGGATTGTATCTGCAGCAAAGAACCTCAATGGCTCGGAACGCTGAAGAAGAAGACTGGTAAATTAAACATTGTATCCAGTGCCTTCCCCATAAGGTATTCATAGAGGCGCATAGCGTTTTCTGTCACTGGTATACCTACCGCTTCTGTGGCTGCCTCATTTCTGTCCAGATACGCCTGGATACTATCTCTGTTTGTAAAGTATAGTAGTTTCAGTCGCTGAGAAGCATGCAAATGTTTTTTTTTCGTTCGTCGCTCTGTCCATTCGACGTTAGCTCTAATTTCTTGAGTGCAATCTCCTTCTCCATTTCTAACGTATACTTTTGTTTTGTTTTTCAATCTCAATAGCATTAGTTTGCTTTAACTTGTCAAGTTCTAGTTTTATTATATTGATTCGTATCTCTTTCTCTCCCTGTATACGTTTGGCTTCAGCTATTTTGTCTTCCTGTAGACGTTTTGCTTCACGCTCACTCTGCCATTGTTCTCTCTCAAATTGTTGAACTTCTCTGAATTTTGAGTCTGCAAAGTCCTGCAAATCTCTGCCAGTCCAGCCTAACCGTTGGCCCGCTTCAATATATTCCATTAACGTAGGCATGTTTGTAATTATGGACGAGTTGCTGTCTGTTAGTCAACAGTAAATATAACAACACTGTTGCTAATTTTGTGTAAATTCACAAAGTACATAAGCACTCACTTTGCAAGTAAATCAATAGTATTGATAATATCACTCTGTACTCAACCACTCGTGACCATAATGTGATTTTGGGACACTGTCAGTTGTAGGGTTCTAGTCTTCTCTCTACTGTCTTTTTCCCAGTCGTGAGGGGGTGGAGATATTATCTATACCCAATAGAATATGACACAATCTTTTTTCACTTGCTTGTCTGGAGAACAGTGAGAGTTTTGCCTTAAATTATTTTACATGTATATACAATTCATGTGCAAACATACCATTGTCCTGAAGTTTGGCATTCAGTTCATTTAACTTTTCCATAATTTCAATGGCAAACATAAAGTCTAACGTCTACTCTTTATTGAAAATGCTAGTATTGAAGTCACATTCAATGCCCTTAATTTATAGGAATAGTCATATTTCCTCTCTGAGGTCCCACATTCGCCTCAACACCTTGCCGAGACTCAGCTATCGAACACTGGTGTGGTACAGGACATCGGAATGTTCAATTTCCAAATTGTCAAGTAACGCTTTGTACTGTCTGTGATTAAGTCCTCTTGACATGATGAGGTTGATAACACTGACAACTGGGTCAATAGCATGCTTGATATTCAAAACAGTTTTACACATACTTTCTTGATGGATCACACAGTGATGTGGTAATAATGTGTGGTCATGATATTCTGCTTTAATGTTATCACTTATCAACTTTACCAGACCTACATTTTGTCAGTCAAAGCACGAGCTCCATCAGTTGTAACACTTGCCACCTTGTTCCAAACCAACCCAGTTATTTCAGTACAGTTAGTAACAGCATTGAATATTGCCATAGTCCTGTTGATACAGGTTGGGGACATGGCATGAGACGTATTAAGCGCGGTCAACAGAAAGAGACGGTGCGATGTGACGTATCACGACATTGTTCACAAACACGTGAAAAGTGGGCTGGACGTTTTGGGCGAGACCAAAACGTCACTTTAGAGTCAGTCTCTCCCCGATGTGTCTCCACCTTATCGTGGTGGGGGAGCTTGAGTGTTCCACTGACCCCAAGCGCTATGCCGATGGATAATAACTACATGTCGGACAGCTCTTGGGATATGGACCAGACTAAGAGAGACACAACCTGCTGCTCTGCAGGTAGACTGAGGATAGCAGTCTAAACCAGGCAAACGATGCAAATAATCAGTCTGGACATAACCTCTAAGGCTCCCTGCCAAGGTGTATGGCCGACACAAACCTACATCAAAATTGAAGTGAGGTGCTGAGCACGCTACATGCTTGGTGCAGATACTCGTTCGATGGCTCTTAGCTGGGGGATATGAGGGATCCCCGGATGAGAGAGCCTGGCCGTCACTTGTCCACAGACGCACGGAGGTAAGGTGCTGAGCCGGCAGCACATGTAGTCTACCTCGTGAGTGAGTACTAAAGGCGGAAAAACACTTCGGACGCACGTTCCGAAGATAGTCTGTAACCGTACTCATGGAGTGAGTGTAGTCAAAGGTGGAAAATTGTCTCGTTAACACGAAATTGAACGCCTGGCTTGCGAATCCATTACGTGGCAGCCCGAAGCAAAAGCTCGCTGTGTGGAAGTCGAAATAAGAGTCTAATTTGTCTCGAAACCGAGGAAGGCTAACCTCATTAAAAATGCCCGCTGAAGCCGGAAGTGCCAGCCTACGGGCGTCAAAATAAAAATTGGCACTACGCAATTACGTCCGAGTGAAATGTCTTTCGTGACCGGAAAAGCTCTAACTAGTCTTCCCTCGTACTAGGAGCAGCTACCTAGTTTCCGAATGCCACTCTTGTTCGGAACAGCTCTGACTAGGTAGTTTTCCTAATGTCCGACGTGTCTGGAAAAGTTCTGACGGACACAACGACATGCACATGTCCCAAAAATTCGCTGAGTGGATACTGACTGCAGACCAGCCTGGTCTGTGCGGGAACGGCGTGGGGCGAACGAAATGCCCAACATATTGAAGTGAGGAATTAAAGCAGCTATGAGCAGGACGTGACGATTCCCTCGGTGAACCCAGAACCAGGGCGCTATGTGCCGGCCCTGCAATTATGGAAGCCACCCTGGATGGCGGAAAATGCCATGAACTGTCCCTGCCTTCCTTTGAGGTACGACCGTTGTCTTCGACCGTTCCAACTTGGCCAGCTGGGTTGTGGGCGGTACCGCAAACAGTGAGAGTCTTCCAGGAATGCTACCTGGTCAAGAAAGCACGCTAAAGCCGGATGTGTTGGCCTAAGGGTTTCGGTCCAAGGGCGCATAACAGACACACCGCAATCACATCTGAAAAAACAATCCGGATGAACGCAAAGAAGAAGAAGAAGAAGAAGAGTCAGTATGACTTAGACTTCGTTGGGTGTTGGACGTAGTCCTCGTCAGCAGAGCAACGGCTACAAATTATGCCGCTCTTGTAGAATTGTGGTGTTTAGATAGTGTTTCGTATATTGGTGAACCTTTGTGTGGAACTGATGATTATATTATTGACAGCGTCTAATGTATAGTGTAAGTAAAATAGACTGTGAAAAAACTACGTCTGAGTCCTGTTCAACAAGCTACATTGGGTCAGTCTAAGCTGCTAACGTGTATAGACTGTAAAGACGCGACGACTATCAGAAGTCGAGTGAGAGATGTCTACACCATCAAGAGTAATCATCTCTAGAGAGATCCATGAAACGCCACTGAAACAGTAGAGTAGTGGCACGCCAAGATTGAGACTGTCGTTCAGTTATCTTAGCGCATACGGCTTATGAAATCTATATATTGCTTAACCAGACCGTGTGAAAACCAACAGGTATTTCCCGCCATCAGTTATCAAAATTAAAGAATGCCATGGGAGTGGTGATAAGAGAAACGAACAAACGCCAGATAACTCCATCGCAAATATATCATGGCCTGTGGTTGTGTTTTTGAGTGACTCAACACTCAGTAAATTTTCAGTGACAGAAGTTTGACAGAAGTGTTTATTCCATGCATAAATATCAATAATTGGGCAGTATCATGTACAACAGTACTCTCATCCAATGCAAGAGAGTACAACAAAAATTGTTTACTTGCATCTTCAAGTTTATGCATCAGATTGTCACTTATCTTGTAACAAGTCTGACCACAGTTCTCTTTAATAAAGTAATGTTTTCAAATGTGTTTTTTTGTTCCGGACAAATAATGTTTGCTGCATCTAGCAAATATTCCTTGATGAACTCGCCATCAGAAAATGGCTTGTTCTGTTTTACAATTATGTGTGACAGCATAAGACTAGCATCTAGATGTTGCAGCATCTTGAATTGAAGACTGTTTAGTGAAAACAGTTTGCTGTTTCTCCAAAAAAAATGTTCATCAACTTCAGTGTTTCCTTTCCCTCTCTTCGGTTTTTACATTGTATCTTAAATCGGAATGTTTTGTTTGATAATGTATTTTTAAATTGCACTCCTTGAAGACAGCCACTAACTCACGGCACAACAAGCAAATTGATTTGCTACCAACTTTTCTAAAACAGTACTTAGTTGTTCATTCATCATTAAAAACACGACATTCATCTTCAATCTTACATTTTTAGTGACACTCGTTGTTTTAAAAAGGAAATGAAACAAAATCTATTTCCAGCAGTGTGTGAAAATAAAATATTCGGAAAACAAGGGGTAAACATTTCAGAAATATATCAAGACTACTTCAACGTACAAATTAATTTGGACATTGTAAATGTGGAAATTATTTATAACAGCAAAAAATCTTTTAATGTAATATTTTCTTGCAGAATAAATCATGTTATTCACCGGGGAAATATCTGTTTTTCATAGAATCATCCTTATTAAATTTTTACATGTCGATAAATTTGTATCTATATTAAAATCGATAAATTCTCATTTTAGCATTACATTACGACGTCAAGGACTATTTACACAAATATAAAATTACAATGAAATGTTATAAAAAATGTTAAAACAATCATAATCACACATTGAAAAGTTCGTGCAACATAACTGGTAAACACAAAACTTGGACTGGCAATATTTTCTAAAGCTGCACAGTCATCAAAAGATTTGTAAATTTTATTCATTTTGAACAAATAGTTATCTCTCTCTCTCTCTCTCTCTCTCTCTCTCTCTCTCTCTCTCTCTCTCTCTCTCTCTCTCTCTCTCTCTCTCTCTCTCTCTCTCTCTCTCTCTCTCTCTCTCTCTCTGTGCCAAATGGTGCATTGTTTTCGAACCCCCCGTCATTTCTTTAACATAAATATCTCATATAATAATCATCATCATCATCACCAAGTGCTCTGCCTGCTGGCGTAGGCGTTCGTGGCTCTCTACAGATCTCGGTCTATGGTGTTCTGGAACAACTCTGCTGATGATATTCCTCCATGCAATCGTCTCAATCCGTCCAGCATCATTTCCTTGGTCTGTCTCTGCCTCTCTTCCCCTCGTTCTTTCCTGTTATCACGATGTTTTCCAATGCCTATTTTTTTCATCATATTACCGAAGAAAGCTGTTTGTCTCTTTCTTAATGTTACATATAATGTTCTAGTTTCATTAGCCTGTTTCAGGCAGTCGTCGTTAGTTACTCTGGCAGTCCAAGGAATTCGCAACATTCGTCTCAGGAACTACATCTTTATTGCTTCTAATTTCTTCTTAATTTGTCCATTTACATTCCAAGATTCACTGCCATATAGCAAAACTGGTTCTATATTGCATTGCAGCACTTTCTTTCTTACATTCAGTGATAGTGACTTATTGCATAAGATACTCTCCATTTTCTGAAATGCAGCTTTTGTTTGCCCTATTTTGCTCTTAATATCGAATGTACATCTTCCATCTAATGTTATAAATACCCTAGGTATTAACAATTATCCACTTAGTTAAGAATTTTCCCTTTTATTTCTATGTCACATTGTGGTGTCGTAATTTTCTTTGATATCACCATTGTAACTTTTTTTTTTGACATTCAAGGAGAGTCCTGGAGAAGTGACAGAAATGGAATACATCAATTGGATATACTACAGAATACCTTAGACACACATAATTGAACGGACGCTTTCAGACACAGACACTGTAATAACATTGCAACAACACACAAAAATAGGGCTCACGATAGATCAGCCAGACTAGAATATTATATACACCTTCAACACACCACATAATACATACAAAACACATACAAGAAATATTACAATATACAGATTACAAAGCAGTACTAGTATATATCACTACAGACACTACAAATGCAAGGTCATCAAAAGGATAACCACATTCTAAATTCAACAACACACTACTCCAACACACAGTTTATGTATAACACATGACACACCTTATTCTAACATACACTAATAGTACACCCACCGATAACATAACACAAATTTGGGATCTACTAAAGAACACAATATGTAATAGAACACAACAACTGGCATCCATCATACACAAATACGGACTACAACAAGAACATATCATACAAACAGCAATACAACTCACAAAACAGACCGACAAGAATGCACTACACCTACACAAACTAGAATCACAATTAGAACAACGCCAAAAAAAATGTTTTGCGTATCCTTTTACAGGACTTAGCTGTCAACAGCAGCATCTTTCAGCTGTCTGTTGATCTCTTGGCAAGATTACGCTCAGTAGTTTGCCATTGCTTTCTGAGCGGCCGGCTCAGTATCCGCAAGTCACGAGCGGGGGTCGAACCACCTCAGTTCTCGCTCCGCTGCGAGACTCTGCGTGATAAACGGGATTACAGAGAGAAAGTGTTATAACCCCACAGCCAGAGAGACCGGCAGAACAACGCCAGCAACACAAATTATGTGCTGCACTCCTTAGAACTAAACTCACTACCATATCACAATAAACTCCCAGCAAACAACACATGGCAGTACAACAAAGCATACAAAGCAACATACAAATAGGAGCAATAATGGATGTTCGTCCATCACGAATGATGAGGACCATTAATTCATTGCATCTTTTGATTTGATGAAGAACGAATGACTTGCGCTTTAGTTTGGATTATATTGAGGTAGTGGTCGCGCAACTCCATCGACCTCACTCTCTCGTCTGCGTCCATCTGGTTCCAGTGGCGAGCATAGCAAGACGACTGGAGACGGACACAGATGCAGTGGACGTTAGGCTGCCAAGGCCAGTTATCCCTGTATATAGCGACTCTCAAGCCTAGAGTTTCGTGTAAATGGCCCTTCCGTCAATTCCTTTAATTTTAAGTTTGAAGACAAGCGTAGTGACGAGAGTATGACTATTGATGGGATCAACCAGAAATCAGTCGGATAGACAGACTGACCGCCAGAAGAGTCCACACACACATGCGGCCAACGAGATTATGCCTACAGACGATGTTGCTCGTCTAAGTTGCGAACAAATCTTCGGCTGAGCCTCATCAGTTCACAATGCATATGACTACTGGCAGGATCAACCAGATATCTATCGGACAGACGGACTATTCACGTACACGCAAGCCAAGAGTATCATCGCTAAAGCGCGCCCTCCCTTTACAAGGTGATACATGCAAAACCACCTGACGCCTGCCGACGAGCTTTCAAGCTACGCCGACAGGACTGACCGAAAAGCTATACCAGCTTACTGACTGCAGGCCCACTACTCATCGAGAGAGTGTGGGCGCTTATCGAGACTTTGTCGAACGGTCGTACAAATTTGCTCTTTTGCCTGCTCAAACCACGACCCTAGCTGCAGAATGCGATTACATTCTCGAAACGCCTGCCTCGCTAACTTGCGTTGGCTGGGAAGATCCCAATTTGGTGCACCTCACACAGCCATACAAGACAACGAACGCTAGACGCGGGACTGAACTTGCGAACCAGACCAGCCCTCAGAGGAACAATAATAGACATGCAAGGAAACACACAAACACAGGCAACACGTATATTAGAAAAATTCCAACAGTGCTACACTGACCGATGTACAGAAGAACCAACCAACATACAAACATAAAAAAGGTTTTTACAATACACAAAGAAACTGTCTGACACAGATAAGGACATACTAGGCACAGAGTTTACATTAGCAGAAATAACACATACACTCATTCAAATGCAAAAAGATAAAACACCAGGACCAGATGGACTCACTAGAATTCTACCAACACTTCTTTCCTATCCTAGACAATTATCTTCTGCAAGCCTACCCAGAAAGAACTCACAAACACTTGTAACATGTCATACATAACGCTCATAACTAAAGACAATACAGACAAACCACAGCTTAAAACTATAGACACGCAGACTAAAAAAGTCTAGCAAAATCACTTGCAAACAAAATAACAGCGTTCATGCCATCACTCATACACCCAGACCAACAGTGCAGTATTTAACACAGAAGCATACCCCAACATGTCATTAGAGATTTCATCACATACACCCGCAAGAAAGACTGTCAATCCTCCCTTTTGTCCTTTGGACCAGGAGAAGACCTTTGACAGAATCTCACACCCATACTAAACACAAAAAACTAGCACACTGCAACATTGGGCAGTTATATAGACAGTAGATACAAATCGTTTATAACAATCTTGAAAGTAAGGTACTGGTGAATCATTCACTAACTACCAGCCGATTTGTGCAGCAGACCGTGTCGCGTTGTTATAACGTGTTGGTATGGGAGCCGGTCGTTCAGAAAGCAATGACAAACTAGTGTACGTAAAATTTGCCTAGTACATCAACAGCAGCTGAAAAATGCTGGTGTTGACTGCAACGTCCTGCAAGGGATATGCAGCATTAAAAACAATATTATATTTAAACTTTAAAAAAAAAATTGTGAGCTTGGCAGTGCGAGACATCACAGACTCTGCCGTGACCAGGATTCGAACCTGGGTTGTCGCGGCCACAACGCGAAGTACTAACCACTATACGATCACGGCCAGGACGCTCACTGTGCCAGTTTGGATTTTTAAAAGGTCAACGATATTATTTCAATCTAGCAGGGCGTCGAATGACGTGGAATTGACAATGATTTGACAGGTTCATTCAGTGCGATATGTTGCACCGTTTTGTCAAACCTGCGGCTCATTACATTCGACGGCCGGCGCATCATACTATCGAGAAAAATCATCGCAAACTGGATCGCTTCCAAAGCACTCGCGGCTGTCAGAATTTATGAAACTGCCCGTCTGACTAACCTCTACTGCTTGCTTGCTTGTGTTCATTGGCTTGAGCTCCAACGCAAAGTCCTGTATGTCGGATGAAGGCATCCTGTTGTCCAACATCAGTGTGATGTCATACAAGACCTGAGGTTTGCGTGAGTATCCGTTGTCCCATGTCTGGCTTATTGGTGTGCAGACTGGTGGTTCCTCGCCATACAGGCAGACACTCTCCGACTTCGGAGGAATCGGCGATCCTATTGACTTTAGCCAGGACCCCGAAGGGACCTGTTGCCCAGGACGCTCGACGAGGACGCGTCAATAGGTCTTGGCCAGCATATAACCCGGCCCTGGTGCCTTGCAAACACCTCTGCGTCCCACTAACCTCTACTGATTCGTGTTTGTTCTTTAATATCAGTGCCATTTGTCCCATGAGTTGGTTTCCTTTATGGGAGAGTTTATACCAGATATTTATGGATGTTGTTTGGGCCGTTTCTAGATACTTTTGGTCCCAAAAAAAGTGGCAACCCTGGCCTCATAATTCCGGCCCAAGCTGACAGTAATGTGCGTCGCCTCAGAAAGACATGATTAGGCAATTCAAACACCAGGCTTCCGACTTACTGGCCTCATGAATTAACAAATAAACAAGGAAATGCTACGCACATAAAGTGCAGCAAAACCTGGTATATGTGAAGCAGGTTGAAAAGAGAGGCTAGTGTGAGAGACAGAGATATGAGAAAGATGTGTTGAAAGACATAAAAAAGTGATAACTTTTATATAATATAAATAAGATAATATAAGTGACAAAACATCTGTTCATAATCATAGTTCCTAATATTTTTTTTATTAAAAAGTCGCTTGCACCCAATTAATTGCTGAAATATTAAAAAAAAAAAAAAAGTGTCCAGCAGGGAAATCAACAAAAGTAGCCACGCTCATGTTCCGATGACGTCACATACGTTAAGTCACGTGACTAGGCACTACCACCCGGAGTTTCCGGGACCGGGAAAAATTACGTGATAGTTTAGCTCTGAATAAACGGAGTAGTTTATACCGAGCTGGCGCGGAATAGACAGAGTAGTTTATTCCGAGCTGGCGCGGGATAGACACTTTCTTCCTTTATTGCATCTATTTTCAATTTCCTCTTCTGATTTGCCATTTGAAGTATGTTATACAGTACTTCCTAAGTATTATTTGAAGCTCTTTACTTGTTTCAAGTGGTGTTCTTTTAGATGAATCTTTGTCGTTTTTGCTTCTTTGGTTTTGGTCATAACCTCTGTTTTACTAATTTTAATTTTCATCTTAAGTTCCTTGCACACTGCGCTTAGACCAGTGGTTCTCAACCAGTGGAGAATCCCCCCCCCCCATCCCCCACCCCCCTGGGGGAGGATTTTAGGGTCTCCAGGGGGGGGGGAGAAATTAAGATTATTTCAAGATCACGTTAAAACAAGAACCGATTACTTGATATTGTTTTTTCCCCTCTATACTTTACGATTCTGTACTTCTCGCCCTTCTTAAATTCGTTGTATAACGTAAGTAGACCCGCAAATCACGTTTTATGTAGATGTCTAGACGTATTCTTGTATGTGTTATTAAATTTAGCTCCCATTTTTACGTATACTGTGTAGGGGTAGTGAGGGGGGATTATAGGGAGGAAATACGCAAGGTGGGGGGGGGGGGCGGGGGGCGGGGGTGACATTCTGAACCTATTGTGAAGGGGTGCATTGACCAAAAAAAGGTTGAGAACCACTCGCTTAGACTATTTATGTAGATTGGTAATTATGCTTTTCACTTTGCTATTATTTCCCTGGCCGACGGGATGGCAGCTTTCTCCGTTAACCCCGAATACTCACGTGGTTGACGTGAGCGCACGAGAATTAGAAGTGGTTTGAGTCGCGCCAGTGAGTTACGAGAGTATGGAGCCGGTCTCTCAGAAAGTCGTGGCGTGCTGATGAGCGTAATCTAGCCTAGGAATCAACATACAGCTGAAAGATGCTGATCATGATGTTGACCGCAATATCCTGAAACAGGATGGAAACGCGGGGGGGGGGGGGGGGGGAGAACAAACTTTTCTATTAGTGCTTGATCATCCGCAAATAGGAGTTCTTTAAAGGTGTAACTGCCGTTGAATCTTCTTCTGTGTATAAACTTCTAAGTAGTAAGTTTGTTAGATGTGTACTCACTTCAACCGTTGAAGGATTTCCCACAGCTTATTTCTATCTGCCGGCTTCCTGGCCTAGAGGTTAGCGACTTTTCTCCGTAATCTCGTATACTCTCGTGAGTAACGTGACGACGGTGAGAATCAGCAGTGGTTCGAATCGGGTAGGTAACTTACGGGGTATGTGAGCCCGCTCAGAAATCAATGGCAAACTACTGAGCGTAATCTTTTCAAGAAATCAATAGACAGCTGAAAGTGCTGCTATAGACAGCGATGTCCTGTAAAGGATATGCGAATTTAAAAAAAAATAAATCCCCCTCACTACCCCTATACAGTATACGTAAAAATGGAAGCTAAATTTAATAACACATACTAGAATAAGTCTAGACATCTACATAAAACGTGATTTGCGGGTCTGCTTACGTTATACTTCTTCTTCTTCTTCTGCATTCATCCGGAGTTTTTTTTTCGGACGTGATTGCGGTGTGCCTGTTTACAGCAGAGCTGCGTTCTTGCGCCGTTAGGCCGACACATCCGACTTCTGTGGGCATTTGTTGACCGGGTTAACCTTCCCAGAAACTTACGTTATACAACGAATTTAAGAAGGGCGAGAAGTACAGAATCGTAAAGTATAGAGGGAAAAAAACAATATCAAGTAATCGGTTCTTGTATTAACGTGATCTTGAAATAATCTTACTTTCTCCCCCCCCCCCCTGGAAACCCTTAAATCCCCCCTCCCCCTGGGGGGGGGGGGATTCTCTACTGGTTGAGAACCACTGGTCTTAGCGCAGTGTGCAAGGAACTTAACATGAACATTAAAATGAGTAAAACAGAGGTTATGACCATAACCAAAGAAGCAAAAACGACTAAGATTCATCTAAATAAAAGAACACCACTTGAAACAAGTAAAGAGCTTCAAATAATACTTAGGAAGTATAACATACTTCAAATGGCAAATCAGAAGAGGAAATTGAAAACAGATGAACTCATGGGACAAATGGCACCGATATTAAAGAACAAACACGAATCAGTAGAGGATAGTAAGACGGGCAGTTTCATAAATTCTGACAGCCGCGGGTGCTTTGGAAGCGATCCAGTTTGCGACGATTTTTCTCGATGGTATGCCGGCTGTCGGATGTAATGAGCCACAGGTTTCACAAAACGGTGCAACATATCGCACTGAATGAACCTGTCAAATCATTGTCAATTCCACGTCATTCGACGCCCTGCTAGATTGAAATGATATCGTTGACCTTTTAAAAATCCAAACTGGCATCGTGAGCGTCCTGGCCGTGATCGTATAGTGGTTAGTACTTCGCGTTGTGGCCGCGACAACCCAGGTTCGAATCCTGGTCACGGCAGAGTCTGTGATGTCTCGCACTGCCAAGCTCACAATTTTTTTTTTTTTTAAAGTTTAATATAATATTTTTTTAATGCTGCATATCCATTGCCGGACGTTGCAGTCAACACCAGCATTTTTCAGCTTCTGTTGGTGTACTAGGCACATTTTACGTTCACTAATATGTCATTGCTTTCTTAACGACCAGCTCCCATACTAACACGTTATAACACAACGCGACACGGTCTGCTGCATAAATCGGTCGCGGCTGTGTTTCGTACGCCTGGCAAGCGGCTCACGAACCGCGTTCGCAAGCCTTTGGCCACGGAGGTCGGCTAATGTAATATAAACTACTGTCAATCTCCGTTCTTTTCCGCACTCTACTGAGGCTAGTTGAACGAGGTGGAAAGTTTTTTCCCCAATAAACCTCCCGTGTGTTGCCGGGGACCATAAAGGAAGCAAAGAATAGCAACACTGCAGCCTACCACGCATGTCGTAAGAGGCGACTAAGGAGGCTTGATGGTTCCGTCGCTCTGCTACTGAGTGAGTGCGTGGCGCGACACTGTGAGCTGTGAGTTTCGTATGAAATGCTTTTGAATCTGCTTGAGGTTGTTTGGAACGTGACTGCATGTTCGGAGCGATGGCAGATGGCTATGTCTCAGAGTTGACCGGTTTTTGCCTTATGCAGAAATAAGCGTCTGCTGGGCTTCTGGCTGAGTGCCACTGCCATCGACGATGAACTGTATTTCGTGGACTGTGTGGGTGAACATCTAGGAAACATCCAGATGGGAAAATGACTGCCATCAGAAATAAACTGGGTGTTTTGTGGGGGGCTATTGTGTCGACATTCTGGCGGCGGCATTATGCACAGTGTATCTGTGCGGGCTGTTGTTTGTCGAGACTCCTGTCTTTTCCACTTTTCACATTGGACAGTGGGGAGCGTTTTGTATGATATTCACTGGCACAGGAACGGAGTATAATGGGGACGACCCGTTGCTGTGAAGTTGGAACTGCGACTAACTAACTAACTAACTAAACCGAACCGAATCCGTTCTTCTTTCGATGGGATTTCGTCACACCTAGTTATGCAACTTGGCGGCCAGTGTTTCTGACTGCTGCATGTATTTGTATCAGGGTTGCTTCTTCTAGACAGATTCCATGCAAGGTAACCGACTCTAGCTCCCGTGGGCAGGTTTTATTCTTCTTAACAATTTTGCCATCGCTGTGGCCTTACGAACTACTTCGTGGGATTTCCAGCTGCCGTGGTATTTGTAACGTGTACAAGAACCTTCTGTTTTTCGCCATTATTTGAGAAGGCGGATTATCCGATCTCGCTACTCCAGAGATTAGGGAGCGTATGTCATCATTAAATACTAATGGTTCTGGGGAAAATTTCCCAGAAAACTGAACTTGTGAACCGAATGATGCAGCCGGAAGCGAACCCGCGACCTTCGTATTGGGAGGTAGGAGGATTAACCTAGCCATAGTGAAACAACTGCTTATGATTAACTTTAACTATCACTTGTCACAAAGTAGTCTTAACAACTGAATGAGTAACTTCAGCAACTGGTTGAGATAGACTCTTTGGATAGGATAACTCGTACAAATGCTCATTATAACGTATCGTTTGTCGCTAACAACTGGCTGCGATAGAGTAACTTTTACAACTACATGTGACCACGTAACGTCAACTGGTTGCGGGATTCTGAAGGCTGTTAGGATAGAATAACGTTTACAAATGCTTGTGAAAACGTGACGTTAACAATTGCTCGTTACAGAATTATTGTAACCGAATGTGGTAGATCACATTTAACAATTGCTTTTGATGAAGCAAATTTAACAACTGCCTGTGATATAGCAAATTTAACAACTGCCGGTGGTGTAGCAAATTTAACACTGCCCGTGATGCAGCAGATTTTAGAACTGCCTGCGATATAACCGACTCTGTGGCAAAGGAGCTACGGACACAGTTCGTAATCCCACATACTGCATTCGAAACACTGAGGCTGAATTGGTAGCAGATCGCCTTGAGTGGATTAAAAAAAATAAAATGGCATATGTGCCGGTAGTTCAGAAATCAAAGGCAAACTACTGAAAGTGAACTTGCCAAGAAATCACAAAAAGCCAAAGATACTGGGGTTGACTGCGACGTCATGTAAAGGTTATGCAACTAACATTAACTATGCTATAGCAAATGTAACATTTGCTGCGATGAAGCAAATTTAACTGCCTGTAATGAAACAAATTTAACAATTGTCTGTGATGGCGCCAGTCTATTAACTGCTTGTGATAGGGCCAGTCTATTAACTGCCTATAATAGATAAATCATTTTAACAACTACCCGTGATATATAAATCAGTTTAACAACTGCCTCCGGGACGCAGAGGTGTTTCCAAGACGTCAAGGCCAGGTTCTATACTGGCCAAGACCTACTAACACGACCTAGTGGTGCGTCCTGGGCAACAGGTCCCTTCAGGGTCCTAGCTAACGTCAGTATGATCACTGATTCCTCCGAAGTCGGAGAGTGTCTGCCTGCACGGCGAGGAACCACCAGTCTGCACACCAATAAGCCAGACATGGGACAACGGATACTCACGCGAGCCGGTATGACATCACACTGATATTGGACAACAGGATTTTTTCATCCGACATACAGGACATCAAGCTGGAGTTCACAGACAGCGAACGCAAGCAAGCAATCTGCATAGCGTATATCAGAGGTTCCCAAACCACGGCCCGCAGGCAATTTGTGGCCCGCCAGCTGTTAGTAAGTGGCACGCGAGGCCTCGTTATTTAAAATAATATATTTTAATAATTTCAAAAAATGCACTCGGAGCGCCCCGCCAGCGTGCGATAATTGCTCTGCTCGAGGTTGTTATGTTCAGATATTATCGAATGCACCTGTTCAGTTCGCAACCTTCAGCTGATCATACGATTTCATTCTGGCGAATATTGTCTGTCGAACAATTTGAACACTTGCGTTCATTCACCCAGAGATACATTTGTCGTTTTGGTTCGACTTACAGATGCGAGCAGTCATTTCCCGCAATGGCTGATATAAAAAACAAACAACGTCCCAGACTCACCGACAGTAACCTAGCTGCGCTTACGACTTAGGGTACGACAGATTTGTGCCCAGACATTGATAAACTGGCATCTTAACTTAAGCAGCTGATTATGAAGAACAGTTACAATTGTAAATTAATTACATTAATAGCGATTTTCGAAACTGATTTAAAATTTATTGCTAAATGAACTTTTGATCTTAAACCAAAAAAAAAAAAAAAAAAAAAAATATGACCGCAGTGTAGTACTGACACTGACTGCCTTTAAAGTTTTAGAATTTTGTTGACGAAAGTTAAGAAAGGTAAGAATGATATAGCACGACTTTTATAATTTTATAACTTTGTGGCCCGCTTAACTACCGAAAATAGTAGATATGGCCTTCTGCTTGAAAAGCTTGGGAACCACTGGCGTATATTATTTATATTGTAACCTCCAATTAGTAGTCCTGGCGTCTCTCATTGTTACTATTACTTCGTTATATAGGGAGAAAAGATCCGGTTACAAGACACACCACTGTCGTACTCCTAGCTTTATCTGTTCGGAACTTCCCTCTTTATTTCCCATGTTAATTGCTGCTACTTGATTCCAGTAAATATTCTTTATTATTCTTAAATCTTTCCCATCAATGTCGGTATCTTCCTTCATATAATAAATCATACAATTCTTCTTCTTCCTCTTCTTCGTTCATCCGGAGTTTTTTTTCGGATGTGATTGCGTTGTGCCTGTTTACAGCAGAGCTGCGTTCTTGCGCCGTTAGGCCGACACATCCGACTTCTGCGGGCATTTGTTGACCGGGTTAACCTTCCCGGGGGTTTCTTAGGACGTTTGACTCTCACTGTTGTGGTGTTATCTCCCATCCTAGCTGGCCCATATAGAACAGCCAAAGACATCTTGGTCAGCCCTCAAGGGAAGGCAGGGGCAGACCATGGGCATTCCCCGCCATCCAAGGAGGCTTCCATACTTGCAGAGCCGACACATAGCACTCTGGTACTGGGCTCACCCAAGGAATCGTCACGTCCTGCACATGGCTGCTTAGCCTCACTTCCGTATATTGGGCCTTCCGTTCACCATAGGCTGTTCTTCCGGAAACCAGAAGAATGCAGTGTGCAGATGACATCCACACAGTGAGCTTTCGACTCGGACTTTCCGCGCAATGGATTTGCTATCCGAGCAATATTCCATTTCGTGCCACTAGGACACTTTTTCCACCTTATGTGAAGCCCACACTGTGAGCTTTTGATTCGGACTTTCCACGTAATGGATTTGCTATCCAAGCAATATTCCATTTCGTGCCACTAGGACACTTTTTCCACCTTTTATGAAGCTCACACAGTGAGCTTTTGATTCGGACTTTCCACGTAATGGATTTGCTATCCGAGCAATATTCCATTTCAATCCTCTGGGAGGCTTTTGTAACCGACATACCTGTGGTATGAAGTGTGGCAGTCTGAATACTTCTTCATACACCTTTAAATGTCAACCTGTATGTAGTTAAAGTAAGCTGCGGTCAACTTGAGCTTGTTGATATCTCCATAGAGCTTGTCCTCAAATGAAGCAGATGTGGGCCAAAATATCTTTCTCTGTTCTGCATATATTGGGCGATCCTGCAGCAAATGTTTTGCTGTCATTTTTCCAGTTCGACAATTACATTCATCGGTATCTCCTGTCTTTAGTTGATTGAACAAGTGGTATTTCAGCCTGTTATGTCCTGTGCGGAGTCTGAAGATTGTTACTTGTTCTCTTCGGTCGAGTTTGTAATATGCATCATCCTTCTGGTGGCCTGGATGCTCTGATTCCCATTTGGTTTTATAGGTGCTTTTTATCAAACTCTTTGCCTCATTGTAAGTTATGTCTGTGTCAGGCTGTGGTAGTCGTCCACCCTCTTTTGCCAGTCTGTCAGCCTCTTCATTTCCAGGTATACTGCAATGTGATGGGACCCACTGTATTACAACTTTTTTGGATTTCTGGCATAGACCATGGAGTGCTGCTCTTAGGTCAGCTATTTCTGTGCTGTTATTGCTCTTCAGTATTGAGACAGCTGACTTTGCATCTGTGAAGATAGCTATTTGCTTCTCTTTATTTTCCTCCATCAAGAGCATTTCTGCTGCAGTTTTCAGAGCCTCTACCTCCGCTTTGAAGTTACTTGAATACTTTCCAGTTGCCACTGAATGTGTGTTTTTTTTACTCCATTTTTTAAATTTAGGAGAATTCCTCCGCCTCCATTCTCTACTGAATTTTTGGCTGATCCATCTGTATATGCATGGGTCCAATTGCTGCTTGGGTAATGTTCTTTTATGTAGTTTAGGGTTATTTCTCTTCTTTCGGTTTCATGCTGAGTGTTCTTTTTCTCAATACCATGAATGTTTTCTATCATCTCAGGCAGGTGCTGTTGTCTCCAAGCTGGGAACTTGTGTGCATTGTAAATGGGTTTGACTGTTGATATGTTAAGTATGGGATCTGCCCTAATCTTTCGTTTTGCAGTTTTTACAAAGTTGCTACGCTTCAGTCTTCCCTTTCCAAAACCACTAAACCTTTTATACATAGGGTGGTCTGTCAATCTTCTAAATTTTTCTGCTTGTTGCTGGGCTCTGCTATCTCTTCTATCCTGCATTGGTTGTAAACAAGTGATCTTTTCGAGTTCATTAATAGGCATTGTCTTCAGGCATCCAGTTATGATTCGCATTCCTTAATTTTGGACTCTACTTATTTTGTTAAAGTTTGACTTAGCTGCTGTTGCCCAAACTGCAATGCCATATTCCAGTACTGGCCTCACCCGTCCAGTATATAGCTTCTTGAGAACTTTCTCATCTGCTCCCCACGTTGTACCAGCAAGCTTTTTCATGATTGCCATTCTTTGCCTTGCTCTTGTTCGATTTTTCTCAACCTGTGTTTTCCATGTCAGGCGACGATCAAAGGTGACTCCGAGATAGTTTGGATTTTCTTCATGGCGCAATATTTTTCCATTCAATACCAGCTTAGGTTGCTGAGTTTTATTTGAGAGGGAGAACACTGTGCATGTTGGTTTCTCCTCACTTATCTTCACTAGCCATGATTTTGACCAGTCCTTTAGTGCTAATAAGGCTTGCTGTAATCTGCTGTTAGCTGTACTAATATATTCTTCAGATGTCCATATGGCTAGGTCATCTGCAAAGGATGATGTGTGTACTCTGGCTGGAAAATTTTCCGTGATGTCGTTTATATATGCTAGGAATAATGTTGGTGAAAGAACTCCTCCTTGGGGGACACCTTGCTCCAACAGCATCATTTTGCTGGTTTGTCCTTGTACTTTTGTCCTGGCAGTTCTGTTCTCAAGGTAATGGCTGATCCATTTGTACATTTTCCCACAAACATGCATTTTTTGCAGTTTTACTTTCAGTCCTTCCTTCCATACTTTATCAAATGCTTTTTCTAAATCTATCCAGACCGCTAGTGTGTGAGTTTTCTCTTGGAAGGCATCCTCTATTTCCTGAGATATATAGGTTATTTGATCTTCAGTGGATCTGTACTTTCTGAATCCTGCTTGGTGTGGTGTTAAGAGTTTGTTTTCTTCCAGATGCCATGTTAGCCTGCCATTGATAATGCGTTCCATTAATTTTCCTACACAGCTAAGTAGACTGATAGGTCGATAGCCATTTGGTTCTTCCAGGTCTTTTCCTTTCTTTGGGACTGGTATTAGTATAGCTTCCTTCCATGCCTGTGGGACTATTCCCCTCTTCCAGCTGTATTTAGGACTGCTAGTAGTTTCTTTTTTGCCTTTGTCCCTAGTCCTATTAGCATTTCATTTGTGATTCCATCCTTTCCTGGTGATTTCTTCTTTTTTGGGGTATTCATTGCCTGTTCCATTTCTTCCATTGTTAGATTTGCCATCATATATTCTGCTGCTGTCTCTGTATTACTATGATGCATATGTTTATCTTTGATAGCTTTCTTCTGTTCGGTTGTAATATCAATGTGGTTTGCAGTAGCATAGTGTTCCTTTAGTGCATTTGCAGCCTTTTTTCCTGTAAGCAAGGCATTCCCTTGTTTAATTGTTATTTGTTTGTTTCTAGGTCCTTCATTGTTCATGGCTTTCACTAGTTTCCATAGTTTGTTTCCACCCCTGTCAAAATTCAGGTTTTCTGTCTTTTCCCTCCAACAATCTCTTGTTGTTTGATTTACTGTTCTTTTATATTTTGCTGAGATGGCTTTGAGAGAGATGTTCGCTTCAATTGTTTGTTCCCTCTCTGCTGTCTTCCTGGCATCTTCAACTTTGTCCTCCAAACTTTGTAGTTGTTCAGTCCAGTATGGTTTGTAATTTTTCCTCGCTCCTCTTGGAATGGACTCAGTGGCTGCCTGTATTATTGCTCTGTTTAGACTTTCCACCATTTGCTTCATGTTGCCATATCGTGTATTTATGTTTTCACAATATTTGTCTGTTAGTATGGCAAATCTGTCCCAATTTGCTCGTTTGTAATTCCAGCGGGGCAAGGGCTTTTGCTCCTGTGGAACATACTCCATATTCATTACAAGCTTGATTGGTCTGTGGTCAATACCTGCTAACTGGTCCAGCACATGGCGGTCGATGTTGTGAAGGATGTCTCCTGTGCAGAAAGCTAAGTCTGGAGTAGAAGTGGTAATCCATCTTCTGGAGTAGAAGCTCGGTGTGTCATCCGCTTTGTTGAGTAGATGGAGATTTGAGTCTATTTCCCAGTCCTCCACTTCATCTCCTCTTTTGTCAGTATCTGGATATCCCCATCTTTCTGAACGGCTATTAAAGTCTCCGACAATAATGCAATTTGTGTCAGTTATTTTCATGTTTGAGAGTGTAAGATCCTTATCTGCTGGGCTATACAGGTTGTAAATTCTTATTTTCACATCCTTTATAATTATATCAACACCTAAATTTCTGTTTGTTTGTCAGAGATCACAGATACTTCGTTGCAAGGTATTGTATTTCGTGTAAGTATTATAACTCCTCCTTTATGTCCTTCGCGGTCGAAACGTGTGGCCTGATATCCCCTGACTGAAAATTTGCGCTTGGCGTTGAGGTGTGTCTCTTGAATGCATGCCACATCTATTCTATCTTTATGAAGACGCTGTGTCAGGGATTCTTTCTTGTTATAAACTCCTTCGGCATTTCACTGTAGTATGTTGAGTGTCCTTGGTATTTGGTCAATAGCTCTTAACCTACTCCTCTGTGCCTTGACTCCACAGCACAGGGGAAGGTGACCACCAGTAGTCATGGGTGGACCCCCTCGAGGCAGGGGGCCCGGCACTATCACCGCCTGATGGGACTTCACGGGATTAGCACCATAACGATTAATTTTCATCTGTGGCATCATGAAATGATAAAGTTACGTTGCACTTCTTTGTCAAGCCTGTGGCTCAGTACATCCGATTTCGACAAGCATTTTTCGGGATGCTTTTCCTAGCCTTTGACTGTCCCCAGTTTGCCTACAAGGCAGCAGGTTTTACGTTGCACTTCTTTGTCAAGCCTGTGGCTCAGTACATCCGATTTTGACAAGCATGTATTCGGGGTGCTTTCCCTAGCCTTTGACTGTCCCCAGTCTACCTACAAGGCAGCAGGTTTGTGCGTCACTTCGTCTGGTCCCTCTCCCTTGACCTGTCCGACATGGGTGACCCTACCAGTAGCAGTGCTACCGTCGGCATAGCTCTTGGGGTCATTGGAACGCGCAAGCCCCTCTACCTCGTCAAGGTGGACGCACGGCAGAGGGGAATCATACAATTCAACTTCGCATGCATTTCTCTAGTTGCTTAAAGCATATTTAAAAGATCATAATAACATGATAGTATTGCCTTGATTGATCACTACACTTGATAATTCTGCGGAACTACAAGATATCTAAAAGAAAACACTTAGATAAGCAATGAGTAGGAGACATAAACATCTAATATTGTTGCAAGGGAGATTACTTGAATTAAACAAAAAAATAATATACTAGCTATAATAATAAGAGTAAACCTTAATCTTCTATAGTACTGCCTTAGAAATAAGATAATCAATGCAAAAGTAAAATATGTTAATGTCAAATGTAATTTCTTTATATTAATTATAAAAGTATGTTTTAAATATTTACATATTTACATTTTAGAACCAACTTTTCAGATATATATTTATTTATAAAACATTATTTGCAATGTATGATGAGTACTTTGATGAGGCAAAGTCCTGGTTGCCAGTGAGAAGACCTGATCGTTCGGGTCCGCATCGATTGACGGACGTCAGTCGCGGCGATCGGGCAAATCTTGAGCTACAACCTATGATGGGTGACGTAGTATTCTGTTGTGATAATTTGGTCGTGTCCAGCGTGTGCCGCATGGTCTAGTGTTTACACACCCGCTTCACACGCCATGTATCCGGGGTTTGTTTCCGGGTCCAGTCAAGGATATGCACTACTGACGAGCTCAAACGAGAGCGAAACTCGAGTCTAGTGCTTCCGCATTGACGTGGATAGGCCTTAGGTTAAAACCAGAATACGATCAGCGTTGCCAGTAGTGGGTTGTGCTCAATATTTAAATCTCAAAACCCGAAACAATCAAATAAATGAATATATTCATTGGCACCTTGTCGCCTTGACAGACGATAGTTTGTGCTTTAAAAAGGCATGATAACTTTTACCTATGACGGTAGCGAATGTGACTGATAAGGCCAATTCGCGCTGTAAATGTTCGTTCACAGTGGTTGCATGTGAACACGTGGTCATGTCCACCATCATGCACCATCTTACGCCTCACACGCTCGGTGTGTGAACTATCTGCAATAATTTTCTCCGTTGTCTTTATTCCATTTCTGAAGTTTGTCCTCCATGCAACACGTTCAGCGGCGACTTGCTTCCAATGTGCATTATCAATTGTGCATTATCAATTACCAATGTGCATTATCATTATGTCTGTATCAATTATGTCCCGCTTACACACATCTTTGTATCGTAGTAGAGGCCGACCCTGAGATGTCTTACCCATCTGTAATTCACCAAAAAAGATGTCCTTTGGTATTCTACCATCATCCATCCTCCTAAGACGTCCCATCCATCTAAGTCTACGAAGACTGAGCATGGAATAAACCGTCACACAACCTGATATTTCAAATACTTCAGTATTTGTGATTTTGTCTTGCCACTTAATACCAAGAATTCTTTGCAAACACCGCATATGAAAGCTGTTTAAACGTTTCTCTTGGTGTGAGTAAGCTGTCCAGGTTTCACTGCCATAAAGAAGAGTACTAAGGACACAGGCTTGATAGACAAGGACTTTTGTTTTGGCAGTAAGCTTCCTGTTCTCCCAGACTCTTTTTCTTAACCTGTTCATTGTTGTTGCTGCCTTACCAATCCGGATGTTGATTTCCTGATCTAGGGATAATTTGCTATAGTATTTACCACTGATCCTAGATATGTAAAATGGTCTACCATCTCTAGTTCGGCGTCGTCAATAAAGATTGATGGTACCCCATGTGCACCTTGTGACATAATCTGTGTCTTCTTTTTGCTAATTGTTAAACCAAATTCAGAACAAGCATTGAAGAATGCAGATAGTAGACATTGCAATTCTTCCTCGGAGTGGGTCGTAACTGCAGCATCATTTGCAAAAAGCAACTCTCTGATCAGTACCCTCCTAATTTTGGTCTTGGCCTTCAATCTCTGAGCATTCTAGAGGCCGCCATCTAAGCGTGAGTGAATGTATATACCACCATCCTGATCACGAAATGCATATTTCAGTAGAAGTGAAAAGTATATTCCAAAGAGGGTGGAAGCTAGTACACAACCTTACTTAACTCCACTCTTGATTTCAAACTCTTCAGAAGTTGCACCATCAAACTTGATTATACCCTTCATGCCTGTGTGGAACGATTCCACAATGGACAGAATAGTTGGTGGGCAGCCAATCTTCTTTAGTGCCTTGAACAGACCCTCACGACTGACCAAATCAAATGCCTTTGTGAGGTCGGTGAAGGCAATAAACAGTGGTTGATTCTGTTCACGACATTTTTCTTGCATTTGTAGCAATGAGAATATCATATCAATGGTAGACCGGTTCTGTCGAAAACCACACTGTGATTCGGGATAGACTTGACCTCCTAGGACTTGAAGTCTGCGCAGATCAATTCTGGCAAATACTTTTCCAACAATACACAGAAGTGAGATACATATATAGACCACACATGTAAAGAAACCAGACAAACAGAGACCGCAAGGGCACCGTATGACGAGAACACAGAAGAAATTGCACCATTAAAGAACTCCTGTTTGATGACGACCAAGCACTAATACTAATAGCAAAATCAGAAGCTGAATTACAAGACCAAATGAATAGCCTAAACCAGTGGTTCTCAACCTTTTTTGGCCCATGCCATATGTTCAGAACGTCATTAGCCCCCCCCCCCCCTTTTTTTTCGAATTTCCTCAGGACCTCAGGTCCGGTATGACATCACACTGATGTTGGACAACAGGATGTCTTCAACCGACATACAGGACTTCACGCTGGAGTTCACAGCCAGCGAACGCAAGCAAGCAAACAAATGCCTCCGATAGGTAAATCACTTTAACAACTGCCTGTGATTGAAATAATCACTTTTAACAACTGTCTGTGATAGACTGATGATAGAAACATTCACTTTAACAACTGTTTGTGACAGAAAGAATCACGTTAATAACTGCCTGTAGGATAAAAAGACTCACTTTAGCCACCCTACTGCCTGTGATAGAATAAAGTTAAATTAACAGGAAGACAAGAAAACATAAATTCTCAGTTATTACACCTAGAGTTTCCGATTCCGAAAAGACGAATGGCCTCGTTCAACCATCGACAATATCGAGTTCGTTGTACTTGGGGCCTTTATAGTGTCTCTAACACTTCTTCTTTCATAAATATAGATGCGTGACCTGGGGGTTGAGAAACCAGGTACAGTATATGTAACATCTAAACACGGAAATGAGAGCAGCGCATGCGCAGACAGTGGACACCAGCGCCATTGGAAGTAAACATGGACGATTGTTGTTGATGTAGGGAGCTGTCGCTGCATTTAACGACCACAGTATTCTGAGGATGCACATTGCAGTGTCGTAGATGCTAAATGGCCTCGACGCTGGCCTTGTTTAGAAAAACAACTAGTCATGGCGATATTAAAAAATCGGCACAGAAAGTCGCAGACACGAAAAAAGATACAGTGACTCGATTGAAGCACCTTCGTCTTGTGTTGGGTGAGTTTCAAGTTTGGTTGTCGTTATGAGTGAGCTGTGGGTGAGCTGTGGGTGTATGTGAGCTGTGGGTGAGTGAGCTGTGGATGTGTGAGCTGTGGGTAACTGTGACTGTGAGCTGTGGTGGGTGTGTGAACTGTGAGTGTGTGAGAACTGTGGGAGTGGGTGTTGTGTGAGTTGTGGGTGTGTGAGTGTGAGTTGTGGGTGTGTGAGTTATGAGTGTGTGAGTTGCGGGTGTGGGTGTGTGAGCTGTGGGTGTGTGAGCTGTGGGTGTGTGAGCTGTGGGTGTGTGAGCTGTGAGTGTGTGAGCTGTGGGTGAGTGAGCTGTGGGTGAGTGAGCTGTGGGTTGTGGGTGCTTAACTGTGGGTGAGTGAGCTGTGTGTGTGTGAGCTGTGGGTGTGTGAGCTGTGGGTGTGTGAGCTGTGGGTGTGTGAGCTGTGGGTGTGTGAGCTGTGGGTGTGTGAGCTGTGGGTTGTGGGTGTGTGAACTGCAGGTGAGTGAGTTGTGAGCTCTGGGTGTGTGTGTGTGTGTGCACTGTGAGTTGTGGGTTGGTGTGAGCTGAGGGTGTGTACTGTGGATGTGTGAGCTGTGGGTGTGTGTGTGTGTGCTGTGAGTTGTGGGTGAGTGTGAGCTGTGGGTGTGAGGTGTGGGTGTGTGAGCTGTGGGTGTGTGAGCTGTGGGTGTGTGTGTGCTGTGAGTTGTGGGTTGTGGGTGAGTGTGAGCTGTGGGTTTGTGCTGTGGGTGTGTGAGCTGTGGGTGTGTGAACTGTGGGTGTGTGAACTGTGAGTGTGTGAGCTGTGAGTGTGTGTAAACTGTGGGTGTGTGTGAGCTGTGAGTAAGTGAATTGTGGGTGTGTGAAATGTGAATGGGTAAACTGTGCATGTGTGTGAAATGTGAATGGGTAAACTGCGTGTGTGTGAACTGTGGATGTATGTGAACTGTGTGTGTGTGTGAACTGTGAGTGAGTGATTGTGAGTGAGTAAACTGTGGGTGAACTGTGATTGTGAGTGGAGTGTGAGGAAATGAACTGTGATTAGTATATGATGGAACTGTTAGTGAGTGAACTGAGTGTGTGAATGAGTAAACTGTGAGTGAGTGAACCATGAGTGACTGTGTGAGTGAACTGGAATGTGGTTAAACTAAGTATATGAGTGAACTGTTGAGTGGAAGGGAAGTTGTGTGTAGAGGGAAGTGCTGTGTAGTTTATGTACACATTAAGTATGCTCACTCATTTATACCTGTTCCACTGTTCCTGTCTTTTCCACATTTCACATGAGGCAGTGATGAGCATTGTGTGTGATATTCACTGGCACAGGAACGAAGCATAATGGGGATGACCTGTTGTCGTGAAGTTGGAAACGTGACTAATTTATATGGTATAGATAGATTTTGTAGTAAAAAAAAAAAAAAGAAAAATATTAGACATAACACTTACAAAAACAATACTAGAAGGTAAGGTTGATGTCAGTGAGTAAAAGGTAGACAACGATACAAGTGGGAAGATAAATTCAAGAGGTGCACGAACAACAGCCTGACAGAATGTGCAATCAAGGCAAGAGGCAGACAGTGTTGAAGATCCATTGCAGCCACCTTCATTGTGTAGATGGCACCTTTTAATTGATTAGCAACACCCTTAGCAGAAAAATGATTACTAGGTTTCATAGCTTAGCATTATGATCGAGGTACTGTAGTAAAACTAATATTTTTCAACAAATCGTAACTTGTTCTGTGTGAAACAGTTGTTGCTGTAACTCTTTCTTACTTGTTGCAATAGGTTGTTAGATCGGTAAAGTAATAAATGTTTGGGTCCAGAGGGGTTGGAAGACTTTAGGTCTAGCACTAGAGTAGGATGTGTCGGCTGAGCCCTGGAAAGAGCTTGCATTTCTTGAGGCGAGTGTAGAGACTTTCCTCCCTCAAGGCACGGAATGGGCTTGCATTTGTTGAGGCGAGTGTAGAGACTTTCCTCCCTCAAGTCATGGAAAGGGTTTGCATTTGTTGAGGCTAGTGTAGAGACTTTCCTCCCTCAAGGCACGGAATGGGCTTGCATTTGTTGAGGCTAGTGTAGAGACTTTCCTCCCTCAAGTCATGGAAAGGGCTTGCATTTGTTGAGGCTAGTGTAGAGACTTTCCTCCCTCAAGTCATGGAAAGGGCTTGCATTTGTTGAGGCTAGTGTAGAGACTTTCCTCCCTCAAGTCATGGAAAGGGCTTGCATTTGTTGAGGCTAGTGTAGAGACTTTCCTCCTGAAAGGCATGGAAAGGGCTTGCATTTGTTGAGGCTAGTGTAGAGACTTTCCTCCCTCAAGTCATGGAAAGAGCTTGCATTTGTTGAGGCTAGTGTAGAGACTTTCCTCCCTCAAGGCATGGAAAGAGCTTGCATTTGTTGAGGCTAGTGTAGAGACTTTCCTCCCTCAAGGCACGGAAAGGGCTTGCATTTGTTGAGGCTAGTGTAGAGACTTTCCTCCCTCAAGGCACGGAAAGGGCTTGCATTTGTTGAGGCGAGTGTAGAGACTTTCCTCCCTCAAGTCACGGAAAGGGCTTGCATTTGTTGAGGCTAGTGTAGAGACTTTCCTCCCTCAAGGCATGGAAAGGGCTTGCATTTGTTGAGGCTAGTGTAGAGACTTTCCTCCCTCAAGGCATGGAAAGAGCTTGCATTTGTTGAGGCTAGTGTAGAGACTTTCCTCCTGAAAGGCATGGAAAGGGCTTGCATTTGTTGAGGCTAGTGTAGAGACTTTCCTCCCTCAAGTCATGGAAAGGGCTTGCATTTGTTGAGGCTAGTGTAGAGACTTTCCTCCCTCAAGGCATGGAAAGGGCTTGCATTTGTTGAGGCTAGTGTAGAGACTTTCCTCCCTCAAGTCATGGAAAGGGCTTGCATTTGTTGAGGCTAGTGTAGAGACTTTCCTCCCTCAAGTCATGGAAAGGGCTTGCATTTGTTGAGGCTAGTGTAGAGACTTTCCTCCCTCAAGTCATGGAAAGAGCTTGCATTTGTTGAGGCTAGTGTAGAGACTTTCCTCCCTCAAGTCATGGAAAGAGCTTGCATTTGTTGAGGCTAGTGTAGAGACTTTCCTCCCTCAAGTCATGGAAAGAGCTTGCATTTGTTGAGGCTAGTGTAGAGACTTTCCTCCTGAAAGGCATGGAAAGGGCTTGCATTTGTTGAGGCTAGTGTAGAGACTTTCCTCCCTCAAGTCATGGAAAGGGCTTGCATTTGTTGAGGCTAGTGTAGAGACTTTCCTCCCTCAAGGCATGGAAAGGGCTTGCATTTGTTGAGGCTAGTGTAGAGACTTTCCTCCCTCAAGGCATGGAAAGAGCTTGCATTTGTTGAGGCTAGTGTAGAGACTTTCCTCCTGAAAGGCATGGAAAGGGCTTGCATTTGTTGAGGCTAGTGTAGAGACTTTCCTCCCTCAAGTCATGGAAAGGGCTTGCATTTGTTGAGGCTAGTGTAGAGACTTTCCTCCCTCAAGGCATGGAAAGGGCTTGCATTTGTTGAGGCTAGTGTAGAGACTTTCCTCCCTCAAGGCACGGAAAGAGCTTGCATTTGTTGAGGCTAGTGTAGAGACTTTCCTCCTGAAAGGCATGGAAAGGGCTTGCATTTGTTGAGGCTAGTGTAGAGACTTTCCTCCCTCAAGTCATGGAAAGGGCTTGCATTTGTTGAGGCTAGTGTAGAGACTTTCCTCCCTCAAGGCATGGAAAGGGCTTGCATTTGTTGAGGCTAGTGTAGAGACTTTCCTCCCTCAAGGCATGGAAAGAGCTTGCACTTGTTGAGGCTAGTGTAGAGACTTTCCTCCCTCAAGGCATGGAAAGGGCTTGCATTTGTTGAGGCTAGTGTAGAGACTTTCCTCCCTCAAGTCATGGAAAGGGCTTGCATTTGTTGAGGCTAGTGTAGAGACTTTCCTCCCTCAAGGCATGGAAAGAGCTTGCATTTGTTGAGGCTAGTGTAGAGACTTTCCTCCTGAAAGGCATGGAAAGGGCTTGCATTTGTTGAGGCTAGTGTAGAGACTTTCCTCCCTCAAGTCATGGAAAGGGCTTGCATTTGTTGAGGCTAGTGTAGAGACTTTCCTCCCTCAAGTCATGGAAAGAGCTTGCATTTGTTGAGGCGAGTGTAGAGACTTTCCTCCCTCAAGGCACGGAAAGGGCTTGCATTTGTTGAGGCTAGTGTAGAGACTTTCCTCCCTCAAGGCACGGAAAGGGCTTGCATTTGTTGAGGCTAGTGTAGAGACTTTCCTCCTGAAAGGCATGGAAAGGGCTTGCATTTGTTGAGGCTAGTGTAGAGACTTTCCTCCCTCAAGTCATGGAAAGAGCTTGCATTTGTTGAGGCGAGTGTAGAGACTTTCCTCCCTCAAGGCACGGAAAGGGCTTGCATTTGTTGAGGCTAGTGTAGAGACTTTCCTCCTGAAAGGCATGGAAAGGGCTTGCATTTGTTGAGGCTAGTGTAGAGACTTTCCTCCCTCAAGGCACGGAAAGGGCTTGCATTTGTTGAGGCTAGTGTAGAGACTTTCCTCCCTCAAGGCATGGAAAGGGCTTGCATTTGTTGAGGCTAGTGTAGAGACTTTCCTCCCTCAAGGCACGGAAAGGGCTTGCATTTGTTGAGGCTAGTGTAGAGACTTTCCTCCCTCAAGTCATGGAAAGAGCTTGCATTTGTTGAGGCTAGTGTAGAGACTTTCCTCCCTCAAGTCACGGAAAGGGCTTGCATTTGTTGAGGCTAGTGTAGAGACTTTCCTCCCTCAAGGCACGGAAAGGGCTTGCATTTGTTGAGGCTAGTGTAGAGACTTTCCTCCTGAAAGGCTGCACTGATACTGTTATGAGTGCAGTCGGATGAGGGTTTGATGCCAGCATTCATCGTCAGCTAAAGTGAGAGAAAGACTGGCCGCCTCTCACTCCACGCATGTAGACCTTTGAAATGTGATGCTCCTGGCACATCATAGACACAATGCAGGTTCCTTCTTTGGGACTTGTATGTAAAAAAAATACGGCTTATGTTTCTGATTTCAAATGATACTGAGTCATGAACTGCCGTCATGGCACTTGGGATATTCCCCAGTCCACATCTTCAACAGCCAGTGAAGAGTTCCAATACTAGTGGTACCATTAGCTGCCTGATTATGTCTGTCTGGCCTTTCCTCAGAGTCCTGAGTGTCAGCCAGGTCATTTGGTCACTCCCTGCAGCACCATTTCCAGGCTGTGGTTTTCACTGTTTTTATTATCTCTCACTTTTTCACAGGAGTCACGCATAATTGTTTTTATTTTGTATTAATACTTATCTAGACTAAAACAACTGAATAAATTGTGGAGTGGGACAGACACAACTACAAAAATTAGATTTTTAACAGCATGATTCTTTCCCATTGCAGCAATTGCCTGTGAGACCTGGACGCTTACTAAACAAGCTGAACAGCACATAAATGCCTTTGAATATAAATGTTTTAGACAGGTTCTAAGGATATCTTGGATAAAGAAAAAAACGAATGCATCCATATGACAAGAGCTGAATATTGAAGGTTGGCTACGAAAAATGATAAAACAAAGAAAATTGAAATAGTTTGGTCGCTTGAAATGTCATAAAAGTTTGGAGAGAACAATAATGGAGGGGCATATGCCTGGGAAAAGAGGAAGGGGAAGGCCAAAGAGAAGATGGGTGCAGGATGTGGCGGATGATCTCCGGATAGGTGTATCGGAAGCGGGACATCCTGCTTATGATCCAGAAGTTTTCTGGAAGGTTGTTATGGGAGCGAGGTTCTGCAAAGGACATACTACTGAATGAGTGAATTTATCTAGCTGTCTCTGAGTGTTTATACCAAAAAACAGTCCGTTGGTTAGTGCCAGTGTCATGTGTTGAGTTTATGTATAATACTTTATTAGCTGTCTCTGAGTGTTTATACCAAAAAAATAGTCCATTGGTTAGTGCCATGTGTTGAGTTTATGTATGAATACTTATCTACCTGTCTTTGAGTGTTTATACCAAAAAAACAGTCCATCGGTTAGTGCCATGTGTTGTGTTTATGTACTTGGCTCGTCTGTTTCGCAGACAACTATGAGACTCAAGATGCCAAGAAGTTCTTCCAGGAAAACTACTCTCACATCTACTACATAGTTTATGATAACTTCAGCACGGTGGAGGCTGATTTGAAGCAGAGAGGTAACATCTTTTAATTTCTGCTGAAGTTAACTTGTGGTAAAGTTCATTTCTGCTAATATTAAATTCTGTTAATGTTAACCTATGTTAATGTTAACATCTGCTTATGTTAACTTTTGTTGTGCTAAAGTTAACTTCTGCTAATATTAAATTTTGTTGTGCTAAAGTTAATTTCAGCTAATGTTAAATTCTGGTAATGTTCACTTCTGTTAATGTTCACATTTGCTAAGTTAACATCTTTTAATGTAAATTTTTGATAATGTTCACTTCTACAAATGTTCACTGCAGCTAATGTTTACTTGTAAAAATACATATTCTACGAGCAGTCATTTATTGTGTTTATTTATTTGTTGTGTTTTCTGTAATTTAAAATGAGCGCTTATGGGAATGCCCCGAATGCTATGATGTCGGTTCCTAAATCAATCAATCAATCAATCATTTAAAATGTTTGTCTAAGATAGGTGGGTGAGATACTACTTCACTTTGTCGCTTCTCTTCGTCCTGGGAAACACAGATTATAGACTCCAGACAACTCCGTCAGTGGCTTGCTGTGTGGTTTCCCTCCCTTTAGTTCTCCATGTCTGTTCAGTATTATCACTCACATTTTCCAATTGTGAATCTTAGAAGCTTTGCATCTATTCTGGCATGCCCCAAGATTGGGATAATGCTTCTGAAGTCTTCACAAATCCCCCACACTTTGTCTTGTAGGGTTGAGTAAGAAAGTTGATTCCACTGAATCCAGTTTTTTTTTTTGGTGGTGCTCTCGCTCGCTTTGAACTCAAAGTAGTTATAGTAGTGAGGGACTGAATTTTGCTTGTGGATTAGCTTTTCCTTATTAACAGTGTCTCTTGCCATCAGGCGAACCCACTCCAACTTCTGAGGTACTTGTAATTTATGTCCTCAAGTCGAGGACGACAGGTCAACATTTTAGTACAACTGTCCAGTGTAGGGGATGAACCGCTTACCTCGGCATCAGCTCAATGGATGTTGAAGAACACGCATTCTTACCCATTCGGCCATGTGGACCTGCACTGAATCCAGTGAACGTTTGGTTGTCCAAGAGGTCTAGATTCTTGTCTGTTTGCCTTACATTCTTTTTGTGGCTGCTGGTTCTCTCCAATTCTTTGGACATGACCAAGCCATCTGAACTCCACTGGGGCCTGCAAGGATTGGACTTCTAGGCTGTGGCATCTTGTCTGGGTGTAAACATATTTGTTGTCTGGTTCACAGACATCACATCACAGTTAGTCCAGTTAGCTTTCATCTATGTACAGGGCCACTCATGAAAGGTAAAGAGAGAACTGATCTTTTAGTGGACGTGACTGTGATTGAGGAGGGAGGGTAAATAAATGACTGAGCCAGACATGAACACCATAAGAGAGAGACAGGATGAGCAGATAACTTTAAAGACACTTCCTTATCTTGAGTGAACAAGATAGGCATGAAGTACAGTGCCAGTTTTGAACATTTTGTCAGAATAGGGATAAAACCACAACAGTAAGAGTCGATAAAGCAGCCCAGAGGCACGAATGAGGATATTGCTTGGCTAGCAAACCAATTTCGTGGAAAGCTTGCTGAGTGGATGTCATCTGCAGACTGACCTCTCCAGGTTTATGTGGGGAGTGGCCTGTGCTGGACAAAATGCCCAAAATACGGAAGTGAGGCTAAGCAGCCATGTGCAGGGCGTGACGATTCCTTGGGTGAGCCCAGTACCAGAGTGCTATGTGTCTTCTCTGCAATTAAGGAAGCCTCCTTGGATGGCGGGGAATGCCCATGGTCTGCCTCTGCCTTCCCTTGAGGGCTGACTGGTGTGTCAGCAGCCGTTCTAACATGACCAGCTGGGATCACAATAGTCAGAGTTGAATGTCCTTTGAAACACCCGGGAAGGTTAACCTGGTCAACAAATATCCGCAGAAGCCGGATGTGTTAGCTGAAAGGCACAAGTGCCGCAGCTTTGCTGTAAACAGGCACAACACAACTACATTTAAAAAAACACTCCGAATGGAAGCAGAAGAAGACGAAGAAGAAGAAGAAGATTTTGTCAAGAGCACAAGATACTTGCCAGCTCCCTGGCCAAGGGGTTAGCAGCTTTCTCCGTTAACCCTGAATACTCTCGTGGTTGACGTGAGCGCACAAGAATTAGAAGTGGTTCGAGTCGTGCCAGTGACTTATTAGAGTATGGAGCCGGTCGCTCAGAAAGTTGTGGCGTACTGATGAGCATAATCTTGTTTGAGATCATGTTCGATTTCATTCACACAGAACACTCTTGATGTCAACATGTGTGTTACGGCTGCAGTTAACATCTGTAGCAATTAGCATCTGTAGCAATTAGCATCCATGCCAGTTAGAATACACGCAGGTAACATACTTACCTGCTGAGGCAAGGCTAAGCACCTTGTTGTGTGTGAGGATATCGTCGAATGAATTGCGTTGTACTTTTTTCATCAAGTCTGTGGCTCAGTACATCCGACTTCAACAAGTATGTTTTGGGGGTTTGCTTTATCTAGCCTTTGACTGTCACCGGTCTACCTACAAAGCAGCAGGTGTGTGTCTCTCTTCGTCTGGTTCCTATCCTTTGGCCTGTCTGACATGGGAGACCCTACCACTAGCTGCATTGCCATCGGTTTAGCTCTTGGGGGTCATTGGAACACATAAGCTCCACTATCTCTTCAAGACCAACAGACTATCTCTATCTAGACTAACAAGCAGCGGATAGAATAGATGGCGAGACATTAGATTGGTTTGACATCAAGCAAGGAGTCCGTCAGGGATGTGTGCTGTCCCCCTATTTGTTTAACCTATACGCCGAAAATTTTATGAGAAATGTAAGAGATGATATAAACAGGGAGCTATATGATGCCCTAAATATTGGTGGTCATGACATACCAGAGATTCGGTATGCTGATGATACAGTATTGCTATCCACAACACAGACTGGTATAGAAAATCTAATGGCCTCAACCCAATTGAATAGTGAAAATCACAGCTTGTATCTCAACATTACAAAAACAAAAATAATGCTTACAGATAAAACCACTATGGAGAAAGAAATATATATTAATGAGGAAAAATTGGAGGTGGTGGAAAATTTTGAATATCTTGGGTCATTGATTACCAACAACGGTGACACAATGAAAGAAATTAAACGACGACTATCAGTTGCTCTTCAAAGACTAAAACAATTGAATAAATTATGGAATGGGACAGACAGAACTACAAAAATTAGATTTTTCAGGGCATGCATCTTTCCCATTGCAACATACGCCTGTGAGACCTGGACGCTTACTAAACAAGCTGAACAGCGCATAAATGCCTTTGAATATAAATGTTATAGACGAGTTCTAAGAATATCTTGGGTAAAGAAAAGAACAAATGCATCCATACTTCAATAGCTGAATATTGAAGAAGGTTGGCTATTAAAGACGATAAAACAAAGAAAATTGAAATATTTTGGTCACTTGAAACGTCATGAAAGTTTGGAGAGAACAATAATGGAGGGGTATATGCCTGGAAAGAGAGGAAGAGGAAGGCCAAAGAGAAGGTGGGTGCAGGATGTGGCGGATGATCTCCAGATGGGTGTATCTTACACGGGACATCTTGCTTATGATCGAGAGGTTTTCCGGAAGGTTGTTATAGGAGCGAGGTTCTGCAAAGGACATGCTACTGAATGAATGAATGAATCTTTTCAAGGTGGAGACACATAAGAAAGGGGTCTATGATGGTTAACAAGTCATTCTATAAGAAACCCTAAGCTACAGAAACATGATGTGCTCACATGAAATGTGTTTGATATGTTTACTTTGAAGAATCTGTGAAAATGCACTTTAAGGACATTCTAAGGAACTTACATTGATCATGTCATGCAGGACCATTTGTGCTGGATCATTCATGCAGGACCATTTGTGTGGGACCATTTTGCGGGACCATTCGTAGTTGGACTATTTGTGCTGGACCATTCATGTATGACCATTTATATAGGACCATTCATGTAGGACCATTTGCTGATGTGTTTACATCTCTTGGAAACAAAGTTCAGAAACATTTTATGTTTTTAAGATGTTTATTTGCAGTGTTCCACTTGAATCACGCTACAGTTTTAGATTAATAACAATAATAGATAACAGATGGAATAGCTTTTTAATTTGTAATTGTTTCTTTGTCTGGTAGCGAACAAAGCACATCGCGAAGAACTTGAAGGCATTTTATTCATCTTTGAGGTGTGTATATGTCATCATGTTTGTCATCACCATCATCATCACCAGGTTTCGTCATTTCAAAGAATGATCATGTAGGTTAATATGACAGAATGGATAAGAGCATTCGATCTTAAATTCCAGTGTTTTGATGCTCAGGTAACGGATTCAACCCCTACACTGGTGAAATGTTGACTTCTCGTCCTTGACTTGGGGATGTAAACTACAAGTATCTCAGAATTTGGAGTGGATTCGCCTGATGGCGAGGGACACTGGTAATAGAGAAAGCTAATGCACATGCACAAATCAGTCCGATGCACTCCCCAGTAGTGGCAGCTACTAGAAGTAGTAACACAGGTATGGACTGCGCTGAAGTTCAAAGCGAGCAACACAAAACAAATCTGACCATGACCCTAAATCACCTGCTCATTAATGATTCATCCTTAAGGTGTGTATTAATTATTATCGTTATCATCATTAGTATTCCTCATTCATTTGGATGGTTTGTGACATCCAATTCGTAATCCTGTATACTGCATTTGAAACACATCTATGGGCAATTTGATAGCAGACTGCCTTGTGTTAGTTTTTATAAAATGGCATGAGTGCTGTCGTTCAGAAAGCAGTGGCAAACTACTGAACGTAATCTTGCCAAGAAATCACAAACTGCCATTAAATGCTGGGGTTGAATGCGCCATCCTGTAAAGGATATGCTTAAATCATAAAAGTCGGTTATTAAGGATTTTGTGAACCCTAATGTTAATGAAACCTATACAAGTATGTATGCTGGGCTGAGGTATTTTGTGATATTGTGAACAAAATGTATTAGAATGGCCCCTGATTTTCACATTCATTTTTAGAATTTTCTGTGAGTGTCTTTGCCAAATTGTTGAGTAATGAATGCGTATAGATAAGTTTTCTATTAAGGATTTGCTACATGGTAATGACATCACTTCATCATCAATGAGCATGATTCAGAAGGTTGAAGTTGGATCTGTATGTAGACAGTGGACTGAGTCGCTGCGAAAATCTGTTGTCCGTAAAGTCACCTTCATCTTTGTCCCGGGACATGCGGGAGTCGAGGGAAATGAACGAGCTGATAAACTGGCTAGCTCTGCACCCCCAGTAGATAGCCAGCCCATGGATCGTGCCAATGTTATTAACGTCCTTAAAAATATGGCGAGAACAGAGGACTTTGACATCAGTGAATCCACATCGCTGTCCAGCATGAAAGACTTGGAAGTAAGAATCGATACGGCCAGACGCGAGAGGTACATCGGGAAAACGAGGTGCCTCGTCAACCAACACAGAACTGGCACTATTAGCCACCAGATGCAGATGCATATGCTGGGGGGAGGATCTGAGCACCTATGGACCTGTCTGGAGTGCAATGAAGATACCCCAACTGATAACTGATGACATCACTTAGTAGCATGATCCCTGGCGCTAAATTTGCATTGTTTCTTCTCTTGTCTTTCTTTGCCGTTGGAGCATAGGTCCTCAGCGGACTCACTCCAAGTGTTAAGGTTGGTTGGATTTTGCATTAAAATTTAAACAGGATGAGGTATCCAGTTCCATACCAACCGTCTTCTTTCATTTGCTTGAAGTATTTATATATCTGCCATGTTGTCTCTTGTATGAATATCACTATCTTTTTTAGTTCACTCAGAGGTTCATAGAGTTTAATCTTCCATTGTAGTCTCTCTAGACCAGGTTTGCCTAGATGTGTCATATTTTGGGCAGTCTTAGATCTGCTGTCTGCGATGCCATTCCACATGTGCACACGGCAGATTCGCCAATCTTGACCATACCAACCCTCCTTAGTTGTCTATTATGACATATATGGTGGGTTACATTATTGCTATTATTTGTTTCTCTTATGGGCTCCAGTAACATGCAACATCTGGGTTCTATTTCTGCAGAAAATACTCTTCCTCTTGCCAGAGATTGTGCACAAGCGGTGGATGTTCCACAGTATTGGTACTGTACTACATTCTGTTTGTGATTGTCTTTATGTTGGTACTGTTTTGTTCGCCGGTTACTGTTGTTTTTATGTTGCTACTGTTTTGTCCGGCTGTTAATGCTGTTGTTATGTTGGTACAGTTTTGTCCAGCTTTTAGTGCTGTTTTTATGTTGGTACTGTTTTGTTCAGCTGATACTGTTGTTTTTATGTTGGTACTGTTTTGTCCAGCTGTTACTGTTGTCTTTATGTTGGTACTGTGTTGTGCAGCTGTTAGTGTTGTTTTTATGTTGGTACATGTTTGTCCAACAAATTAGGAACAACTTAGAAGCAACAGAAATGTGGTTTATGAGACGAATGTTGCAAATTCTTTGGACTGCCAGAGTAACTAACAACGACTGCCTGAAAGAGGCTAATGAAATTAGAACACTATGTACAACAATAACAAAGAGACAAACAGCTTTCTTTGGTCATCTGATGAGAAGAAAGACATTGGAGAACATCGTAACAACTGGAAAGATCAAGGGGAAGAGAGGCCGAGGCAGACCGAGAGAAATGATACTGGACGGATTGAAACGGTGGCATGGAGGAATATCATCAGCAGAGTTGATCCAGAACACCAAAGACCGAGATCTGTGGAGAGACATGAATGCCTATGTCAGCTGGCAGGGCACTTGATGATGATGACTGTTTTGTCCAGCTGTTACTGTTGTATTTATGTTGGTACTGTTTTCTCCAGCTGTTACTGTTTTCTCCAGCTGTTACTGTTTTCTCCAGCTGTTACTGATGTTTTTATGTTAGTACTGTTTTTTCCAGCTGTTACTGTTGTTAATGTTAGTATTATTTTCTCCAGCTGTTACTATTTTTTATATTGGTACTGTTTTGTCCAGCTGTTACTGTTTTCTCCAGCTGTTACTGTTTTTTATGTTAGTACTGTTTTCTCCAGCTGTTAATGTTATTTTTATTTTGGTACTGCTTTGTCCAGCTATTACTGTTGTTTTAATGTTGGTATTGTTTTGTCCAGCTGTTAATGTTGTTTTTATTGTGGTACTGTTTTGTCCAGCTGTTACTATACTCTCTGCTGTATGTTCATAAATGTTTACATCTGGTTGCAGATGTGGGCTGAGTGGTCTCGAGATATGGTGTCCGCTTTGAGTGCTGGAGGTCCTGGGTTCAAGCCCCGGTGAGGACCAGGATTTTTTCACGTGGACGTCTAGTAACAAAATTTCCCCTGGTCTCAAGGTAGTGAGATCGGACGCCCGTGTGTATTGTTGCGCACGTTAAAAATCCCTTGGCAGTTGGAAATCGAAAAAGAGTAGCCTAACGGCGCTGCCCGGGCAAAATTTCGAGTTAAAAATCTACCCAAAGTATTTCAGGATCTTCCCCGGTGCTACGGAGTTCATGCACTGAGCTGAGCTTCTCCAGCCTCAGGTTTGAGTTAGGAGTAGAACGGAGCACTTATGGGTTACACCCGTGTGCTGTGATGTTGATCCGTCGACTAAACTAACTAAACTAACTATCTGGTTGCAGAATTGATTTGTTTTTCTATCAGGAAGCCACTGTGACATAGTTGTGAATGCACTTTCTTTCCACTTCAGTGGTCCAGGGGTTCAACCTTTGGCAGTGCCAAGATGATTCTGTTGTGTTAACTGTGTGTTACAGGGACAGTGTGTTTTACAGGGACAGTGTATGTTACAGGGATGCTTGTGGTACAGGAACAATTTATACACATATGTTGAATGTATATGGAGCAGTGTCTGATGTTGGCATGACAACCCCACAATGCTGGGAGCATGAGGCAGGTGACTTGATCACTTCACCGTGGAAACCCCTTGAAGAATGGACAATAGCACTCATTCTTACACTTCCGGTGTGCTGATGCTAAGGTGGTGGGACCCCCGTTCATATTTCCTACCTAAAAATTTGGCCCGTGCCACCCTTCACCATATTTTCAGAACGTCATTCCCCCTCCCCCCTCCCCCTTTCGTATTTCCTACCTAAAAATCCCCCCCCCCCCCTACTCAGTATATGTAACAATGGAAGCTAAATTTAATAGCACATACTAAAACAAGTCTAGACGTCCACATAAAACACGATTTGTGGGTCTACTTACTTTATAAAATGAATTTTAGAAGGGTGAGACGTTAGTTAGTTACTTAGTTAGTCGCAGTTCCAACTTCACAGCAATGGGTCGTCCCCATTATGCTCCGTTCCTGTGCCAGTGAATATCACGCAAAATGCTCCCCACTGCCCAATGTGAAAAGTGGAAAAGACAGGAGTCTCGACAAACAACAGCCAGCACAGATACACTGTGCATAATCCCGCCGCCAGAATGTCAACACAATAGTCCTCCACAAAACACCAGTTCATTTCTGATGGAATTGGCAGTCATTTTCCCATCTGGATGTTTCCTAGATGTTCACCCACACAATCCACGAAATACAGTTCATCGTTGATGGCAGTCGCAGTCAACCAGAAGCCCAGCAGCCACGCATTTCTGCATAAGGCAAAAACCGGTCAACTCTGGGACATAGCCATCTGCCATCGCTCAGAACATGCAGTCACCTTCCAAAAAACCTCGGGCAGATTCAGAAGCATTTTACACGAAACTCACAGCTCACAGTGTCGCGCCACGCACTCACTCAGTAGCAGGGCGACGGAACCATCAAGCCTCCTTAGTTGCCTCTTACGACATGCGTGGTAGGCTGCAGTGTTGCTATTCTTTGCTTCCCTTATGGGCCCCGGCAACACACGGGAGGGGTGAGACGTACAGAACCATAAAGTATGAAGGGAAAAACAATATCAAGTAATCGGTTCTTGTATTAACACGATCTTGAAATAATCTTAATTTCCCCCCTGGAAACCCTAAAATTCCCCCCTGGGGGGGGGGGGGGGAAATTCCCCACCGGTTGAGAACCACTGCCCTACACCATCATTTGAACTAAAATGTTGATTACTAGTCCTTGACTTGGGAATGTAAGACCCAAGTACCTCAGAAGTTGGAGGGGGTTAGCCAGATGGTTAGAGACACTGGTAATATGGAAAACTAATCTACGTGCAAAAAGTAGTCCAGTGCACAAGAAGTAGTAGCATTTGTGTGGATTACGCTTGAGTTCAGAGTGAGTAAATTAAAAAAAAAAGTATTCAAAATAGATATTAGTCCTTTAACAGCATGTGCTCTTTGTGTCATGACAATTTTAATTACATTTACACAGGCCGGGTGATCAAGAAGTTGTTGCATCCAGGAAATAGTTTACAGGTAATGTTGCCAAGTCTGACTTGAATGATCAGATCAGGATATTTGCCTATTGATAATTAGTTGTTCACGCAATGTTATTTTTTTAAAAAGCAACTAGTTGTTTATGCAGTGTTAATGTTGTTTTAAACAACTAGTTCACACCATGTTACCTTTTTTTAACAGTTGTTCATGCAGTGTTACTTTTTTTAACATCTAGTTCACACCATGTTACATTTTGTTTAACAACTAGTTGTTCATGCAGTGTTACCGTTTTTTAACAGCTAGATATTCATACAGTGTTAGTACTTTGTTCTATACAATAAAGTACTTTGTTCTATACAATAATGTCACATTCCATATTACATATAGATGACAGAAAGAGTTAATAACTAGTGTGGATAGGGACATCACTAGTTAAATAGTTAACGGCCACCAATGAAATACCATTCAACTGAATATAAGCTCACCTGAAACGGATGACTCGTGGGTTAGTTGACGTGACAGGTTGAGGAAAGGACAGAGAACAAGTATTAAAAGTGACTTGATGTGGAACATGTCTCTGGGATGGTTGCTAGCGATGGACAGAAAACAAGAAAGATCAATTATGTCACCTCTTAGAACTAAAGCAGAAATCTTTGGGTGCTAGAGTGCCCAACTGGATGAGGTGATCATGCTGCTGAAGTATACATAAAGAACATTAACACCTGTTTGGCATATTAGTTTGTTCCTTGGTCCTGCCTAGGTTGGGAGGCCAGATAATCCACGATACACTCGCCATCAGAGTGGTGGTTGCCAGGCCTAGGAGTGCATGAAGACATCTCTGCACAGCGTGGTGGTGTTGTGAGAAGAATACATGTCTGATCGCCTATAGGGAGCTTTGCCATTTCTTTGTGTGTCATCGGACATTCTGTGAGAGCAGCTGAACCAGTGTGTATGCCTGACGTCCTAGACATTGTAAAGTCACAGAGGTTTATGACAAACTAGTTGTTCACACAGTGTAAAATTTTTTATTTGATAACTAGTATATTCAGTATATGAGTCCCGGGAAGGTTAACCCGGTTAACAAATGCCCGCAGAAGTCGGATGTGTCGGCCTAACGGCGCAAGAATGCAGCTCTGCTGTAAACAGACACAACGCAGTCACGTCCGGAAAAAAAACTCTGGATGAACGCAGAAGAAGACAGTATATGAGTATATTGTTGTAATAAAGAGATATTTTGTATACCATCATCATTTGAGTGTAGTGAAAATTGAAATGAGAAACATACATTTTGTTTAAATGACAAACATAACATCAATAACATAATTTGGGTATATAGAAGATTGAAATTATAAACATACCATTGATAATTTCATTTGAGAACAACACAGAATGATTTCATTATTGCATATTTCAGCTTCGTCGTCATGGTGTCAGGTTCTTTCTGATCTGGTACCAGTGTCTACAAGAAAATGCAAGCGAGGAATGTCATCAGATCTTCTACAACCTAGTGCCGGGTCTCAACCAGGAGGGCCAGGACTTACTCAAGTTGATGACAGACAACATTACAGCAGCAGACAGTAAGTGAATGTTCTAGTGTCTATCACGTGCTAATTAATATAGCATAAGTCATTATTTAATTGGATCCATTCTGTTTATCACTGCAGATATAGTATTTATGATCTCCTGTTTATGATAATGTTTTTTTAATTATTGCAGATGTTATAGATTGTATGTTACTATGTTTAATCATGACAGATATAAAATAATTAATTATGAAATTTTATTGTTGCAGATATTTTGCAATTTATGGTATTCTTTCGTATAAATCATGATATCTGTTTATTGTTGCAGATATTTTGCAGTTTAAGATATTCTGTTTACCGTGACATATATCACACAAATACGAGCAGGATCTGCAGCATTAGTAAATGCAGTTTTTGTACACAGTGAACAACTTGGGTTTGAATTAAATTGTAAGAAAACAGATCCTGGTCATATCAAAGGAGAAAGAAATACCACTGTGTAACATCCAAGTCAGTGGGAATATTCTTAAACAAGTCAGTTGGCAAGACTGATGGGACAAAAGGCACAGGAAGACACAGAGGTAAATGTCTGATTGGCTTGGTCGCATGGTATAATCGGAACAAGAACACAGACTTGATCCACAACTCTGGTGGTCATGTGAGATGGCGAACCCACACTTATATGGCATCAGGAAGAGATGAAGAAGAAAATACTGACCATAGAGATACTTGTTGGAATTGGTTCAGGGCTCACAAATCATTGCAGCATAATTAGTTTTATGGTAGCTTCCTGTTGTCACGATCAACATTGTTGTAGTGATAAAACTCCTTCGCTAAGCAAGCATGACAGTATGCATTTGATCATCAGAACTAGTTTCCCTTCTTGGAATGGTTCAGTCCGTTACCTTTCTAACACTTTATGGTCTTGGGTTCGGTTAGTCTTTCTCTTGCTGCACATTTGTACCCTCTTTTGAGACGATCAAGTTGCTTTCCCACTTACTTACTTCTAGTGTGAGATTGTAACTGTTGGAGATGGTTGGAGTAGCTTTCCTCTGGTGTATGTTCTCACCCTTAGAAGTTATTGACCACCTTCCCTTCGTGTGCCCTGTACTTTCACACACTTTTATTTATTATAGGCTGTAGTTCTGCATTCACTGTGTTTTTATAGACGGTGAAACTACAATTTTAAAACTAATTACATTTAGTTGTAATTACATTGCGGCTATGTCTTACCAGGGCCCTTAAATTAAGTATAGAATCATAAGACTGTAATCTAGCATGCTTGTTGTAAGAGGTGACTAAGCAGGGTTGACCTGATGCTGGCTACCGCATCCTGTAGAAAACTTTAGCGTAGAGTCACTTTGATCTTCGTTCCAGGACATTTGGAAGTTGAGGGAAATTAACGAGCTGGTAAACTTCGCTGGTTCTGCATCTCCTGCACATGGCCATCCATCGTGCCGGTATTATTAAGGCCCTTAGAGAAATGTCAAGAGCGGAGGGCTTTCATACCAGTGAATCCACATCATTGTCTAGAATTAAAGACTTCGGAGTAAGAATTAGCATGGGCAGACTCGAGAAGCACATCAGGTGAATTAAAGGCCTCGTTATTCAACACAGAACTGGCATTATTAGCCACCGGACCTTGGTTTATATCTTAGGGGAAGGATCTGAGCACCTATGGACATGTCCGGAGTGCAAGGATGATACCCCAACAGATAACTGACCGACTGACTGTAGCTGACAAATCCTACCAGCCATGAACAAGTCTAAAAATAAGGAAACAAGAATAACACAGCCAGCCAAGATCAGAGGTGGCCATTCTAACAGAGGTATGGTGCGATGCAGACAAAGCTGTGAGGCGTCTGGATTGTCATCTTATCTCCTTTAACTTAGGAAATTCTCCAGAATTGGTGCCTGGAATGTTGGAACTATGCATGAATTGGTGGTAGAAGAAATGTTGGAACTGTGCATGAATTAGTGGTAGAAGAAATGTTGGAACTGTGCATGAATTAGTGGTAGAAGAAATGTTGGAACTGTGCATGAATTGATGGTAGAAGAAATGTTGGAACTGTGCATGAATTGGTGGTAGAAGAAATGTTGGAACTGTGCATGAATTGGTGGTAGAAGAAATGTTGGAACTATGCATGAATTGGTGATAGAAGAAATGTTGGACCTATGCATGAATTGGTGGTAGAAGAAATGTTGGAACTATGCATGAATTGGTGATAGAAGAAATGTTGGAACTGTGCATGAATTAGTGGTAGAAGATATGTTGGAACTATGCATGAATTGGTGGTAGAAGAAATGTTGGAACTATGCATGAATTGGTGATAGAAGAAATGTTGGAACTATGCATTAATTGGTGGTAGACAAATGTTGGAACTGTGCATGAATTGGTGGTAGAAGAAATGTTGGAACTGTGCATGAATTGATGGTAGAAGAAATGTTGGAACTGTGCATGAATTGGTGGTAGAAGAAATGTTGGAACTATGCATGAATTGGTGATAGAAGAAATGTTGGAACTGTGCATGAATTGGTGGTAGAAGAAATGTTGGAACTGTGCATGAATTGATGGTAGAAGAAATGTTGGAACTGTGCATGAATTGGTGGTAGAAGAAATGTTGGAACTGTGCATGAATTGGTGGTAGAAGAAATGTTGGAACTATGCATGAATTGGTGATAGAAGAAATGTTGGACCTATGCATGAATTGGTGGTAGAAGAAATGTTGGAACTATGCATGAATTGGTGATAGAAGAAATGTTGGAACTGTGCATGAATTGGTGGTAGAAGAAATGTTGGAACTATGCATGAATTGGTGATAGAAGAAATGTTGGAACTGTGCATGAATTGGTGGTAGAAGAAATGTTGGAACTGTGCATGAATTGATGGTAGAAGAAATGTTGGAACTGTGCATGAATTGGTGGTAGAAGAAAACTGTGCATGAATTGGTGGTAGAAGAAATGTTGGAACTATGCATGAATTGGTGATAGAAGAAATGTTGGACCTATGCATGAATTTGTGGTAGAAGAAATGTTGGAACTATGCATGAATTGGTGATAGAAGAAATGTTGGAACTGTGCATGAATTAGTGGTAGAAGAAATGTTGGAACTATGCATGAATTGGTGATAGAAGAAATGTTGGAACTGTGCATGAATTGGTGGTAGAAGAAATGTTGGAACTGTGCATGAATTGATGGTAGAAGAAATGTTGGAACTGTGCATGAATTGGTGGTAGAAGAAATGTTGGAACTATGCATGAATTGGTGATAGAAGAAATGTTGGAACTGTGCATGAATTGGTGGTAGAAGAAATGTTGGAACTGTGCATGAATTGATGGTAGAAGAAATGTTGGAACTATGCATGAATTGGTGATAGAAGAAATGTTGGAACTATGCATTAATTGGTGGTAGAAGAAATGTTGGAACTATGCATGAATTGGTGATAGAAGAAATGTTGGACCTATGCATGAATTTGTGGTAGAAGAAATGTTGGAACTATGCATGAATTTGTGGTAGAAGAAATGTTGGAACTGTGCATGAATTAGTGGTAGAAGAAATGTTGGAACTGTGCATGAATTGGTGGTAGAAGAAATGTTGGAACTATGCATGAATTGGTGGTAGAAGAAATGTTGGAACAGTGCATGAATTAGTGGTAGAAGAAATGTTGGAACTGTGCATGAATTGGTGGTAGAAGAAATGTTGGAACTGTACATGAATTGGTGGTAGAAGAAATGTTGGAACTGTGCATGAATTAGTGGTAGAAGAAATGTTAGAACTATGCATGAATTAGTGGTAGAAGAAATGTTGGAACTATGCATGAATTGGTGGTAGAAGAAATGTTGGAACTATGCATGAATTTGTGGTAGAAGAAATGTTGGAACTATGCATGAATTTGTGGAAGAAGAAATGTTGGAACTATGCATGAATTGGTGGTAGAAGAAATGTTGGAACTATGCATGAATTGGTGGTAGAAGAAATGTTGGAACTGTGCATGAATTGAGTGAGAGTTATAGCAATTCACTCCACATAATGATTGAAAACAATAGGCGTCCAAGTTTTGCCCACATTGCTTGGAGAGTTCATGCCGCATGCTTCTGATGAGTGTGTTGCTTGTCTTATTAATTTTCTTAAAGCTCATGCTGTGTGGCATTGGTGATCCTGTCTGTCCACAGTCTTCTGTCTTGTATACTGCCAGTCATTTCTGATACAGGTGTTCCTCCATGCCATGATGTCAGACTGTCAGCATATGTTTTTCTTGGTATTCCCCTGCCTCTTCTCCCCTCGAAATTCCCAATTGTGACGACATACTTCAGCTTTCCTCTTCTCATGACATGCCAAAGAATGTGGACTGTCTTCTTCTGATGCGAGTAACCAGTTCTCTTTGTGAGTTAACTTCTTTCATGTCATCTTCATTGCTCTTTCTATCCATCCACAGTGTTCTGATCATTCTTCTGTAAAACATCATCTCCACAGCTTCCACATAATTCTTTATTTGACTGCTAATTGTCCATGATTTGCTCCCATACATCAGGATTTGTTCTAAATAGCTCTTAAAAACTCTTTTCCTCACCTCGATGACAAACTGCTTGCCAGCAGGGATCGACAGCAAATTATCACTGGCACTAAATTATTCAAGTCTACAATACTGAACAATAATTAACAAAACTTTGCTTCAATCAATTTTTGTGAATAGAATCATCCATTTATGTGAATAGAATCATCACAGAACCTTACTAGTCAGCGTTGGACATTGGCTTTTTTGTGTTAAAACATTGATTTGTTAGTTTCATATTGTTATAAACATGTTATCTATAGGAAATATTGTTTTCCAGACATCGGAGGAATTATTGCAGCTGGAGAGATCACGGCCATCCTTCCTGGCCAAGCAGAGAAGTTGCCAGAAAATGTGACCAAGTATTTCCTCGATAGTTTGCTAAACTACATGGTTTCAGAGGTAGTTATTTCACTTGCACTTCATCATTTACTTTGAAAATCACCAAACATATTTTTCACCACGATGCAGAGAATCATTGGTGTACACTGCACACTAACGGTCATCTGCACACTATCTGTCATCTCTGCACACTAACTGTCATATCTGCAGGCCCCAGGAAGGTTAACCAGGTCAACAAATGCCCGCAGGAGTCGGATGTGTCGGCCTAACAGCACAAGAACGCAGCTCTGCTGTAAACAGGCACAATGCAATCACGTCCAAACAAAAATCTGCGGATGAACGCAGAAGAAGATGTCTGCAGGTATTTTCATAATTGTTTGACCCCCACTTCTGCCAACCCATTACACCACTCTCTTCACTCTCTTCTTAATATGATGATGATTCGTTGGAAGTTGCTTTCATGTCTACTGATGTCAATCCATTCTGGACTCCTGTATATCTTCTTAACAGTGGTAACTTAAACAGATCAAGGTGTTTAGCGCAGGACAGCTTGGCATACAATACCGCAACATCTGGTATGAGAATGGAGGTGGAGGCAGTCCCTGTGGCATTCCTGCTGGCTGGAGAACAAACACCACATGTGTCTTAATTGTAATGGATTCACAGAGCATGCTGAGAAGGGTGAAGAGGGGCATGCTTCATGCAGAGTTGCATGATTCAATTAAAAAATGAAAGATAGGGAACGTCCGTTGGACCTTTTCCCCAAGACGTGCTGGTGTGTTGGGAAATGAACAGGGGGACAGATTGGCTGGGTCTGCACCACTTGGTGGTGCACGACAAGGCAGATCTGGTCGGAACCTGTGGGATCTTGTGTATGGAAGAACAGATAAATCATCATGGCCTGGGAGAATGGTGTGACAGGGAGTGACCAGAGGATCGGGTCAACACTCAGTTCTCCGAGAAAAAGCCACATAATCAGACTGCATCTGATACCATTAGTAATGGGACTCTTTACTGGATGTTGAACATGGGGACAGAGTGCATATAGGAATAACCTGAGTGCTGTGATGTCGTTCTTAACTCAACTCAGCTCATCTTGCCTGATGGTATCTTGCATCTGCGTCATCCTTGACCAGTCTTTCTTTATTTGGCTTGTTTTGCTGTCTATCATCACAATGAATAAAGTGTGACTAATTTACTTTCACAGATACATACATTCATCGCACACTGTGCTGTGTGAATTAATTAGCCAGGTTTTTATAGTATGCTCATGCCAAAAGTCATATCACATCATGAGTTGCTTTGTACCCCTGGACAAATGTCTGATCACATATAGTTTGTTGCTTTGGATAAAAAAGTTAAAATGTTTACAAGAATCAGTGATGTTTATATAAGATGTGTTTGTGTTGTGATGAGATGTAATCACGATGTGTCTGTGATGTTATGTTTTTGTTATTTGCTGCCATTATGTGTGCATTTATGCGCTTGGTTTAGTTGATATCATCATCAGTGAATAAACAATTGTTCCGTTTATAGGTGATCAAAATTGAGTGGACGAACAAAGGAATGAGAGAGCAGAGCTTTGAATTTTTATTTAGCAAGTTCAAGGCCAAGTACTTGCGGTGGCTCCTGCCTGACTTTGCTTATCGGGATATTTTTGATCCAGTGCAAGGTCAGTTTGAATCCTGTTAGTTTGAGATTAAGCGTGTGTGATGATCTAATGGATGTCCGTCCATCACGAATGATGAGGACCATTCATTCATTGCATCATTTGATTTGATGAAGAATGAATGACTTGCGCTTTAGTTTGGATTATAGTGAGGAAGTGGTTGCGCAACTCCGTCGACCTCACTCTCTCGTCTGCTTCCATCTGGTTCCAGTGGCGAGCATGGCAAGACGACTGGAGACGGACACAGATGCAGTGGACGTTAGGCTGCCACAGGCCAGTTATCCCTTTATATATTGGCTCTCAACAAAAAATGGTAGCCTAGAGCCTCGTGCAAATGGCCCTTCCGTCAGTTCCTTTAATTTTCATCTTTAAGACAAGCCTAGTGAGAAGTGACAAGAGTATGAATACTGATAGGATCAACCAGGTATCCTTCGGATAGACGGACTGACCGCCAGAACAGACCACACACACACATGCGGCTAGCGAGATTCTGCCCACAGAAGATATTGCTCATCTAAGTTGTGAACAAATCTGATTTACAGCTGAGTCTCTTCAGTTCGCAATGCATATGACTACTGGTAGGATCAACCAGATATCTATTGGACAGACGGACTATTCACGCACATGCAGGCCAAGAGTAGCATCGCTATGGCGCGCCCTCCAGGTACAAGGACGATCTAATATACTTGTGTTGTCAACCGAGCATCTAGTTTTCTTGATGGAATTTCCAAAAACTTAATGTTTGTGTGATTGTGACTGTATAAAACATGGCAACTCTATCTGTTTATTCCTCCTCCTCCTCCTCCTCCTCCTCCTCCTCCTCCTCCTCCTCCTCCTCCTCCTCTTCCATCATCATCATATGAATCGGCTAATTAGCGTCATACATTGCATTAATCAATTATGTGCTATACATTATGAATCGGCTAATAATTGCCAGCTTTGTGGAGATGGGGGTTACAGGCTCAATTCGTACTTTTGCATACCGCGTTTGAAACAGTGCAGGGGTTTCAAGAGCAGACTGCCTTGTGTTGGTTTTCATACAATGGTATGAGTACTGGTTCAGAAAGCAACTGCAAACTACTGAGCGTAAACTTGCCAAGAAATCACAAACAGAACGCTGGTGTTGACTGCGACGTTCTGTAAAGGATACACAACTAAATTTTTAACATAAGAATCGCACGCCACAAGATCTTGTTGGGCTCTGCAGTAAAAATGGAAGGTGGCTATATCATTATTTGTTTACTGTGGACATCACCACTGTCTCCACAGCACTCAGATGGGCAGCCAGAAAATTGCAAACGGCAGGCTCTGTGCTGAATGGGTAGATAGCATTCCAAAGTCCCACCACCCATCACTTGCCTGGATGTATGCACCTGGACACGCTAGCGTCAAGGGCGTTATATGTGCAGACCAGCCGGCTAACAGTGCACCAATACACGCAGGAAGAAGCATGGATAGGGCTGTTATCATCAGTACAGCACACAACATCTGGGGAAGTGAAGCGTTTTTATGGCTAGTTTGATTACATGAATTGGGATTGAAATCTGGCCAAGCATGTCAGCGCCATCTTCCAGGGCGAGAGAGGAAACAATACAACTACTTCTTCTTCTTTCGTTCGCTTGAAATATGTCTATAACTGCAATGTTGTCTCTTGTATGAATTTAACTGTCTTTTTTAGTTCACTCAGCGGTCCATAGAGTTTATCTTCCACTGTCGTCTCTCTAGGCCAGAAGGTAAGCCTAGACATGTTGTAATATGGGCAGTCTTGGATTGTGTGCTCTGCTGTCTGCGACGCCAATCCACATGTGCACATGGCTGATTCACCAATCTTGAATTTTGTATACACGTGGTTGCGTAATCTATTATGTCCTGTTCTGAGGCGCAAAATAATGACTTGTTCTGGTCTGTCCATAATGTGGTAGTCGTCTTGAGCAGGTTTTAGTGGCTTTCTGACTGATTAGGTCATTCTTTTCTTTTGGCGGTATGTAACGGGCACATCAGGCTGTTTTTCTTCTGCTCCTTCCTCAGCCAATTGATCAGCTCTGTCGCTTCCATGTATTCCACAGTAGGATAGCATCCACTGTATGGTGACCTTTTGCTGACTGTTAAGTTCAGAAAGTAGTCTTTAATACTGGCAATTTCCCAGACAGGAGTGCCTCGAGTACTAATTTTGCATCTGTCAATAGCACACTACAGGTTGTGTACCATGGCTGGTATTTAGTAATTTCTCTGTTGCTGTTTTGATTGCCTCAATTTCAGCATCATAGATATGGCACAACTAACTCCTCAAGGCAACAGTGAGTAGCGATACTTTGAGATGGCTGCTGCATCAGAGGACTGAACATGCATTTGAATACCCAAAGTGCGTGGATATAAGTCGTGATAACATAACATCATTACTGCTGAATGTCTTTGCTTCTTTGTTTCTTGATGTAGTAATTTATTTAAGAAAAACTAACCCAATTATGTCCTAATGTTAACAAGTCTCTCAGAAATGTGTCTGCTAAAAGTTTAAATGGAAATTTGCAAGTTTATGTTTTAAGAAGACAAATAATTTAAATACATAATTTAACAATTACAGTGTGTTTTAAAATATCTACAGATCTGCCGATGGCACGAAGTAAAGATTTGATGAACAAGAAAGATGAACCGTTGGTTGTGTCCGATTGTCGGGATTCATTCATCTTTTGGCTGGCAAATTTCACTATTTCCAGTCACAAACAAGTTGGAGACTTGCAGCAGTAAGAACAGCCAATTTGTTAACTCTTACACATTGTTTTCTTGCAGCGTGTAGACTGGTCTTCTTGTAGTGGTTGGAGTGTCCATGACGAAGTGATCGAGCTGCTTGCCTCACACTCTGTAGGTCGTTGGTTTGTTGTCAGATGCCGTTTTGTTGTCTGACGCTGTTGTACAGATTACGAGTGCAATTTTTCCTACTACTTCTGATGGTCATCACTAGAGCTGTGGAACTCTTGTGTTGTGTCATGTTCTCATATTTTGAAGTTCTTGTGTTGTGTCATGTTCTCATATTTTCGAGTTCTTGTGTTGTACCGTGTTCTCATATTTTGGAGTTCTTGTGTTTTGCTATGTTCTCAATTTGGAGTTCTTGTGTTGTACCATATTCTCATATTTTGGAGTTCTTGTGCTGTGCCATGTTCTCACAGCTGGCCACTCTACTGAGAGAGTCTGAGCCAGATGGGATAAATCTGGTGCAATGAAACAAATCCTCTGACCTTAACCTTCTTAAACTGTATCCTTAGTATCTGAGCAACAAAGCAGTCTCCACCATCATAGCTGATGGTGTCTTGTAGTTGTGTAGCTACTCCAACAGATAATGTAAACTTTGCTTGGCCTCAGGGAAGCTGTTCATTTTATTCTTCTCAACCTTCACAGCTCTTAGCTAGATTATCTGTGGCAACTGTGTCCATCTTGTTGACCTAATGTGGCGGCAGACTGTGACGTTTGCCTCTAACTCGATCTCTCATAGGACATCTCTGTGTGGGCTGTAGGGATTTGCTTAAACAAAAGTAAGAACCAGATTGATATAAGAGTGATGGGCCCTCTCCCACATGTTTAGTTGTATTGTGTATGTGGTGTTAGCCCCGTATTTGGATAGACCAACCAGCAGTCGATGTGGTCAATGACCTGCCAGTGGATTGACTTCCAGTAATGTTTCCTGGTACATATTTTAGGCTGGTTTGGGTTGACCTGGGGGGGGGGGGGGGGGGGGGGGGAAAGAGATAAGGTTACTTACAAAAATGATCCCACCTCAAGGGGTTTTGAATAAACCTGGATTAGAGAAACAACAGTGGAAGATAAACTCTGTGGACCAGTGAGGGAACTGAGCCAAGTGTTCAGCAGAGTGATTAGAACTCTGGCTTCTTACATGGGTTCAAATCTTCATGATCTCTTAGTTTAGTGTTCAACTAGTTGCATGTTCTTTATTGAACACCACAATCAAACCAGCCTTTTTTAGGCTGTTTGACATCTACTAGTTAGTTTTTATGTTCAGTAGGTTTCCATTTCTTTCTGAAAATTTCTGTTGTCATTCCTGGATGTCTTCCTCAGACCTTCAAACATAATTTCTGTTTGTCACTGCCTCTTCTACCGCTAATTTCTCGTCATCGCAATGTTCTCTTGTTCTCTTTTCATCACATGACCAGAGAACACTGTTTGTCTCTTCTTTATAGTTGTGAATAATGTTCTTTCATTCATTATCCTCATCCAGGCACTAATTACTCTTGCAGTCTAAGGTATTCATAATATTTGTCTCAGAAACCACATCTTTGCTGCCTCCAATCTCTTCCTAACTCACATTCCAAGATTGACTGCCATACAGCAGAACAAGTTCAATATAACATTTCAGGAGCCTCGTTGTGACATTCAATGATATTAATTTATTACATAAGATACTTAGTTCTCATAGTCTTGTTCTGTAAGTGACTATCATTGTAATCCTGGCCATCTGCAGGGGTGTTTCAGGCACCATTCTGACTGAGCCGTCATCTCATGCTGGGGAAGCTCAGGATGATGGAAGAGGTGCAGGCAGTGAGGAAGATGCAACACTTCCGGGCAGCAAAGAAAGCACCATGTCTTCAGACTTTGCATCTGCTAATCAGGAGGGCTTGCCAGGTTTTACCGGGGAGCCACATACCTTATCTGAATATGAAATTGTCCGCTCTGTTCTGTATTCTACTCGTGAGAACATCAACATCATTCATGAGACTTTTAGACAGGTAAGACCTGTTTTGTTTGTTTGTTTAATGTGGTTGCTGAGCTGAAAGATTTAAAGGCTATTTGGTCTACTTGATTTGCTGACTTTAAGAATTCAGTATTGCTTTGTTTGCTTGAGTTATGTTTAAGTTTCCCTGGTTGACAATAACTGTGGAAACATCATGTTTCCTATTTCTTAATGGCATAATATACCAAAGAAATAATGTCTGTCTGGCTGTCTGTCTGCCTATCAACATCTGTCTGTGTGTCTGTTGGCATCTGTCTGTGTGTCTGTTGGCATCTGTCTGTGTGTCTGTTGGCATCTGTCTGTTGGTTTGTCTCTGTTGGCATCTGTCTGTTGGTTTGTCTGTCTTTCTGCCTTTATGTTGGCATCTATCTGCCTGTTGGCATCTGCCCTGCCTGTTGGCATACGTCCATCTGCCCTGCCTGTTGGCATATGTCTATCTGCCCTGCCTGCTGGCATATGTCTATCTGCCCTGCCTGTTGGCATATGTCTATCTGCCTGTTGGCATATGTCTATCTGCCTGTTGGCATATGTCTATCTGCCTGTTGGCATATGTCTATCTGCCCTGCCTGTTGGCATATGTCTATCTGCCTGTTGGCATATGTCTATCTGCCCTGCCTGTTGGCATATGTCTATCTGCCTGTTGGCATATATCTATCTGCCTGTTGGCATATGTCTATCTGCCTGTTGGCATATGTCTATCTGCCTGTTGGCATATGTCTATCTGCCTGTTGGCATATGTCTATCTGCCTGTTGGCATATGTCTATCTGCCTGTTGGCATATGTCTATCTGCCTGTTGGCATATGTCTATCTGCCTGTTGGCATATGTCTATCTGCCCTGCCTGTTGGCATATGTCTATCTGCCTGTTGGCATATGTCTATCTGCCTGTTGGCATATGTCTATCTGCCTGTTGGCATATGTCTATCTGCCCTGCCTGTTGGCATATGTCTGTCTGCCCTGCCTGTTGGCATATGTCTATCTGCCTGTTGGCATATGTCTATCTGCCCTGCCTGTTGGCATATGTCTATCTGCCCTGCCTGTTGGCATATGTCTATCTGCCCTGCCTGTTGGCATATGTCTATCTGCCCTGCCTGTTGGCATATGTCTATCTGCCCTGCCTGTTGGCATATGTCTATCTGCCTGTTGGCATATGTCTATCTGCCCTGCCTGTTGGCATATGTCTATCTGCCTGTTGGCATATGTCTATCTGCCTGTTGGCGTACGTCTATCTGCCTGTTGGCATATGTCTGTCTGCCCTGCCTGTTGGCATATGTCTATCTGCCCTGCCTGTTGGCATGTCTATCTGCCTGTTGGCATATGTCTATCTGCCTGTTAGCATATGTCTATCTGCCTGTTGGCATATGTCTATCTGCCCTGCCTGTTGGCATATGTCTATCTGCCTGTTGGCATATGTCTATCTGCCTGTTGGCATATGTCTATCTGCCCTGCCTGTTGGCATATGTCTATCTGCCTGTTGGCATATGTCTATCTGCCTGTTGGCATATGTCTATCTGCCTGTTGGCATATGTCTATCTGCCCTGCCTGTTGGCATATGTCTGTCTGCCCTGCCTGTTGGCATATGTCTATCTGCCTGTTGGCATATGTCTATCTGCCCTGCCTGTTGGCATATGTCTATCTGCCCTGCCTGTTGGCATATGTCTATCTGCCTGTTGGCATATGTCTATCTGCCTTGCCTGTTGGCATATGTCTATCTGCCTGTTAGCATATGTCTATCTGCCCTGCCTGTTGGCATATGTCTATCTGCCTGTTGGCATATGTCTATCTGCCCTGCCTGTTGGCATATGTCTATCTGCCCTGCCTGTTGGCATATGTCTATCTGCCTGTTGGCATATGTCTATCTGCCCTGCCTGTTGGCATATGTCTATCTGCCTGTTGGCATATGTCTATCTGCCTGTTGGCATATGTCTATCTGCCTGTTGGCATATGTCTATCTGCCCTGCCTGTTGGCATATGTCTATCTGCCCTGCCTGTTGGCATATGTCTATCTGTCTGTTGGCATATGTCTATCTGCCTGTTGGCATATGTCTATCTGCCTGTTGGCATATGTCTATCTGCCTGTTGGCATATGTCTATCTGCCTGTTGGCATATGTCTATCTGCCCTGCCTGTTGGCATATGTCTATCTGCCTGTTGGCATATGTCTATCTGCCTGTTGGCATATGTCTATCTGCCCTGCCTGTTGGCATATGTCTATCTGCCCTGCCTGTTGGCATATGTCTATCTGCCCTGCCTGTTGACATATGTCTATCTGCCTGTTGGCATATGTCTATCTGCCTGTTGGCATATGTCTATCTGCCCTGCCTGTTGGCATATGTCTATCTGCCCTGCCTGTTGGCATATATCTAGCTGCCCTGCCTGTTGGCATATGTCTATCTGCCTGTTGGCATATGTCTATCTGCCTGTTGGCATATGTCTATCTGCCCTGCCTGTTGGCATATGTCTATCTGCCCTGCCTGTTGGCATATGTCTATCTGCCTGTTGGCATATGTCTATCTGCCCTGCCTGTTGGCATATGTCTATCTGCCCTGCCTGTTGGCATATGTCTATCTGCCTGTTGGCATATGTCTATCTGCCCTGCCTGTTGGCATATGTCTATCTGCCCTGCCTGTTGGCATAGGTCTATCTGCCTGTTGGCATATGTCTATCTGCCCTGCCTGTTGGCATATGTCTATCTGCCCTGCCTGTTGGCATACGTCCATCTGCCCTGCCTGTTGGCACATGTCTATCTGCCCTGCCTGTTGGCATATGTCTATCTGCCCTGCCTGTTGGCATATGTCTATCTGCCTGTTGGCATATGTCTGTCTGCCCTGCCTGTTGGCATATGTCTATCTGCCTGTTGGCATATGTCTGTCTGCCTGTTGGCATATGTCTATCTGCCCTGCCTGTTGGCATATGTCTATCTGCCCTGCCTGTTGGCATATGTCTATGTGCCCTGCCTGTTGGCATATGTCTATCTGCCCTGCCTGTTGGCATATGTCTATCTGCCCTGCCTGTTGGCATATGTCTATCTGCCCTGCCTGTTGGCATATGTCTATCTGCCCTGCCTGTTGGCATATGTCTATCTGCCTGTTGGCATATGTCTATCTGCCCTGCCTGTTGGCATATGTCTATCTGCCCTGCCTGTTGGCATATGTCTATCTGCCCTGCCTGTTGGCATCTGTCTATCTGCCCTGCCTGTTGGAATATGTCTATCTGCCATGCCTGTTGGGCATATGTCTATCTGCCCTGCCTGTTGGCATATGTCTATCTGCCTGTTGGCATATGTCTATCTGCCTGTTGGCATATGTCTATCTGCCCTGCCTGTTGGCATATGTCTATCTGCCTGTTGGCATATGTCTATCTGCCCTGCCTTTTAGCATATGTCTATCTGCCTGTTGGCATATGTCTATCTGCCTGTTGGCATATGTCTATCTGCCCTGCCTGTTGGCATATGTCTATCTGCCTGTTGGTATATGTCTATCTGCCTGTTGGCATATGTCTATCTGCCCTGCCTGTTGGCATATGTCTATCTGCCCTGCCTGTTGGCATATGTCTATGTGCCCTGCCTGTTGGCATATGTCTATCTGCCCTGCCTGTTGGCATATGTCTATCTGCCCTGCCTGTTGGCATATGTCTATCTGCCCTGCCTGTTGGCATATGTCTATCTGCCCTGCCTGTTGGCATATGTCTATCTGCCTGTTGGCATATGTCTATCTGCCCTGCCTGTTGGCATATGTCTATCTGCTCTGCCTGTTGGCATATGTCTATGTGCTCTGCCTGTTGGCATATGTCTATCTGCCCTGCCTGTTGGCATATGTCTATCTGCCTGTTGGCATATGTCTATCTGCCTGTTGGCATATGTCTATCTGCCCTGCCTGTTGGCATATGTCTATCTGCCCTGCCTGTTGGCATATGTCTATCTGCCCTGCCTGTTGGCATATGTCTATCTGCCTGTTGGCATATGTCTATCTGCCTGTTGGCATATGTCTATCTGCCTGTTGGCATATGTCTATCTGCCTGTTGGCATATGTCTATCTGCCTGTTGGCATATGTCTATCTGCCTGTTGGCATATGTCTATCTGCCTGTTGGCATATGTCTATCTACCCTGGATTTTAGCATATGTCTATCTGCCTGTTGGCATATGTCTATGTGCCCTGCCTGTTGGCATATGTCTATCTGCCTGTTGGCATATGTCTATCTGCCTGTTGGCATATGTCTATCTGCCCTGCCTGTTGGCATATGTCTATCTGCCCTGCCTGTTGGCATATGTCTATCTGCCTGTTGGCATATGTCTATCTGCCCTGCCTGTTGGCACATGTCTATCTGCCCTGCCTGTTGGCATATGTCTATCTGCCTGTTGGCATATGTCTATCTGCCCTGCCTGTTGGCATATGTCTATCTGCCTGTTGGCATATGTCTATCTGCCTGTTGGCATATGTCTATCTGCCCTGCCTGTTGGCATATGTCTATCTGCCTGTTGGCATATGTCTATCTGCCTGTTGGCATATGTCTATCTGCCTGTTGGCATATGTCTATCTGCCCTGCCTGTTGGCATATGTCTATCTGCCCTGCCTGTTGGCATATGTCTATCTGCCCTGCCTGTTGGCATATGTCTATCTGCCCTGCCTGTTGGCATATGTCTATCTGCCTGTTGGCATATGTCTATCTGCCCTGCCTGTTGGCATATGTCTATCTGCCCTGCCTGTTTGCATATGTCTATCTGCCTGTTGGCATATGTCTATCTGCCCTGCCTGTTGGCATATGTCTATCTGCCCTGCCTGTTGGCATATGTCTATCTGCCTGTTAGCATATGTCTATCTGCCTGTTGGCATATGTCTATCTGCCCTGCCTGTTGGCATATGTCTATCTGCCCTGCCTGTTGGCATGTCTATCTGCCTGTTGGCATATGTCTATCTGCCCTGCCTGTTGGCATATGTCTATCTGCCCTGCCTGTTGGCATATGTCTATGTGCCCTGCCTGTTGGCATATGTCTATGTGCCCTGCCTGTTGGCATATGTCTATCTGCCCTGCCTGTTGGCATATGTCTATCTGCCTGTTGGCATATGTCTATCTGCCCTGCCTGTTGGCATATGTCTATCTGCCCTGCCTGTTGGCATATGTCTATCTGCCTGTTGGCATATGTCTATCTGCCTGTTGGCATATGTCTATCTGCCTGTTGGCATATGTCTATCTGCCCTGCCTGTTCGCATATGTCTATCTGCCTGTTGGCATATGTCTATCTGCCTGTTGGCATATGTCTATCTGCCTGTTGGCATATGTCTATCTGCCTGTTGGCATATGTCTATCTGCCCTGCCTGTTGGCATATGTCTATCTGCCTGTTGGCATATGTCTATCTGCCCTGCCTGTTGGCATATGTCTATGTGCCCTGCCTATTGGCATATGTCTATCTGCCTGTTGGCATATGTCTATCTGCCTGTTGGCATATGTCTATCTGCCCTGCCTGTTGGCATATGTCTATCTGCCTGTTGGCATATGTCTATCTGCCCTGCCTGTTGGCATATGTCTATCTGCCTGTTGGCATATGTCTATGTGCCCTGCCTGTTGGCATATGTCTATCTGCCTGTTGGCATATGTCTATCTGCCTGTTGGCATATGTCTATCTGCCTGTTGGCATATGTCTATCTGCCCTGCCTGTTGGCATTTGTCTATCTGCCTGTTGGCATATGTCTATCTGCCCTGCCTTTTAGCATATGTCTATCTGCCTGTTGGCATATGTCTATCTGCCTGTTGGCATATGTCTATCTGCCCTGCCTTTTAGCATATGTCTATCTGCCTGTTGGCATATGTCTATGTGCCCTGCCTGTTGGCATATGTCTATCTGCCTGTTGGCATATGTCTATCTGCCTGTTGGCATATGTCTATCTGCCTGTTGGCATATGTCTATCTGCCCTGCCTGTTGGCATATGTCTATCTGCCTGTTGGCATATGTCTATCTGCCCTGCCTGTTGGCATATGTCTATCTGCCTGTTGGCATATGTCTATCTGCCCTGCCTGTTGGCATATGTCTATCTGCCCTGCCTGTTGGCATGTCTATCTGCCTGTTGGCATATGTCTATCTGCCCTGCCTGTTGGCATATGTCTATCTGCCCTGCCTGTTGGCATATGTCTATGTGCCCTGCCTGTTGGCATATGTCTATGTGCCCTGCCTGTTGGCATATGTCTATCTGCCCTGCCTGTTGGCATATGTCTATCTGCCTGTTGGCATATGTCTATCTGCCCTGCCTGTTGGCATATGTCTATCTGCCCTGCCTGTTGGCATATGTCTATCTGCCTGTTGGCATATGTCTATCTGCCTGTTGGCATATGTCTATCTGCCTGTTGGCATATGTCTATCTGCCCTGCCTGTTCGCATATGTCTATCTGCCTGTTGGCATATGTCTATCTGCCTGTTGGCATATGTCTATCTGCCTGTTGGCATATGTCTATCTGCCCTGCCTGTTGGCATATGTCTATCTGCCTGTTGGCATATGTCTATCTGCCCTGCCTGTTGGCATATGTCTATGTGCCCTGCCTATTGGCATATGTCTATCTGCCTGTTGGCATATGTCTATCTGCCTGTTGGCATATGTCTATCTGCCCTGCCTGTTGGCATATGTCTATCTGCCTGTTGGCATATGTCTATCTGCCCTGCCTGTTGGCATATGTCTATCTGCCTGTTGGCATATGTCTATGTGCCCTGCCTGTTGGCATATGTCTATCTGCCTGTTGGCATATGTCTATCTGCCTGTTGGCATATGTCTATCTGCCTGTTGGCATATGTCTATCTGCCCTGCCTGTTGGCATTTGTCTATCTGCCTGTTGGCATATGTCTATCTGCCCTGCCTTTTAGCATATGTCTATCTGCCTGTTGGCATATGTCTATCTGCCTGTTGGCATATGTCTATCTGCCCTGCCTTTTAGCATATGTCTATCTGCCTGTTGGCATATGTCTATGTGCCCTGCCTGTTGGCATATGTCTATCTGCCTGTTGGCATATGTCTATCTGCCTGTTGGCATATGTCTATCTGCCTGTTGGCATATGTCTATCTGCCCTGCCTGTTGGCATATGTCTATCTGCCTGTTGGCATATGTCTATCTGCCCTGTCTGTTGGCATATGTCTATCTGCCTGTTGGCATATGTCTATCTGCCCTGCCTGTTGGCATATGTCTATCTGCCTGTTGGCATATGTCTATCTTCCTGTTGGCATATGTCTATCTGCCTGTTGGCATATGTCTATCTGCCCTGCCTGTTGGCATTTGTCTATCTGCCTGTTGGCATATGTCTATCTGCCCTGGATTTTAGCATATGTCTATCTGCCTGTTGGCATATGTCTATCTGCCTGTTGGCATATGTCTATCTGCCCTGCCTTTTAGCATATGTCTATCTGCCTGTTGGCATATGTCTATGTGCCCTGCCTGTTGGCATATGTCTATCTGCCTGTTGGCATATGTCTATCTGCCTGTTGGCATGTCTATCTGCCTGTTGGCATATGTCTATCTGCCCTGCCTGTTGGTATATGTCTATCTGCCTGTTGGCATATGTCTATCTGCCCTGCCTGTTGGCATATGTCTATCTGCCCTGCCTGTTGGCATATGTCTATCTGCCTGTTGGCATATGTCTATCTGCCCTGCCTGTTGGCATATGTCTATCTGCCTGTTGGCATATGTCTATCTGCCTGTTGGCATATGTCTATCTGCCCTGCCTGTTGGCATATGTCTATCTGCCTGTTGGCATATGTCTATCTGCCTGTTGGCATATGTCTATCTGCCTGTTGGCATATGTCTATCTGCCTGTTGGCATATGTCTATCTGCCCTGCCTGTTGGCATATGTCTATCTGCCCTGCCTGTTGGCATATGTCTATCTGCCCTGCCTGTTGGCATATGTCTATCTGCCCTGCCTGTTGGCATATGTCTATCTGCCTGTTGGCATATGTCTATCTGCCCTGCCTGTTGGCATATGTCTATCTGCCCTGCCTGTTGGCATATGTCTATCTGCCTGTTAGCATATGTCTATCTGCCTGTTGGCATATGTCTATCTGCCCTGCCTGTTGGCATATGTCTATCTGCCCTGCCTGTTGGCATATGTCTATCTGCCTGTTGGCATATGTCTATGTGCCCTGCCTGTTGGCATATGTCTATCTGCCCTGCCTGTTGGCATATGTCTATCTGCCTGTTGGCATATGTCTATCTGCCCTGCCTGTTGGCATATGTCTATCTGCCCTGCCTGTTGGCATATGTCTATCTGCCTGTTGGCATATGTCTATCTGCCTGTTGGCATATGTCTATCTGCCTGTTGGCATATGTCTATCTGCCCTGCCTGTTGGCATATGTCTATCTGCCTGTTGGCATATGTCTATCTGCCTGTTGGCATATGTCTATCTGCCTGTTGGCATATGTCTATCTGCCTGTTGGCATATGTCTATCTGCCCTGCCTGTTGGCATATGTCTATCTGCCTGTTGGCATATGTCTATCTGCCCTGCCTGTTGGCATATGTCTATGTGCCCTGCCTATTGGCATATGTCTATCTGCCCTGCCTGTTTACATATGTCTATCTGCCCTGCCTGTTGGCATATGTCTATCTGCCCTGCCTGTTGACATGTCTTTCTGCCTGTTGGCATATGCCAGTCAGCCTGTCTGTGTCTGTCTTCCGACATCTGTCTGTCTGTGCATGTTGTGTACATATAGACTATTTGGCTTTAGAATGTTCATTGTGTTTTCCCTTGTGCAGGTCTGTTCTCTAAACTACGTCTCTTTCTTCCGTGTTTTCATTTACCATTACAGTGTCAAGGGGAAGAACAAACATCTTTAGAGGGCATTTGGGTATGCTTTGTACAAGATGACACCTGCAGTCTCTGCTACATTCTTTTTCCATTGTGGTTCCATGACTTCTTGCTTTCATATCATTGTAAGGCATTAAAAGTATATTGCCCTATGAGAGAAAGCTTCTGTTGACAGGCTTGTTAAATGACTGAACCATCTGATCTAGTTTCTTTATAGAATTTAGTTATGATGTTGTTGTCATTTGTCATCTTATTTCTTAAATTCTGATTCGGTTTCTTATTGTCACACATTTGCTTATTGTAGATGTTAAGCTTTGTCATAATGGTTAACAAAATAATCAGCTGTTTATTGTAGATGATTTTGTCAGGCTGGTCAACAGAAATTATCAGCTGTTAATTATAGATGTTTGTTGACAGGTTAGGCAACATAAATAAAATAATCAACTGTTTCTTGTAGTGTTTGTTTGTTTGTTGTCAGGTTGGTCAAGAGAAATGATCAGCTGCTTATTGTAGATGTTTGTTGTGAGATTTTTTTTTTCCTTATATCCTTTACAGGACATCGCTGCCAACATCAGCATCTTTCAGCTGATTGTTGATTTCTTGGCAAGATTACGCTCAGTAGTTTGCCATTGCTTTCTGAGCGACCGGCTCACATACCCCGTAAGTTAGCAACGCGGCGAGAACTGCTACCGATTCTCGCGCAGGTTACGTTCTTGTTGTGAGATTGGTCAACAGAAATAATGATCTGTTAGTGTAGGTGTTTTTATTTCTCTCCTTCCCAGGCTCTCCTGCAATCATTGAGGCACACACCAGCCATCCGGAAAGTGATTAGTGTTTACAAAGAGTGGTTCCAGGTAGGCTTGTCCTGCATCAGTGGTTGCAGTTAGTGTATGTGTGTATGCTAGAGTGTTGCAGTGAATGTATGTGTGTATGTAGGCTAATGTTGAAGTGAATGTTTGTGTATAATAGAGTGTTGGAGAGAATGTATGGTTATGTATGATAATGATGATGTGAATGTATGTGTGTATAATAGGATGTTCGTCCATCACGAATGATGAGGACCATTCATTCATTGCATCTTTTTGATTTGATGAAGAACGAATGACTTGCGCTTTAGTTTGGATTATAGTGAGGTAGTGGTTGCGCAACTCCATCGACCTCACTCTCACGCCTGCGTCTATCTGGTTCCAGTGGCGAGCATGGCAAGACAACTGGAGACGGACACAGATGCAGTGGACGTTAGGCTGCCACAGGCCAGTTATCCCTGTCTATAGTGACTCTCACAAATAAATGGTAGCCTAGAGCCTCGTGCAAACGGCCCTTCTGTCAATTCCTTTGATTTTCAGTGTGTATAATAGTGTTGGAGTGAATGTATGGTTGTGCATGATAATGTTGAAGTGAATGTATGTGTGTATAATAAGAGTGTTGGAGAGAATGTATGTGTGTATGACAGAGTGGTTTAGGTAGGTATGTCCTGCATCTGTTGGAGAGCACATTCCAGAGTAGAAGAAGACAAAATTGATGAAACAATCTCATCTCATCTTGTTCCTCTTGTGCCTTGTGGTGTCAAGGTGAAGCAGATACAGCAGGCGAGTGCCCATTTATGGGCTTCATATAGCTAGATTCCCATGGAATGAAACAATTATAAATTAATTTATTGCTTTTATTCTTATATTTTGTTGTTTTTATGTTTGTAAAGGATCGTCATTTTGTAAGTGCACGACCTTCGCAGAAAATGAACACACCTTCAGATGTTGAAGACGGCATGTACCGCACTTACCAACGCACACGATCCTATCTGAGTGCTGTCCAGGACCTGCCAGACACAGGAAGTGACAAGGGAAAGGAGGGCAAGGACACGGCAACCAGGTTGCAGTGTATTTTACAAGTATTCATCACAAGCTCTGCCAACATCTTCCTGCTGGATGCAGATAACGATGGCCACCTGCAAGACCAGGTTTGTTGTGCTGTCCTTTGTTTGCTTATTTCTTTTTTTTTTTTTTCGTTCACTCTCTATGTACTCAAACATAGTCCGTAAAGGTGCTACTACTTCAAGTGCTCTGGACTGATTTTTGCGTATAGATTAGCTTTCCCTATTATCAGTGTCCCTCGCCATCAGACGAACCCACTCCAACTTCTGAGGTACATGTAATCAACATGTAATAAAGCAATCAACATATTATAGAACAGTTGTTATACCATGAAGCAATTGACATATTATTGAACAGCTGGATCTCCTATTTTTGGGTACTTACCTGAGACGACTATGATGCAATTCGTAATCCTGCATACCGTGTTCAAACCACAGCTGAGGGCAATTTGGAAGCAGACCGCCTTGCATTGGTTTCCATACAATGGTATGAGTGCCGGTTATTCAGAAAGCAGTGGCAAACTACTGAATGTAAACTTGCCCAGGAATCACAAACAGCCCAAATATGCTGGGGTTGACTGCTACGTCCTGTAAAAGATATGCAACTAACTTTAACCTGAGAAGACTAGCCATGTGATTCACCATCCGTGTTTATCTTTCTTTCTCTTGCAGGTTGAACTATGCAAACGGACATAAACTTATGGTGATGCCGTGTTTATCTTTCTTCCTCTTGCAGGTTGAACTATGCAAACGGAGATAAACTTATGGTGATTCCGTGTTTTATCTTTCTTTCTCTTGCAGGTTGAACTATGCAAACGGAGATAAACTTATGGTGATTCCGTGTTTTATCTTTCTTTCTCTTGCAGGTTGAACTATGCAAACGAGTGTTGAACATCTACAGACATGTTGTGATGAATGTTGAGATCAACCAACAAACTTGGTCAGTTCTTCCTTGCCTTCCCTCTTTTCTTCCTTCTTTCTTTCTTTCTTTCTTCCTTCTTTCTTTCACCTCTGCACCTCCATCATCATATAAAAAAAAATACTTTCTCTTTCTTTCTACTCCTCATATTTCTTTTCTTTTCCAACTCATTTCACAATTGAATTAGCGCGTTTGTCATCTCTAGCTTTTACATTCTTGTCTATTTTACTTATTTGATTGACTTGTTTGGGCGCGTTTTTTTTTCCCCACGAGAGAATAAGGTTAGTATGTTGTTTCCCAGAATAATTGTTCATTTGGCATTAACATTTAGTAGAAATTCGTTGAATAGCCATTTCTATGTAAAATTAATAAATCTTCTTCTTCAGCGTTCCGAGCCATTGTTCTTTGCTGCAGATACAATCTGTCTCCATTCGTCTCTCTGGTTGACCTTCTCTTGCCAGTCGTTGATTCCAAGTGCTTGTAGGTCTGTATATATATTATCTCTCCACCATCTTCTTGGTTTACCTCGGGGTCTACGGTCATTTATTTCCTGAGTATAAGCGAGTTTTGTTTCCCTATTGTCTTCCATTCTTTCTATATGCTCCAGCCATTGTAGTCTATTAGCCTTCATGCTACCAGTGATTAGCGGGGACTTAAACAGATCATAAATGTCTTTGTTACTTCTTTTTTTCCACTCTCCATTTTGTGTATCCCTAATGGATCCAAAGATGCGTCTTAAAACTTTGTTCTCAAAGGTTTGTAACAAGGCTTCATCTCCTTTTGTTGTACTCCAGATTTCAGAGCCATACAGCACAACTGGTCTGTTCAGTGTTTTGTATATTGTGATTTTGATGTTACGAGATAGCACATTTGATTGTAGTAGATGTTGTAGTGCATAGTATATCTTATTTCCAGAATTGATTCTAGTTTGTATTTCTTCCCTTATGATGTTGGAGCAGTTGAAGATTGTACCGAGGTATTATATTAATAATTATTAATAAATATTATATTAATAAATATTTAATAATATTTCTACACACTTACATTTTATTTCTGGGTCATTTCTCAAGCACCCCGGGTGTCAAGTTAATTCTTCTACCTTAAAGTTTAGAGATTACAGGCAGTTTAGTTTTTAACTGGTAAACATTTGATTTGAATTATAGTAAAGAATCAATGTCTCTACACTTGGGTCAAACCAATAAGTGCTCAGCCTCTTCCAGAAGAAGTTGGAGGGTGTGGGTGCTGATTGTTCCCGTTGTGAGCTTATTAACTATACATCATAGCTGACATCAGCTGCATCCATTGCAACGCTTTCCATACCCGATCCACACACCAATCAAGAAAATTGAGCAAGAGATGTGTTATCTTGCACCAAACTATCTTTTATTCCCCATAGTATATCCCCTCTTTCCCAGCCAATCTGTCCGCCTGCTCATTTCCCACCACACTAGCATGTCCTGGGGAAAAAATCCAACAGAAGAACTCTATTTGTGATTTTTGAATTGAAGCATGGCCTGTGTTCACCTTTCTCAGCATACTTTGTGAGTCTGTTACAGTTGCCTCATGTACTCTCATGCCCCAGGGTCTCTTCTACGTCCTGTGTCCATCTTCGTGCTGGTCAAGTCCCGCCTCTTCTGTCAGAAACCTTGCCTTCCATCACTGTTCTGTCTAAACCACTGTCACGTTGAATATGATGAAGTTGAAGAGCAGCCAACAGATAGTTAGTTGTAGGTTATGGTCTCCAGCTTCACGACAGTAGGCAGAGGATCTCTTTTTTTTGGGAGACAATGGCTACGGTCATCGACCAGTATGGTCACTGCTAGGAAGGAAAGCAATGGCAAAATACCTTCTTTACAGAAGCCAAGAATATCATATACTGTAATCTCATCGATAATCAGAGAAACGGTAGGAGCAGCCTCACCCAGTAGGGGTAGTCATGTGCACCAGTTGACTGAACAAGTCCTTCAAGTAACAAATGAAGATCGTAAACTGATTAGTCATTAGACGTAGACAGTCAGATTTGTTTTGGGCATGTTATGAGAAGAAATGACTTGGAGAACTTGGTGACAGCTGGCAAGATCGAAGGGAAGAGACCAAGGGGAAGACCGAGAAGTAAATACCGGTCCCACACTATACTAAGAACTCTTCTGTAATACCGGAGTTAAACAACTGTTTCTTTTTCTGTAGTGATTGGTCCTTGACTCACATCCATATGTTGCCGCAGAGAAGATGTATGTCCTCAAAACATTGTAGTTGAGCTTGTGTGTAGACTCTTTATACTGTTCAACCTCTGTACTGCCAAGGTTTGTCTACATCTCACTTGTTTGCTGTGTTGTGTGTAGACTCTTTATACTGTTCAACCTCTGTACTGCCATGGTTTGTCTACATCTCACTTGTTTGCTGTGTTGTGTGTAGACTCTTTATACTGTTCAACCTCTGTACTGCCAAGGATTGTCTACATCTCACTTGTTTTGAACAGTCCCGTTGTTGATTATGGAGTCAAGATATTCAAAGATTGTGACATTTTCAATGTCTTTTTTGTTGATTGTTGAAGTTTGTGACATTTTCAATGTCTTCATTGTTGATTGTCAAAGATTGTGGCATTTTCAGTTTCTTCATTGTTGATTGCCAAAGATTGTGGCATTTTCAGTGTCTTCATTGTTGATTGCCAAAGATTGTGGCATTTTCAGTGTCTTCATTGTTGATTGCCAAGGATTGTCTACATCTCACTTGTTTTGAACAGTCCCGTTGTTGATTATGGAGTCAAGATATTCAAAGATTGTGACATTTTCAATGTCTTTTTTGTTGATTGTTGAAGTTTGTGACATTTTCAATGTCTTCATTGTTAATTGTCAAAGATTATGACATTTTCAGTTTCTTCATTGTTGATTGCCAAAGATTGTGGCATTTTCAGTGTCTTCATTGTTGATTGTCAAAGATTGTGACATTTTCAGTGTCTTCATTGTTGATTGTCATAGATTGTGACATTTTCAATATCTTCATTGTTGATTGTCAAAGATTGTGACATTTTCAGTGTCTTCATTGTTGATTGTCATAGATTGTGACATTTTCAATATCTTCCATGTTGATTGTGATTGTATATAAATGTGATTTCTTCACACAGGGAACAACTTCTTAAGGTGCTATTAATAATTACTTCCGGTGTACTGAAGCGGACTCCTCCCTTGGAAAGGCACAAAACGTTGGGTGGAAGGCTGGCACAGCCCATTTTTCAGGTAGGGAAAGCCTATTTTTGGGGTTTTCACTATTTATACACTTGAAATCCCATTGTCAGGAATGTAATGAGATGAGATGGCAAGTCAGTGTCTTATAACTGGAAACGAGTTCCATCCTCAGTGAGACACAAAGATGCTTATCTGTAAAAAAAAATATAAAAAACTAAAGAACTCTTTTACACGATTTGAGGCTTATTGGGTATATGGTGCTAGCCCCATATTGTATGGAAAATCTGGCACCCAATGGGTGATGGAGATATCATTATGATGACCTTTACTTGCCAGGACATTGCCTGGTACCAGTTTAAAGCTGGGTCGATTGGGAGTCCAGGTCAATTATTACAACAGTCCCCGGCTTGCGAGGGATTTGAACACAGGACCAGCAGGCAGGAGTGCAACCTTTGTTTTCTTCTTCTGTTTATCCCCTGGAAGAATGCTAGAATGTTTATTTGTTTCGCCTCCAGTGATGGTTGGTGTGGGTTTTATCTAGTCATCTATTTGTGAGTAATGATTGCAGTGACATTTTCTTTTATTCTTCTGTGATTAGAGTTTCCTAGATATGATTGTGTAATTTCTTCTTGTGCGATTAGAGTTATAAACATTGATTGTGTGAATAGTTTCTTCTTCTGCTGTGATTAGTTTCCAGACATGATTGTGTAAATAGTTTCTTCTTTTGCGATTAGAGTGCTAAACATTGATTGTGTGAATAGTTTCTTCTTCTTCTGTGATTAGAGTTTGTCATGCATCTATCCCAGCATGGGTCAGATACAGAATGGTGCATGGCATCCATTGTAATGCATAGATGTCCGCTTTCTAGTCCCGTGCCGTTTAGGCCAACATCTTCCAATTTCGGCATTTGAGGTGTCTTTTCTGGATTCCTCCTCCCATGGGCAGATTGCCTTCCCAGGCTTGTAGGTTCTGTCTGTCAACATTTTCTGTCAGACTTTGTGGCCTTAGCCTTTGTTTTTATAGGAACTTCCACAAGGCAATGGTGGTTTGGCATTCCATGTGTTCCTGACATGAATAGCAAGCAGTATATTCATTTTCCACATAATCATGTTTTTTTTCTGTATTCTGTGTTTTAGGTACTTTTGTATTACAGAGAATTCCAATCGCAGTGTTTTGGGTATTTTGTCAATTGTGTGTTATCAGTTGATTAATATAGTCATTAAAGTAACGTGCCCTTTTTCACACAGTGAGATGTGTTGTGTATACGATCAGGAAATTACAGGATCCCATCCATTGTGCCTGTTTACGGAAAGGCTGTAATATTTGCGCCTTTCGGCTGACACATCCAACTTATTGGGTCATTTGTTGACTGTTTTAACCTTCCCGAGAAGTTAATATTAAATTATTGTATTAACTGAACACAGTATATTATAATTTCAAATTACATGTAATATTTTCATTGTTGATTTTCACTGTATTACATCAAGGTCAAATTTTCTGATAACTGTTCCCTTGTTTTTTCCTCAGACATTGATAGTAACATGGACCAAAGCAAACTTAAACATCTTGGTAACGACTGCCTTGTGGGATGAGTTCCTGGCAGTGTTGTCTTCACTGACCTCATGGAGAGAATTGATCATGGAGTGGTCTGTAAGTTGCCAGCTGGGCTGACAGACATCACACAACAAAAGTACTTACAGAAATGCTGTTTTTTCCCTGCTGACTTTGAACTATGATACACATACTTGTAGTATACTGGACAGATTTTTTGCATGTAGATTAGCTTTCCCTATTACCAGTGTTCCTCACCATCAGGCGAGTCCACTCTGACTTCTGAGGTACTTGTAATTTATGTCCTGAGTCAAACCCACTCCGACTTCTGAGGTACTTGTAATTTACATCCTGAGTCAAGGACGAGAAGTTAACATATAAGTTCAATAGACCGGTGTAGTGATTGAACCCACTACCTCGGCATCAGCATACCAGATGTTTAAGAGCAAGCTCTCTTATCCATTCAGCCATGCTTACCTCCGAAATGCAGTTTCATTTCTGAAGCTACTTTTGTTTGATTCAAATGGCTGCGTTCAGTTTTGTTTGGGTTTGGTCAAGGATTACTTTAGTCACACACAGATACCTTCATAAGTGCTCGGGTTTGGTCAAGGATTACTTTAGTCACACACAGATACCTTCATAAGTGCTCTAGTCTCCTCCCATAAATCACACAAGGAGAGTCTTAGCGCAGTGCACAAACTCTGCCAGGATCAAAAAGTGTGTATACTGGAATTACTCAAACATTCTTTTAGTGGGTTTTTTAAAAATAATTTTGAAGACGAGCCTGGCAGTGGTCAATTCAGCCTTGTTCATGACCACCTGCAGAGGGATGTTTAACCTGTGCAGTATGCACATCTGTCCTTCGAGTTTTTCACTCTTATCCGAGAAGGTTGTTCATCTGATTCACTGCCCAAGAGATACAGTGCAGAAGAACAGATAGATCATCATGGCTCAGAGAGAATGGTGCTTCGGGGAGTGACCAGAGGATCTGGCCGACACATAGGACGCGAAGGGAGTGACCAGAGGATCTGGCCGACACATAGGATGCGAAGGGAGTGACCAGAGGATCTGGCCGACACATAGGATGCGAAGGTAGTGACCAGAGGGTCTGGCCGACACATAGGACTTGAAGGGAGTGACCAGAGGATCTGGCCGACACATAGGACTTGAAGGGATGACCAGAGGATCTGGCCGACACATAGGACTTGAAGGGAGTGACCAGAGGATCTGGCCGACACATAGGACGTGAAGGGAGTGACCAGAGGATCTGGCCGACACATAGGATGCGAAGGGAGTGACCAGAGGGTCTGGCCGACACATAGGACTTGAAGGGATGACCAGAGGATCTGGCCGACACATAGGACTTGAAGGGAGTGACCAGAGGATCTGGCCGACACATAGGATGCGAAGGGAGTGACCAGAGGATCTGGCCGACACATAAGACTTGAAGGGATGACCAGAGGATCTGGCCGACACATAGGACTTGAAGGGATGACCAGAGGATCTGGCCGACACATAGGACTTGAAGGGATGACCAGAGGATCTGGCCGACACATAGGACTTGAAGGGATGACCAGAGGATCTGGCCGACACATAGGACTTGAAGGGATGACCAGAGGATCTGGCCGACACATAGGACTTGAAGGGATGACCAGAGGATCTGGCCGACACATAGGACTTGAAGGGATGACCAGAGGATCTGGCCGACACATAGGACTCGAAGGGATGACCAGATGAACACATAATCGGACTGCTACTGATACCATTATTATTGGGACTCTTTGCTGGCTGTGGAAGATGAGGACGGAGCACATATGGGAATGTTCCTAGTGCTGTGGTGTCGGTTATAGTGTTATTATCTTCTATTTCATATTGTGATAGATACATATAATGCTATACTCTTCTATTTCATATTTTGTGATAGATACATACAGTGCTATTCTCTTCTATTTCATGTTGTTTGGTGGGTACATATAGTGTTATACATTTCTAATTCACATGATTTAGCTGTATACTCTTGTATTTGTATTACCAACTTTTGACTGACTGACTTCTGCAAGTATTGCTGTGTTTGTGTTTGTGCAGAAAACCATGGAAACCCTGACAAGAGTGCTGGCTCGCCAAGTCTATGGCCTTGACCTGAATGACCTTCCTCTGGAGAGGCTGAGTGAACAAAAAGAGAAAAGGAGGAGAGGAAAAGGTATACAAACTGATCATGAACATTACAATACAGAACAGTTATAAATGTGTCTGTGAAGATGGCACATATTTATTACCAATAACGACTGACATAAGAGTTATTCATCATCATCATCACATGTCTTGTCAAATGACATAGTTGTTCATGCTTTCCCACAGATCTCAGTCCCTGATGTTCTGGATCAGGTGATGGTGTTCCTGCCTGGCACCTTCATAGAACATTCAACATCACTTCTCAGCTTGTCTCTGCCTCTTCTACCTTTGATCTTTCCAGAAGTCCTGATGTTTTCCAGTGATCCTCACCTCGTTATATGACCAAGGAATAATGCTTGTCTCTTTCTTAAAATGGCATAAAATGTTCCATTTTCATTAGACTCTTTCAAGCAATTATTAATTACTCTTTACAGTCCAAGGTATTCACAACATTTGTCTCAGAAACTGTTGCCTCAGAAAACTTTATCTTCAGGCTCTTTCTTTTTAAGGCACCAATTGATGAATGTTTGTAGTTGATTTGTAATTTTTCAGTTCTCTATATTTCTGATCCACACAATAGTGCTGATTTAATGTTAGAGTTAAATATTCTTAGTCTGATAATAGATGTAATTTCTTTTGACTTCCACAATATTCCCATTGCTGTGAAAGTTCCTCTTGACTGTGTGTATAGTTGTAGTATCTATGTCTGTTTCTTAACTTTGTCTACAGTGCCACTGAAATTACTGTATGATTCCATTCTTGAAGTGAGATTTCACCAAGGGAGATTGGGTTATCATTTGTTTGATTTCTGCTCATTAGCTTGCTCTTTCCTCTACACATTTTAAACCTAATTGTTATGACCTCCCATCAAGGGTACTTAATTTGTCCTTGCAACTGATTCTGTAATTGGGACAGAAGGACAATGTCATCAAGCTGCTCTGTCAGACTTAGTTGAATAACATTTCTGGTTACACTTATTGTTGTCTTCATAATCCAGCCCATAGCCAGAAATAATAATCCTGCAGACAACAAAGTCCAGTAACTGTGGAGGCAGAAGTTCAGGCTTTGAATTTTGAGAATTCTACTGAGAGTGAGGTAGTTATCTACACAGAAGGTCTGTTGTTCAACACGTGAGGAGCTTATGGGCTTTTATGGCTAAGGTCGGAGGGAGAACTGTCAGGCAAGATTGTGGTGCCTTCACCTTGACATCAAATAGCCTTACTGTAGAGATGATGGCAGCAACTAAAGCTATGGCCTGGCAAAAGACATCCCTGTCTTGCTCCTGTTCTTATTTCTGATGTATCTGTTAGATTCCTTCATGGTGAACTCTGCATTTTATGTCTCTATACATTATTCTGGTAAAGTTAATGATTTTCCGTGTGATCCTATAGAACCTCATCTATTTCCTTAAGATTCTTATAAGTTCTGTTGAAGATCTTTTCATAGTCCACAAATACAATATAAAGTGGAAAATTCATTAAAATGTTTTTCTTATTTAAGGCTAATGTGGCTATCTGGTTAGTGCAGTACTGATCTATTTTGCCAGGTCTGTCTGTTCACCCCTTTGTTGTTTGTCAGTGGTGTCACTTAATTTATTCAGACTCGTTAATATTTTCCCACGGAATGACAATAACAGTATTCTTCTATAATTTCCACACTACTGCAGTCACTTGCTTCAGGAGTTTCACCAGATATCCTTCTCACGTCTGTTAGTATTTTCAGTAGCCCAGACTCTGCTAAATAATTTTTACAATAATTCAGGTGTTTGTATTGACTTGAATAACTTCTGCTGGGATACCATCTGGACCAGCAGCTTTCCATCCTTCAAGAGTTTGATCATGTCAATAAAAATGTTAAACAGTGCCACTTTGGCCTGCTGGGCATATGGTGCTGGTCCCATATGTTTTAACCAAATGGTGGTCAGTGGATGTTGTGGTCAGTGTCATGCTGACCACCTTTACTTACTTAGTATACTTACCAGGTGATAACAAAGGCCAAGCGGGGTTTGGCAGCGATGCGGGTGATGGCGGCAGCAAACTGTGAGCAGCGCCATCTATGTCTTCTGTACGAGGGGCTGGTCATGTCTGTTTTGGAGTATGCAATGGCAATCCTGACTCTCAGCCATAAGCAGATAGAAAGGATGGAAAGGATACAGAATGAAGCTATGCGCATTATTCTTGGATGTACAAGAGATACAGCATGCAGGGCGATGCGCTACCTTCTTGATTTTCCAACCATTGAAGAGAGAATGCAAGTTTGCAGGGCACGCGCCTACCTCAGAATTAACGCAAACACACAGCATCCACTGCATAGTGAAATTAGGAAGGTGAAGGGCAGCAGGTTAAAAAGAGGACGGTCGTGGATGGGTCAAGCCGAAGACATTCTTCAACAGGTGTGTTCACTTGAGGACTTAGAACCTGGCGAGGAGTGGGTGCAAGTGCCAACAGACTTCTGCACATCCTTTTCAGTTTGCATCCAACTAGATAGAAAATGCAGACAAGAAAATCCGGCTGCTGTGGAGGCTGAAGTACAAGCGTTGATTTTCGAGAATTCGCTAGACAGTGACGCGGTCATTTACACAGATGGGTCGGTCGTCCGACATGTGAGAAGCTCATGGGCCTTTACAGCTCGGGCCGGAGGGAGAATTGTGAAGGAGGACTCTGGTGCTTTCACTGAAACCACAAGTAGCCTGACCATGGAAGTCATGGCAGTAAGTAAAGCAATAACATGGCTCGAGACACAGACATTCACTAGGGCTTGTTTCCTTAGCGACTCAATGAACATGATCAAGAGGATAGAGGAGGGGTCGATCCGAAGAGAATGGTTGCTGCCTCTGGAGCGGTCTCGGCTGGCAAAGGTTTCATCTTCGTGCCAGGGCATGCGGGAGTACAAGGAAATGAGCGGGCTGACAAGCTCGCAGGTGAGGCTACTGTGAAGGGCGGACGCGCCATGGACCAGGCTGACATTCTGAATGCTCTACGAGAAGTGAGACTTTTGCAAGAACCAAGTGATGACTGTGAATCTACAACAATGGCCAGACTGCGAGAGCAGAAAATTAAAAGAGGGGTGGCCAAACAAGAACACTACGCAGGAAGCCAAAGAAGATTGATAAACCAACACAGAACTGGCGTCGTTAGCCGCTACACGCTGCGGGATTTGCTGAGGAGGGGATCCGAGCACTTATGGACTGAATGGTCCGATGTGCAACGAGGATGATCTGTCGACTAACTAACTAACTAACTAACTAACTAACCACCTTTACTGTCCCATAAATGTCCTGGTACCCATTGTTAGGGCTAGGTCCACTAGGAGTCAAGGTCAGTGAACTAAATCCTCACCTCTGTGGGATTTGAAAACAAGACTACCAGGCCGGCAGGCAGGTGTGCTAGACTATAATTATATCAGTGAGTAGGAGCAGGTGTGAGCAGACTATATCTAAGAACAGATGATGGGGTCGGAGGTATCAAGCCAACAAGTTCACCATCAACCATGGAATCATAGAGCCTGACACAGATTGTCATGTCTAAACAGCCAATGACAGCCAGTGTTAATCATTTGCGGACTGACCATTGGTTCACAGAGACAAACATCCACACAAAGCTGTTTGGAAGCTTTCAAGTACAGTAGTGTACAGCCTAGCTACCAGTATTTTCTTATAGACATTACTAGAACAATAGCGAAGGAGGAGAAGACTTCAATATTGTAATGGGCATAATGCTGAACTGAAAGAAGAGGAGGTAGTCAAATTGAGGCTTTTGAAATGTGGGTGTTTCAGCTAGCTATTTATGTGTTGGTGTATCATCCTTGCACTTCAGACATTCCATAAGTGCTCAAATCCTTCCCTCAACATATGCATCAATGTCCAGTGGCTGATAATGCCAGTTCTGTGTTGGTTGACGTGACCCCTCATTATCCCGATATGCCTCTCATGTCTGGCCATGGCAACTCAACTCCCAAGTCTCTTATTCTAGACAATAGTGTGGATTCACTAAAGTCCTTCGCTGTCCATATCTCTAAGAACATTAATAATATCGGTACGATCCTTAGGCTGGTCATCTGCAGGGGATGCAGTGCTAGCAACTGATTTCGGTCATGTCAGTGAAAATGAGCAAGCTCATGGAAAGAGAAGAAAGTAGACAAAGAAATGTTACAAAAATAAACACTGGGAAAAAAAAAACTACTGAGTGAGATAAAAGTCAGAAATTGGTCTTCTTACTGAAGATGTGATAAGGAAAGAATGGAAGACAAGTGTATGAGAGAAAGATGGTGGTATGTGTGAGTGGTCGTCCAGAGATGGACTAGGAATCCTGTAAATGTGCATCATGAAGACATGAAGTGTTGGAGAAAGAGTGGAAGATAAGTATGAGAGGAAGATGGTAGTACATGTTAGTGCTCATCTAAAGATTGACTAGGAACTGTCAGCACGAATGCATCATGTATACATAGGGCAGACAGTGTTGAAGACACATTAACTCTTTACAGGGCAGACGCTTGTCCATTTTTTAGCCCTGATTTTTTTCAAGTTCGGTAAACTTTCGGGTCGCGTTAGTAAAAACATCACAAATAAGGTGTTAGTCAACCGATTTTAGTTAAATAAACAACACAATGAAGGGAAAAGCATGCAGAATATGTTACTCATGTGATTGTTGTTGGTAATCCATATATGAACACAAATATTTACGAAATACAGCAGGTTGTTTGTGATTTTCCATCATCTATACGGCAATTTACAAACACATTTTCAGAATCATAATCACTTTCTTTAAAGTCCGACTCAGACTGCTAATGCAAAGTAACGCTTTGCACTGATATCTAGCTCCGATTAATAGTCAACTTCGTGCCCTTTAATGTCACTTAAATTGAACCTAGCGAAATCTCGGCTATCACTTGAAGAATCGCCAAAATCTGTTTTGAAAAACTAAGCGTAAACACCCCGAAAACTATCAAAAAAGTCCATAAAAGTCCGTTCAAATTCATAGTAGACGTTTATAAATGGAGGCCACGATGTCAAGCTATCGGCGAAAGTGAAATTAGCCGTCGGAAGTATCGTAAGGCCGAGAAATCGCGTTTTTACAATGCATAATAGTATCGGATGGAATCGGCCGATTTGCTCGTTAAAGCAATGGGATGGAAATGGACGTTCTGCCTTGTAAGTTTCAATGTGAAGATGGGACAGAATGGTGCTATGATTTTGTGGAGAATGACAGCAACCAGGTTTGTGAACTACCCATCTGTCTTGCACTCTGAATTTATGGGTCTGACTTTGGATTGTGTCATTCCGACCATGAGTGCATTTTACCCAGAGACCCCCTGAGAATCTGTGCTGGAGTTACAGAGTCTGTTCTCGGTGTGATGGTCTCAGCAGGCAGTTTGCAGTTGTGCAGAGAGGGACTGAGCCAGGTGGAGTAAAACTTAGTGCAGTCAAGTTGACCCCCTCACCTTTAACCCTTCCGTAAAGTATAGTTCCATTGTACACTCCTATAGTGTTTGGGTACATGATGCTAGACCCGTGTTTTATTGACCAATCAGCATTCAGTGGGTGGTGTGCACTGTATCACTCCAGCCACCTTCACTTCCCCAGACATTTTCGGGTACCCATTTTAGACTGGGGTGACCCGGGAGCCATGGTCAGTTTCTTCTTCTTCTTCTTCTTCTTCTTCTTCTTCTTCTTCTTCTTCTTCTTCTTCTTCTTCTTCTTCTTCTTCTTCTTCTTCTTCTTCTTCTTCTTCTTCTTCTTCTTCTTCTTCTTCTTTCTTCTGTGTTCGTTCAGAATGATGATTTGGATGTAATTGTTTTGTGGCTGTTTACAGCGGAGCTGCAATATTTGCATCTTTCGGCCGACGTATCTGACTTCTTCTGGCATCTTTTGACCGGGTTAACCTTCCCGGTGTTTTGTAGGACATTTGACTCTCACTGTTGTGGTGTTATCTCCATCCCACCTGGCCCATATAGAACAGCTGAAGAAATCCTGGTAAGCCCTCAAGGGAGGGCAGGGGCAGACCATGGGCATTTCCCGCCATCCAAGGAGGCTTCCATAATTGCAGAGCGGACACCCAGCGCTCTGGTATTGGAATCGTTGCATCCTGCACATGGCTGCTTAGCCTCACTTCTGTATATTGGGCCTTCCGTTCACCACAGGCTGTTCCTCTGGAAACCAGAGATGACATCCACACAGTGAACTTTCCGTTCAGACTTTCTGTGTAATGGATTTGCTAGCTAAGCAATTTCCATTTTGTGCCACTGGGACACTTTAACCCAAGACCACTGTTACAGCAGGCGAGATTAAACCCAAGACCACTGTTACAGCAGGCGAGATTAAACCCAAGACTACTGTTACAGCAGGCGAGATTAAACCCAAGACCACTGTTACAGCAGGCGAGATTAAACCCAAGACTACTGTTACAGCAGGCGAGATTAAACCCAAGACCACTGTTACAGCAGGCGAGATTAAACCCAAGACCACTGTTACAGCAGGCGAGATTAAACCCAAGACTACTGTTACAGCAGGCGAGATTAAACCCAAGACCACTGTTACAGCAGGCGAGATTAAACCCAAGACCACTGTTACAGCAGGCGAGATTAAACCCAAGACTACTGTTACAGCAGGCGAGATTAAACCCAAGACCACTGTTACAGCAGGCGAGATTAAACCCAAGACTACTGTTACAGCAGGCGAGATTAAACCCAAGACCACTGTTACAGCAGGCGAGATTAAACCCAAGACCACTGTTACAGCAGGCGAGATTAAACCCAAGACTACTGTTACAGCAGGCGAGATTAAACCCAAGACCACTGTTACAGCAGGCGAGCTCTAGTCACTGTGCTGCCGCGACTCCCACCCTATAAACTACCATACTCTTTATTGATGTGATTATTTTTTTTATCAAAGACATAATTTTTATGTACGTGGTGACATTATTCTCACAGAGTCCACCACGTCGAAACCATCCATGAAGAATGGAAGTCGGCTGACAAAGAGCTTCTCTAGGGGCTGGAGTGGCAGTGACAGCCAGCCAGTGAATCTGTTACGAGGCTCAACAAACAGCGCACCTGTGTCAGGAAACAGCAGTTCATTTGAGAGGGGCACAAAGTACAGCAGTGAAGGTATGTGATGACTTGTGCTTTTTCTGTTATCAATATTTCATATCAAAACAGTGTATTCCCTTAGTGAACACAGAAGCCACAAACAATATGCTGCAAGATTTATTGCCTGATATGTCACTGCATCTCGTCAGGTGCTTACTGCTGAGTTATATATCATATGAAGTAAATAAATGAATTATCCATCCATCATGTGCCATGCTGGTAAGCGTGGGCGGTCATGTTCTGCCATCTCACTTGATCACCAGAGTCGTGGATCAGCTCCGTGTTTCTGTCTCAACCATGCCACAAGGCCAAGCCATCCAGGTACTTGCTTCTAGGAATTATACTTTAGCTGAAACAATTATAATTGTTACTAACATATTTAATATGTTAAATAGGTTAAAAGTAATAAGATTGACTTCACTGCACTGGGTTTTATCCCATATAGATTGTCTCTCCCCGTTTGGAGAGAGTGTCATTTCCTGATGAAAAGCATAAACTTCATAGCTCTGATGACAGACTTAGGAGGGAGTCAGCAACAAAAACATAGAGCTAGAAAACATCCTGAATCAAGAAGAAATAAGTGTATGTTACTTGCAAGAAACTCACCTCAGTGAAAACATAGCCTTCAAAATCAGAGGCTACCAGTGTTACAGATCTAACAGAAAGGACAGGTGAGAGGGTGGGACACTGGCCACAAACTGAATGACGGAGTCCAACAATGAACTCACAACCTTCTGAGCCTGAGACAGACCGCTGACCACTTCACCATGGAGACCCCCATGGTGACCTCATAAAGTTAGTTGCATGTCCTTTACAGGACATCACAGTCAGCCCCAGCATTTGTTGGCTGTTTGTGATTTACTGGACAAGTTTACATTCAGTAGTTGGCCATTGCTTTCTGAACAACCAACGTTCATACCATTGTATAAAACCAAGGCAAGGTGGTCTGTTTCCAAATGTTCTCCAGCTGGTTGGACTTCATATGTCCCTTCAAATAATGTCCTGCAGGCAGAACTACACGCCAACCAAACATCACAATTAATAATGAAGACACTGTAAATGCCACAAACTGTGAATATCTTGACTCCATAACCATCATCAGTGGGGGACAGTTCCCAAGAAGTCCGATGTAGACTGACCATAGCAATGCAGAGGTTAAACAAGTTACTGCATATCTTTACAGGATGTCAAAGTCAACCCTAGCATTTTTGGGCTGTAATTTCTTGGCAAGTTTACGTTAAGTAGTTTGCCATTGCTTTCTGAACAATCAGCACTCCATGGCACAGAAGTTAAACATGATTAAAGTAACTATGAGATGACACCATCAAGCAAATTAAAGTAACATTTGAGAGCATGCATCTTGTCTATGGCAAGATATGCATGTGACTCATGGACCATTTCACAGACATCAAAATGAGAACTGTGCTTTGGAGCTGAAATCTTAAGATTATGTAGAATATCATGGGCTAAGAAGAAGAAAAATCCTGACAAGATCTGAAACACTGAAGAAAACTGGCCTACAAACAGCGTCATGTCTGGCAAACTGAAAAACTTTGGCCATATTAAATGTGACAGTGGTTTGGACAAAGTAGCAATGGAAGGCGTGGTTCCTGGAATTAGAGTGGACCAGCAATAAGATGAACACTAGACATTGGACACTTTGGGCATGAACATTAATGAGGACTAGCTGAGGATTGATGATTATTTTGGCAGGCCATGATGAGAGAAACGTTCTGCTGTTGCGTGATTATGATGATGTCTGCTTGGGTTGGCAAAGAACCAAAGTTACGGCCTTAACCCTTTACAGGGCAGACGCTTGTCCGTTTTTTAGCCCTGAACGGGCAAGATTTTTTCAGGTTCGGTAAAATTTCGAGTTGCATTAGTAAAAACATCACAAATAAGGTGTTAGTCAACCGATTTTAGTTAAATAAAAAACACAATGAAGGGAAAAGCATGCAGAATATGTTACTCACATGATTGTTGTTGGTAATCTATATATGAACACAAATATTTACGAAATACAGCATGTTGTTTGTGATTTTCCGTCATCTATACGGCAATTTACAAACACATTTTCAGAATCATAATCACTTTCTTTAAAGTTCGACTCAGACTGCTAATGCAAAGTAACGCTTTTCACTGATATCTAGCTTCGATTAATAGTCAACTTCGTGCCCTTTAATGTCACTTAAATTGAACCTAGCGAAATCTCGGCTATCACTTGAAGAATCGCCGAAATCCGTTTTGAAAAACTAAGCGTAAAAACCCCGAAAACTATCAAAAAAAGTCTGTAAAAGTCCGTTCAAATTCATAGTAGGCGTTTACAAATGGCGGCCACGTTGTCAAGCTATCGGCGAAAGTAGCTGTTGGAAGTATCGTAAGGCAGAGAAATCGCGTTTTTACAATGCATATTAGTATCGGACGGAATCGGCCGATTTGCTCATTAAAGCGACCGGACGGAAATGGACGTCCTGCCCTGTAAAGGGTTAACAGAATGCCTGCCTATCCGCCATATTGAATTGGAAAAGAGAGAAAGAGAAATTTTGAACCCTTGCGAGTTGTTATCATATGAATCACGTATAATCATGAATAAAATGCCAACATTATTCCAACAGGCGCCAGAGGCAAGGTACGGCCGGATTTATCAAAGCAGAAATCCTTGAGTGGTGATCCGTCCCCTAGTCATTCAAGATGCCAGTCTTCGGACTGTTTGGTCAGGTCCAGCAGCGAGGGCAACATTATGTCTGATCCCCACGAACTGTTGGAAAAACTTAGAGGTATCCACAGGTTGATTCATGCATTCAATATTTGCTTGTGCTTAATGTTAGTAAAATACTAACAGTATTTTGTGTGTGCTCCAATGTCTGCGATCATCTGGCATGTAACAAATGAATGAACAAACTTTATTTTCAAACAGTTAATAATTGGGTATACAGGTCCATCTAACATTCTACTCTTCTTATCTCTCTCCTTTTGTACATTATTTCACTCATATATCTTTTTTTAGGCTAACCTTGGACAACATCAACGGTATCAATATATGCCTTATAAAAACACGGGAAATGTGCAAAAATCCGTAATACATAATTCACTAATTTGAATTTGCTTGATTCTCGCCATGAACTATACATCAGTGATTCTGTCATATTATTATGTTCCCGCTATTCATGCACAGGCACCAGTTAGTGAATGTTTGCTGTTAATATGTCATTATTTTAGTTGTTCTCCACTTCTCTGACCCATACAGTAGTACCTATTTAACACTGGAATTAGAAATTCTAATCTTGGTGCTAAATTTAACTTCCTTCAAGTTTTGAACTTCACATATCCTAGGTATCAGCATCCTAATGTTTGGCGGTTAGCTTCTGTCCTTGCTGCTTTCTTCTAATATCTGCCCATTTGCCAAAGCTAGGGTGACTATCAGAGTCATCACCATCAGCAGGTAGCAAGTAAATAGCAAAGTGTCGTTTCCATGACGGCCGCTGTGAAGTCTCTGGATCTGTTGCCAGTTGCCCTGTCTTATGGATGTTCCAGCCCAGGGTGTACATAGCAAAGTGTCGTTTCCATCACAGCCGCTGGGAAGACTCTGGATCTGTTGCTAGTTGCCCTGTCTTATGGATGTTCCAGCCCAGGGTGTACATAGCAAAGTGTCATTTCCATCACGACCGCTGGGAAGACTCTGGATCTGTTGCTAGTTGCCCTGTCTTATGGATGTTCCAGCCCAGGGTGTACATAGCAAAGTGTCATTTCCATCACGACCGCTGGGAAGACTCTGGATCTGTTGCTAGTTGCCCTGTCTTATGGATGTTCCAGCCCAGGGTGTACATAGCAAAGTGTCATTTCCATCACGACCGCTGGGAAGACTCTGGATCTGTTGCTAGTTGCCCTGTCTTATGGATGTTCCAGCCCAGGGTGTACATAGCAAAGTGTCATTTCCATCACGACCGCTGGGAAGACTCTGGATCTGTTGCTAGTTGCCATGTCTCATGGATGTTCCAGTCCAGGGTGTACATAGCAAAGTGTCATTTCCATCACGGCCACTGGAAAGCCTCTGGATCTGTTGCCAGTTGTCCTGTCTTATGGATGTTCCAGCCCAGGGTGTACATAGCAGTGTTGTTTCCATCACGGCCACTGGAAAGTCTCTGGATCTGTTGCCAGTTGTCCTGTCTTATGGATGTTCCAGCCCAGGGTGTACATAGCAAAGTGTCATTTCCATCACGGCCACTGGAAAGTCTCTGGATCTGTTGCCAGTTGTCCTGTCTTATGGATGTTCCAGCCCAGGGTGTCTTTGGCGTCCTGTGTCCACTGTCGTGTTGATCAGCCCTGCTTCCTCTCCCAGGAACCATCCTTCCATTACTAACTCCCTTCCAGTGCCAACTCCTGTTCCCAATACCATTCTGGATTCTCTTGTCGACTGTGTCCCATGTGTCTGTTTGTCACTGCACCTTGTGGATCCCCATCAGATTATCATGTTTGTCGAGGTCAGCTCTTAAACTTCCATTATGCTGATGCTGAGGTAGCGGGTTCAACCCCTACACCGGTCAGTTGGACTGAAATGTTGACTTCTTGTCCTTGACTTGGAAGTGTAAATTACAAGTACCTCAGAAGTTGGAGTGGGCTCATCTGATGGCGAGGAACACGGGTAATAGGGAAAGCTAATCCACATGCAAAATATCAGTCCAGTGCACTAAAATTAGCAGCACATTTATGGACTACACTTGAGTTCAAAACGAGAGAACCAAAAAAAAAATTTGGTGTATCTGTTTTTTGTTGTTTTGATTTTTGTTTTAGTTGATAATGACTTCAGTTGATAATGACTTCAGTTGGAACATTTGCTCATATCTGTGTGTCTTTTTCTTTTTCTTTTGTCAAACTTCCTACTAATTTTTGTGTTTTTATTCGGACTCCAGTATCAGCTCGGCAGCAACCAACTCCCTGTCCCCTACATTACTGTTCATTCTTAACTGCTGTACCGTTAATTGCCACAGTATTTTATGCTCCTAGACATAATACTGTTCATGGGCCAGGTTTCTTGGGTGTTCAGATCTTGTACAATGTCAATATTTGTCTTCTTCTTGATCCACAGTATTCTAAGAATTCTTCTCTCACAGTTAAGTTCAATAGTCTTCATTGGTTGATAGAAGCCAAAAGAAAGTTCTCGACCACTACTCTGCTGTGTTGCCATGCCAGCACATTCACCCCTTCAGGTGGTTTCTGGGCCAGATTGTTTTCATAATGTAAATTATAATGGTAGTGTCAGTTGCCTAGATATTCTTGTATTAGAGAAAATGTGAAGAATGTTAGATTGGCACTGCTGTTGTAGAAAAACAGCATACAAGATTCTCTCTTGTGCCATTAATTGACGTTGCTGTTGTACAGAAACAGCATACAAGATTCTCTCTTCTGGCATGAATTGACAAATTTAAGCAGACATCCATTTTGTGCGTAGTAAAACATACAGCACAGGTTGTCTTATCAATAACGTGACCAGAGTCCAGCAAATGGTGTACAATCGCAGATGTTGGTTTATTACTTGTCATTTGTTTATGGGTTTACCAGAATATTCTTATTTAGTTTGTCTATCCAATTTGGGGCATACTTTGCCACCCTGTTATTAAACTGCCATCACTAAAACTGAAATTCATCAATGCAATTAGACTTGGTATACAGAGAAACAGGTTCTTTCATAGAAAGGGGTTGGAAACAGGGAGATTTTATATTTAACATCTGGAACAGCTGCATAGAATGTTCAACTGTTGTTGCTTTTAGTCAGTCCCGTAGATGTTGCATTACGTTATCTCCGTAGACATTACATTACGTTATCTCCGTAGACATTACATTACGTTATCTCCGTAGACATTACATTACGTTATCTCCGTAGACATTGCATTACGTTATCTCCGTAGACATTGCATTACGTTATCTCCGAAAGGTTCACTGAATAGATACATGGAGTTTGGGAACTGATGTTTCATTGTAGGTAGGATTCAATGCTAGGCAGTAGCACTTTATGAATCATTGTCAAACCACACACTTTAGGTAAAGTAACAAAACTTATACAAGAATTGCAGGTACAACACTACACATCTTCTGACTTCACTAAAGAAGCAAGAATTGCATACATCACACGCTTTCAGACTTCATAAGACAGATGTTTAAGAATGACAGGAACCAAACATTGTGCTGCTCACACAAAGAAATGTAGGCCAGTTGGGATTCCCTTGATGCCCTCAAAGAAAGATGATAAATAAAATGTTGAAGAATTAATTGGCACGTGTAGGAGGGCCATGTGTGTTTTCTGCTGTCTGTTTATTTCCCTGTCTTCCCTATCCATGTGTTGCTAATTCATACTGTAAACATTTGTTAATTCTGTTAGACAGAAGACAAATGAGACAAATAGTTGCTTGCATATCGACACCATAGACTTGACTGACTTGCTGATCGGGTTGAAGTCTGTGAGTTTATACTAAACAAAAAAGTTAGTTGCATATCCTTTACAGGACGTCGCAGTCAACACCAGCGTTCTTTGCTGTTGTGATCTCTTGGCAAGTTTACGTTCAATAGTTTGCCATTGCTTTCTGAACGACCGGCACCCATATCATTTTGTAAAAAATCAACGCAAGGCGGTCTGCTGCCTAATCACCTGCAACTGTGTTTTGAATGGGGGTATGTGGGGTTTCGAACTGCGTCCATAACGCCTTCGCCGTGGAGTCAGCTAAACAACTTAAGAGAAATAATAGCAACTGAATCAGGTTAACCAAGGTTTGGTTTCTAATAATAAAAACTTTGGCTTTCTCAAATTTAGTGAAGTTCATTGCGGGAACATGCCAATGCATCCTACGATTTTCTAGAAGTTTCCTTAACAGTTCACCAAAGATTATACCGTCAAACCTCAGTTTTTGTTGCCTTATGTTTTCGTCAGCTGAAGTTTTTGTTGATTAATTTTGCAAAAAATTTGTCATGGATGTCATCAATTGCCTCAGTTTTCCTCGATGTGCCAACATGACCTCGCTGCTAATTTTGCGAAAACAAAGGGACCCACATGTTCTTTTGCTCAGTTTGGCTTGTTTTTTTATGTGTGAGCATCGCTTGCTAATAATAAAATACGAGAGCGGCATTAAGATTGCTGAAATCGGCCTCATGTAAGGGAAGTTGTCATCCATAAGTTTCATTGTGGCAAAAAAAGAAGCAATAAAAGAAGCTAATGTAGCAAAAGACATGAATGTGCTAATGAAACAGAGATCACAAACAATTGAAGATGTCGAACAGTTATTATTACTTTGGATAAATCAAAAACAGGTGGTGATTCTGTTTCGGAGGCAATCATACGTGAAAATGTCAGTCTGTTGTATACCGATCTCATTAAGAAAATGACTGGGTCGAATGCTAGTGTACGTAGTGATTTAAAGGCCAACATATTATGGTTTGAAAAATTCAAGGGCCGCACCGGCATACATTTTGTTGCTAGGCACGGCAAAGGTGCGAGTTCGGACACGTCTGGGGCTGAAAAATAGTATTAACCCTTTACAGGGCAGACGCTTGTCCATTTTCTAGCCCTGAACGGGCAAGATTTTTTCAGGTTCGGTAAAATTTCGGGTCGCGTTAGTAAAAACATCACAAATAAGGTGTTAGTCAACCGATTTTAGTTAAATAAACAACACAATGAAGGGAAAAGCATGCAGAATATGTTACATACGTGATTGTTGTCGGTAATCCATATATGAACACAAATATTTACGAAATATGGCATGTTGCTTGTGATTTTCCGTCAGCTATACAGCAATTTACAAACACATTTTCAGAATCATAATCACTTTCTTTAAAGTCCGACTCAGACTGCTAATGCAAAGTAACGCTTTGCACTGATTTCTAGCTCCGATTAATAATCAACTTCGTGCCCTTTAATGTCATTTAAATTGAACCTAGCGAAATCTCGGCTTTCACTTGAAGAATCGCCGAAATCCATTTTGAAAAACAGCGTAAAAATCCCAAAAACTATCAAAAATTGTCCGTAAAAGTCCGTTCAAATTCATACTATCGCATTTACAAATGGCGGCCACGTTGTCAAGCTATCGGCGAAAGTGAAAGTAGCCGTCGGAAGTGTCGGAAAGCCGAGAGATCGCGATTTTACAATGCATAATAGTATCGATTAGATATGCAGATGATACAGTCTTGATTGCAGACAATGAACAGGACCTGCAAAATTTAGTAGATGCGATTGTTACACACAGTGAACAACTAGGGTTAGAATTAAATTGTAAAAAGACACAGATTATGGTCGTCACTAGGAAGGACGTAATACCACAATGTAATATACAAGTAAATGGGAATATTCTTCAACAAGTGAGTAGGTACAATTATCTCGGAACAGTAATAACATCTGATGGGAGGTGCCTTGAAGAGATTAGAACAAGAATCGCCATGGCAAAAGTAGCCTTTAGCAAGATGAAAAACATATTGACCAATAAAAAGATGTCAATTGAAATGAGAAAAAGAGTGTTGAGATGCTACATAGAACCTGTACTTTTATATGGATGTGAAGCGTGGACAATGAGCAGTCAGGCTGAAAAACATCTGATGGCTGTAGAGATGTGGTTTCTGAGGAAAATGCAAAGAATACCATGGACAGCCAGAAAGACCAATGAACAAGTCCTTCAAGAAACAAATGAAGATTGTAAATTGATTAGAGAAATTAGACGTAGACAGTCAAAATTCTTTGGGCATGTTATGAGAAGAAATGGATTGGAGAATTTGGTGACAACTGGTAAGATCGAGGGCAAAAAACTAAGGGGAAGACCTAGAAGCAAGTACCTGGATGGCTTGCCCTTGTGGCATGGTCGAGACAGAAACATGGAGTTGATCCATGACTCTGGTGATCGAGTGAGATGGCAGAACATGACCGCCCACGCTTACCGGCATGGCACATGATGGATAGAATAGTATCGGCCGGATTCGGACGCTACGCTCGTTTTATGGCATTGGCCGGAATTGGCCGCTGTAACCTGTAAAGGGTTAAACACTATATTTATTCTCTATAAAATGTGTTATTTGTATGTATTTTAGAGTGTCTAGAACAAATTAATTAGATTTACATTGATTCATATGGAAATAATTACCTTGGGTTTTGTCGGTTTCGGGTTTTGTCGATTATTTTCGGACAGATTATCGACAAAAACCAAAGTTTGACTGTATTTATTTCTCTTCTAAAGGCATCACTTTCCCACTAATAATTGTTTTACAAAGGATTTTTCCCCTAGTAATTTGCCTGATGCAACTTTATAACATTTTGCCACCCAGCATGCCATTCTTTGTTTGCCAGGATTATGTATAATCATAAAATGTTATGCCAGGTAGCTTGAGTAGTTGTTTCTGCCTGTTTTCACATGTACTAATTTCCCTGCCAAACATTAATGTTCCCTGTGGCATTGTTTCTGCCATTACACATGCCTTTCACTGTTATAGACACATGGCACAGTCTTTCCCCACAACACAGTTTTTCCTGCCTTCATACAATATTTTCTCAGTTAGACAATAGTTGTAATATATGCTGCTGCTATTATCATGCTGAGGGCACAGGAAATTGTGCTCCTCCGCAAACGCCTATCTTCTATGTTCTTGGTCAGTTTGACTGTTAATTATCTATCTTGTTACTAGTGTTAATATATCATATTTTATCCCTCTGTTCACCTCAGTTTCTAATACCTTGATCTTCCTGGTTGTCACAATTTTCTGCAGACTCTCATCTCTTAACTTGCTGCCGAACGGCTGTGATATGGTAAACATTTTACATTATATTTTGTCATTACTTTAAGGTTAGGAACCTCTTTAATAAAACTATTACATTGAAACAATGTCTCAGTCAGATTTTGAAGATGTGAAAGACAAATTTCCCCTCGGTGGTTGGATTCTGCAGATGTTCATAAGATGAAGGTTGTGTTTTGAAGTTTGAATATATGATGTTGAAAGCAAAGTGGTGAGTTTTGATAGTTATAGCATGTGTAAATTACAGAGCTTGTTTGGATTATATACCTTGCAGTAACAAATACCTCAGGCTCTCCCACTGAAGAGGAGAGAATCCATTTTATAGCAAACTCATCTATAGCACAACTTGACTCCAGCCAGCACAATTCTGTTATAGCATGCCCTGATTCCAGTGAGCATGGTAGGTTGTTGTTGTGTGTTGATATTCCAGTGAGCATGGGAGGTTGTTGTTGTGTGTTGATATTTCAGTGATCATGGGAGGTTATGGTGATGTTGATATGTGTGTGATCATGGGGGGGTTGTTGTGATGATATTTCAGTGATCACGGGAGCTTTTTGTGATGTTGAAGAAATCAACTAGAAAACTTGCTGGCATCAGGCTAGATGAGGGGAAAACAACAAGGGGAAGACAAAGAAGTAATTATATGGATGCTTGGCCACAAGGTATGGTCGAGATAATAACACAGCTGATCCACGACTCTGGTGATTGTGTGAGATGACGAAGCATGACTGCCCATGCTTGTCAGCATGGCACATGATGATGATCACATTGTCATCCAAGGAAATGTCCATAACTTTGTAAATCACCACAATGCATGTTTGCTTGCTGGTCCCATTCCCTTGCATGATCCTGTGTGATGAAGGTGAAGGTGAAGACTTCCCTAAAACGTCTGACCATCTGCATGACTTTGTTGTAGTGTCTGCTTGCAAGCTCTCATCTAACAGTGTCAGCTTCAGTATGTAAAGTAACCTGTTTACTTGCCAGTTAGGCAAATTGGGAGATATAATATTAGAATGACTGGATAGAACAGAGGATCTACAATCCCCGGGAAGGTTAACCCGGTCAACAAATGCCCGCAGAAGTCGGATGTGTCGGCCTAACAGCCCAAGAACGCAGCTCTGCTGTAAACAGGCACAACGCAATCACGTCTGGAAAAAAACTCCGAATGAACGCAGGAGAAGAAGAAGAGGATCTACAAGATGTGGACTGTGCCTGACCCTGCAGCCAGTAGGGTTAGGATAGGCTAATCTGTTTCAGGAGTGGTGAAAGTTGAAAATGAGTAGCCTGTCAATGACCTGCAGATTACACAAGTCAACCTCACCTTCTCGCGGTGTAGAGCGGGAAACACATGCAAGGTCCTGGGCTAACGAGGCACTGGAGGACTTCCCTTGGTAAGATTTTCCTGTCCTAAATCTGTGACTGGCCTAGTAAGCCAGCAGGGGACTTTTGCTACTGCTTGAAGAAAAATAATGAAGCATAATTGGACTGAAGCCCATAAATGGACTCTCTCCCGTTGTTTATGCTTCACCTCGACACCGCATGGTACAAGAGTAATGAGATGAGATGATGATAGAGGGGCAGCATGATTAGTTTCATGCCGCCAGCCTGACCTTTCCCTGAAAGATTTCAAGTATGTAATTTATGAAGCTGCATCTTCCCCAGAGCCGTATTGAAAAGGACTGATTTCACCGTTACTGGAGTTGAACCCCAGCCATTGATCTTGTATGCCACTTCAGTAGTTGTTATGCTACCATGACTTCAAAGAGTGGGTACAAGTAGTCCCATGGTAGCTACTGCCATCAAGTGTGGAGTGTCTGGCCTTCATGTTTTCTAGACCAGGAGTTAATGAGGTTGGGTGGCTAATTCCTGTCATCACTGTCTTTCCTTCCCATACAATTCTGAACATTTTCTGCCACCAGTTTTATGAGGATGAGTTGAGACTGGGTAAAGTTACATGAAAAGTTAATGAGTTAAAGGTGCTTGCATGAGATAATAGACAACTAAGAGTTAAAGATGCTTGCTAATCATTAGAAAACTGAGAATTAAAGTTGTGGGCAAGAAATCATTACAGAATTAAAAGTTGAAGATGTAAGCAAGAAATCATTAGAGAACAGAGTTAAAGATGTGTGCATTAGGGAATCACCAGCACCGCAGATGGGGATTGCTGGAAGATCACCCTGCATGGAGGACATCTCTTTGCCAGGGCACTAAGATACCTGAATGTATCCTGGGTTGGAAACTACAAGACGCACGTTCAAGCAAGTACAGCTAAAGAACTGACCACCAAGCAATCTGCAGAAAACATGAGTTCTCAAAACTATTCTGCTTCTGATCATCTGACATTTAGAGAGCATCTGTTGGATTTTCCCCCCAGGACATGCTGGCGTGGTGGGAAACGAGCAGGCAGGCAGATTGGCCGGGTCTGCATCCTTTGCTGCGGTTGTGGTGCATGATAAGGCAAACGTGGTCGGGGCTGTTTGGAATTGTGTATATAGTGCAGAACAACAGATCATCATGGCTTGGAGAGAATTGTGTATATAGTGCAGAACAACAGATCATCATGGCTTGGAGAGAATTGTGTATATAGTGCAGAACAACAGATCATCATGGCTTGGAGAGAATTGCAGGGTGTGATCAGAGGCTCTGGCCAACACTCAAAACTCTGAGGAAAGGCGAGACGGACACTAATCAGACTGCTACTGGTAACATTAGTATTGGGACTCTTCGCTGGCTGTTGCAGATAAGACAGAGCAGATATGGGAAGGTCCTGAGTGCTGAGATGTTAGTTCTTGACTCAACTCCTCATCTGACAAGATAAAACAAGTCAGTCACATGCTTGAACATCTTGTGAGAGAGGGTGTTGGGTTGAAGTTGGGTTGGAGTCTGTAGACAGTGAAATACTTAACCCCAATGGAGGAAGCCTGACCAGCCGAGGCCTGATCCCTGCCTGGCTGTGTGTGCTGTGCTGCATCCTGACCTGGTTACACTCTGAGATGCCTGTCTACAGGTGTGAAGTTTCAGTACCAGGATTGCACACCCCCACCGGTTTCTGAACTAGGAGTAGGGAAAGATAGTTTTGCACAACAGTCCTTGTAGAGACAGTACTTTGGGAGGGAGGATATGAACATTTGCATGGCTCAGACAGCTTGTTTACCAATGCATTCAGCTTAGAGTGGCAGCCTCCATGGTGGGTGGGAGGAGTGTCTCTAGACCAACCTGGTTCTGATGGATATGAACATTTGCAGGGCTCAGACAGCCTCCTGACCAATGCATTCAGCTTAGAGTGGCAGCCTCCATGGTGGGAGGGAGGAGTGTCTCTAGACCAACCTGGTTCTGATAGATATGAACATTTGCAGGGCTCAGACAGCCTCCTGACCAATGCATTCAGCTTAGAGTGGCAGCCTCCGTGGTGGGAGGGAGGAGTGTCTCTAGACCAACCTGGTTCTGATGGATATGAACATTTGCAGGGCTCAGACAGCCTCCTGACCAATGCATTCAGCTTAGAGTGGCAGCCTCCATGGTGGGAGGGAGGAGTATCTCTAGACCAACCTGGTTCTGATAGATATGAACATTTGCAGGGCTCAGACAGCCTCCTGACCAATGCATTCAGCTTAGAGTGGGAGTCTCCGTGGCCACGTAGTTACGTCACCTGCCTCATGCTCCGAAGGTCATAGGTTCGATGCCAATAAGCGAAATATGCTTTCGAATGGCATGAGCGCTGTTGACATGTGTGAGGTGCTAACATGAGCGCACTGTATTGCCATAGAGCGAAATGGGTCACAACTGAGTCGGCAATCAGGTCTTTTCGGATGGATTAAGACTGGTGATTCTACTGCCTCTAAGCTATTCTATGTTGCCGATGGGTGAGATGATGTTACTCAGTTGCTAACGCATTAGAACACAGGTAACTGTTGACATAAGTCACTCTACTGTCTCCAGGTAGACAGGGCATATGTATTATTCATGTTCTATTGTTGTTCTTATTTGCCCTAGAGATGATTGGTAGTAATACTCTTTCTACCTTCTCTAAATTACCACATATATATCACATAACAGTCAACGCCACGGTAACAATGACTTCTTCATAACGCGACAGCTGCATCAGTTTTCACACGGTGTATTAGATCTTTCCTTTAAAACACATGTCACATCAATGTCACTATAACAACAATACTTGCACTCGATCTCTATCTTGGATATCTGTCGCTCGAAAAATCACTGACGTCGACATTCATCCAGAGATTCACAATCGCTCCATCTGTACAAACGTGGCGGCTAGATGGACTTCTGCCATGTGCCATTCACCGTCCGACCTCGAACGTGCTCCAGACGTGAATGATCTCTAACGGACCTGTCGTCCGTGCTTGACCTTCGCTCCGGTTACTTCCAGCCGAGTGGCTCACATTCCACTCGATCTTCACGTCTGTCACTGAAACGTGCAAGACTCTAGGTCACCTGCACTGAGTGGTACTTTGCTCCACGCCAACTCCATGGCATTCGATTCCGGACAATGTCATGTGATTTATGAGTGCAATTTTCTAGGAGACGATTGGGCATCATTGCTGCAACTACATATGAGGGGGCTTCAAGTGAAAACCTTAAATGTTTTTTTTTTTTTTTTGGTGAATATATTTTTGCCCTCAACTTTTTCCCTTCATTACACCAACAAATAGCCACATGGAATACATAGTGCTTTGTTGAATATTTGAGATTGTATTTGTCTGTTTGTGTATACTTGTTTTATATATAACTGTCTCTGTATACAACTTGCAGGGGCGATAGCAGCGATTGAAGGTGTGGAAGTGGCAGCAATTACCACAGTTTGTACAGCAGAGCTGAGCAGTGTGGCAGGTTCTCAATCAGAAGGCAGCTATGAGATCAGTTTCAGCACAGACAAGTCAGAACTGGAGGGAACTATGAGGGGTAAGGGTTCTGTGTCTTCATTCTTCATTCTTCATTGATGTAGCTGTGAGAAATTATTGCTCTATTTAGTCTTCATACTTCTGCTGCACACACAAGCTTAAGTCTTGATGCAGCTGTGAGAAACTTTTGTTCTTTGTTGACTTTATTTGTCTGAGAGCACGTTGTCCAGGACATGGTGAAGCTTTGAAAATTATTTCTTCATTTACTTGTCAATATTCATGCAGCATAGACAAGTCACAGCTTGATAGAGCTGTCAGAAGCATGTTTGTTTCGACATTTAAACACACATGCCATAAATAAAATATTGCACGATTTCTGGCCTGACATATGTCAGCATATGTTCTGTATGATTCTACGAATAATAATCGATTGCTCAAATATATGGAAGCACTTCCTGCTAGACTTCCTTGGGTGTAATGTTCTTCACATTTGTGCAAGCTCAGCGATGATGTACATCATATTTCAACCAAAGTAGCATTCATTGTTCCACATAAATGATATGTACTTCTGCAGCATGCACCTGACGAGATGCAGCAAAATAGGCCAGGCAATATTTGTGTGTTTAAATTCACGAAAGGAATACGTTGTTTTGAGTTTGTAATTTCTTGTTTGTTTGAGTGCTGAAATGCCAGATAATGATGAAGTTTCAGGACATATTTCTGTTGTCTCTACTACCTAAAGTCTCCCACACGGATGAATGCCCATGTGGACTGGACTTCAGAACCCTGAACACATCCTTCAGCGCTGCCCAGCTTACAGAGATCTGGACTTCAGAACCCTGAACACATCCTTTGGGGCTGTCCAGCTTACAGAGATCTGCATTGCAGATGTGGCCATAGGTGCAGATCAGAAACAGAAGTTATAGGTCCTGTATTGATCTGTATACAGTGTGTAGGGGCACATGTGTTAATGGGAAGACACCAAGGGGAAGACCAAGAATTAAATACCTGGATGGCCTGGCCACATGGCATGGCCGAGACAAGAACACGGAGCTGATCCACGCTCTGGTGATCGAGTGAGAAAACATGACCGCCCACGCTTACCGGCATGGCACATGTTGGATGGATGGATGGATCTATCTCAGAACAGTCATAACATCTGATTTTGGAGGTGCCTTGAAGAGATTAGAACAAGAATCACTATGGCACAGAAAGCGTTTTGTACAATGGAAAACATACTGATTAATAAAAAGATATCAGTTGCAATGAGAAAAAAGAGTGTCAAAATGCATAGAACTTGTACTTGTGCATGGATGTGAAATGTGGACAGTGAGCAAACCAGCTGAAAACCATCTAATGTCAGTGGAAATGTGGTTTCAGAGGAAAATACAAAGAAAATCATGGACAGACAGAAAAACCAATGAGAAAGTCCAACAAGAAACAAATGAAAACCATAAAATGATTAGAGAAATTGGACGTAGATAGTCCACATTTTTTGGGCACATTATGAGAAGAAATAACCTGGAAAACTTGTTGATAACTGGCAAGATTGAGGGGAAAAGAACAAAGGGAAGGCAGAGAAGTAAATATCTAGAGGTCATGTGGCTTAATGGAGACAAAAACACAGAACTGATCCATGGCTCTAGTGATCATATGAGATGATGCCCAGGCTGATTGACGTGGCACATGATAATGACAATTGATCTGATGATTGATGAAGAGCTTCTTTCTGGCACGGGCTGCAGATATAACTGTGACCAATGATCTGAATGGTGAAGAAAAAGATTTGCATCTCTTGAATTACTAGTCACTGGTAGTTATGAGATATTAGTACTTATTCTGCCTTCAGTTCACATCTGAAATACCTGAATCACTGCTCTCTGATAGTGGAAGATGTTAGTGCTAGGATTGCCTTCAATTCAGTGTTTCACATAGGAAATACCTGAATCACTGCTCTCTGATAGTGGGAGATGTTAGTGCTAGGATTGCCTTCAATTCAGTGTTTCACATAGGAAATACCTGAAAGTATTGCTGTACTATTTTAGTAGAACTACATCACAGTGTTATGGTGAAGGGGTTACAAACGCAATTTTTAATCCTGCGTACCGCATTCGAAACACAGCTGTGGGTGATTTGGAAGCAGATGTCTTGCACTGATTATCATACAATGGTATGAGAGCCGGTCGTTCAGAAAGCAATGGCAAACTACTGAACGTAAATTTGTCAGGAAATTGCAAACAACCAAAATATGCTGGGGTTGATTGTGAAGTCCTTAAAGTATGTGTACTAGCTAGCTAACTAACATCACACAAACACTGTCCATGTTGGTCAGATCATGAGTGAAAATACTAGAGGGCAGAATCCAAGAGAGAACAAGAAGAAGACACCCAAGACACAGCTACATCACATGTGCATTCAAGGACATGAAAGTTCAGACTTAAACTGAGCTGAAGAGAATTAAGAACAGGGAATGGGGCCATGACATGACCAGATGATTTCACGACCAGCCTCTGGACTGACTCAGCTGATGATGGCAACAGGAGGCAGAGGAGTGAATGATCAGATTGTGTGTGTGTGCTCGCTTGATTTGACTCAAGCATAGTCCATACACAGGCTAATGCTAGTGAGTGCACTGAACTGATTTTTGCATGTGGGTTAGCTTTCCCTATTACCTGTGTCCCTCACCCTCAGCCAAACCCACTCTGACTCTGAGATACTTGTAATTTATGTCTCCAAGTCTAGGAGGAGAAGTCAAACATTTTAGTCAAACTGACCGGTATAGGAATTGAACTCACTACATTGGCATCAGTACACTGGAAGTTTAAGAGTGAGTGCTCTTATCTATTCAGCCCTGCTGACCTCCCACATTCAGTATTCTGTGGAGGCATATCACCTGTATTGTGACACTGCTACAGATATCTCTTGTTATCACTGTCCCGTTCTGTGGAAGCATATCACCTGTATTATGACACTGCTAGTGATATCTCTTGTTATCACTGTCCCATTCTGTGGAGACATATCACCTGTATTGTGACACTGCTACTGATATCTCTTGTTATCACTGTCCCATTCTATGGAGGCATATCACCTGTATTGTGACACTGCTACTGATATATCTTGTTATCACTGTCCCATTCTGTGGAGGCATATCACCTGTATTGTGACACTGCTACTGATATCTCTTGCTATCACTGTCCCATTCTGTGGAGGCATATCACCCGTATTGTGACACTGCTACTGATATATCTTGTTATCACTGTCCAGTTTTTGGAGGCATATCACCCGTATTGTGACACTGCTACTGGTATCTCTTGTTATCACTGTCCAGTTTTTGGAGGCATATCGCCTGTATTGTGACACTGCTGCTATCTCTTGTTATCACTGTCCCATTCTGTGGAGGCATATCACCTCTATTGTGACACTGCTACAGATATCTCTTGTTATCACTGTCCTATTCTGGCGCTGGTTGCATAATGCTGTCATCAAGAGAAGTCACTCTCAACATTGCAGGTTCACGAACTCCATCTCAGTCATCCAACCACTCCACGCGATCAAAATCTGGCAGCCGCACACCATCTCCAGCCTCCTTGTTTGTCTCCACGGACAACCACAAAGACAGTTCCACACCAGACAGAGAGTCGTTACATATAGATATTATAGGGCCAGAAGATAGCAGTGCCAGCAGAGGTGAGTGTAACTGTTGCCTTACACATTGTGTTAATTTGTGTTATTTTATATTGTCTTACACATTGGCACATTTAACTTTTCATATTGGTCTGGTTCCAGGAGGTAAGTATTTTGCTTTGTGTATCAGATGACATTGACCAAATGTTTTACTTAGTTCATCATCATCATGGGCCATGCTGATAAGTGTGGTAGGTCATGTTTTGCCGTGACAAAACATGATTGTCTTGGCATTTATAAAGAAGGTAGTTTGCCATTGCTTTCCTTCTTAGCAGTGACTATACTGGTAGATGATCATAGCCATTGTCTCAAAAAATAGATCCTCTGTCAACGGTCGTGAAATGGAGACCATAACAACTATCTATCAGGTGCTCTTCAACTCCATCCACTACTTGCACTCATGGCTTCATGTTACGCAGATTTGGGGGGCTAAATGGGTATTCCACATTGCCCTAGGGTGTCCTGTAGGCTAGTGGAGGGAAGGAGACACCTGATTTCTTCTGTGATAGAGATTACCCCACCCTACCACCCACTTAGTTGTCAGGGGACTGGGTAGTTGTTGCTGTAATATGTTTTAGTCTGGAAACAAATATCACAGACATCTCCAATGTTGTGTTCAATTAAGGCTCTAGGGTGTTAAAATAATTGTTACACTTGGCTCCAGGTTGTTAAAATAATGACCTCACCTAGCTATTGAGGTATTAAAATGAACACTTTATTTGACTTTGAAGTTTCAAAATTAGCTCCAGAGTTGTTAAAGTTGGCTCTGATTTGTCTGTGTATTGTTAAAGTTGGCTCTGAATTGTCTGTGTATTGTTAAAGTTGGCTCTGAATTGTCTGTGTATTGTTAAAGTTGGCTCTGAATTGTCTGTGTATTGTTAAAGTTGGCTCTGAATTGTCTGTGTATTGTTAAAGTTGGCTCTGAATTGTCTGTGTATTGTTAAGGTTGGCTCTGAATTGTCTGTGTATTGTTAAAGTTGACTCTGAATTGTCTGTGTATTGTTAAAAATAGCTCTGACTTGTCTGTGTATTGTTAAAGTTGACTCTGACTTGTCTGTGTATTGTTAAAGTTGCCTCTGAATTGTCTGTGTATTGTTAAAAATGGCTCTGACTTGTCTGTGTATTGTTAAAGTTGGCTCTGACTTGCCTGTGTATTGTTAAAGTTGACTCTGAATTGTCTGTGTATTGTTAAAGTTGACTCTGAATTGTCTGTGTATTGTTAAAAATGGCTCTGAATTGTCTGTGTATTGTTAAAGGTGACTCTGAATTGTCTGTGTATTGTTAAAGTTGGCTCTGAATTGTCTGTGTATTGTTAAAGTTGGCTCTGACTTGTCTGTGTATTGTTAAAGTTGGCTCTGACTTGTCTGTGTATTGTTAAAGTTGACTCTGAATTGTCTGTGTATTGTTAAAGTTGACTCTGAATTGTCTGTGTATTGTTAAAAATGGCTCTGACTTGTCTGTGTATTGTTAAAGTTGACTCTGAATTGTCTGTGTATTGTTAAAAATGGCTCTGAATTGTCTGTGTATTGTTAAAGTTGACTCTGAATTGTCTGTGTATTGTTAAAGTTGACTCTGAATTGTCTGTGTATTGTTAAAGTTGACTCTGAATTGTCTGTGTATTGTTAAAGTTGACTCTGAATTGTCTGTGTATTGTTAAAAATGGCTCTGAATTGTCTGTGTATTGTTAAAGTTGGCTCTGACTTGTCTGTGTATTGTTAAAAGTTGGCTCTGACTCTCCCTCTCTCTCTCTCTCTCTCTCTCTCTCTCTCTCTCTCTCTCTCTCTCTCTCTCTCTCTCTCTCTCTCTCTCTCTCTCTCTCTCTCTCTCTCTCTCTCACTCTCTCTCACACACACACATGCACACACTCACTCACTCACTCACTCACTCACTCACTCACTCTCTGTTGTGTTGATTTGATAGAGAGATGTGCAGATTGATAGAGAGATGTGTTATGTCTTAATTTTGTGGATTGATAGAGAGATGTGTTAGGTCTTGATTTTGTGGATTGATAGACGCATATCTTATGTCTTGATTTTGTGGTTTGATATAGAAATGTGTTCAGTGTTGATTTGTGGACTGGTAGAGAATGTCTATTGTTGATCTCCAGGTCTAGATGTGTCAGTGGATTCCCTGGATGAGTTGAAGAGTGTGATGGCTGGAGGCACTGTTCCTGGCTGGACCCCGGATGTTGCAGTAGTTTTATGGCAGCGGATGTTGGGGTGTTTAGGAGATGTCAACAAAATTGAGGACCCGGAGATTCATGCAGTTGTGTTTGATGCTTTAGCAGAGACTTTGGACACGCTCTGCAGGGTAAGGGTGACCTACTTGGTTTACACAGTTTGCTGGGTTAGGTAGGCACACTTTGGTTAGGTAAAGTAGTCACACTTTGCAGGGTTAGGTAGGCACACTTTGGTTAGGTAAAGTAGTCACACTTTGCTAGGTTAGGTAGGCGCACTTTGGTTAGGTAACGTAGTCACACTTTGCTGGGTTATTTAGGCACACTTTGGTTAGGTAAAGTAGTCACATTTTGCAGGGTTAGGTAGGCACACTTTGGTTAGGTAAAGTAGTCACACTTTGCAGGGTTAGGTAGGCACACTTTGGTTAGGTAAAGTAGTCACACTTTGCTGGGTTATTTAGGCACACTTTGGTTAGGTAAAGTAGTCACACTTTGCAGGGTTATTTAGGCACACTTTGGTTAGGTAAAGTAGTCACACTTTGCAGGGTTAGGTAGGCACACTTTGGTTAGGTAAAGTAGTCACACTTTGCTGGATTAGGTGGGCACACTTTAGTTAGGTAAAGTAGTCACACTTTGCTGGGTTAGGTATATACTTCTCCCGTGCAAATTCTCCCATACGGGGGAGCAAAGAATAGTAACACTGTTGCCTACCATGCACGTCGTAAGAGGCGACTAAGGAGGCTGTGGTTCCGTTGCCCTGCTACTGAGTGAGTGCGTGGTGCGACACTGTGAGCTGTGAATCTCACATGGAATGCTTTTGCATCTGTCCGCAGTTGTTTTTCGCGTGAACTGCATGTTCGGAACGATGATGGCCGGCTGTTGCTGGATTGACTGGTTTGCCTTTTCGGTTCACGAGTGCATTTTTCAGGAGACTCCTGGGAGTTGTCGCTGTAGCTATGGAGTTCATGCTTTGTGCGGCGCTTTCTGTGGGTCGCCCTGCAGAAAGAGACCGAGCCATATGGGATAAAACCCCGGTCAATGTAGTCTTTCTGGTGACTGCTGTTTTCATCGACGATGAACTGTATTTTTCGTGGAGGACTTTTGTGTTGGCCTTCTGCGCGGCGGCATTATGCACAGTGTACCTGTGCGGGCTGTTGGCTTGCCGACACTCCTGTCTATTCCATTGTTCACATAGGGCAGTGAGGAGCATTTTGTGATATTCACTGGCACAGGAACGGAGCAATATGGGGAAAACCCTTTGCCATGAAGTTGGAACCGCGACTAACTAACTAACTAACTTTGCAGGGTTAGGTAGGCACACTTTGGTTAGGTAAAGTAGTCACACTTTGCTCGGTTATTTAGGCACACTTTGGTTAGGTAAAGTAGTCACACTTTGCAGGGTTAGGTAGGCACACTTTGGTTAGGTAAAGTAGTCACACTTTGCTAGGTTAGGTAGGTGCACTTTGGTTAGGTAAAGTAGTCACACTTTGCTGGGTTATTTAGGCACACTTTGGTTAGGTAAAGTAGTCACACTTTGCAGGGTTAGGTAGGCACACTTTGGTTAGGTAAAGTAGTCACACTTTGCTGGGTTATTTAGGCACACTTTGGTTAGGTAAAGTAGTCACACTTTGCTGGGTTATTTAGGCACACTTTGGTTAAGTAAAGTAGTCACACTTTGCAGGGTTAGGTAGGCACACTTTGGTTAGGTAAAGTAGTCACACTTTGCTGGGTTAGGTGGGCACACTTTGGTTAGGTAAAGTAGTCACACTTTGCTGGGTTAGGTATATACTTCTCCTGTGCAAATTAGAAACACTTTATTTAGGCACCCTTTACTTAGGTAAAGTAGGTACACTTTGCCTAATTAGAGTAGGCACACTTTGGTTAGGTAAAGTAGTCATACTTTGCTGGGTTAGGTATACACTTCTCCCGTGCAAATTAGAAACACTTTATTTAGGCACCCTTTACTTAGGTAAAGTAGGTATACTTTGCCTAATTAGAGTAGGCACACTTTGGTTTGGTAAAGTAGTCATACTTTGCTGGGTTAGGTATACACTTCTCCCGTGCAAATTAGAAACACTTTATTTAGGCACCCTTTACTTAGGTAAAGTAGGTACACTTTGCCTAATTAGAGTAGGCACACTTTGCTTAATTAGAGTAGGCACACTTTGCCTAGGTAAAGTAGATACAAATTGACTAGGTAAAGTAGGCACACATTGAATAGGCAAAGGAGGCACACTTTGTGGAAGAAAGTAGATACACATTGCATAGTACAATGGGTTCTATATTCTGTCTGTCTGCCTCTCTGTCTCTGTCTGTCTTGTATCTCTCCTTTCTTTCTTTGGGATGTCTTGGCCTCCCTGTCTTTTCCCTTTTGTCTGGCAATTTCTCTAACTGACTCTTTTATTACTTATCCTGTGACCTCCCCCTCATATTTTCTATTTCACACACTACATATAAGATATTGGCATCTTCAGACATCACTTCACCATGAAGAACATTATTGACACAGTTGGTCAATTACAAAACTAAAATAGCACACTTTATCAGTCGACAGATTATCCTCGCTGCACATCAAACTATTCAGTCCATAAGTGCTCAGATCCACTCCTTAGTATTTCCCTCAGTGTGTAGCAGCTGATCAGGATTTGAACCTAATTCGTTTAATTGCCCTGGCCCTCTAAGGGCATTTGTTTTATCAGCCCGCTCCATTGCTTGTCTACTGTATCAATCAATCAATCACTCAATCAGGTTCCATCTCCACAATGAAGGTTGGCTGCAATGGATCTCCAACAATGTCTGTCTCTCGCCTTGACTGTACATTCTGTCAGGCTGATGTTCGTCCATCTCTTGATATCTTCCCACTTGTATTGTTGTCTACCTCTTGCTCGCTTACCCTCAACCTTGCCTTCCAGTATGGTTTTTATAAGAGTATCATGTCTTTTAATATGGCCAAAATATTTCACTTATCTCCTCTTTATTTCTTTTATCAACTCTCTCTTCATTCCCAGTTTTTCCTCGAACCTCTGCATTTCATTGTCCCCCCCCCCCCCCCCCCCCCCCCCCCATGAAATACGACATATTCGTCTGTATAGCCACATCTCCAGGGCTTCTATGTGACTTTCTAGTTGCTTGTTCGATGTCCAGGCTTTCGAGCCATATAGTAGTGTTGAATATACGTAGCATTTGACAATTCTCATTTTTAATGCGTTATTAATAATGTATACATGTTAATACTGATTTCATGCTGTTGAAAGCATTTTTGGCCATTCCTATTCTCTTTTTGATTTCTATTTCACTTCTGCCTTTATTATATGTCCAAGATAGAAGAAACTTGTTACTTGTTCTAGTATCTCCCCGTTTACTGTGATTTTCATTGATGACCTTTCCTTTCCACTGCTAATTATCATAGTTTTCGTTTTTTGGATGTTAATATCTAAACCACATTCTGCACCGTGCCTGTTTACTTGTTCCGCTAGGTCTTGTAACTCTTGCTCACTTTCTGCTAGTAACAGGTATCGTCAGCATACCTAAGATTGTTTATGATTCTTCCATTGACGTTAAGTCCAGGCATTTCAACTTGTTTAAAAATTCTTTCTGTGTATATAGTTTCCCACCACACCAAGCTAGTTTAAATCATAAACACAACAAATATCAGCCAAAAATACACTGTAGTAGTTTAAGCTGTGTTCTCTGTTTACCATTTTTGTTAACCATTTTATCAATACATGTTGTTACTGTGTTTTTATTGTTTGTAGGAACCATAACGTTTGCTTTCTACCATGATAATTATTTCCCTTCACAGATGAGTGACAACTTGGGTGTACAGGACAATGCCTCACTACCTCCTCCAGAGTTGATACCTCCTGTACATTACTTCTCATCTTGGCTGTTTGAGGTACGTTTTCTTGCCTAGCATTTTAGAGCATCATGTATACTGTAGCTTATTACCAGAGAAGAAGATGTCTACAGATTTCAAGTGTCATTCTGACATGAAAACTAATATCCAGGTGGTTACAGGGCATAACTAATATCCAGGTGGTTACAGGTTTGTAGTTTTTCATGCATGAAAGGTCAATGCTAGATCACATATTTTATTCATTCATATATAAAAGGTCAGAGCTAGGTCACAGATTTTAATTTATTCATACATAAAGCTCAAAGCTAGGTCACAGATTTTAAGTTATTTTTAGATGAAATGTCAATGCTAGGCCACATATTTTGTTATTCAAGGTCAGAGCTAGGTCATAGATTTTAAGTTATTCACACATGAAAGGTCAAAGTGAGGTCACACTTTTAAATTATTCATACATCAAAGCTGAAAACCAGGTCACAGATGTAAACTGTTATTCATGCATGAAAATTCAAAACCAGGTGACAGATTTGAAGTTATTCTTTTATGAAATCTGAAAAGCAGATCACATATTTGGAACTGTTATTCACATATCTTCCTGGCCTAGGGGTTAGTGACTTTCTGTGTAATCCCGTATACTCTCGTGAGTAACGTGATGACAGCGAGAATTGGTAGCGGTTCTAACCGCATCGGTAACTTATGGGGTATGTGAGCCGGTCGCTCAGAAAGCAATGGCAAACTACTGAGAGTAATCTTGTCAAGAAATCAACAATCAGCTGAAAGATGCTGATGTTGACAGTGATGTCCTGTTAAGGATATGCAAACAAAGATTCACATATAACATACTTTAAAACAAATCACATAATTGTCTCCATACATTGAGTTCTGAAATAGCTTCTGAGTTGGGCAAGAAGTAGGATGTCTAGAATGTATCTAGGTGCCTCCCTTCATACAATCGACCTAGTATCTCATAACTAGGCTGCATCATTTAAATGATTACAAAGAATCACAGTAATCAAAAGCAGATTTCTTCCTTCCTTCCTTCCTTCCTTCCTTCCTTCCTTCCTTCCTTCCTTCCTTCCTTCCTTCCTTCCTTCCTTCCTTCCTTCCTTCCTTCCTTCCTTCCTTCCTTCCTTCCTTCCTTCCTTCCTTCCTTCCTTCCTTCCTTCCTTCCTTCCTTCCTTCCTTCCTTCCTTCCTTCCTTCCTTCCTTCCTTCCTTCCTTCCTTCTTTCCTTCCTTCCTTCCTTCCTTCCTTCCTTCCTTCCTTCCTTCCCTTCCTCCCTTTGCTCCTTCCCCTCCCTCCTTCTTTCCCTTCCCTCCTTCCTTCCCTTCCTTCCTTCATCCCCCCTCCCCTTCCTCCCTCCTGCCCGGCCGCCTTCCTTCCTGACTCAAACATACTTGGATCGGTTCATGATGTGGCACATATGGATGTTTACAAACAGAAAATAATGTTGTTGTAAATAATTTGAACACATGACTCAATGTTCCTGAGTCTAAACTTGATGAGGCCAAAAATGACAGAAGGATCAGGGAGAGTGTAGCGGTTTAGATGTATGGCCTTCACCATTAACTTAAGCATACCAGTTCAGAATCACAAAGCAAGAAACCATGCCATTGTGTAGTTGATCAGACATTTAGTCTCTTAGGGCAAGAATTAACAATGAAGAGAACCTGTGTGCACATTGACAGTTTGGGAATAGACAGTCATCTGCTTTCCAGGCTCAATTTCAAACTGAGAAAACCTGCCCACAAGAAAATATTTAGAGCATGTGTGATCATTGCATACACATATTTGGACTCATGTTGGTGCCACAGAGTGCATGTCCTGTGCTGAGATTCTCCTTGTGTGATCTATGGTAGGAAGCTGGAACACTTATGGATGGTATCTGTGGGCAGTGAAAGTAATCTTTTACAATTCTCCCAAACTAGGTGAGAAAGGAAGATAACAGCTAACAAGTAATGTGTATTCCACTCAAGAGGGGAGATACAGACTAACAAGTCATTTATATTCCATCCAAGCCAAACCTAGTGGGAGGATGTAAACTAACAAGTCAATTATTTTCCATCCAAAATCAAGAGGGAAGATACAAAATAATACGTTATGTATACTCCATCCAAGCCAGAAGAAGAGGAAAGCTACAAACAAGTAATTTATACTCCACCCTAATCAAACAAGATGATACATACAAGTAATTTATAGTAAAACCAAAATCAAGAGGGAAGATACAAACTAACAATTCATTTATATTCCACCCAAGCCAAACGAAGTGGGTGGATACAATCTGCCATATAGCTAGTGGAAAAAAGCACACCTTACGGAGAATTGAAGGAGAACGCAAAGCGAACTGCAGTAAACAGTGCATGACCACTAGGATACGGGGAGACGTCACGGCGACGCCAACGGGACAACGGAGGATACGTTGTGCGACTACCAAACGGAACAGATGTGTTTGTGATTTTGAAGGACGAGTTGTTCTGGCTAGGAGATCGATTGAAGGCTGGCAGCGGACTTATTCCAAGCTATGAATATCTGACAGCATTTATTGAAAACGACATGGATTAATGAACGACGGGCAAACTCTAGACAGATAGATTCGGCGAAAGATAACACAGAGGACAACCTGATTAAACAAAGGAAAAATGGAAGGATTATCAAGGAGAAGGTAACGGTAGGACAGAGGACAATGCAGAAGGTCAGTACCCATTAAATTAGGCCGCTCCCCGGTGATATCGGGACACTAGTTAGAGTACTACAACCTGTATATATATATTCTGTTGAACACCAGAATAAACGGTGTTAAAAGTTGCTGAAATTCCACGTTTTACTTCGTTCCACGTTGTGTCAGGAGTTCCGAAAGTTTATCATTGTGCCAATATTTTAATGAGACACCGGGTCCGTATCGTGAGTCCATTGAAATGAGATTTACCATGGCATGGCTTAATTAGGAGGACTTACTATATGGCACAATCTAATACATTATTTTTATTCCAAGCCAGACGAACAGAGAAGATTCAGACAAGTCATTTATATTCCATTCAAAATGATCAGGGAAGATACAAACTAATACATTATTTATATTCCATCCAAGCCAAAAGAAAAGGGAAGATAAACAAGTAATTTATATTTCACCCAAAATCTAAAATTATATATATATATATATATATATATATATATATATATATATATATATATATATATATATATATATATATATATATATATATATAAAACAGTGTATGTGACTTTGTTTGTTTGTTTGTATTGGATGGGTTCGATAACGGTACATCCGATTGAGATGAAATTTTCTACACGTCTTCCTTTCATTCCTGTGCAACCGACTATAATAGTTTCATAGTGTAAAATCTTCTACTTATTTAATAACATTTACTTTTTCATTTTTCATTATATAAGTTCTATATAGCAGGGGGACTTCACTCTAGAAAAGTTATTTCAAGGGGCATAACTTTTAATAACATTTCTATATACTTTATAGTCATATTGTTGGATTTACTTGCACTATTGTTAAACTCTTTGTCTATAGTTATTTTCAGGCATATGAGTTATAATAAATAATGATATAATCTTTAAGGCATTTTCAAAGTTTGCATAAAAATAATGCATAACGTTGTAACCCATCTTTTTCTGCTTAAAGAACTTATCAACTGTCATGTCGGTGATTAAAAACAGTTTTCATTAAAAATAATGAATGGTGTGTGGAAGGACATTCTTTTAAGTTACTGTGCGCCAGGAGCTGGGCGAAACCACGCCGTGTCAGATAGATAGACAGACAGACAGATAGTCGGGAACGGAAGCTTATTTGACTACTTATATGAATTAAATGACATGCTCCCCACCAGGGACTGGGTGAAGCCGGGCCGGGTCAGACAGACAGACAGATAGACAGACAGTCGGGAACGGGAGAGCTTATATGACTACGTATATGAATTAAATGAGATGCTCCCCACCAGGGACTGGGTGAAGCCGGGCCGGGTCAGACAGACAGACAGACAGATAGACAGACAGACAGATAGTCGGGAACGGGAGAGCTTATATGACTACTTATATTAATTAAATGAGATGCTCCCCACCAGGGACTGGGTGAAGCCGGGCCGGCTCAGCCAGATAGACAGACAGACAGACAAACAAGCAGACAGACAGACTGATAGATAGATAGATCCCCTCCAGGGCCTGGGCGAAGCCGGGCCGGGTCAGCTAGTATATATATAAAAGTCATGTATATTCTACCCAAAACAAACCAAGAGGGAAGTTACAAAAAAGTCATTTATATTCCTGATTGGCTTATTTTGCTGTATACATACGAAGTTATTGCCTCCTGTTTTCAGTGTTTATCTCTTGGTAACAAATACAAGCGAGGAAAGCTAATGGCTTACCAGCTGATCTGTCAGTCCTTGCTGCGACGCCATGAAGTTATGCCCTCTCAGCAGCTGCTTTCCCAGTTTTATCTTGTTTTACATTCAGGACTGGTTTCCTCCGACCAGGTAAGACTTATTGATAGCAGATAAGACAGGTTTTGACTGGCAGTAGGTTATGTAGCTTGGTAAGCTCCGACAGGCAGACAGTTAGAGCATTGCTTTGCTGATCTGGGAACTTCTGCAGCTTGTCTTGTTTCAGATGTATTGATGTTACCTTTCCAGAGGAGTAAACTAGGCAGGCAGAGAGAGGGATAATGCTGCATGGGCAACACATAGTCTCTACAATTTAGCCCAGGCTTTATGCTATGGAGAAAGTGATTGCAGATAGGTCAGACCCTGAGTGTGTGAGAAGTAAGATGGTGCATGATGGTGGAAATGACCATGTGTTCACATGCATCCATTGTGAATGAACATTTACAGTACAAATTGGATTAACCAATCACATTTGCTGTCGCCATACATTATAGTTATGCCTTTTTTAAAGCACAATGTAACAAACTATAGTCTACCAAGACGGAATGGTGCCAGTTGTAGTATGTAGGTCATGGTAATCTTGTTCTTCTGATGTCTGCATCGGCAATCAGAACTCTTCAATGCCCTCTGTCATCTAATATTTTGATGAAGTTGCTGATTTCAATGATTTTCAACCTGTGGGATGCTCCCCCATAAAGGAGGGCATTAAATACCCATAAAATAGAAAAAAAAAAAGGAATGGGGGTGTTGGGTATGGACTATGTTTGAGTTCAAAGCGGGAGATTGCATACAAAGAAAACTAGATAGTGTATGTTATGATGTGTTGCTCAGTTCTTCAAATCCTTCAAGCACATTTCTCTCTCTCCATCTGACAGTCTAACATGGAATTTGAAAGGTCTGTTGTTTCTCAGCTGCATCTCAGCATACCTTTTTCTGACATCTCAGCATACCTTCATCTGGTACCTCAACATGCCTTTTTCTGGTACCTCAACATATCTTTTTCTGACATCTCAGCATACCTTCATCTGGTACCTCAACATGCCTTTTTCTGGTACCTCAACATATCTTTTTCTGACATCTCAGCATACCTTCATCTGGTACCTCAACATGCCTTTTTCTGGTACCTCAACATATCTTTTTCTGACATCTCAGCATACCTTCATCTGGTACCTCAACATGCCTTTTTCTGGTACCTCAACATATCTTTTTCTGACATCTCAGCATACCTTCATCTGGTACCTCAACATGCCTTTTTCTGGTACCTCAACATATCTTTTTCTGACATCTCAGCATACCTTCATCTGGTACCTCAACATGCCTTTTTCTGGTACCTCAACATATCTTTTTCTGACATCTCAGCATACCTTCATCTGGTACCTCAACATGCCTTTTTCTGGTACCTCAACATATCTTTTTCTGACATCTCAGCATACCTTCATCTGGTACCTCAACATGCCTTTTTCTGGTACCTCAACATATCTTTTTCTGACATCTCAGCATACCTTCATCTGGTACCTCAACATGCCTTTTTCTGGTACCTCAACATATCTTTTTCTGACATCTCAGCATACCTTCATCTGGTACCTCAACATGCCTTTTTCTGGTACCTCAACATATCTTTTTCTGACATCTCAGCATACCTTCATCTGGTACCTCAACATGCCTTTTTCTGGTACCTCAACATATCTTTTTCTGACATCTCAACATACCTTCATCTGGTACCTTAACATGCCTTTTTCTGGTACCTCAACATATCTTTTTCTGACATCTCAGCATACCTTTTCCAGGTACCTCAAAATACCTTTTCTAGGTACCACAACACACCTTTCCAGGTACAACATCATGCCTTTCGAGGTACCACAACATGCCTTTCCAGGTACCACAACATGCCTTTTCCAGGTACCACAACATATCTTTTTCTGGTACCTCAACATACCTTTTCCAGGTACCACAACATGCCTTTCCTGTTTCATGTTGCTAGACTTATTTATGTTTACTGTGGATTTGACATTTCGCAGGTTGTACGTTCACCGACTGATTAGTCTAGTTTAGTTTAGGTTAGTCGTTGGATCAACATCACGGCACACGGTTTAACCCATAAGTGCTCTGTTTTCCTCCTAACTCAAACCTGAGTCTGGAGAAACTCAGCTCAATGCACGAACTCCGTTGCATCGGCGAGGATCCTTAAATACTTTGGGTAGATTTTTAACTCGAAATTTTGTCCGGACAGTGCCGTTAGGCTACTATGTTCCGATATCCAACTGCCAAGGGATTTTTTACGTGCGCAACAATACACACGGGCGTCCGATCTCACTACCCAGAGACAACAATACACACGGGCGTCCGATCTCACTACCCAGAGACAACAATACACACGGGCGTCCGATCTCACTACCCAGAGACAACAATACACACGGGCGTCCGATCTCACTACCCAGAGACAACAATACACACGGGCGTCCGATCTCACTACCCAGAGACAACAATACACACGGGCGTCCGATCTCACTACCCAGAGACAACAATACACACGGGCGTCCGATCTCACTACCCAGAGACAACAATACACACGGGCGTCCGATCTCACTACCCAGAGACAACAATACACACGGGCGTCCGATCTCACTACCCAGAGACAACAATACACACGGGCGTCCGATCTCACTACCCAGAGACAACAATACACACGGGCGTCCGATCTCACTACCCAGAGACAACAATACACACGGGCGTCCGATCTCACTACCCAGAGACAACAATACACACGGGCGTCCGATCTCACTACCCAGAGACAACAATACACACGGGCGTCCGATCTCACTACCCAGAGACAACAATACACACGGGCGTCCGATCTCACTACCCAGAGACAACAATACACGCGGGCGTCCGATCTCACTACCCAGAGACAACAATACACGCGGGCGTCCGATCTCACTACCCAGAGACAACAATACACACGGGCGTCCGATCTCACTACCCAGAGACAACAATACACACGGGCGTCCGATCTCACTACCCAGAGACAACAATACACACGGGCGTCCGATCTCACTACCCAGAGACAACAATACACGCGGGCGTCCGATCTCACTACCCAGAGACAACAATACACACGGGCGTCCGATCTCACTACCCAGAGACAACAATACACACGGGCGTCCGATCTCACTACCCAGAGACAACAATACACACGGGCGTCCGATCTCACTACCCAGAGACAACAATACACACGGGCGTCCGATCTCACTACCCAGAGACAACAATACACGCGGGCGTCCGATCTCACTACCCAGAGACAACAATACACACGGGCGTCCGATCTCACTACCCAGAGACAACAATACACACGGGCGTCCGATCTCACTACCCAGAGACAACAATACACACGGGCGTCCGATCTCACTACCCAGAGACAACAATACACACGGGCGTCCGATCTCACTACCCAGAGACAACAATACACACGGGCGTCCGATCTCACTACCCAGAGACAACAATACACACGGGCGTCCGATCTCACTACCCAGAGACAACAATACACGCGGGCGTCCGATCTCACTACCCAGAGACAACAATACACACGGGCGTCCGATCTCACTACCCAGAGACAACAATACACACGGGCGTCCGATCTCACTACCCAGAGACAACAATACACGCGGGCGTCCGATCTCACTACCCAGAGACAACAATACACACGGGCGTCCGATCTCACTACCCAGAGACAACAATACACACGGGCGTCCGATCTCACTACCCAGAGACAACAATACACACGGGCGTCCGATCTCACTACCCAGAGACAACAATACACACGGGCGTCCGATCTCACTACCCAGAGACAACAATACACACGGGCGTCCGATCTCACTACCCAGAGACAACAATACACACGGGCGTCCGATCTCACTACCCAGAGACAACAATACACGCGGGCGTCCGATCTCACTACCCAGAGACAACAATACACACGGGCGTCCGATCTCACTACCCAAAGACAACAATACACACGGGCGTCCGATCTCACTACCCAGAGACAACAATACACACGGGCGTCCGATCTCACTACCCAGAGACAACAATACACACGGGCGTCCGATCTCACTACCCAGAGACAACAATACACGCGGGCGTCCGATCTCACTACCCAGAGACAACAATACACACGGGCGTCCGATCTCACTACCCAGAGACAACAATACACACGGGCGTCCGATCTCACTACCCAGAGACAACAATACACACGGGCGTCCGATCTCACTACCCAGAGACAACAATACACACGGGCGTCCGATCTCACTACCCAGAGACAACAATACACACGGGCGTCCGATCTCACTACCCAGAGACAACAATACACACGGGCGTCCGATCTCACTACCCAGAGACAACAATACACACGGGCGTCCGATCTCACTACCCAGAGACAACAATACACACGGGCGTCCGATCTCACTACCCAGAGACAACAATACACACGGGCGTCCGATCTCACTACCCAGAGACAACAATACACACGGGCGTCCGATCTCACTACCCAGAGACAACAATACACACGGGCGTCCGATCTCACTACCCAGAGACAACAATACACACGGGCGTCCGATCTCACTACCCAGAGACAACAATACACATGGGCGTCCGATCTCACTACCCAGAGACAACAATACACACGGGCGTCCGATCTCACTACCCAGAGACAACAATACACACGGGCGTCCGATCTCACTACCCAGAGACAACAATACACACGGGCGTCCGATCTCACTACCCAGAGACAACAATACACACGGGCGTCCGATCTCACTACCCAGAGACAACAATACACACGGGCGTCCGATCTCACTACCCAGAGACAACAATACACGCGGGCGTCCGATCTCACTACCCAGAGACCAGGGGACATTTTATTACTGGAAGTCCAGGTGGATTGCTGATTTGTCTGCACTACTCCAGGGTGCAGGAGAACTGTCAAGGGATTCAGATTCCTCTTGGCTGGTTGTGATGAGAGAGAGGTTCTGCACAGCACCTGCCACAAGATGATGATGACTGAGGGGGTGGGGAGGGGGAGGAAGTTGGATGGTGCAGCTGTTGTGACTGGTTTGAAGCCACATAATCTTGCTCCCGCCCACCACGTTGTACAGTGGACAACTTGAATGGGGAAAAAAGATATTTAGCTGGAGAGTTGGTCACCTCACCTCATAATGTCATGTTCTAGTATAATTAAGAAGTGTCAAACGTGTTCTGCAAATTGGTCGCTTTCACTGTGGTGCTAGCTGAGCATCTGCATGAGGAGACTGATGACTTCTGCTGAACTTCCATGTAGCCTGTGAGGACACATGACAGAGACTCAGTTTATAATGAAATGATGAAGAAATATTGGGGGAATAGTAGAACAAATGAGCTTAGTTGGTGATGAAAATAAAGCTCCAAGAAAGATTTCAGTCACAAAAAATATGAGAAATGGTTGCCAGTTCAGTGTTAGTAAAATTAAAAACTGAATGTCATATATGTGATGTTTCTGACGAACATCCTGACATTGTCTAGTCTGTTGTGGCCATTGTGACCAATTTATAAGCAGGTCAAATAAAATGTGCATGCGTCTAGCCACATAATTATCATCATGTGCCATGCAGATAAATGTGGGCAGTTTTGGTTTACCAATTCACATGATTAAGTCTTGAATCTGGTCTGAGTTCTTGTCCCGAGCATGGCCAAACCTTGAGATTTCTCTTTTAGTTTTCCTCTTGTTCTTTTCCCATTAAGTTTATTGATTGTCACTAAATTTTCATTTGACTTCTCATCATATGCCTAAAACATCTTGGCTCAATCAATCAATCAGGTGCCGTCTCCGCAATAAAGGTTGGCTGCAATGGATCTCCAACACTTGTCTGTCTCTTGCTCTGAGTGTACATTCTTACAGATTGCTGTTCTTCCATCTCTTGATGTTATCTTCCCACTTGTATTGTTGTCTACCTCTTGCTCGCTTGCCTTCAACTTTACCCTCCAGTATCTATATTTGATTGTTTTTGTTTCCATGAAATCCGAGAAGGTTAACCCGGTCAACAAATGCCCGCAGAAGTCAGATGTGTCGGCCTAACGGCGCAAGAACGCAGTTCACAATGCAATCACGTCCGAAAAAAAACTCCGGATGAACGCAGAAGAAGAAGAAGTTTCCATGAAATACGACATATTCCTCTGTATATCCATCTTGGCTACCAAAGTCCCATTTTTCATGTCACAAAATAGGTACATGACTTTGTTCTATGTTAGTGAAGGAAAGTGAGGAGCCTACCTCATCCCATAAAGTCATAACCTATTATATGCATGGAATTATCCATATGTCTCAACCTTACACAAGTTATGATATTTAGCTTTATATTTGATGTTCAGATATTTGAAGTTTGAAACTTGAATACAAATGCCTCTACAGGATGTTGTGAATGTTCTAGTCAGAGATTGCGGGCCCAAGTTTTTCTGCACGTCATTACCAGGCTGTTTACTGCTGACGTTTGACTTTATCAAGGCTGCAGGCAGCATTATTTCTGCAGTTGATTGCAAAGAGGTGAAGTAATTGTTCTTTGGTTGTGAAAATAATGTAGATTATTTTGTCTTTGGAAAGTGTTTATAATATTAACATTTGTTAAATATAGAATAGAGACCCACCCATACATAGACAGAGCCTTTGACTGTGTAAGGAATCTGCTTAGAAGGAGTAAACCTTACACAAATTCAAATCAAAGTTGATGAAGAATTGCGGATAATCTCTAGATGGGTGTGTCGGATGCGGAACATCTTACTTATGATCAAGAAGTTTTCTGGAAGGTTGTTATGGGAGTGAGGTTCTGCAAAGGACATGCTACTGAATGAATGAGTTGAGTCAAGAACCGACATCACTGCACTCAGGACATTCCCATATGTGCTCCATCCCCTCGTTCAACAGCCAGCAAAGAGTCATACTACTAATCATACCCACTGCTATCTGATTAAAAGTTCTCCTGGTCTTCCCTCTCAGTTTTGAGATTCTTCCAGAACCCCTGCCGATCCCCCACAATCTCATTCTTTCCACATATGGGTTCTCAATCTGTTCCTCCGCCTTCTCCACCTGGTTCCACAAGCGCAAGACCACCTCCTCCTTGTCCATAGGCAAAATTTCACCAAGAGGTGAATTTCCTGCTAGCCTATCAGCCTGTTGAATGAATGAATGTTGAGATATACAACTACTGACATATTTGTGATAGTAATGTTGAGATATACAACTACTGACATATTTGTGATAGTAATGTTGAGATATAAGACTGTTGACATATATGTGTCAATATGTTGAAATGTATGACTACTGACATACTTACAGCCACCTCGAGCTGAGGCTGTAACAGTATTAGGATCCTTGCTATGTTATCCTTACCACATACAAGAATTCCCGGCGCTGGAACCAGAAACCACGAGACTAGCTAACCTTCCATCAACACAGCTGAAGGATCTGGTGATCAATGAACTGCTCAAGGCAGGAAAAAGGGAGCCTGCTGGTCTGGCCAGGTAAGTTTACATATTTCTTTTTTTTTCTTTTTTTTTTTTTTTTTTTTTTTTTTTACACACACACACACACACACACACACACACACACACACACACACACACACACACACACACACACACACACACACACACACACACACACACACACACACACACACACACACACACACACACACACACACACACACACACACACACACACACACACACACACACACACACACACACACACACACACACACACACACACACACACACACACACACACACACACACACACACACACACACACACACACACACACACACACACACACACACACACACACACACACACACACACACACACACACACACACACACACACACACACACACACACACACACACACACACACACACACACACACACACACACACACACACACACACACACACACACACACACACACACACACACACACACACACACACACACACACACACACACACACACACACACACACACACACACACACACACACACACACACACACACACACACACACACACACACACACACACACACACACACACACACACACACACACACACACACACACACACACACACACACACACACACAGAGAGAGAGAGAGAGAGAGAGAGAGAGAGAGAGAGAGAGAGCCTTTGCTGATTTCTGTCTCACACACACACAGCCAGTCTTTGCTGATTTCTGTCTCTCACACACACACACACACACACAGCCAGTCTTTGCTGATTTCTGTCTCTCACACACACACACACAGCTAGTCTTTGCTGATTTCTGTCTCTCACACACACACACACAGCTAGTCTTTGCTGATTTCTGTCTCTCACACACACACACACAGCCAGTCTTTGCTGATTTCTGTCTCTCTCACACACACACACACACAGCCAGTCTTTGCTGATTCTGTCTCTCTCACACACACAGCCAGTCATTGCTGATTTCTGTCTCACACACACACAGCCAGTCTTTGCTGATTTCTGTCTCTCACACACACACACACACACACACAGCCAGTCTTTGCTGATATCTGTCTCTCACACACACACACACACACACAGCCAGTCTTTGCTGATTTCTGTCTCTCACACACACACAGCCAGTCTTTGCTGATTTCTGTCTCTCACACACACACACACACAGCCAGTCTTTGCTGATTTCTGTCTCTCTCACACACACACACACAGCCAGTCTTTGCTGATTCTGTCTCTCTCACACACACAGCCAGTCATTGCTGATTTCTGTCTCTCTCACACACAGCCAGTCTTTGCTGATTTCTGTCTCTCTCTCACACACACACACAGCCAGTCTTTGCTGATTTTGCTGAAATTAGTTGCATATTCTTTACAGGACATCAACCCCAGAGTTTTTTGGCTGTTTGTGATTTCTTAGCAACTTTACGTTCATTAGTTTGTCATTGCTTTCTGAAAGACCGGCACTTGTACCATTGCATGGAAATATCAACGCGAGGCGGTTTGCTGCCAAATCGCCCGCAGCTTTGTTTTGAACTCAGTGTGCGGCATTACGAACTGAGTACGTAACCCCTTGGCCAGAGAATCGGTGGCTGTAAGTATTAAAGCAAATCTCATGAGAACTATTTTATGGCCAAAATTTTGCTACCAGTGTCAGACATGGATGCTTACTGCAACTAATGAGCACAGAATCATAACAACAGAGACAAGATGCCTTAAAAGAGCTGCGGGAGTAATCATGAGAGAGAGAGAATTAGGAATGAGGAAATTAGATGATGTCAAAGTCTGAAACGTGTCATGCACTTCATTAAAGAACAACAGATTAAATGGTTTGGCCAACTCACAAGAAAGCCCTGGTACCAGCTGCCACAAAGAGCTACATTGAAGAAATATAACGGATACAGAGAAAGGGGAAGATCACGTACAAGATAGAGAGATGGTATCAAGAACAAACTTAGAGAAAGAAATACCAGCTTACAAAGAGCATTAGAAAAAGCTCATATAATATCTTTACAGCTCTTCTTCCTTAAAACACACACACTTGACTGAAGTTAATAGAGAAAGAGAAGAAGAAGTTTGCACTACATTGAATTCTGCAACAAGGAAACACTGAGTGAAAGTGATCTTGTGTTGGTTGTGTTTAGGGTGCAACATGGAAACTCTGAGTAAAAGTGATCTTGTGTTGGTTGTGTTTAGGGTGCAACATGGAAACACTGAGTAAAAGTGATCTTGTGTTGGTTGTGTTTAGGGTGCAACATGGAAACACTGAGTGAAAGTGATCTTGTGTTGGTTGTGTTTAGGGTGCAACATGGAAACACTGAGTGAAAGTGATCTTGTGTTGGTTGTGTTTAGGGTGCAACATGGAAACACTGAGTGAAAGTGATCTTGTGTTGGTTGTGTTTAGGGTGCAACATGGAAACACTGAGTGAAAGTGATCTTGTGTTGGTTGTGTTTAGGGTGCAACATGGAAACACTGAGTGAAAGTGATCTTGTGTTGGTTGTGTTTAGGGTGCAACATGGAAACACTGAGTGAAAGTGATCTTGTGTTGGTTGTGTTTAGGGTGCAACATGGAAACACTGAGTGAAAGTGATCTTGTGTTGGTTGTGTTTAGGGTGCAACATGGAAACACTGAGTGAAAGTGATCTTGTGTTGGTTGTGTTTAGGGTGCAACATGGAAACACTGAGTGAAAGTGATCTTGTGTTGGTTGTGTTTAGGGTGCAACATGGAAACTCTGAGAAAAAGTGATCTTGTGTTGGTTGTGTTTAGGGTGCAACATGGAAACTCTGAGTAAAAGTGATCTTGTGTTGGTTGTGTTTAGGGTGCAACAAGGAAACTCTGAGTGAAAGTGATCTTGTGTTGGTTGTGTTTACGGTGCAACATGGAAACACTGAGTGAAAGTGATCTTGTGTTGGTTGTGTTTAGGGTGCAACATGGAAACTCTGAGTGAAAGTGATCTTGTGTTGGTTGTGTTTAGGGTGCAACATGGAAACTCTGAGTGAAAGTGATCTTGTGTTGGTTGTGTTTAGGGTGCAACATGGAAACACTGAGTGAAAGTGATCTTGTGTTGGTTGTGTTTAGGGTGCAACATGGAAACTCTGAGTGAAAGTGATCTTGTGTTGGTTGTGTTTAGGGTGCAACATGGAAACTCTGAGTGAAAGTGATCTTGTGTTGGTTGTGTTTAGGGTGCAACATTTAAACTCTGAGTAAAAGTGATCTTGTGTTGGTTGTGTTTAGGGTGCAACATGGAAACTCTGAGTGAAAGTGATCTTGTGTTGGTTGTGTTTAGGGTGCAACATGGAAACACTGAGTAAAAGTGATCTTGTGTTGGTTGTGTTTAGGGTGCAACATGGAAACTCTGAGTGAAAGTGATCTTGTGTTGGTTGTGTTTAGGGTGCAACATGGAAACACTGAGTGAAAGTGATCTTGTGTTGGTTGTGTTTAGGGTGCAACATGGAAACACTGAGTGAAAGTGATCTTGTGTTTAGACATTGTAGAGTTTACACTAGGGTGCAACATGGAAACACTGAGTGAAAGTGATCTTGTGTTGGTTGTGTTTAGGGTGCAACATGGAAACACTGAGTAAAAGTGATCTTGTGTTGGTTGTGTTTAGGGTGCAACATGGAAACTCTGAGTAAAAGTGATCTTGTGTTGGTTGTGTTTAGGGTGCAACATGGAAACTCTGAGTAAAAGTGATCTTGTGTTTAGACATTGTAGAGTTTACACTAGGCTGCAACATGGAAAGACTGAGTGAAAGTGATCTTGTGTTTAGACATTGTAGAGTTTACACTAGGCTGCAACATGGAAACACTGAGTAAAAGTGATCTTGTGTTGGTTGTCTTTAGGGTGCAACATGGAAACACTGAGTGAAAGTGATCTTGTGTTGGTTTTTTAACATTGTGCAGTTTACACTAGGTATTCTGCAACATGGAAACACTGAGTAAAAGTGATCTTGTGTTGGTTGTTATTAGGTGTTGTGCAGTTTGCAGTGTTGCAATATTTCTCTACTGTGAGCTGTACCATGGAACGCTGCATCCAAAGATCAAAGAGGCTATCAATGTCTTGTTGGGAGCTCTCACGGTAATTATGTGTTACAAGATTTATTGATGTTCTAGAAAATGATGTTTCATGTGTTACAAAATTGATCAATTTTCTAGAAAATGATGTTTTATGTGTTACAAGATTGATTGATTTTCTAGAAAATGATATTTCATGTGTTACAAGATTTATTGATTTGCTAGAAAATTATTTTGTATATGTAACAAGATTGGTTGATTTTCTAGAAAATGATGTTTCATGTGTTACACGATTGGTTGATTTTCTAGAAAATGATGTTTTATGTGTTACAAGATTGATAAATATTCTAGAAAAATGATGTTTTATGTGTAACAAGATTGGTTGCTTTTCTAGAAAATGATATTTTATGTGTTACAAGACTGATAAATTTTCTATAAAATGATATTTTATGTGTCACAAGATTGATCAGGTTTCTATAAAATGATGTTTTATGTGTTACAAGATTGATTGACTTTCTAGAAAGTTATTTGCGAGAGACATGTGAAAGTGCATTCCAAAACTGTAAAGGATGGATAAACAGCATAAACGAAGCAACAAACAGCACATTCTATGAAGTGCATGGCAAAGATCATTCCAGAACTATTCATGTTCTACAGGGGAGAAAGTAGAAGGAGAATGGATGAAAACATTGATGGGTGAGTTGAATGAATAAGGAAGAGGGGGAGATTTTAATTGAAATAAGATGGTCTTAGGCATTACATTTTATGAGTTAAATTTCTGGTAATATATTTCAGTGTATTAACAAGAAAGTAGCCAAAGTGGCAACTGATATGTTGCAATTGTTATGTGACCACATGGACAGACTTTTGGAGTATCACCCACAGATGCCAAAGAAAATTACGGAGGCAAGGCTCACTAATTTAAAAAAAAAAATGATTCTGATTCTAAACGTGCTTGCCCTCTCTCACCAATAGTAATTTTTGTTGTTATAATACTTGTCTGTTCCTCTCCAGTTTTCTTTGTTCTATCTTGAAGCTGTTTATAAATTACTGTTTAAGTGTTTCTCTGTTGTTACATTACTTGCTTGTTCTTCTCCAGTTTTTCTTGATCTATCTAGAAACTGTTTATAAATTACTATTTAGTTAATTTCTCGATTGTTGTTGTGGTTGTTACAATACTTGCATCTTCCTATCCAGTTTTTGTGTGTCTATCTTGAAAATGTTTACAGATGACCATTTAGCTAATTTCTCTGTTGTTGTTGTTGTTGTTGTTGTTGATGTTGTTGTTGTTGTTGTTGTTGTTGTTGTTGTTGTTGTTGTTGTTGTTACAATACCTGTCTGCTCTTCTCCAGTTTTCTTAGTTAGGTCTTAAAACTGTTTATACATGACTGTTTAACTGTCCCTCCGTTCTTGGTATTGTAATTATAATGTGTGCATCTGTGATAAGATTTGTTGGGACCCATATTTATTAGTTCTATGGATGGATCATGAAGTGTGTGATGTTGGGGTAAGGGTTAATGTGGGGTCATGATTAGAGCAACATAGTGAGGGTATCAATAGTTGGTTGATTGGGTATGAAGGATTCAAAAATTCCATGAACATGTGAGTTCAGAAACTATGAGAAGTCATAGCATGTAGATGACATGAGGTTATTCGTAGCATGTATGGAGTGAACTTCGCAATTCCGAAGACATGTCTTAGGAAAAATAGGGTCTTGATTTAGAATGTGAAAGTATGTGTTTGTAACTATGTATGTTAGGTGTGCTTCAGTATTTGTCTGCATTGTATGTGATGGGAGACAATGACAACTATGATGAATGTGTAGGATACAAGTATAATAGATTTGCGCTGCAGTTCTGTGAGTTTTAGAGTGATTATAATTTTCAGGATGTTTACAAGAACAAGCAACAACAGTTGATCTGTTTATCATCATCATGTGCCACGCCAGTAGATGAAATCTAATTGAGGCTATACAGCAGTCATACAGTCTCGTGATAATTTTGCTTCTGCTTACCACCTAGCAGCCATACAGTCTCTCAACCTGGAGATTTACCTTCTACCCACCATCTAGCAGTATACAGTCTCTCAACCTGGAGATTTACCTTCTATCCACCATCTAGCAGTATACAGTCTCTCAACCTGGAGATTTACCTTCTATCCATCATCTAGCAGTATACAGTCTCTCAACCTGGAGACTTACCTTCTATCCACCATCTAGCAGTATACAGTCTCTCAACCTGGAGATTTACCTTCTACCCACCATCTAGCAGCCATACAGTCTCTCAACCTGGAGATTTACCTTCTATCCACCATCTAGCAGTATACAGTCTCTCAACCTGGAGATTTACCTTCTATCCACCATCTAGCAGTATACAGTCTCTCAACCTGGAGATTTACCTTCTATCCATCATCTAGCAGTATACAGTCTCTCAACCTGGAGATTTACCTTCTACCCACCATCTAGCAGCCATACAGTCTCTCAACCTGGAGATTTACCTTCTATCCACCATCTAGCAGTATACAGTCTCTCAACCTGGAGATTTACCTTCTATCCACCATCTTGCAGCCATACAGTCTCTCAACCTGGAGATTTACCTTCTATCCACCATCTAGCAGTATACAGTCTCTCAACCTGGAGATTTACCTTCTACCCACCATCTAGCAGCCATACAGTCTCTCAACCTGGAGATTTACCTTCTATCCATCATCTAGCAGTATACAGTCTCTCAACCTGGAGATTTACCTTCTATCCACCATCTAGCAGAATACAGTCTCTCAACCTGTAGATTTACCTTCTATCCATCATCTAGCAGTATACAGTCTCTCAACCATGAGATTTACCTTCTACCCACCATCTAGCAGCCATACAGTCTCTCAACCTGGAGATTTACCTTCTATCCACCATCTAGCAGTATACAGTCTCTCAACCTGGAGATTTACCTTCTATCCACCATCTAGCAGTATACAGTCTCTCAACCTGGAGATTTACCTTCTATCCATCATCTAGCAGTATACAGTCTCTCAACCTGGAGATTTACCTTCTATCCACCATCTAGCAGTATACAGTCTCTCAACCTGGAGATTTACCTTCTATCCACCATCTAGCAGTATACAGTCTCTCAACCTGGAGATTTACCTTCTATCCACCATCTAGCAGTATACAGTCTCTCAACCTGGAGATTTACCTTCTATCCACCATCTAGCAGTATACAGTCTCTCAACCTGGAGATTTACCTTCTATCCACCATCTAGCAGTATACAGTCTCTCAACCTGGAGATTTACCTTCTATCCACCATCTAGCAGTATACAGTCTCTCAACCTGGAGATTTACCTTCTATCCACCATCTAGCAGTATACAGTCTCTCAACCTGGAGATTTACCTTCTATCCACCATCTAGCAGTATACAGTCTCTCAACCTGGAGATTTACCTTCTATCCACCATCTTGCAGTATACAGTCTCTCAACCTGGAGATTTACCTTCTATCCATCATCTAGCAGTATACAGTCTCTCAACCTGGAGATTTACCTTCTATCCACCATCTAGCAGTATACAGTCTCTCAACCTGGAGATTTACCTTCTATCCATCATCTAGCAGTATACAGTCTCTCAACCTGGAGATTTACCTTCTATCCACCATCTAGCAGTATACAGTCTCTCAACCTGGAGATTTACCTTCTATCCACCATCTAGCAGTATACAGTCTCTCAACCTGGAGATTTACCTTCTATCCACCATCTTGCAGCCATACAGTCTCTCAACCTGGAGATTTACCTTCTATCCACCATCTAGCAGTATACAGTCTCTCAACCTGGAGATTTACCTTCTATCCACCATCTTGCAGCCATACAGTCTCTCAACTTGGAGATTTACCTTCTATCCACCATCTAGCAGTATACAGTCTCTCAACCTGGAGATTTACCTTCTATCCACCATCTTGCAGCCATACAGTCTCTCAACCTGGAGATTTACCTTCTATCCACCATCTAGCAGTATACAGTCTCTCAACCTGGAGATTAACCTTCTATCCACCATCTTGCAGCCATACAGTCTCTCAACCTGGAGATTTACCTTCTATCCACCATCTAGCAGTATACAGTCTCTCAACCTGGAGATTTACCTTCTACTCACCATCTAGCAGTATACAGTCTCTCAACCTGGAGATTTACCTTCTATCCACCATCTTGCAGCCATACAGTCTCTCAACCTGGAGATTTACCTTCTATCCACCATCTAGCAGTATACAGTCTCTCAACCTGGAGATTTACCTTCTATCCACCATCTTGCAGCCATACAGTCTCTCAACCTGGAGATTTACCTTCTATCCACCATCTAGCAGTATACAGTCTCTCAACCTGGAGATTTACCTTCTATCCACCATCTTGCAGCCATACAGTCTCTCAACCTGGAGATTTACCTTCTATCCACCATCTAGCAGTATACAGTCTCTCAACCTGGAGATTTACCTTCTACTCACCATCTAGCAGTATACAGTCTCTCAACCTGGAGATTTACCTTCTATCCACCATCTTGCAGCCATACAGTCTCTCAACCTGGAGATTTACCTTCTATCCACCATCTAGCAGTATACAGTCTCTCAACCTGGAGATTTACCTTCTATCCACCATCTTGCAGCCATACAGTCTCTCAACCTGGAGATTTACCTTCTATCCACCATCTAGCAGTATACAGTCTCTCAACCTGGAGATTTACCTTCTATTCACCATCTTGCAGCCATACAGTCTCTCAACCTGGAGATTTACCTTCTATCCACCATCTAGCAGTATACAGTCTCTCAACCTGGAGATTTACCTTCTATCCACCATCTAGCAGTATACAGTCTCTCAACCTGGAGATTTACCTTCTATCCACCATCTTGCAGCCATACAGTATCTCAACCTGGAGATTTACCTTCTATCCACCATCTAGCAGTATACAGTCTCTCAACCTGGAGATTTACCTTCTATCCACCATCTTGCAGCCATACAGTCTCTCAACCTGGAGATTTACCTTCTATCCACCATCTAGCAGTATACAGTCTCTCAACCTGGAGATTTACCTTCTATCCACCATCTTGCAGCCATACAGTCTCTCAACCTGGAGATTTACCTTCTATCCACCATCTAGCAGTATACAGTCTCTCAACCTGGAGATTTACCTTCTATCCACCATCTAGCAGTATACAGTCTCTCAACCTGGAGATTTACCTTCTATCCACCATCTAGCAGTATACAGTCTCTCAACCTGGAGATTTACCTTCTATCCACCATCTAGCAGTATACAGTCTCTCAACCTGGAGATTTACCTTCTATTCACTATCTAGCAGTATACAGTCTCTCAACCTGGAGATTTACCTTCTATCCACCATCTAGCAGTATACAGTCTCTCAACCTGGAGATTTACCTTCTATCCACCATCTAGCAGTATACAGTCTCTCAACCTAGAGATTTACCTTCTATCCACCATCTAGCAGTATACAGTCTCTCAACCTGGAGATTTACCTTCTATCCACCATCTAGCAGTATACAGTCTCTCAACCTGGAGATTTACCTTCTATCCATCATCTAGCAGTATACAGTCTCTCAACCTGGAGATTTACCTTCTATCCACCATCTAGCAGTATACAGTCTCTCAACCTGGAGATTTACCTTCTATCCACCATCTTGCAGCCATACAGTCTCTCAACCTGGAGATTTACCTTCTATCCACCATCTAGCAGCCATACAGTCTCTCAACCTGGAGATTTACCTTCTATCCACCATCTAGCAGTATACAGTCTCTCAACCTGGAGATTTACCTTCTACTCACCATCTAGCAGTATACAGTCTCTCAACCTGGAGATTTATCTTCTATCCACCATCTTGCAGCCATGCAGTCTCTCAACCTGGAAATTTACCTTCTATCCACCATCTAGCAGTATACAGTCTCTCAACCTGGAGAATTACCTTCTATCCACCATCTAGCAGTATACAGTCTCTCAACCTGGAGATTTACCTTCTATCCACCATCTTGCAGCCATACAGTCTCTCAACCTGGAGATTTACCTTCTATCCACCATCTAGCAGTATACAGTCTCTCAACCTGGAGATTTACCTTCTATCCACCATCTAGCAGTATACAGTCTCTCAACCTGGAGATTTACCTTCTATCCACCATCTTGCAGCCATACAGTCTCTCAACCTGGAGATTTACCTTCTATCCACCATCTAGCAGTATACAGTCTCTCAACCTGGAGATTTACCTTCTATCCACCATCTTGCAGCCATACAGTCTCTCAACCTGGAGATTTACCTTCTATCCACCATCTAGCAGTATACAGTCTCTCAACCTGGAGATTTACCTTCTATCCACCATCTTGCAGCCATACAGTCTCTCAACCTGGAGATTTACCTTCTATCCACCATCTAGCAGTATACAGTCTCTCAACCTGGAGATTTACCTTCTATCCACCATCTAGCAGTATACAGTCTCTCAACCTGGAGATTTACCTTCTATCCACCATCTTGCAGCCATACAGTCTCTCAACCTGGAGATTTACCTTCTATCCACCATCTAGCAGTATACAGTCTCTCAACCTGGAGATTTACCTTCTATCCACCATCTAGCAGTATACAGTCTCTCAACCTGGAGATTTACCTTCTATCCACCATCTTGCAGCCATACAGTCTCTCAACCTGGAGATTTACCTTCTATCCACCATCTTGCAGCCATACAGTCTCTCAACCTGGAGATTTACCTTCTATCCACCATCTAGCAGTATACAGTCTCTCAACCTGGAGATTTACCTTCTATCCACCATCTTGCAGCCATACAGTCTCTCAACCTGGAGATTTACCTTCTATCCACCATCTAGCAGTATACAGTCTCTCAACCTGGAGATTTACCTTCTATCCACCATCTTGCAGCCATACAGTCTCTCAACCTGGAGATTTACCTTCTATCCACCATCTAGCAGTATACAGTCTCTCAACCTGGAGATGTACCTTCTACTCACCATCTAGCAGTATACAGTCTCTCAACCTGGAGATTTACCTTCTATCCACCATCTTGCAGCCATACAGTCTCTCAACCTGGAGATTTACCTTCTATCCACCATCTAGCAGTATACAGTCTCTCAACCTGGAGATTTACCTTCTACTCACCATCTAGCAGTATACACACTCTCAACCTGGAGATTTACCTTCTATCCACCATCTTGCAGCCATACAGTCTCTCAATCTGGAGATTTACCTTCTATCCACCATCTAGTAGTATACAGTCTCTCAACCTGGAGATTTACCTTCTATCCACCATCTAGCAGTATACAGTCTCTCAACCTGGAGATTTACCTTCTATCCACCAACTTGCAGCCATACAGTCTCTCAACCTGGAGATTTACCTTCTATCCACCATCTTGCAGCCATACAGTCTCTCAACCTGGAGATTTACCTTCTATCCACCATCTAGCAGTATACAGTCTCTCAACCTGGAGATTTACCTTCTATCCACCATCTAGCAGTATACAGTCTCTCAACCTGGAGATTTACCTTCTATCCATCATCTAGCAGTATACAGTCTCTCAACCTGGAGATTTACCTTCTATCCACCATCTAGCAGTATACAGTCTCTCAACCTGGAGATTTACCTTCTATCCACCATCTAGCAGTATACAGTCTCTCAACCTGGAGATTTACCTTCTATCCACCATCTTGCAGTATACAGTCTCTCAACCTGGAGATTTACCTTCTATCCATCATCTAGCAGTATACAGTCTCTCAACCTGGAGATTTACCTTCTATCCACCATCTAGCAGTATACAGTCTCTCAACCTGGAGATTTACCTTCTATCCATCATCTAGCAGTATACAGTCTCTCAACCTGGAGATTTACCTTCTATCCACCATCTAGCAGTATACAGTCTCTCAACCTGGAGATTTACCTTCTATCCACCATCTAGCAGTATACAGTCTCTCAACCTGGAGATTTACCTTCTATCCACCATCTTGCAGCCATACAGTCTCTCAACCTGGAGATTTACCTTCTATCCACCATCTAGCAGTATACAGTCTCTCAACCTGGAGATTTACCTTCTATCCACCATCTTGCAGCCATACAGTCTCTCAACTTGGAGATTTACCTTCTATCCACCATCTAGCAGTATACAGTCTCTCAACCTGGAGATTTACCTTCTATCCACCATCTTGCAGCCATACAGTCTCTCAACCTGGAGATTTACCTTCTATCCACCATCTAGCAGTATACAGTCTCTCAACCTGGAGATTAACCTTCTATCCACCATCTTGCAGCCATACAGTCTCTCAACCTGGAGATTTACCTTCTATCCACCATCTAGCAGTATACAGTCTCTCAACCTGGAGATTTACCTTCTATCCATCATCTAGCAGTATACAGTCTCTCAACCTGGAGATTTACCTTCTATCCACCATCTAGCAGTATACAGTCTCTCAACCTGGAGATTTACCTTCTATCCACCATCTAGCAGTATACAGTCTCTCAACCTGGAGATTTACCTTCTATCCACCATCTAGCAGTATACAGTCTCTCAACCTGGAGATTTACCTTCTATCCACCATCTAGCAGTATACAGTCTCTCAACCTGGAGATTTACCTTCTATCCACCATCTAGCAGTATACAGTCTCTCAACCTGGAGATTTACCTTCTATCCACCATCTAGCAGTATACAGTCTCTCAACCTGGAGATTTACCTTCTATCCACCATCTAGCAGTATACAGTCTCTCAACCTGGAGATTTACCTTCTATCCACCATCTAGCAGTATACAGTCTCTCAACCTGGAGATTTACCTTCTATCCACCATCTTGCAGTATACAGTCTCTCAACCTGGAGATTTACCTTCTATCCATCATCTAGCAGTATACAGTCTCTCAACCTGGAGATTTACCTTCTATCCACCATCTAGCAGTATACAGTCTCTCAACCTGGAGATTTACCTTCTATCCATCATCTAGCAGTATACAGTCTCTCAACCTGGAGATTTACCTTCTATCCACCATCTAGCAGTATACAGTCTCTCAACCTGGAGATTTACCTTCTATCCACCATCTAGCAGTATACAGTCTCTCAACCTGGAGATTTACCTTCTATCCACCATCTTGCAGCCATACAGTCTCTCAACCTGGAGATTTACCTTCTATCCACCATCTAGCAGTATACAGTCTCTCAACCTGGAGATTTACCTTCTATCCACCATCTTGCAGCCATACAGTCTCTCAACTTGGAGATTTACCTTCTATCCACCATCTAGCAGTATACAGTCTCTCAACCTGGAGATTTACCTTCTATCCACCATCTTGCAGCCATACAGTCTCTCAACCTGGAGATTTACCTTCTATCCACCATCTAGCAGTATACAGTCTCTCAACCTGGAGATTAACCTTCTATCCACCATCTTGCAGCCATACAGTCTCTCAACCTGGAGATTTACCTTCTATCCACCATCTAGCAGTATACAGTCTCTCAACCTGGAGATTTACCTTCTACTCACCATCTAGCAGTATACAGTCTCTCAACCTGGAGATTTACCTTCTATCCACCATCTTGCAGCCATACAGTCTCTCAACCTGGAGATTTACCTTCTATCCACCATCTAGCAGTATACAGTCTCTCAACCTGGAGATTTACCTTCTATCCACCATCTTGCAGCCATACAGTCTCTCAACCTGGAGATTTACCTTCTATCCACCATCTAGCAGTATACAGTCTCTCAACCTGGAGATTTACCTTCTATCCACCATCTTGCAGCCATACAGTCTCTCAACCTGGAGATTTACCTTCTATCCACCATCTAGCAGTATACAGTCTCTCAACCTGGAGATTTACCTTCTACTCACCATCTAGCAGTATACAGTCTCTCAACCTGGAGATTTACCTTCTATCCACCATCTTGCAGCCATACAGTCTCTCAACCTGGAGATTTACCTTCTATCCACCATCTAGCAGTATACAGTCTCTCAACCTGGAGATTTACCTTCTATCCACCATCTTGCAGCCATACAGTCTCTCAACCTGGAGATTTACCTTCTATCCACCATCTAGCAGTATACAGTCTCTCAACCTGGAGATTTACCTTCTATTCACCATCTTGCAGCCATACAGTCTCTCAACCTGGAGATTTACCTTCTATCCACCATCTAGCAGTATACAGTCTCTCAACCTGGAGATTTACCTTCTATCCACCATCTAGCAGTATACAGTCTCTCAACCTGGAGATTTACCTTCTATCCACCATCTTGCAGCCATACAGTCTCTCAACCTGGAGATTTACCTTCTATCCACCATCTAGCAGTATACAGTCTCTCAACCTGGAGATTTACCTTCTATCCACCATCTTGCAGCCATACAGTCTCTCAACCTGGAGATTTACCTTCTATCCACCATCTAGCAGTATACAGTCTCTCAACCTGGAGATTTACCTTCTATCCACCATCTAGCAGTATACAGTCTCTCAACCTGGAGATTTACCTTCTATTCACTATCTAGCAGTATACAGTCTCTCAACCTGGAGATTTACCTTCTATCCACCATCTAGCAGTATACAGTCTCTCAACCTGGAGATTTACCTTCTATCCACCATCTAGCAGTATACAGTCTCTCAACCTAGAGATTTACCTTCTATCCACCATCTAGCAGTATACAGTCTCTCAACCTGGAGATTTACCTTCTATCCACCATCTAGCAGTATACAGTCTCTCAACCTGGAGATTTACCTTCTATCCATCATCTAGCAGTATACAGTCTCTCAACCTGGAGATTTACCTTCTATCCACCATCTAGCAGTATACAGTCTCTCAACCTGGAGATTTACCTTCTATCCACCATCTTGCAGCCATACAGTCTCTCAACCTGGAGATTTACCTTCTATCCACCATCTAGCAGCCATACAGTCTCTCAACCTGGAGATTTACCTTCTATCCACCATCTAGCAGTATACAGTCTCTCAACCTGGAGATTTACCTTCTACTCACCATCTAGCAGTATACAGTCTCTCAACCTGGAGATTTATCTTCTATCCACCATCTTGCAGCCATGCAGTCTCTCAACCTGGAAATTTACCTTCTATCCACCATCTAGCAGTATACAGTCTCTCAACCTGGAGAATTACCTTCTATCCACCATCTAGCAGTATACAGTCTCTCAACCTGGAGATTTACCTTCTATCCACCATCTTGCAGCCATACAGTCTCTCAACCTGGAGATTTACCTTCTATCCACCATCTAGCAGTATACAGTCTCTCAACCTGGAGATTTACCTTCTATCCACCATCTAGCAGTATACAGTCTCTCAACCTGGAGATTTACCTTCTATCCACCATCTTGCAGCCATACAGTCTCTCAACCTGGAGATTTACCTTCTATCCACCATCTAGCAGTATACAGTCTCTCAACCTGGAGATTTACCTTCTATCCACCATCTTGCAGCCATACAGTCTCTCAACCTGGAGATTTACCTTCTATCCACCATCTAGCAGTATACAGTCTCTCAACCTGGAGATTTACCTTCTATCCACCATCTAGCAGTATACAGTCTCTCAACCTGGAGATTTACCTTCTATCCACCATCTAGCAGTATACAGTCTCTCAACCTGGAGATTTACCTTCTATCCACCATCTAGCAGTATACAGTCTCTCAACCTGGAGATTTACCTTCTATCCACCATCTAGCAGTATACAGTCTCTCAACCTGGAGATTTACCTTCTATCCACCATCTTGCAGTATACAGTCTCTCAACCTGGAGATTTACCTTCTATCCATCATCTAGCAGTATACAGTCTCTCAACCTGGAGATTTACCTTCTATCCACCATCTAGCAGTATACAGTCTCTCAACCTGGAGATTTACCTTCTATCCATCATCTAGCAGTATACAGTCTCTCAACCTGGAGATTTACCTTCTATCCACCATCTAGCAGTATACAGTCTCTCAACCTGGAGATTTACCTTCTATCCACCATCTAGCAGTATACAGTCTCTCAACCTGGAGATTTACCTTCTATCCACCATCTTGCAGCCATACAGTCTCTCAACCTGGAGATTTACCTTCTATCCACCATCTAGCAGTATACAGTCTCTCAACCTGGAGATTTACCTTCTATCCACCATCTTGCAGCCATACAGTCTCTCAACTTGGAGATTTACCTTCTATCCACCATCTAGCAGTATACAGTCTCTCAACCTGGAGATTTACCTTCTATCCACCATCTTGCAGCCATACAGTCTCTCAACCTGGAGATTTACCTTCTATCCACCATCTAGCAGTATACAGTCTCTCAACCTGGAGATTAACCTTCTATCCACCATCTTGCAGCCATACAGTCTCTCAACCTGGAGATTTACCTTCTATCCACCATCTAGCAGTATACAGTCTCTCAACCTGGAGATTTACCTTCTACTCACCATCTAGCAGTATACAGTCTCTCAACCTGGAGATTTACCTTCTATCCACCATCTTGCAGCCATACAGTCTCTCAACCTGGAGATTTACCTTCTATCCACCATCTAGCAGTATACAGTCTCTCAACCTGGAGATTTACCTTCTATCCACCATCTTGCAGCCATACAGTCTCTCAACCTGGAGATTTACCTTCTATCCACCATCTAGCAGTATACAGTCTCTCAACCTGGAGATTTACCTTCTATCCACCATCTTGCAGCCATACAGTCTCTCAACCTGGAGATTTACCTTCTATCCACCATCTAGCAGTATACAGTCTCTCAACCTGGAGATTTACCTTCTACTCACCATCTAGCAGTATACAGTCTCTCAACCTGGAGATTTACCTTCTATCCACCATCTTGCAGCCATACAGTCTCTCAACCTGGAGATTTACCTTCTATCCACCATCTTGCAGCCATACAGTCTCTCAACCTGGAGATTTACCTTCTATCCACCATCTAGCAGTATACAGTCTCTCAACCTGGAGATTTACCTTCTATCCACCATCTAGCAGTATACAGTCTCTCAACCTGGAGATTTACCTTCTATCCACCATCTAGCAGTATACAGTCTCTCAACCTGGAGATTTACCTTCTATCCACCATCTAGCAGTATACAGTCTCTCAACCTGGAGATTTACCTTCTATTCACTATCTAGCAGTATACAGTCTCTCAACCTGGAGATTTACCTTCTATCCACCATCTAGCAGTATACAGTCTCTCAACCTGGAGATTTACCTTCTATCCACCATCTAGCAGTATACAGTCTCTCAACCTAGAGATTTACCTTCTATCCACCATCTAGCAGTATACAGTCTCTCAACCTGGAGATTTACCTTCTATCCACCATCTAGCAGTATACAGTCTCTCAACCTGGAGATTTACCTTCTATCCATCATCTAGCAGTATACAGTCTCTCAACCTGGAGATTTACCTTCTATCCACCATCTAGCAGTATACAGTCTCTCAACCTGGAGATTTACCTTCTATCCACCATCTTGCAGCCATACAGTCTCTCAACCTGGAGATTTACCTTCTATCCACCATCTAGCAGCCATACAGTCTCTCAACCTGGAGATTTACCTTCTATCCACCATCTAGCAGTATACAGTCTCTCAACCTGGAGATTTACCTTCTACTCACCATCTAGCAGTATACAGTCTCTCAACCTGGAGATTTATCTTCTATCCACCATCTTGCAGCCATGCAGTCTCTCAACCTGGAAATTTACCTTCTATCCACCATCTAGCAGTATACAGTCTCTCAACCTGGAGAATTACCTTCTATCCACCATCTAGCAGTATACAGTCTCTCAACCTGGAGATTTACCTTCTATCCACCATCTTGCAGCCATACAGTCTCTCAACCTGGAGATTTACCTTCTATCCACCATCTAGCAGTATACAGTCTCTCAACCTGGAGATTTACCTTCTATCCACCATCTAGCAGTATACAGTCTCTCAACCTGGAGATTTACCTTCTATCCACCATCTTGCAGCCATACAGTCTCTCAACCTGGAGATTTACCTTCTATCCACCATCTAGCAGTATACAGTCTCTCAACCTGGAGATTTACCTTCTATCCACCATCTTGCAGCCATACAGTCTCTCAACCTGGAGATTTACCTTCTATCCACCATCTAGCAGTATACAGTCTCTCAACCTGGAGATTTACCTTCTATCCATCATATAGCAGTATACAGTCTCTCAACCATGAGATTTACCTTCTACCCACCATCTAGCAGCCATACAGTCTCTCAACCTGGAGATTTACCTTCTATCCACCATCTAGCAGTATACAGTCTCTCAACCTGGAGATTTACCTTCTATCCACCATCTAGCAGTATACAGTCTCTCAACCTGGAGATTTACCTTCTATCCATCATCTAGCAGTATACAGTCTCTCAACCTGGAGATTTACCTTCTATCCACCATCTAGCAGTATACAGTCTCTCAACCTGGAGATTTACCTTCTATCCACCATCTAGCAGTATACAGTCTCTCAACCTGGAGATTTACCTTCTATCCACCATCTAGCAGTATACAGTCTCTCAACCTGGAGATTTACCTTCTATCCACCATCTAGCAGTATACAGTCTCTCAACCTGGAGATTTACCTTCTATCCACCATCTAGCAGTATACAGTCTCTCAACCTGGAGATTTACCTTCTATCCACCATCTAGCAGTATACAGTCTCTCAACCTGGAGATTTACCTTCTATCCACCATCTAGCAGTATACAGTCTCTCAACCTGGAGATTTACCTTCTATCCACCATCTAGCAGTATACAGTCTCTCAACCTGGAGATTTACCTTCTATCCACCATCTTGCAGTATACAGTCTCTCAACCTGGAGATTTACCTTCTATCCATCATCTAGCAGTATACAGTCTCTCAACCTGGAGATTTACCTTCTATCCACCATCTAGCAGTATACAGTCTCTCAACCTGGAGATTTACCTTCTATCCATCATCTAGCAGTATACAGTCTCTCAACCTGGAGATTTACCTTCTATCCACCATCTAGCAGTATACAGTCTCTCAACCTGGAGATTTACCTTCTATCCACCATCTAGCAGTATACAGTCTCTCAACCTGGAGATTTACCTTCTATCCACCATCTTGCAGCCATACAGTCTCTCAACCTGGAGATTTACCTTCTATCCACCATCTAGCAGTATACAGTCTCTCAACCTGGAGATTTACCTTCTATCCACCATCTTGCAGCCATACAGTCTCTCAACTTGGAGATTTACCTTCTATCCACCATCTAGCAGTATACAGTCTCTCAACCTGGAGATTTACCTTCTATCCACCATCTTGCAGCCATACAGTCTCTCAACCTGGAGATTTACCTTCTATCCACCATCTAGCAGTATACAGTCTCTCAACCTGGAGATTAACCTTCTATCCACCATCTTGCAGCCATACAGTCTCTCAACCTGGAGATTTACCTTCTATCCACCATCTAGCAGTATACAGTCTCTCAACCTGGAGATTTACCTTCTACTCACCATCTAGCAGTATACAGTCTCTCAACCTGGAGATTTACCTTCTATCCACCATCTTGCAGCCATACAGTCTCTCAACCTGGAGATTTACCTTCTATCCACCATCTAGCAGTATACAGTCTCTCAACCTGGAGATTTACCTTCTATCCACCATCTTGCAGCCATACAGTCTCTCAACCTGGAGATTTACCTTCTATCCACCATCTAGCAGTATACAGTCTCTCAACCTGGAGATTTACCTTCTATCCACCATCTAGCAGTATACAGTCTCTCAACCTGGAGATGTACCTTCTACTCACCATCTAGCAGTATACAGTCTCTCAACCTGGAGATTTACCTTCTATCCACCATCTTGCAGCCATACAGTCTCTCAACCTGGAGATTTACCTTCTATCCACCATCTAGCAGTATACAGTCTCTCAACCTGGAGATTTACCTTCTACTCACCATCTAGCAGTATACACTCTCTCAACCTGGAGATTTACCTTCTATCCACCATCTTGCAGCCATACAGTCTCTCAATCTGGAGATTTACCTTCTATCCACCATCTAGTAGTATACAGTCTCTCAACCTGGAGATTTACCTTCTATCCACCATCTAGCAGTATACAGTCTCTCAACCTGGAGATTTACCTTCTATCCACCAACTTGCAGCCATACAGTCTCTCAACCTGGAGATTTACCTTCTATCCACCATCTTGCAGCCATACAGTCTCTCAACCTGGAGATTTACCTTCTATCCACCATCTAGCAGTATACAGTCTCTCAACCTGGAGATTTACCTTCTATCCACCATCTAGCAGTATACAGTCTCTCAACCTGGAGATTTACCTTCTATCCATCATCTAGCAGTATACAGTCTCTCAACCTGGAGATTTACCTTCTATCCACCATCTAGCAGTATACAGTCTCTCAACCTGGAGATTTACCTTCTATCCACCATCTAGCAGTATACAGTCTCTCAACCTGGAGATTTACCTTCTATCCACCATCTTGCAGTATACAGTCTCTCAACCTGGAGATTTACCTTCTATCCATCATCTAGCAGTATACAGTCTCTCAACCTGGAGATTTACCTTCTATCCACCATCTAGCAGTATACAGTCTCTCAACCTGGAGATTTACCTTCTATCCATCATCTAGCAGTATACAGTCTCTCAACCTGGAGATTTACCTTCTATCCACCATCTAGCAGTATACAGTCTCTCAACCTGGAGATTTACCTTCTATCCACCATCTAGCAGTATACAGTCTCTCAACCTGGAGATTTACCTTCTATCCACCATCTTGCAGCCATACAGTCTCTCAACCTGGAGATTTACCTTCTATCCACCATCTAGCAGTATACAGTCTCTCAACCTGGAGATTTACCTTCTATCCACCATCTTGCAGCCATACAGTCTCTCAACTTGGAGATTTACCTTCTATCCACCATCTAGCAGTATACAGTCTCTCAACCTGGAGATTTACCTTCTATCCACCATCTTGCAGCCATACAGTCTCTCAACCTGGAGATTTACCTTCTATCCACCATCTAGCAGTATACAGTCTCTCAACCTGGAGATTAACCTTCTATCCACCATCTTGCAGCCATACAGTCTCTCAACCTGGAGATTTACCTTCTATCCACCATCTAGCAGTATACAGTCTCTCAACCTGGAGATTTACCTTCTACTCACCATCTAGCAGTATACAGTCTCTCAACCTGGAGATTTACCTTCTATCCACCATCTTGCAGCCATACAGTCTCTCAACCTGGAGATTTACCTTCTATCCACCATCTAGCAGTATACAGTCTCTCAACCTGGAGATTTACCTTCTATCCACCATCTTGCAGCCATACAGTCTCTCAACCTGGAGATTTACCTTCTATCCACCATCTAGCAGTATACAGTCTCTCAACCTGGAGATTTACCTTCTATCCACCATCTTGCAGCCATACAGTCTCTCAACCTGGAGATTTACCTTCTATCCACCATCTAGCAGTATACAGTCTCTCAACCTGGAGATTTACCTTCTATCCACCATCTAGCAGTATACAGTCTCTCAACCTGGAGATTTACCTTCTATCCACCATCTTGCAGCCATACAGTCTCTCAACCTGGAGATTTACCTTCTATCCACCATCTAGCAGTATACAGTCTCTCAACCTGGAGATTTACCTTCTACTCACCATGTAGCAGTATACAGTCTCTCAACCTGGAGATTTACCTTCTATCCACCATCTAGCAGTATACAGTCTCTCAACCTGGAGATTTACCTTCTATCCACCATCTTGCAGCCATACAGTCTCTCAACCTGGAGATTTACCTTCTATCCACCATCTAGCAGTATACAGTCTCTCAACCTGGAGATTTACCTTCTATCCAACATCTAGCAGTATACAGTCTCTCAACCTGGAGATTTACCTTCTATTCACCATCTAGCAGTATACAGTCTCTCAACCTGGAGATTTACCTTCTATCCACCATCTAGCAGTATACAGTCTCTCAACCTGGAGATTTACCTTCTATCCACCATCTAGCTGTATACAGTCTCTCAACCTGGAGATTTACCTTCTATCCACCATCTAGCAGTATACAGTCTCTCAACCTGGAGATTTACCTTCTATCCACCATCTAGCAGTATACAGTCTCTCAACCTGGAGATTTACCTTCTATCCACCATCTAGCAGTATACAGTCTCTCAACCTGGAGATTTACCTTCTATCCACCATCTAGCAGTATACAGTCTCTCAACCTGGAGATTTACCTTCTACTCACCATCTAGCAGTATACAGTCTCTCAACCTGGAGATTTACCTTCTATCCACCATCTTGCAGCCATACAGTCTCTCAACCTGGAGATTTACCTTCTACTCACCATCTAGCAGTATACAGTCTCTCAACCTGGAGATTTACCTTCTATCCACCATCTAGCAGTATACAGTCTCTCAACCTGGAGATTTACCTTCTATCCACCATCTAGCAGTATACAGTCTCTCAACCTGGAGATTTACCTTCTATCCACCATCTAGCAGTATACAGTCTCTCAACCTGGAGATTTATCTTCTGTCCACCATCTTGCAGCCATACAGTCTCTCAACCTGGAGATTTACCTTCTATCCACCATCTTGCAGCCATACAGTCTCTCAACCTGGAGATTTACCTTCTATCCACCATCTAGCAGTATACAGTCTCTCAACCTGGAGATTTACCTTCTATCCACCATCTTGCAGCCATACAGTCTCTCAACTTGGAGATTTACCTTCTATCCACCATCTAGCAGTATACAGTCTCTCAACCTGGAGATTTACCTTCTATCCACCATCTTGCAGCCATACAGTCTCTCAACCTGGAGATTTACCTTCTATCCACCATCTAGCAGTATACAGTCTCTCAACCTGGAGATTTACCTTCTATCCACCATCTTGCAGCCATACAGTCTCTCAACCTGGAGATTTACCTTCTATCCACCATCTAGCAGTATACAGTCTCTCAACCTGGAGGTTTACCTTCTACTCACCATCTAGCAGTATACAGTCTCTCAACCTGGAGATTTACCTTCTATCCACCATCTTGCAGCCATACAGTCTCTCAACCTGGAGATTTACCTTCTATCCACCATCTAGCAGTATACAGTCTCTCAACCTGGAGATTTACCTTCTATCCACCATCTTGCAGCCATACAGTCTCTCAACCTGGAGATTTACCTTCTATCCACCATCTAGCAGTATACAGTCTCTCAACCTGGAGATTTACCTTCTATTCACCATCTTGCAGCCATACAGTCTCTCAACCTGGAGATTTACCTTCTATCCACCATCTAGCAGTATACAGTCTCTCAACCTGGAGATTTACCTTCTATCCACCATCTAGCAGTATACAGTCTCTCAACCTGGAGATGTACCTTCTATCCACCATCTTGCAGCCATACAGTCTCTCAACCTGGAGATTTACCTTCTATCCACCATCTAGCAGTATACAGTCTCTCAACCTGGAGATTTACCTTCTATCCACCATCTTGCAGCCATACAGTCTCTCAACCTGGAGATTTACCTTCTATCCACCATCTAGCAGTATACAGTCTCTCAACCTGGAGATTTACCTTCTATCCACCATCTTGCAGCCATACAGTCTCTCAACCTGGAGATTTACCTTCTATCCACCATCTAGCAGTATACAGTCTCTCAACCTGGAGATTTACCTTCTATCCACCATCTAGCAGTATACAGTCTCTCAACCTGGAGATTTACCTTCTATCCACCATCTAGCAGTATACAGTCTCTCAACCTGGAGATTTACCTTCTATCCACCATCTAGCAGTATACAGTCTCTCAACCTGGAGATTTACCTTCTATCCACTATCTAGCAGTATACAGTCTCTCAACCTGGAGATTTACCTTCTATCCACCATCTAGCAGTATACAGTCTCTCAACCTGGAGATTTACCTTCTATCCACCATCTAGCAGTATACAGTCTCTCAACCTAGAGATTTACCTTCTATCCACCATCTAGCAGTATACAGTCTCTCAACCTGGAGATTTACCTTCTATCCACCATCTAGCAGTATACAGTCTCTCAACCTGGAGATTTACCTTCTATCCACCATCTTGCAGCCATACAGTCTCTCAACCTGGAGATTTACCTTCTATCCACCATCTAGCAGTATACAGTCTCTCAACCTGGAGATTTACCTTCTATCCACCATCTTGCAGCCATACAGTCTCTCAACCTGGAGATTTACCTTCTATCCACCATCTAGCAGTATACAGTCTCTCAACCTGGAGATTTACCTTCTATCCACCATCTTGCAGCCATACAGTCTCTCAACCTGGAGATTTACCTTCTATCCACCATCTAGCAGTATACAGTCTCTCAACCTGGAGATTTACCTTCTATCCACCATCTAGCAGTATACAGTCTCTCAACCTGGAGATTTACCTTCTATCCACCATCTTGCAGCCATACAGTCTCTCAACCTGGAGATTTACCTTCTATCCACCATCTAGCAGTATACAGTCTCTCAACCTGGAGATTTACCTTCTATCCACCATCTAGCAGTATACAGTCTCTCAACCTGGAGATTTACCTTCTATCCACCATCTCGCAGCCATACAGTCTCTCAACCTGGAGATTTACCTTCTATCCACCATCTTGCAGCCATACAGTCTCTCAACCTGGAGATTTACCTTCTATCCACCATCTAGCAGTATACAGTCTCTCAACCTGGAGATTTACCTTCTATCCACCATCTTGCAGCCATACAGTCTCTCAACCTGGAGATTTACCTTCTATCCACCATCTAGCAGTATACAGTCTCTCAACCTGGAGATTTACCTTCTATCCACCATCTTGCAGCCATACAGTCTCTCAACCTGGAGATTTACCTTCTATCCACCATCTAGCAGTATACAGTCTCTCAACCTGGAGATGTACCTTCTACTCACCATCTAGCAGTATACAGTCTCTCAACCTGGAGATTTACCTTCTATCCACCATCTTGCAGCCATACAGTCTCTCAACCTGGAGATTTACCTTCTATCCACCATCTAGCAGTATACAGTCTCTCAACCTGGAGATTTACCTTCTACTCACCATCTAGCAGTATACACTCTCTCAACCTGGAGATTTACCTTCTATCCACCATCTTGCAGCCATACAGTCTCTCAATCTGGAGATTTACCTTCTATCCACCATCTAGTAGTATACAGTCTCTCAACCTGGAGATTTACCTTCTATCCACCATCTAGCAGTATACAGTCTCTCAACCTGGAGATTTACCTTCTATCCACCAACTTGCAGCCATACAGTCTCTCAACCTGGAGATTTACCTTCTATCCACCATCTTGCAGCCATACAGTCTCTCAACCTGGAGATTTACCTTCTATCCACCATCTAGCAGTATACAGTCTCTCAACCTGGAGATTTACCTTCTATCCACCATCTTGCAGCCATACAGTCTCTCAACCTGGAGATTTACCTTCTATCCATCATCTAGCAGTATACAGTCTCTCAACCTGGAGATTTACCTTCTATCCACCATCTTGCAGCCATACAGTCTCTCAACCTGGAGATTTACCTTCTACTCACCATCTAGCAGTATACAGTCTCTCAACCTGGAGATTTACCTTCTATCCACCATCTAGCAGTATACAGTCTCTCAACCTGGAGATTTACCTTCTACTCACCACCTGGCAGTATACAGTCTCTCAACCTGGAGATTTACCTTCTACTCACCATCTAGCAGTATACAGTCTCTCAACCTGGAGATTTACCTTCTATCCACCATCTAGCAGTATACAGTCTCTCAACCTGGAGATTTACCTTCTACTCACCACCTGGCAGTATACAGTCTCTCAACCTGGAGATTTATCTTCTATCCACCATCTAGCAGTATACTGTCTCTCGTGATAATTTTACTTCTGCTTACCTCCTGGCAGCCGTACAGTCTCTTACCATGGGATAGTCATGAGTTCAGTGATGTCGAATCTTCATTATAACCATAAACAGTTTGTGCTAAATAAAAAAAACAAATAATTGTTTCAGAAAATAATAAACAGCCAATTCGAATTCATGTTCATTTTTCTGTTTCAGGCTATAGCATCGAGCATATCCGCCCTTGTCCCTACACATGGTGCTGCCAATTCTGATGAAGAAAAACGGGTAATTTATTCAGCGTTTCCATTTTCAATTAATGTATATTGTGTGACGTATATGTAGGAGCTATGGGGGCACAGTTAGAGCACTGACTTGCCCGTCCTGTGGTCTTGGATGCAATGCTCAGCAGTGGTAGGATTTCTGCTAACAAATGGCTTGGCGTCCATATTTCAGTGTCATCTTGGTAAGTGAGTACACTACCCATGATTCCACTTTGGCTGTGTGTACAGTAGTATTTTTTGTACATTGTAGACCTTATTTTGTTTAACTGCAACAGAGAAACCTGGCGTGCTAGGTTCATCATAAATAGGCAGTCTGAAAATTAGTCCAGTTCAACTGACTTCCATTTGCAGCGAAATATGCCAGGCAATAAATCGTGCAATCTATTGTTTTTGTCTTTGTTATTCCAATTCACTACGGGAAAACATTGTTTTGAATCACTTCCATTTATCATCACTGCATCTTGGGCACATTCATTGGTGCTCTAGTCTCTTCAGTAATAAACCAGTCAGCGTACAGCCACTAACTGTGCCAATCAGATGTTGATGTACTAGTGGTTGCTGCTGAGCTTGATCTCATACAATGGATGGTGGTTGATTGCACTGCTTCTAGGATAGATGTACAGTCAGGGATGATGATCATGGCTGGTGCCTCGAGCAGTTCAAACACTTCAGCTTTTATAGCTGGGGGGCTGAGAACCACGTCTTACTAGATTTCAGTGACCAGGATTTTGACCAGTTGACATTTTGCTTTATACACTGTAAACAGATGATGTTGATTTACTGACTGATTGATTTACTGACTTTGATTTACTAATTGCCTGATTGATTTACTGAATGTTTGATTTACCAACTGACCGATTTACTGAATGTTTGATTTACTGACTGACTGATTTACTGATTGATTGATTTACTAATTGCCTGATTTACTGACTGATTGATTTGCTGACTGATTTAAGTAGATTGACCATGATGAACTCCATCCATCCATCCATCATGTGCCATGCCTGTAAGCGTGGGCGGTGTTTTGATGTTTTGCCATCTCACTCGATCACCAGAGTCGTGGATCAGCTCTGTGTTTCTGTCTCGACCATGCCATGAGGCCAAGCCATCCAGGTATTTACTTCTCGGTCTTTCCCTTGGTCTGTTCCCTTCGATCTTGCCAGTTGTCACCAAGTTCTCCAATTCATTTCTTCTCATAACATGCCCAAAAAATTTTGACTGTCTACGCCTAATGTCTCTAATCAGTTTACGATCTTCATTTGTTTCTTGAAGGACTTGTTCATTGGTTTCTCTGATTATCGATGAGTCCATACAACATGATTTTCTTGGCATCTGTAAAGAAGGTAGTTTGCCATTGCTTTCCTTCCTAGCAGTGACCATAATGGTCAGTGACCGTAGCCATTGTCTCCTCAAAAAAAAATGAGATCATCTGCCTACTGTCTTGAAGATGGAGACCATAACCTACAACTATCTGTCGGCTGCTCTCCAGCTTCATCTACCACCTGCACATATGGCTTCACATAACCCTGATCGGGAGGCTGAACGGGTTCTCCACCTTGCCCAAGGGTGTCCCGTAGGCTAGCGGAGGGAAGGAGGCACCTTACTTCTCCTTTGAACTCAGCCTACAATTTTTGTTTGTTTTTTCGTTGATAAAATATGTTTTTGTTTTGTGCATACTTAATAATATACTGAGTTTTTAATTTTTCCAGTTGATTGTGTCAATGATGTTTACAATGGTGGAGTGGTGCCTGCAGATGCCGATGTCCCTGTTGATTGAAACCACAGACACAGACAAAAGCTGCATCTACAAGGTGTTTAGAGTGAGTACTGATACAGTTTAATTAATAATATTATACAAAGACAGGGATTTCAGCATGGTCGAATGGATAAGAACGCTTGTTCTTAAACATTTGGTGTGTTGATGCTGAGGTAGGGGGTTCAGCCCCCACACCAGTCAGTTGGACTAAAATGTTAACTTCTTGTCCTTGATTTAAGAATGTAAATTACAAGTACCTCTGAAGTCAGAGAGGGTTCGCCTGACGGTGAGGGACATTGGTAATAGGGAAAGCTAATCAACACGCAAAATTCAGTCAAGTGCTACTAGAAGTAGTGTGTATGGAGTACACTCAAATTCAAAACGAGCGAGCGCAAAATAAACAAAACCAAAGAAAGAAAGAAGCTAAAACATAAAGACAACTTTTCTCAAACATTAGAAGACTGTCAACATTTGTCCACATTATGAGGAGAGAAAACCTGGAAATGGCAAATTGCCATTGCCCATGCTAGCTAGGAGCTAGAATGCACATTATATTTACGTTCATGCACGCGCACATACGTGTGTGCATTCATGCATACATGCACGCAAGCATGCACAAACACTTAAGCACACTATAAAGATATTGCTCATTGTGACCTACTCCTATTCTCCACAGGTGCTCCACTCGGCCGTGACTGGCCACAGCTCGTCTTCCCTGACCCGAGTCAGCAAGTCGCTGTCAGACTTCCTCCTGGACACAGATTTCACAAACATCTGGGAAACACAGGGTGGCTCGGCATCACCCCGGGGGGCCTCAACAACGCAGAGGCCGTTCAGTGCCAACGCCACTCTGGCAGATGCAGTGACTGATCCAGGCCGACTGACATCCTCCAAGCAGCAGGAGCAGGGTCGCAAGCCAGAGACGGATATTGTAAAACTGGCTTCAAGAGCTGTGAGTTTATCTCCGTGTCAGGGGTTGGTTGAGAAAGCAGGTCTAAGTCCTCTGAGCTGTTCAGAGCACACCACGCTCAATTACAAGGGGGCTTCAAATTAAAACCTTAAAAGTGAAAGAAATTACAATAACCATGTCATTGTCTTATAACCTGTCAGTATTTTTGTTAAGGATGTCAAAAGTGTTCAGCTCATGACATCACGGTACAGATACACACAGTTTAAAGATGGCTGCCCCACTTTTGACATGCACCAAAGAGGAGCAGCATTCTGTTATCCGTTTTTTGATCAGTGACCACTACTTTCAGTGTATACCACATCCTTTGTCCTCTCCAGATCTAGCCCGAAGTGATTTCCACCTGTTTGGACAACTCAAAGGGTCATTGGGAGAAAGTACTTTTTTGATCCAATGAAGAGGTACAGCAGGTGGTGCATAAGTGGGTTACACACGCAACCAAGAGAATTTTTTTTCTACAGGATAATATGCCCAAAAAAATATGACTGTCTACGTCTAATTTCTCTATTCATTTTACTATTTTCATTTGTTTCTTGTAGGACTTGGTCGTTAGTTTTTCTGTCCATGGTATTCTTTGCATTTTCCTCAGAAACCACATTTCTACAGCCGTCAGATGTTTTCAGCTTGACTGCTTATTGTCCATGCTTCACATCCATACAAAAGTACAGGTTCTATGTAACACCTCAACACTCATTTTCTCGTTTCAGTTGACATCTTTTTATTGGTCAGTATGTTTTTCACCTTGCAATAGGCTACCTTTGCCATGGCGATTCTTGTTCTAATCTCTTCAAGGCATTTGAGAATATGTTCACTCAAAAAAAAAATCATTGAAGGTTTTCATTTTAAGCCCCCTCGTATAATGTTCCAGAGGTTCTGGGTTCACTCTTCTAACTTTACCCATAGCCACACAGCCCTCTACTTCAGTCCCTTCACTCTGAAGCCACTGACTATGTCACAACATGCTATACTGTTACATCTTATAAAAGCAATGCACACAATGATAGAGTTGTGTGAATTATATAATTCTTACATCTCAAAACATTATTCGTGTTTCTCACATATTCGCCACAAATGCACTAATTCACTAATTAAAATTAGTAATAAAACATGTACATAACAATCTGGCAGCAAAGTGATTTGCCACTGTCAGCTTTGGGCTTTCAATGCGTGATGTTACTCTCACAGCATCTCTCACAATGCTTTTTTTGTGTCTTTTCAACTGGTGTCAATCGTCACATGATTTTTGTCAATCACGTTCGACCCGTGTGCTACGACTAGCCCACTACTAACATGAGCCCAAGTTGGCTTCAACTTGGCTCCTGTCATTCTGCATGTGCTGTTAATGATGGTTTCTGTAAACGAGGATGACAGCAATAGAACAGATAGTGAAAAAACACAAAATGACTCAATAAAGTTGAATAATGTAATAATACTATATAAATATATCATTATGTGCCATCTGAATAAGCATGGGCAGTAATGGTCCACCTTCTCATTCATCCATCATGGACACCTCAAGGCTGTATCAGTCAGGAAATATTCCTTTACCTGTGGGGATTTATCATCATCATGTGCCATCCAGTAAGTATGGCAGTCATCGTTTGCCATCTCACACCATCACCAGTCACAGAGTAGGTCTGTGTAATTGTACCTGTTATGCCATTTGGCTAACCCAACTAGATATCTGTTTCTTTGTCTTTCTCTTGCTCTTGTTTTCATGACATTTGCCAGCTGTCACTAATGTTTGAAAATTTCTCTAATCTCTTTATGTCTTTCATCTGTATTATGAAGGATGATCTTATTCATTTTTCTCTCTGTTCACATTTCTCTGCCATTAGATGTTTCTCGGCTTGTCTGATTATTGTCCATGTTTGATGTGCTTATAACAGTATAGGATTAATGTAAGGAGCAAATCAACAAAAACGAGATGTGAAGTAGGTAAAGTTTACTAGAACACAATCACAAGTTAATATATGGACATTGCAGCTAGAGCTTTCATCAGCATATAAACAAATAACAGATACACCAATACATCTGGAACAAGACAAGTTGCAGAAGCTGCTGGATCAGCCAATCAACGCTGTAACTCTCCGCCTGTTGAGGCTTCAATCCTAGACCAGTTGCCGACCAAAGCTTAGGGCCTGGTCTGCCCTGCAGTGACATTTAATCTTTAGGTTGCATTTCTTTGCACCAGGATAAGGCTTGTACCCTCCCAGTTGTCCTCCTCCACCTGAAACTGATGGTACAATGAAGGGGGTCAGGTTCGGTAGGCACTGCCCAACATTTGGATCTAACAGAAAGCAGATAGTACCATCTACTGCTCAGTCTTATCTGACTAAGACCCGACCAAAGATACTGATACAAATACATATATAACATACAAACGTTACTAAGCTGATGTTAATCTGCCATGTGCGTACTCCTTGGATGTGCAGTCGAGTGAAAGCATGCCGCCATCGCAGCAACTGGACGAAAGTGCGTCCTTCATTTCTCGTCATCTTATTTACATCATTCTCGTCATCCTATTTACGTCATTCTCATCATCCTATTTATGACATTTAACTTTCATAGGTGCTATACAGCACTTCAGCACATTTTCCTACTTCTGGCTATAATTACCAATTCTATATTCATATGTTTTCCATCTTGTAACCTTCATCATTGTGCTTTCAAAACCACTTTGAATGTTTACTATAACCAAAGTATTTGCGTTTCTGAGACATTGTATATAACCAGATTTTTTGGTGTGCTTCCACTGAGTCTGAGGCGTAAACAGCTGACGTATAACTACTGGCTTAAGGTAGCCCAAGACAAAAACCACCCTGGATACCAAACGTTCAGCGACAACAACAGCAAAAGGGGGGGCACCCCAAGAGTTAAACTGCAAAGACCGGCAGGTTGGGAAGCAGCAGAGAAGTTAAAGGAAGAAACCGAGCTAGCAGAGACCCTGAAACAGACAAGACGGTTCAAGCCAACAATCCCACCATGGGAACTAAAAGTTCCATTCACTGACTGTAGTCTAGCGAAATCCATCACCAAGGACACGGAGGACATTGATGCAAGAGACACGGCCGAGGAATACATACAAGAATTCAGTAAGGACAACCTCCTAATATACACAGACGGGTCCAAAAACGAACAGGGAGAGGTGGGAGCAGGTGTAGTGGTCCCAGACTGGAAGCTGAAGAGACAGTTCAAGCTAACAGACCAGACAGCAGTATGCACGGCCGAACTAGTTGCCATAATGAAAGGTCTAGAGATCGCAGCCGAAAACCCACCACTGAGACTGTGTATATTAACAGACTCCCTGTCATCAGTACAAACGCTCGGGAACCTCAATAGAGGCAACAGACCTGACATAAAAGAGGAGATACTAGCAACAGCCACTAACCTCAGGTACATGGGCTGCCAAGTCACCATCGGATGGATACCAGCACACAGGGGTATCCCGGGAAACGAACAGGCAGACAGAGCGGCGAAATGGGGTATAACCAGCACGAATCAAATCTGCACTGGCCTAGGTAAAGTAGAAGGGAAGAATATAGTCAAAAACTACATTCTCAAGGAATGGAGGCAACAGTGGCGAGACAGCGATAAAGGCCGCCATGCCTTCCAAGTATTGGGCGAACCCAGATTCAAGCCACAAGTCAAGACCAACATGAAAGCACCGGCAAACAGGCAGCTGTGGAGAATGCGACTAGGCAATTGGAAAGACACAAGAGAGAACCCAAACTGCAGAGTATGCCGAGAAAGCAACACCATCGAACACTACTTACTAGTATGCGACAAGTACAATAGAGAGCGAAGGGACCTGAGAGATCACTTTGTCAAAACTGGAAAACCAATGACAATGACGGAGTGCCTGCACATAAACAGCAACCCGGAAACACAGCGACTGGTCAGACAGTTCCTATGCAGAACAGGGAAGACCGTATAACCTCCCTAAACTGTGTATACATGTATATGTGCGTTTGTTTGTATTTGTACATGTTTTTATATGTTTTTAAAAAAAAAAAAAAAATAAAAAAAAAAAAAACTGGCGGAGTGAATGGCAGGAAGGTGGGTTGGCTCTTCCGGTAGAGCACCTGAACTAGGAAGACAGGGAGACCTGGTCATCTTGTTGCCACGCCACACCAACACGCGATGAAGAAAACCGCCAAAACTCACAAGCGTAAAGGCGTTCGTAACGCTGACCGGGGGGGGGGGGGGGGGGGGGGGGGACAACTTGAGACTTGCAATTAAATGCTCTGCCCTTGCCTACAACAAGTCCTTATGAGGACTAGACATGACCGGGACTAGCCCCGATGAGAATAACACAAGAAGCGACAAGCACTTAGCAGGGCTAACAGAGAAAAGCCTACAAACGAGAGAATAAGGGCCCCAGTAGGCCAAACCAAGGACCGGTCTTTAAACAGGACCAGCACAAAACAAATCTATCCGACGAACAGAGCGGAACAATTTAAAACCAGTAGGAAATAGGACCAACAATCCACACAACCACGGACCTCAACAATAACCACAGCTGATGAAGCAGGTTAGACGAGGACGAATTTGGAATTTTTGTTTTTGAAATGGAATCGGAATCGGAAATGTTCAGATCTTGTGGAATATCAGTATGTTTCTTCTTCTTGGTGAATTACAGATGGGTAAGAGATCTCAGGGTCGGCCTCTACTACGATACAAAGATGTGTGTAAGTGGGACATGATTGATACAGGCATTGATAATGCACATTGGGAACAAGTCGCCGCTGAATGGAGGGCAAAGATCAGAAATGGAATAAAGACAAAGGAGAAAATTATTGCAGATAAGTCGCACACCGAGTGTGTGAGACGTAAGATGGTGCATGATGGTGGAAATGACCATGTGTTCACATGCACTCACTGTGAACGGACATTTACAGCACGAATTGGCCTTATCACTCACATTCGCTACTGCCATAGGTAAAAGTTATTATGCCTTTTTAAAACACAAAGTATCGTCTGTCAAGATGGCAAAGTGCCAATGATCTTCGTCTTGGTCCACAATATTCTAAGAACTTGTTTGTAGCATTTAAGTTTAAAAGTTCCACCTTTCCTCTTACGTGGTTGCGAACTGGTCCATGATTCACATGTGTATGTTGCCACAGGGAAGGTATATTTTCTGAAACATTTGACTTTAATTTGTTTGCTGTTATTGTGTCATAGGTTGTTGTGTCCTTTGTTCAACCTCAGCATTGCCATGGCCAGTCTAGACTGACTTCTGTTGAACGGCCCCATTGGTTTTGGTTACCAAGCCAAGATACTCAATGTTTGTGACATTTTACAATTTCTTCATTGTTGATTTCAATGTATGATTGGCTTGTAGTTTTGTCTGTGGATGTTATTTTTGTTTTAAGTTCAGAGAAACAGATTTTAATTGACAATGTGTCTTGACAGACAGATCAACTCTTCTAATCTGCCATGTTGTTTTTCTTATTAAGCATAGTGTAGTAGTTTACATAATTGCACCTTGCCATCTTTACAGATGATAGTTTGTTACATTGTGCTTCAAAAAGACATAAAAACTAAAACCCATTGTGGTTAGCGAATCTGACTGATCAGACCAATTTGCACTGTAAATGTTTGTCCATAATGGTTTATGTGAACACATGGTCATTTCCACCATCACGCACCATCTGCTATCTCAACACACTCAGTGTGTGATTTATCAGCAATAATGTTTGCTTTGCCTTTATTCCACGCCTGATCTTTTCCCTCCATGCAACACGATCAGCGGCAACGTGCTCCCAAGGTGCAATATTAATGCCGGTATCAACCGTGTCCCACCTACACACATCTTTGTGCTACAATAGTGGCTGCAAGATAATTGGCTGCAAGATAATTTACCCATCTGTAATTTACTTACACATAGAAATAATGAAGTTGAGTAACACAAGAGATCTCTAGAAGAAAGCTCTAATGCTTGTTGCTTCTCATCCAGCTGATGACCCACCTGGTGAACCATTTGTCCCACTTCCCTATGGGGTCAGGGGCTGCCCGGCTGCACACGACTGTCCAGGAACACCATGACCTGCCAGAGTACACTGATGAAGACCTCAGGCCAGAGATTTTCAGCGCCCCCAATGTGCAGGTTTGGTGATTGCCAGTTTGCATGACTGTTCTTGTTTTGAGACTTTTATCAGCAAGTTGTTGTAATCATTGTTCGTCAAGTGGCAGCTTGGCTCCTGCTCTTCAGTGCAGTGCTGCATACTGACACATGCAAGTGTTCATTAGCTGTTGTTTCATATAATATTTTGTGGATAAGAACCTTGATATCTGTTTGATATGAATGTGATTCCTTATGGTTCTCATAGGGATAGGATGAACATGTTGGTTGGTTGGTCAAAGAGATCATGATTGACAGTCTCATAAGAAGGAAGAATAAGTTGGTTGGTTGGTCAAATAGGTTATGTCTGATATTCATAAAAGAATGGGATGTTGGTCAAAGAGGTGATGTTCAACATTCACACAAAAGATGTGATGAACATGTGTCTGTTATCTGTACATCTGACATGGCTCTGTGGCTTAGAGGATAGTGAGACAGTTTCCCTGATGTGAGGAGTTGAGAGTTCAAATCTACTGCAGATGATTTGGAAGCAGACCCCTTAGCATTATTTTCAGTGGTATGAAGCGTTCATTAATCAATGTCAAACTCTTGAACTAAATTGCATAGTAATTCACAAGCAGCCAATAAAATCTGGGGTATGGCCGCAGCGTTCTGACATGATAGATTTGTCTACCACATATTTATATTTAATAAACCTAGTGTTGTGCAATTTATTTTCCATGTAGTTATAGTTCATGAATAATTAGCAGACAAGTGAGAAATTATGGAAGTTGCGGAGATGTGGTTTCATAGAAGAATGATGAGGAGGAGAAAGCTGGAGTTTGTCGTCACAGCTGGAAGGTTGGAGGGGAAGAGAGGCAGGGGGAGAACAAGAGAGAAGATGCTGGACAGTTTGACATCATGGCACAGAGGAACATTGGTATCAGAAATGATTGGAAGTCCTTGGTGAATCAGCCATGTCCACATGTGGATTGGCCTCGCAGACAGCAGAGCACATACTCCAAGACTGTCCAAATTACAACATGTCTAGGCAAACCTTCTGGCCTAGAGAGACGACAGTGGAAGATAAACTCTATGGACCGCTGAGTGAACTAAAAAAGACAGTTAAATTCATACAAGAGACAACATTGCAGTTATAGACATATTTCAAGCGAACAAAAGAAGATTGGAAGTCCAAAGAGACAGAAGGCTGTGGGCAGACATTATCACCAACACCACACGCTATGAACTATAAGATGTTATACATTATAAATCTTCTGTGATAGATTTGTCGCTTGTATTCACATGTTCTTCAATATTATGTGATGAAATTGTTTTTGTTGACTTTAATGAAAGTTGCTAAATATGATGTTTCAGTTTTTTGTCTTGAATCACCGCTGCCTGATCTCCTTCATTGAGCTTCCAGCTGTGGTAAGTGCCACAATACATACTTTTTGTAAAGAAGATACAATAAAATATATTCTTGCTTTTTGAGTAACTTGTTTGAGGTTTTGTTTATGATTAATGTTACATTATATGACAAGTTTGCCATTGCTTGGCAGTGGCAAACTAATGAATGTAAATTTGCCAAGAAATCACAAGCAGTAAATAAAATGCTGGGGTTAACTGTGACATCCTGTAAAGGATATGGAACTGAATTTATCTACATGACAGATTCCAAATTACTGTATGTAGCCGGGGCGCAGTGTTGGGGTGAATGCCCAACATTGCTTAAATACCCCAATGGCTCGTGAATACATAACCTCTGCAGCAAAAGTCCAACTCCTGGCCTTCACGTGGCGGAACTGTTTTAACTAACAGGAGAAGGGGCGACGGCGAGTATCTGGCGCCGGAAAATAACCAGTGTGCTCTAGATGTGTATACATATACATGCATGTGCAGACACGTGTGTGCGTGTGTACACATCTAAACTCGAGTGAGACCACAGTCTGCTCTAGCAAAGGAAAGGTGCTGAAGACGGAGGCAACCAGCCAGGAGGCGCACCACAGAAATCAGGATGCCACGCAATTACGCAAAATGGAATATGTCGACTGCTGCTAAACGTTATGGTGCTCGCCCTGCTTTGGACTCCCAGGCAGGTGCAGTGCCGGGCTCTATGTCTCGAAAGGGTCCAACCCCAACTACTGGAGGTCCTTCTCAGATGTCCTGTGGAGCCAGGGGACATGAGAATAGAACAGCTGGCCATACTAAACTAAGACTTAAAATAATGCACTGGAATGCGGAGGGAGTCAGCAACAAAAAAGTAGAATTAGAAAACATCTTGAACAAAGAAAAAGTAAGCATATGTTGCTTGCAAGAAACTCACCTCAACGAAAATATAGCCTTCAAAATCAGAGGCTACCAGTGTTACCGATCTGACCGAAAGGACAGGCGAAAAGGTGGGATACTTACCCTTGTAAAAAATAACATCACTGCTTCCCAAATCGAAGTCTATATGGAAGGGGCTGAGTATCAGACACTTAGACTTAAAACAGGCTATACAGACCTACATCTGATCAATTACTACTGTCCAAGTGACCGTCCACAGGCACTGGACACACTACCATTAACAGAAAAAATGATTGTGTGCGGCGATTTCAACAGCCACTCGCAGAGTTGGGGCTATGATCACATGGACCAGAGAGGAGAGAGACTGGAAGACTGGCAGGATGAGAATAGATTCATCTTGGTTAACAAGCCGTCCGACCCACATACTTTCTACTCGAGATCATGGCACTCTACAACTACACCTGACCTGGCTTTTCATTCACCAGACCTGGAGTGGAACATTACACGAATTGTTGGGAAACAACTAGGTGGCAGTGACCATCAACCAGTCTTTCTAACTGAGCAGTCTTTCTAACTGAAAATGAGCTTGTAAGTGAAAGCAGCACCCTCTCGAGGTGGAACTACAAGAAAGCAAACTGGGCAGTGTACAAGCATCGCACCAGCATACTGGTTAGAAACCTGAACACTGAGAAAGACATAAATAAAGCAGTTGAAGAGTTTGAGAAATGCATACTACAGGCAGCGCGAGAAACAGTACCAAGAGGAGCCCGTAAACAATATAAACCCTACTGGAGTAGTGAACTGGAACAGTTGCATAATGATGTGGAAGTATGTAGAAAGCAAGCAGAGGCCACACCCAGCCAAGAGCACCACAATAAATTCCAGCATGCAAAAGCCAAATTTCAAAGGGCCAAGCTGCAGGCTAGACGGAAAAGCTGGCAGGAAAAAACAGAGTCTCTGAACTTTGAAAGAGACACAAGGAAATTGTGGAAGCTAATAAAACAACTTAACGATGAGGGCACAGGGAGAAACTCAAAAATTGCACTACATAAAGATGGAAACATCTTAACAAGAAAGCAAGCAGCTGACCATTTTGCGGACTCATTCGCACAAGATAACAATATCAAAATCAGTCCAGAGAAACAACAAGAGATTCAAGAGAAACGGCAACATACAGGACATGGAAAATGAGAAAGTCACCAGGAGCTGATGGTATCTCCAATGAAATGATCAGGAACCTAGGAACAGAGGCCAAAGCAAAGCTGTTGCAGATCTTCAATAACAGTTGGACCTTAGGCAGTGTTCCACAAGCCTGGAGAGAAGCAATCATGATACCCCTCCTAAAATCAGGGAAAGATAGTTCCATTGCCTCTAGCTACAGACCAATTAGCCTCACCAGCTGTCTCTGCAAAACACTGGAGCGCATCATCAATCACAGACTGCAGTGGTACATTGAAAGTAAAAACATCCTTGTGCCACAGCAGGCTGGCTTTAGGCAGTGCTACTCTACGGAAGATCAGACAACTTACCTCTCTCAAGAAATTGAGGATGCATTCCAAGAGAAGAAGCTGGTGCTTGCAGCATGGATAGATTTGAAGAAAGCCTTTGACAAAGTCTGGAAAGAAGGTCTGATGAATAAACTGAGAAACTGCAAAGTCAATGGAAGAATGTACAAATGGGTGAAAGCATACTTGCGCAACAGGAGAGCCCGAGTACAGATAGACGGACTAAAGAGCAAGAAAGTACTACTGCGTCACGGAGTTCCCCAGGGCGGAGTATTGTCCCCCACACTCTTTCTAATCTTCATCAATGATCTCGTTGCTAATCTACCGCATGGAATTAAAGCCGCAATGTATGCCGATGACCTGGTTCTATGGAGCACAAATGAACATGCATCAGTGGCCACCAGATTACTACAAAGAGCTGTAGATACATTTGTTGCATGGGCAAATAGATGGTGTGTCAGCATAAACACTGACAAGTGCAGCACCACCCTATTTACCCTCTCTCCAAAACAAAAGGCAGGGACCATCCAAATAAATGAAACACCCCTACGAGAAGATAAAAAACCAACATACCTTGGAGTAACATTTGATGGCAGGCTGACATGGAGAAAGCACATCAACAAAGCAGTAGCAAAAGCCAGAAGGAAAATAGCCATCCTGAGAAAGCTAAGTGGAACCACATGGGGAGCCAGTGGGAAAATACTTAGCAAAGTTTATCGACAGAGCATACGACCACACCTGGAATTCGGGTCAACTGCATGATGTTCGGCAGCAAAAACCACACTACAAGAGCTGGACAAAGTGCAAAATCAAGCACTTAGAGTCACCACAGGAGGGATGAGATCAACCCCTATAGTGGAAATGGAGAAGATGGGGAGGACACAAGCACTGAGTGAGCGCAGAGATACGAAAACGCTAATACAAGCAGAAAAGTTCCTCAGCTTGCCAGGCCACCCTATGAAGAACAGATTTGAAAACCTAGCTATGGGGCGGTTGAAAAGAAGTAGTTTTATCCACCAGGCCAAACGACTCTGCAGAGAAACCACCGATCTGCCCACAGTTGGTATCCCCCTGACAACTATTCCAGAGCGAACTCCATGGAAAGATGAGCATAGACTATCATTACAAATCCAGACAAAAGTGAGAGGAATATCTGACAAGGAAGAACAGAACAGTGTGCAGCGCAGAACAGCCACTCTCAGCTTCCTTGATGAAGAATACCCACAGGACCTCTGGATCCGAGTCTACACAGATGGGTCAGCACAAAATGCTGTTCGAAATGGAGGAGCGGGAGTGTACATAGAATACCCAAATAATACCAGGGACACAGCTAGAGTACCGACAGGAAAGTACTGCCATAACTACGATGCTGAAATTGAGGCAATCAAGATAGCAACAAAGAAATTACTAAATACCAGCAATGGTACACAACCTGTGGTGCTATTGACAGATGCAAAATCAGTACTCGAGGCGCTCCTGTCTGGGAAATTGCCAGTACTAAGGACACTACTTTCTGAACTTAGCAGTCAGCATAAGGTCACCATACAGTGGATACCATCCCACTGTGGAGTACCCGGGAACGACAGAACTGATCAATTGGCTAAGGAAGGAGCCAAAGAAGAACAGCCTGATGTGCCTGTAACATACCACCAAAAGAAAAGAATGATCAAATCTGTCAGAAAGCCACCAAAACCTGCTCAAGATGACTACCACGTTATGGATAGACCAGAACAAGTCATTATTCTGCGCCTCAGAACAGGGCACAATAGATTACGCAACCACATGTATACAAAATTCAAGATTGGTGAAACAGCCATGTGCACATGTGGATTGGCGTCGCAGACAGCAGAGCACATACTCCAAGACTGCCCAAAATATAACATATCTAGGCAAACCTTCTGGCCTAGAGAGACGACAGTGGAAGATAAACTCTATGGACCGCTGTGTGAACTGAAAAAGACAGTTCAATTCATACAAGAGACAGCACTGCAGTTATAGACATATTTCAAGCGAACGAAAGAAGAAGAAGAAGAAGAATCTACATGACAAATTAATCTTTTCTGTAACATGAATACATTTGTTTTATATTGATGAGGTGGTATAATTAATCCGTAATGTAACATTGGTATGTTTATTTTATGTTGATGATGTGGTATAATTAATCTGTAATGTAACATTGGTATGTTTATTTTATGTTGATGATGTGGTATAATTAATCTGTAATGTAACATTGGTATGTTTATTTTATGTTGATGATGTGGTATAATTAATCTGTAATGTAACATTGGTATGTTTATTTTATGTTGATGATGTGGTATAATTAATCTGTAATGTAACATTGGTATGTTTATTTTATGTTGAGGGGGCTGCATGGTCTCGGGGTATGGTGTCCGCCTCGAGTGCTGGAGGTCCCGGGTTCAAGCCCTGGTGAGGACCGGGATTCTTTTTCCACATGGACTTTAGTAATAAAATTTCCCCTGGTCTCTGGGTAGTGAGATCGGACGCCCGTATGTATTGTTGCGCACGTAAAAAATCCCTTGGCAGTTGGAAATCGTAAAAGAGTAGCCTAACGGCGCTGAGCGGGCAAAATTTCCAGTTAAAAATCTACCCAAAGTATTTCAGGATCCTCTCCGGTGCTACGGAGTTCATGCACTGAGCTGAGTCTCTCCAGACTCAGGTTTGAGTTAGGAGGAGAACGGAGCACTTATGGGTTACATTTGTGTGCTGTGATGTTGATCCATCAAATTAACTTATGTTGATGAGGTGGTATAATTAATCTGGTATGTAGCATTGGTATGTTTATTTTATATTGATGAGGTGGTATAATTAATCTATTATGTAGCATTGGTATGTTTATTTTATGTTGATGGGGTGGTGTAATTAATCTGTTATGGAGCATTGGTATGTTGTATGTTGGTGAGATGGTATAATTAATCTGTTATGTAGCATTGGTATGTTTGTTGTATGTTGGTGAGATGGTATGACTGACTGGCACCTTGCCATCTTGACAGATGATAGTTTATAAAATGAAATTATACATTTCCATAACCAAGCCTGGGCTGAATTTAGAGGCCATGTTTTGCCCATGCAGCTCGGCCTGCCTATCATCATCATCTCATCATCTATATATCATCATCATCAGCTTCTATGTATCATCATCTAATATCATCATCATCATCTATATATATCATCATCATCATCTATATATATCATCATCAGTATATCATCATCTATATATCATCATCATCATAATCTGCATATCATCATATCTATATCATCCTCATCATCTATATGTTATCAACATCTATATACCATCATCGTCATCATCATCTATATATCATCATCATCTATATATCATCATCATCTATATATCATCATCATCTATAAACCATCATCATCACCTATATATATCACCATCATAATTATATCATCATCTGTATATAACCATCATCATCTATATATCATCATCATAAGTATATCATCATCGTCATCATCATATTTATATCATCATCATCATCATCATCATCATCATCATCATCATCATCATCATCTATATATGTGTAACAAGACGGGTGGAGTTGTCTGCCAAAATGTCACCATAAATAAATATTCAGGGACTTCTCTGGCCCATTCAGGGATTATGGTTCAGAGGACTCCACAGTATATTGGATACCTATCCCGTATAAGTAATCACTCTACCCTCTCTCTACTCAAAGAATAGACCCATACAAGAGTTCAAAACATTACACAAATCAGGACGCAGAGGTGTTTCCAAGGCACCAAGGCCAGGTTCTATACTGGCCAAGACCTACTAACATGTCCTAGCCTTGCGTCCTGGGCAACAGGTCCCTTCTATATATCATCATCTATATATCATCATCATCTTCTGTATATCATTATTTTCTATATATCATCATCATCTTTATATATATATATATTTTGCATATCTCTTACAAGACGTTCCAGTCAACATCAGCATTTTTCAGCTGCTGTTGATGTACTTGGCAAGATTACGCTCAGTAGTTTGCCATTGCTTTCTTAGCGACCGGCTCACATACCCTGTACCTCTCGCACCAACATGGTGAAAACCGCTACCGATTCTCACGCAGGTTACGTTACACACAAGAATATATGGGGTTACAGAGAAAGACATTAACTCCTAGGCCAGGGAAACTGGCCTTTAGTACACCACGGAGGACTGTAGAGGACCGAGTTCTTCCAACAGCTATATATAGCAGTATATCTTCTGTATATCATCATCATTATCTGTACATCATCATCATTGTCATGTAGCCAGTGCTGTGCAGAACCTTGCCCTCATCACAACCTACCTGAAAGATCCTTGATCCCGTGCCAGCTATCTTGCCTCATATATTTTCATGTCCATAGGGTCTTTACTGGCCTGTGTCCACTGTCGTATTGGTTGACGTCTGCCTCCTCTTCCAGGACACATCTCCATTATTGTTCTTCCTGAACCTCTTTAATGTTTAAGATGGCCAGAGTAGTTCAGTTTCCCATGTGATAGAAAAATTTATATTTAGTTCATAATTTGTATAATACAATGCAGGATGCCCCAGGGGGAGGTGTGACGGCAGGATTGATGACGGCTCGAACTGTCTGTCGCATAATTGTCCGAGATTTGTGTGGCAAGTACTGCTGGGAGAACTCGGTCCTCTACAGTCCTCCGTGGTGTACTAAAGGCTCATCCAGACACAGTGAGTTTCTTTCAGACTACAATCTCATGTGTTGGTGACAGTTCATCTGTCAGACTACAGGTTCACGTGTCAATGACAGTTTAACTGTTGGTGTATTCACAGCTGATGCTGTGGTGAAGGAGTTACAAACATAGTTCGTAATTCCGTATTGTGCATTCGAAACACAGCTGCGGGCGATTTGGAAGCAGACAGCCTTGTGCTGGTTTTCATTCCATGGTGTAAGTGCCAGTCATTTAGAAAACAATGGTAAACTACTGAACGTAAACTTGCTAAGATATCACAAACAGCCAATAATGCTGGGGTTGACTGTGATGATCTGTAAAGGATATGCAACTAACTTTTTCTGCAGAAAACAAACACCAAGATATTGAGAGCTGCAGGCATTATAAGATCACTCATCAGAAATGTCAGAAAAGGAGAAATGAAATTATGGAGCATATTAGCCGAAGAGGAAGAGGTGACATAGAAATTTTAGCCGTATGTTGAAAAATACCAGGCAAGAGAGACAGAGGACAACAGAAAAAGATGTGTATGGAAAGCTTCAGCAGCCGGATAACAAATGAGTTGAGTTGAATTGAGTTGAGGAAAGAACCGACACCTAAGCACTCGGAACATTTCCATATGTGCTCCATCCTCATCTTCAACAGCCAGCAACTTCTTCTTGTCATTCTTTCTTCACTGGCTGCTGTAGCTGATTTCAAGCACAGAGCACGCATGCCATAACTGTGGCAATGATTCTTACAAATTGATTCCACAGACATGTTAATTATGATGCAAGAAATAACCCATCACCCTAGTATTGCCTGCCTGCTAGGGAAGAGGCCCGAAACATCCAGCAGAGGCCCATACGCCCGTTGCCTCCCCCCACACTGGACATCCCATGTTAGCGACGATTTACTGTACGGCCATACAGTTCCTTGACTCGTGGGTCCACCTTGAACTTGTAAGTACATGATCCTGATCGGGGGTGCCAAACGGGTGGCCCGTAGGCTAGCGGAGCGAAGGAGTCACCTGACTTCTCCTTTGACAGGGAATACCCCTACCCACCACCCATCTTGGTAACAGATAATAATAAATAACCAACTTCATCAAAATATGAAATGACAATTAGAATTGGATAATCATGATCTCTGCTGGTTTCAGACCAGGCAGCTGAAGAAGAAGAATTCACCTGTATGGGTATTGAAACATCTTTTGGTTTGACTTAATACTGAATAGCATAGATGTGTCCTTGTTTGTGACTGTTTTATTTAGATGTGTTTATACCACATGTTTGTGTTTTAGAAATTCATCTGTTTAAGATCGTGTCATAGCCCATTGAGGTGTTCAGGGTGTGTATATCTAACACATGTCCTGTTTGCCTATTATTGGAGGCTTCCTTTCTTGCCTTGAGATTTTTAAAGTGTGTAATTTGCACATGGAGCTTCCTGTTTTTCGCCTGTATTTGAAAGAGCCATGTGTCTGATCTTACTATCCAAGAGGTCAGATGGACGTGTAGTATCATTATATACATATGATTCTGATCCTGATCATGTGAGACAGCAAAACATGACCACTCACACTTATTGGCATGGCACATGATGATGATGAAAGATCAGAACCTTAAGATAGGGGTCTGTATGTCCAACTCTCGACCCTTTGAGAATATTCAGTTTCTTCTTCTTCTTCGTTCATCCAGAGTTTGTTTTTGTGTGGATGTGATTGCGTTGTGCCTGTTTACAGCAAAACTGCGTTCTTGCGCCATTAGGCCGACACATCCGACTTCTGTGGGCATTTGTTGACCGGGTTAACCATCCCGGATATTCAGTTTGATTTTTTCTTTGACCTCTGTAGATGCCGAGACTTTGTTGGGACTAGCAACGGGAGCAGAACAGGAATCGTCGGTTGTGAAGAAAGCTGAGCTGGTCAAAATTGACCACACAGTCCCACATCAGGCTGACCAGCTGCCTTGCCATGAGGTTGTGGGTGTCAGTGGTGACAATCTGGACAGAGTAAGTACTGCAGCAGTAAGTGGGGAACTTTGGGCAAACTGGGCGTCACAGTAAATTGTATGAACATGCGAGGTTTTGTGAGGTCAGAATCAGCTTCTGAAGAAGACAATTTTAAGATGTAATTTTATAATGTAAGTAAAGTAAAGCAAATTCAAAAGTAAAATATTTATAATGTAAGTGTAGGTCAGCATGGCAGAATGGATAAGAACGTGTGTTCTTAAACATCCGGTGTGCTGATGCCGAGGTAAGTGGTTCAACCCCTATACCGGACAGTTGGACTAAAATATTGACCTAATGTCCTTGACTTGGGGACGTAAATTACAAGTACCAATTACTGTACCAGAGTGAGTTTGCCTGATAGCGAGGGACACTGTTAATAGGGAAAGCTAATCCAAATGCTAAATTCAGTCTGGCACTACTAGAAGTAGTATGTATGGACTAATCTTGAGTTCAAAACAAGAAAGTGCAAAAAAAAAAAGACAAAAAAATAAATTAATAAATAATGTAAGTAAAGTGAAGCGAATTCAAGAGTAAAATATTTATAATGTAAGTAAAGTGAAGCGAATTCAAGAGTAAAATATTTATGATGTAAGTAAAGTTAAGCGAATTCAAGAGTAAAATATTTATAATGTAAGTAAAGTTAAGCAAATTCAAGAATAAAATATTTATAATGTAAGTAAAGTTAAGCGAATTCAAGAATAAAATATTTATAATGTAAGTAAAGTGAAGCAGTCTTGATTGCAGACAATGAACAGGACCTGCGGCATTTAGTAGATGCGGTTGTTGCACACAGTGAGCAACTAGGTTAGAATTGAATATTAAGAAGACACAGATTATGGTCGTCACTGGGAAGAAGGAAATACCACAATGTGATATACGAGTAAATGGGCATGTTCTTAAGCAAGTTAATCGGTACAGTTATCTCGGAACAGTCATAACATCTGATGGGAAATGCCTTGAAGAGATTAGAACAAGAATCCTTTTGCAAGATGAAAAACATACTGACCAATAAAAAGATATCAATTGAAACAAGAAAAAGAGTGTTGTAGTGCTACATAGAACCTGTAATTTTGTATGGATGTGAAGCGTAGACAATGAGCAGCCAAGCTGAAAAACGTCTGATGGATGTGGAAATGTGGTTTGTGAGGAAAATGCAAAGAATACCATGGACAGACAGAAAAACCAATGAACAAGTCCTTCAAGAAACAAATGAAGATCGTAAACTGATTAGAGACATTAGACATAGACAGTCACAATTTTTTGGGCATGTTATGAGAAGAAATGAATTGGAGAACTTGGTGACAGCTGGCAAGATCGAAGGGAACAGACCAAGGGGAAGACCTAGAAGTAAATACCTGGATGGCTTGGCCACGTGGAATGGTCGAGACAGGAACACTGAGCTGATCCACGAATCTGGTGATCAAGTGAGATGGCAAAACATGACCGCCAACTCTTATCGGCATGGCACATGATGGATGGATGGAAAGTGAAGCGAATTCTAGAGTAAAATATTTATAATGTAAGTAAAGTTAAGCGAATTCAAGAGTAAAATATTTATAATGTAAGTAAAGTGAAGTGAATTCAAAAGTAAAATATTTATGATGTAAGTAAAGTGAAGCAAATTCAAGAGTTAAATATTTATAATGTTAAGTAAAGTAAACAGCATTCAAGAGTGAAATATTTATAATGTAAGCAAAGTAAACAGCATTCAATAGTGCAATATTTATGATGTAAGTAAAGTAAACAGAATTAAAGAGTGCAATATTTATAATGCATCAGGCTTTTTTACGAATCTTAGTAAAAGAGGCACATTGTATTGCTACAATGTAATGTAAGGATAAATAAATCAGTGTATAGAAAAGTAAGGTAAAGATTCATAAATCATTTTATGGACATTTCATTACGTGTGATTGCATGGCATCCTTATTTCTGTGTTGCGCCTCCTGGCTGGTTGCCTCCGTCTTCAGCACCTTTCCTTTGCTAGAGCAGACCGTGGTCTTACTCGAGTTTAGTTGTTTAGGCATGCACACATGTGTCTGCGCATGCATGTATGTGCATACACATTTAGAGCGTTCTGGTTATTTCTCGGCACCAGTGACTCGCCGCCGCCCCTTTTCCTGTTAGTTAAAACAGCTCCGCCTTGAGAAGGCCAGGAGTTGGACTTTTGCTGCAGAGTTGATGAATGCACGAGCCAATTGGGGTATTTATGCAAGGTTGAGCGCTCACCCCAACCCCGCCCCTGGCTACATACAGCAACATTTGGAACCGACAGTGGAATATAAACTCTATGGACTGCTGAGTGAACTAAAAAAAACATTTTAATTCATACAAGAGACAACATTGCAGTTATAGACATATTTCAAGGGAACGAAAGAAGAAGAAGAATTGTTGGACATGTAATGTAAGGATTCATAAATCAGTTTATGGAAATGTAAGGATTCATAAATCAGTTTATGGAAAGGTAATGCAAGGATTCATAAATCATTTTATGGACATGTAATGTAAGGAGTAATAAATCAGTTTATGGAAAGGTAATGTAAGGATTAATAAATCAGTTTATGGAAAGTTAATATTCAGATTCATAAATCAGTTTATGGAAAGATAATGTAAGGATTCATAAATCACTTTATGGAAATGTAATGTAAGGAGTAATCAATCAATCATGAAGCTGGGGCAATGGTCAACCCAACAAAGGCAACAGTGACTTGGTTCTCGTTGAATAATCATATTGTCAACACTCCAACACCAACTGTAATGCTGTGTTCAGAGACGGTGGAAAGAACGCAGGCAATGAATTACCTAGGAATACGGTTTGATCGAAGCCTTGCTTATAATGTGCACATAGACCAGGTGATAACAAAGGCCAAGCGGGGTTTGGCTGTGATGCGGGTGATGGCGGCAGCAAACTGTGAGCAGCGCCATCTATGTCTTCTGTACGAGGGGCTGGTCATGTCTGTTTTGGAGTATGCAATGGCAATCCTGACTCTCAGCCATAAGCAGATAGAAAGGATGGAAAGGATACAGAATGAAGCTATGCGCATTGTTCTTGGATGTACAAGAGATACAGCATGCAGGGCGATGCGCTACCTTCTTGATTTTCCAACCATTGACGAGAGAATACAAGCTTGCAGGGCACGCGCCTACCTCAGAGTTAACGCAAACACACAACATCCACTGCATAGTGAAATTAGGAAGGTGAAGGGCAGCAGGTTAAAAAGAGGACGGTCGTGGATGGGTCAAGCCGAAGACATTCTTCAACAGGTGTGTTCACTTGAGGACTTAGAACCTGGCGAGGTGTGGGTGCAAGTGCCAACAGACTTCTGCACATCCTTTTCAGTTTGCATCCAACTAGATAGGAAATGCAGACAAGAAAATCCGGCTGCTGTGGAGGCTGAAGTACAAGCGTTGATTTTCGAGAATTCGCTAGACAGTGACGCGGTCATCTACACAGATGGGTCGGTCGTCCGACATGTGAGAAGCTCATGGGCCTTTACAGCTCGGGCCTGAGGGAGAATTGTGAAGGAGGACTCTGGTGCTTTCACTGAAACCACAAGTAGCCTGACCATGGAAGTCATGGCAGTAAGTAAAGCAATAACATGGCTCGAGACACAGACATTCACTAGGGCTTGTTTCCTTAGCGACTCAATGAACATGATCAAGAGGATAGAGGAGGGGTCGATCCGAAGAGAATGGTTGCTGCCTCTGGAGCGGTCTCGGCTGGCAAAGATTAGTTTCATCTTCGTGCCAGGGCATGCAGGAGTACATGGAAATGAGCGGGCTGACAAGCTCGCAGGTGAGGCTACTGTGGAGGGCGGACGCGCCATGGACCAGGCTGACATTCTGAATGTTCTACGAGAAGTGAGACTTTTGCTAGAACCAAGTGATGACTGTGAATCGACAACAATGGCCAGACTGCTAGAGCAGCAAATTAAAAGAGGGGTGGCCAAACAAGAACACTACTCAGGAAGCCAAAGAAGATTGATAAACCAACACAGAACTGGCGTCGTTAGCCGCTACACGCTGCGGGATTTGCTGAGGAGGGGATCCGAGCACTTATGGACTGAATGGTTCGATGTGCAATGAGGATGATCTGTCGACTAACTAACTAACTAAATCAGTTGATGGAAAGATAGTGTAAGGAGTAATAAATCAGTTTATGGAAAGGTAACCATTAATAAATGACCATAAAATTTTGAGCAGTTGCAAAATTTTCTAGACATGTTTTCAACCAATATAAAGTGCTATCTCGTATGGCTTACAGATTGCAAAGTTAATGCCATTGCTTGACAGAAACCATGATATTTGTCATATGTCTGTTATCTAAGCTGACTACTGCATCAGCATACCCTGATGCTGGCTTACATTGGTGAAACCATGAAGTCTGCCATATTTCTGTTATCTGAGCCATATTTCTGTTATATGAGCCATATTTCTGTTATCTGAGTCATATTTCTGTTATCTGAGTCATATTTCTGTTATCTGAATCATATTTATGTTATCTGAGTCATATTTATGTTATCTGAGTCATATTTATGTTATCTGAGTCATATTTATGTTATCTGAGTCATGTTTCTGTTATCCGAGTCATATTTCTGTTATCCGAGTCATATTTCTGTAATCTGAGCCATATTTCTGTTATCTGTATCTGAGTCATATTTATGTTATCTGAGTCATGTTTCTGTTATCTGAGTCATATTTCTGTTATCTGAGTCATATTTCTGTTATCTGAGCCATATTTCTGTTATCTGTGTCATATTTCTGTTATCTGAGTCATATTTCTGTTATCTGAGTCATATTTCTGTTATCTGAGTCATATTTCTGTTATCTGAGTCATATTTATGTTATCCGAGTCATGTTTCTGTTATCCGAGTATTTCTGTTATCCGAGTCATATTTCTGTTATCTGAGCCATATTTCTGTTATCTGTATCTGAGTCATATTTATGTTATCTGAGTCATGTTTCTGTTATCTGAGTCATATTTCTGTTATCCGAGTCATATTTCTGTTATCTGAGCCACATTTCTGTTATCTGAGTCATATTTCTGTTATCTGAGTCATATTTCTGTTATCTGAGTCATATTTCTGTTATCTGAGTCATATTTCTGTTATCTGAGCCATATTTCTGTTATCTGTATCTGAGTCATATTTCTGTTATCTGTGTCATATTTCTGTTATCTGAGTCATATTTCTGTTATCTGTGTCATATTTCTGTTATCTGTGTCATATTTCTGTTATCTGAGTCATATTTCTGTTATCTGAGCCATATTTCTGTTATCTGTATCTGAGTCATATTTATATTATCTGAGCCACATTTCTGTTATCTGTGTCATATTTCTGTTATCTGAGTCATATTTCTGTTATCTGAGCCACATTTCTGTTATCTGAGTCATATTTCTGTTATCTGAGTCATATTTCTGTTATCTGAGTCATATTTCTGTTATCTGAGTCATATTTCTGTTATCTGAGCCATATTTCTGTTATCTGAGCCATATTTCTGTTATCTGTATCTGAGTCATATTTATGTTATCTGAGTCATGTTTCTGTTATCTGAGTCATATTTCTGTTATCTGTGTCATATTTCTGTTATCTGAGTCATATTTCTGTTATCCGAGTCATATTTCTGTTATCCGAGTCATATTTCTGTTATCTGAGCCATATTTCTGTTATCTGTATCTGAGTCATATTTCTGTTATCTGTGTCATATTTCTGTTATCTGAGTCATATTTCTGTTATCTGAGTCATATTTCTGTTATCTGAGCCATATTTCTGTTATCTGTATCTGAGTCATATTTCTGTTATCTGTGTCATATTTCTGTTATCTGAGTCATATTTCTGTTATCTGTGTCATATTTCTGTTATCTGTGTCATATTTCTGTTATCTGTGTCATATTTCTGTTATCTGAGTCATATTTCTGTTATCTGATCCGACTGCTGTGTCAGTGTATGACATCATTGCTTCCATCCTTGCACCCCCAGATGCTGGCTTACATTGGTGAGACCAGTCCTGAATGCCTCCTGAGGCCGGGAAGACCACTGAACATACCCAGTCGTCTATCGGAAGACTTCATGGAGTCCGCTGAAGACAGTCTCATTAAGCTGATTCAAGCACAGAACCAGATGGAAACTGAGCACGGCCAGGCTCACAAGATGGATGTTAGGTAGGCCTCAAACACATTTTCTTGCGGTTTGGGATGTAATAGCTTTTGATCTTACATCCAAATGAATGTACTCCAGTGTTGTCTGCACTTGTGGGTGTGTGCTACAGTTTCAGCAGCATGTTCTGTGGTTTGGTGGGCACGCTGGCCGAGTTGATAGAGATCAGTGCTGGTAATGTGATGAACATGTTCATATGTGGGTTTGATGCCTGGGCTCATCACTTGTTAAATTGAGGGAAAGACTGACCACCTATTTCTCCCTGCTGTCAGGCCTACAGAATATGATGGAACTATCACATCACTGACCCACGGCAGAAAACTGCTTCGGGAAAAATTTTCATTTTTTATAAAAAATTTTTTCCCAGTTTGGACAATTTAACAAAATTCTGGTCTATTTAGGTAAATTGTACGAGGGTGAGTCAATAAGTAAGTGACACAGTTCTGTGGGATGGCAGGTAAATGTAGTTGGTGTTTTCTACAGGTGTCATTAGGTGACAGCAACATTGAACTTTATATTCCCGTTTGTCAAGTGGCGCTAGGTGTCTCATGTGCATGCGCAGTGCATAAACAAAATGGTGATTTTACTTATGGAGTGTACAACCAAAGAGCAATGTGCTGTTGTGCATTTTTTGTGGGCAAAAGGACTGCCTGCAAGGGACATTCATAAGGAAATACTTCCTGTTTATGCTGACAAATGTTTGTCCTGTAAAGCTGTGCATAGCTGGGTAGAAAAATTTTCTGAAGGACGCAAATGACACTGAAGTTGAATGTGAAGTGAAAACGTGGTTTAGAAAATAGAGCACGCAGTTCTATGCAGCCTATTTAGGAGGGCTGATAAAACAATGGGATAAGTGCATCAATGTTGGTGGAAATTATGTTGAGAAATAAAGGGACAATGTATGTATAGAAATAAACTGGTTTCAAGATGTTATCATATTTAGTTATTTTTCTACAGCCATTTGTGACTTACTTATTGACTTCTGCTTATAATAATAATTTACAAAAAGATGAAATAAAATACAAGTCCTGTGGCAAGAACTTTCTGTGGTATGTCAAGGTTAGAATCATCATGTGTTTGTAAGCCTGAGTGCAGTTAGAAATAGGTGGCCTGTCGTTCCTTCCCATAATGCACAACGAAAGCTGACATCGAGGCTTTGTGAGACCATGCTCGTACCAATGCCTGTGTCATATCTGAACTGTTATACTTAACACTAACATGTAATTACAACTCAATGTAAAACTTACAAGGACCAGGTAGCTAACTGCTGAGGGCTCCAATCTCTCATACCTGAGAAAAACACGGGAAGGTTAACCCGGTCAACAAATGCCCGCAGAAATCGGATGTGTCGGCCTAACAGTGCAAGAACGCAGCTCTGCTGTAAACAGGCACAACGCAGTAACGTCCAGAAAAAAAAAACTCTGGATGAACACAGAAGAAAAAGAAGATGCCTGGGAAACAGGTTTTTGTATCTGGTAAGTTCAAGATTGTTTGTCGGAGATAAAGTAACATTTGACAAAAATCTCACCTGCACAATGCTGCAGGATGTCAATAAAGGCCATGACCTTTACATCTTGGGTCTCATGACTCCAGTACTAAATTAAAGCCGTCAGGGTGGTTGTGTTTTAAATATTTGAAATGAACTCGTGAAGTCCCAAACCATGCATGGTGTGTGATTAGCTCGTCTACTTGAATTCCAACAGTTGTGCATTGTGTTCTCTTACTTTTTAAATTTGGTCAGAACATTGTACAGAAATCTGGCTTCCTTAGTGATCACTTTCGCTGTGTATTTAGACTGTGAAAGTCATGCAATATAGACTACTGTGAAAGTCATACAATATTTATACTACTGTGAAAGTCATGCAATGTTTAGACTTTGTGAAAGTCATGCAATATTTAGACTACTGTGAAAGTCATGCAATATTTAGACTTTGTGAAAGTCATGCAACATTTAGACTTTGTGAAAGTCATGCAGTATAGGTCATGCAATCCTGATTTATCTAAGTGGTTATTTCCCCTTGGACGTCTGCTGGGGAACTTTCTGGGGGATGAAATAGTTAAAACTCTTTGAAATGACCATTTATAGGTCAAATGCATAATGGTAATCTTCTGAATGTTGCCAAGATCAAAGACAACATCACAAGACATCACAAGACAACATCACAAGACAACATTATAAGGCAGCAGCCAGCCTTTCGTGGCCACATTATGTCAAGCAATGAACTGAAATATATTGTTACAGCTAGTGGGATTCATTTACAAGGATATAGAGAACCCCTTAAATAGGTCAGCCCGGTGTCAAAGCTTGGATGATATGAAGTAGTAGTCAAATGTTTCCAGCTTTTTAGCAGTGTGTCGCTCCGTCATAGATCCGTTTCTGTGCCAGCAAAAACAGACATAATGCTCATCATTGTCCCATGTGAACTCATGAAGGAACATTATTGGAATAAAGATTTAGACCCATAGTCGAACAACAGTTAAGCAAAGTACAATTTGGTTTCATGAAAGGTATAATTTGCACTGATATACTATTCACACTAAGACAAATATGTGAAAAGCTATAGAATACACTTGCCAGCAGAATATTGTGTTGGTTTATCAGGAGAAGACTTTTGACATAACAGAGAGATATAAATTATATGGACCATCCTTGAAGACTTCAGGATACAAGTACAATTACTGAAAAACATCATAGCCATGTACCACCCAAAGTGTAGTAAGAACACAATAAGGTATGTCAGATACATTCACAGTCAATACAGGAGTGAGGCAGGGATGTATGCTCTCTCCCCTGCTATTTAATATATGCATAGACTATCCAAAGAAACAAGCCTTGACAAAACAGATTAAGAAAATTTCAAATCTTTACTGTAGATGAAATAATAGATCCCACCCGCAATAAATGAGCTTTTGTTTACAGACAGTCAGTGCCTCTATTTTACAGCAATGAGGGTAGACTGCACAATCATATGAAATCAGCTTAGTTAAACATGCAGCAGATAAAATGTTAACATAAATACAACCAAAACTGAAGTAATGCGGGTTAGCAGATCTCCATACAGGCAGATAGTACACCTGTGAAACAAGTTAAAGAATTTAAATATCTAGGAAGTTTGATCACAGAAGATGGCAGAATAGACAGATAAATGGAAATCAGATGTCAAAAACCAAGTGTGCTTATATATCATCTATCACCCATAGTGAAACATCCAAATATACATATGTCTGCTAACCTACAGATAATAAATATCATATTCACACCAACTTTATGCTACCTATGTCAAAGATGGACATGATCTAAATCACACTTATGCAAAATCAACACCTGTGACATGAGATGCTTGAGGAGAGCTTTCAACTTAAATATCCGAGACTGAGTAAGAAATATTGTTATCAGACAGACAGTGGGATCAACACCTTCTGCCACATTTATTGAAAGGCAGAAGATCAAATGGTTTGGCCATCTCGTTAGAATGCAACACCATCAACTAGCAGTAATGGCCCTACATCAAAGAAGAACTTATACAAGAGCAAGGGGACAACTGAAAAGAAAATGGATTGACGACATCAAAGACATTGTAGACACAGAATGACACTATCCAGTGTTGCCCATAAGGTATTGGAATGTCAACAAGAGAGTCTGGCATATGAGACTACGACCTCCAGCATGAGAATGGAGGCAGAGGCAGTAACAGCGGCATTCCGATGGCTAGAGGAGACTACTGCAACACATGTTTTATTCATTACGGATTCAAAGAGTATGCTTAGCAAGGTAGAGAAAGGAATGTTTCGTGTGGAATGGCTCTCGTCGTTTCAGAGGTCACAGATCGTGAGAATTTGTATGGATATTTTGCCCTGGCCATGCGGGTGTACGAGGGAATGAACAGGCTGATAAGCTAGCAGGGAATGCACCTCTTGGTGGAATTTTGCCTATGGACGGGTGGAGGTGGTCGTACGCTTGCGGGACCAGGTGGAGAAGGCGGAGGAACAAATTGAGAACCCATATGTGGAAAGAAGGAGATTGCGAGGGATCAGCAGGGGTTCTGGAAGAATCTCAAAACTGAGAGGGACGACCAGGAGAACTTTTAATCAGATAGCGGTGGGAACTATTAGTAGTGTGACTCTTTGCTGGCTGTTGAACGAGGGGACGGAGCACGTATGGGAATACTCTAGACTCTGACAGTCCTGAGTGCAGTCATGTCGGTTCTTAACTCAACTCAACTCCTCCCCATTGACACTTGACGGCAAAAGTCGAAGATGATGATGATGTTTTTAGTATCTCAGATGTCCTTGCGGAAAATGTTCTTGCACCGTAGTTTAACTGAAATGTGATTTTGTTCTTTGTGCTTGCAAAAAGGCCACGAGGATCAGATCAGTAAGTCTGGGACAACAGTTTCAGTTTTTACTCGTAGATGTAGCAAATCATCAAGCTTCTCATAGCCATCATATCATTATCTTCTTTGTTGCCATTTTGTTTGTAACTGTAGCAGATGTATGCGTATATATGTATATTGATTGATTGATTGATTTAGGAATCGATATCACATATATATATATATATATATATCACATATGTATATATGCTTCTTTAGACAGAGAGGAACAGAAGAATAGCCGAGCAAACGCAGCATTTCAGAAAATGAAAATGATATGCATATATAGTTCTTATGTTTTCATATATATTTCTTATGTTTTCATTCACTCGCTTTGAACTCAAGGTAGTCCACACACACACACACACACACACACTACTACTGTTGGTTGTTGCTACTAGAGAGTGCACTGGACTGGTTTTTGAGTGTAGGTTAGCATTCCCGATTACCAGTGTCCCTCACCATCAGTTGAACCCACTCCGACTTCTGAAGTACTTGGTAATTTACGTCTCCAAGTCAACGACGAGAAGTCAACATTTCAATCCAACTGACCGCTGTGTGGCCGGAACCACTGCTTCATTATCAGTGCACTGGAAGTGCGAGTGCTTTAATGCCTTCGGCCACGCTGCTTACTGTCAGTGTATATAAATAATATTTAAAAATGTATTACAAAAAATAAAAACAACAAGCGCCAAATCTGCGCATACAGATACATATCTCTACAGGCTACTACAACTGCTAAATGTAAGACACACACAGAAAACAACTGGGGATCCCTAAGCCCATTACGACAACTGGTAAATGTAAGACACACACAGGAAACAATTGGGGATCCCTAGAGCCCATTACGACAACTGGTAAATGTAAGACACACACAGAAAACAACTGGGGATCCCTAGAGCCCATTACGACAACTGGTAAATGTAAGACACACACAGAAAACAACTGGGGATCCCTAGAGCCCATTACGACAACTGGTAAATGTAAGACACACACAGAAAACAACTGGGGATCCCTAGATCCCATTATGACAGCTCATTAACACATTCACAAGTACTTGTTGGCACTCACGAAGACAGAAGAAGTAGATATTAGAGGGTACGATGGATAACATAAAAATTGAAAACTATGGTTACCGCATCAGTATTCAAACTCTTACCTCCAATGATGATAGCACCTCGTTGTAAGAAAAAGTATATTACAATGCATGACCTACTAGACTCACCCTGAAAAGGGTGTCATCATTAGCCAGGTCTGTCATCCACCTGCACTCATAACTATGGAATATGGACAGAAGTAAAATGGCTTGTGTTATGCTAACAGTAATTGTTTTAAAATACCAATGGGAAGTGGGAGAAATGTCATTTATTACAATGTGAATAGCTGGATTAATATTAAGTTTTTGTTTATTGTTTTGATTTGACTTACTAAATGGTGTTGTTTATTTCGAAATATGCGCTTGGTGAAAGTGAGGCTTATCTTTGCACATTTAATAAATATATTACCCACTTAATGCACTTCTCTTTAATTATACCATTTTTTCTCCAGTTTCTCTAATTTTATAAATTAGTGTGCATTTTATGCTTGTCATTTTTCATTTAGTATACTTGTTATTCTGTGTGTGTTACTCAGTTACTTAGAAAATTCTGGGGAAAGGTTGAGGGTAATATAGCATTTTGAAACATTAAAGTAGATGGATAAACATTAACAGTAGTTGTTAACCAAAACATGTACTTACATATGGTTTGTGATTGTTGGCGTCTGTCAATCTCTGTGGATATTTGAGAGTTAATTTCAGATTCCTGCATTGAATATTTTCTCTGTCAGGAAAATAGCATCTTTATACCATTCATGTTTTGTTGTTTGCTCGCTTTGAAGTCAAGCGTAGTCCACACAAGTACTACTACTTCTAGTGCACTGGACTGATTTATGAGTGTAGATTAGCTTATTTTGTATTTGTTTTGTTTAAGTGTAAGCCACATAATTTATAGTGACTGACATGCTTGCCTGCGGGTCTGTTGGCCATGTGTTTGAATCCCCATAAAGGTAGGGATTGTTTCACATGGACCTGGCCCCCCAGGTCTGCCCAGCCTAGGATGGGTTTCAGGAAATGGTTTGGGAAGTAAAGGGGGTCGGTGTGACAGTAGGCACAGCATCGCTTTGGGTGATTACATTATTCCTATATAAACACATCTTTAGTCTGGCTCATATAGACATTTAAAGGGAGAGACACAGCAGATTATAACCAAGCTTAAGGATATTATAGTCAGTTTCATATAGAAATTTAAAGGGAGGAACATAGCAAATTATAATCAAGTTTACACATATTATGGTCTGTTTCATATAGAAATTAAAAGGTAGAAACACTTAGTTAGTTAGTTAGTTGACAGATCATCCTCATTGCACATCGAACCATTCAGTCCATAAGTGCTCGGATCCCCTCCTCAGCAAATCCCGCAGCGTGTAGCGGCTAATGACGCCAGTTCTGTGTTGGTTTATCAATCTTAGGAGAAACACTGAAATGCCAGTTACATTTAAATAGATAGCAATGGACACTGTTATTTAGACGGAGTAAATGGAGAAATACAACAGATTACAGTTAGATGTAAACATAATTATAGTCTGTTTCATGTAAAACCATAAAGAGAGTATCACAACAGTTTATAGTAACATATAAATAGGTAACTATAGTCTGTTTCATGTATATAGTTAGTTGCGTATTCTTTACAGGACGTCATATCAAACGCCAGCATATGGCTGATTTCTTGGCAAGTTTATGTTCAGTAGCTTGCCATTGCTTTCTGAATGATCGGCACTCATACCATTGAATGAAAACCAGCTCAAGGCGGTCTGCTTCCAAATCACCACAACTGTGTTTTCGAGCGAGGTATGCAGAATTTTGTATTGCATTCATAAATCCTTCGCCAGTTGAAGTAACAAGGATGATTTCAGTTAACTGTAAAGAAACAATTGTAGTCTTCTTACATTTGGATTCCTTACTATTTCAAACAGCATGGTGGCGCCACCAGAAATGCCTGCAGAAAGCCAGGATCCTGTTTCGCCTTTTCAGATGTGCCGTCTGCTGCTGGACCAGATTGGCTTGTTGTCATGGGAGAAGAGGTATAGTCCATTGTCTTCTGCTAGCCTTGTTGACAAACAACATGTAGCTCATTATTTCCTTTCTGAAAAATATTGAACGTTTTAAACAAAAATGGTCCCTGTAAAGATCCTTGTTACTGACTTGGAAGTTAGTGTATCTTGTCTGTCTTTTTTATGCACTTGATGTAAGTGGAATAAAATTGGTGTGCATGTTTGGTGTGTGTTTTTTTATGATCATGAGTCATCACAATCCTCATTCTCTAGTAACTCTGTTTATCACGCCCGTGTATATTGTTGCGCGCGTAAAAAATCCCTTGGCAGTTGGAAATCGAAAAAGAGTAGCCTAACGGCGCTGCCAAGGCAAAATTTCGAGTTAAAAATCTACCCGAAGTATTTCAGGATCCTCGCCGATGCAACGGAGTTCGTGCATTGAGCTGAGTTTCTCCAGACTCAGGTTTGAGTTAGGAGGAAAACGGAACACTTATGGGTTAAACCGTGTGCCGTGATGTTGATCCAACGACTAAGAGAAACTAAATTAAACTGTTTATCAGTTCACATATTTTTCATTGATATTCATCATAATACTCATTCTCTGGTAATACTATTTATCAGTTCATATGCTCAATTCTTTCATTGAAAATTATTACAATCCTCATTCTCAAGATGCTGATATCTTTCATTTATATTTGTCACAATCCTCATTTCTCTAGTAATACTGACCACATGAACCATCAAGTGCTATTGGGTTATAAAAAATTGAGTCTGGCGCCATATGTCTAATGAAGTTCTCAGGTTCTTATATTAGCATATCAGTGACTCAAACAGTCATCTATATACCTTCTGTACTGTAGCAGTGTCTGGTTGCCATATCCATGACGCAGTCATCTATATCTTCTGTACAGTAGCAGTGTCTGGTTGCCATATCCATGACTCAAACAGTCATCTATATACCTTCTGTACTGTAGCAGTGTCTGGTTGCCATATCCGTGACTCAGTCATCTATACACGAGGGTAAGTTAATATGTAAGTTCCAAATGGCTGCAGAAAAATAACTGAATATGATAACAACTTGAAAACCAGTTTACTTTTATACATACATTGTCCTTTTATTTCTCAACATAATTTCTACCAACATTGATGCACTTATCCCATCGTTTTATCAGTCCTCCCAAACCCGCTGCAAACTACTGCGTACTCTGTTCTCTAAACCACGTTTTCACTTCACATTCAACTTCGGCGTCATTCGCGAAATGTCTCCCGCCAAGGTGGGTTTTCAGCATTTATACTGACAAATGTTTTTCCTGTAAAGCGGCGCATAGCTGGGTGGAAAAAGGTATGAGGGCGAGTCAATAAGTAAGTCACATAGTTCTGTGGGATGGCAGGTAAATGAAAACAAAGCATGCAGTTCACTGCAGCTGGTTTGGGAGGACTGATAAAACGATGGGATAAGTGCATCAATGTTGGTGGAAATTATGTTGAGAAATACAGGGACAATGTATGTATAAAAATAAACTGGTTTCGAGTTGTTATCATATTTAGTTATTTTTCTACAGCCATTTGTGACTTACTTATTGACGTACCCTCGTACTTTCTGTACTGTTTAGGGACTATAGCAGTATCTTGTTGCCATAGCAAGTGCTCAAGATGGCCTATGAGGCTTAACTTGAGCCCATATGGGTCACAGATACTTATATAGGGGCTATAGTTGCATACATATACTGATATAGGGGCTATAGTTGCATACATATACTTATATAGGGGCTATAGTTGCATACATATACTGATATAGGGGCTATAGTTGCATACATATACTTATATAGGGGCTATAGTTGCATACATATACTTATATAGGGGCTATAGTTGCATACATATACTGATATAGAGGCTATAGTTGCACAGATTCTTATATAGGGGCTATATTTGCATACATATACTTATATAGGGGCTATAGTTGCATACATATACTTATATAGGGGCTATAGTTGCATACAGATACTTATATAGGGGCTATAGTTGCATACAGATACTTATATAGGGGCTATAGTTGCATACATATACTTATATAGGGGCTATAGTTGCATACAGATACTTATATAGGGGCTTTAGTTGTCTACATATACTTATATAGGGGCTATAGTTGCATACATATACTTATATAGGGGCTATAGTTGTATACATATACTTATATAGGGGCTATAGTTGCATACAGATACTTATATAGGGGCTATAGTTGCATACATATACTTATATAGGGGCTATAGTTGCATACATATACTTATATAGGGGCTATAGTTGCATACATATACTTATATAGGGGCTATAGTTGACTTCCACTCATAGATCACACAATGAGAAATTGACTACAGCACATGAACTCCACTCATAGATCACACAATGAGAAACTCACTACACCACATTAACTCCACTCATAGACCACACAATGAGAAACTGACTACAGCACATGAATTCTACTCATAGATCACACAATAAGAAACTCACTGCAGCGCATGAACTCCACTCATAGATCACACAATGAGAAACTCACTGCAGCGCATGAACTCTACTCATAGATCACATAATGAGAAACTCACTGCAGCGCATGAACTCCACTCACAGATTACACAATGAGAAACTCACTACAGCGCATGAACTCCACTCATAGATCACACAATGAGAAACTCACTGCAGCGCATGAACTCCACTCATAGATCACACAATGAGAAACTCACTACAGCACATGAACTCTACTCATAGATCACACAATGAGAAACTCACTGCAGCGCATTAACTCCACTCACAGATTACACAATGAGAAACTCACTACAGCGCATGAACTCCACTCATAGATCACACAATGAGAAACTCACTGCAGCGCATGAACTCCACTCATAGATCACACAATGAGAAACTCACTACAGCGCATGAACTCCACTCATAGACCACACAATGAGAAACTCACTGCAGCACATGAACTCTACTCATAGATCACACAATGGGAAACTCACTGCAGCACATGATCTCCACTCAGATCACACAATGAGAAACTCACTGCAGTGCATGAACTCCACTCACAGATCACACAATGAGAAACTCACTGCAGCGCATGAACTCCACTCACAGATCACACAATGAGAAACTCACTGAAGCGCATGAACTCAACTCACAGATCACACAATGAGAAATTTACTGCAGCGCATGAACTCCACTCACAGATCACATGATGAGAAACTCACTGAAGCGCATTAACTTCACTTATAGATCACACAATGAGAAACTCACTGAAGCGCATGACTTCAGTGGTACACAGGTGGATCAAGATGTGTGTATACTGGTATCACAAATGTAAATAGTCTTGTGTGGGTAGGTTTCCTGATTTTAAATTCAGCCTAAGTAGGGGCCTGTTCTTTTTTCAAAAAGAACTTTTGATGCATTTTTGAAATATACACACGAGTCCCTCTAGTTTTCCACCCATCGTGTGAGAAGGTTAGACATCAATGGACTATCCTAGTATTAAACATTCTGTTATGTCATCATTTTATTATTTTTTGAAAATAAATTTTACAGAAGTAATGTAATGCAGTCTTGTATTTTTCTTCTTATAAATTAGGTGTCATTTTGATCTGCTAAAGAAAAGTGACAAAATTTTACGGGAACTAAAAAACTTGGATGCGCAGAAATGGTGAGTGAGTGTTCAGTCATCATCTTCTGTCCTTGACATTGGACATATGAAACTTGCATGTGTGTGTGAGCATGACTATGTTTGTACACATCTGTGCAAACCAAATATGAGGCTGCAAAGTGTTACTTTCTAGTACATTCTAGATAGAGGTGAAAAGTATAACAAAGAGAAAAAACATTTGTTTCTGGACTGTTACATTCTGATGGGAAAGAAGAATGCTCGGGAGATGGCTGTTTGGTTTGGGTCATGGTTCGGATGGGTCTGTTCTATATAAGTGAAGGAGAAACTTATCAGTGCAGCAATCTGTTCTATATAAGTGAAGCAGAAACTTATCAGTGGAGCAGAAACATATCTGTGGAGCAGTCCATTGGTTATGTTCTATATAAGTGTAGCAGAAACTTATCACTGGAGCAGTCAATTGGTTATGTTCTATATAAGTGAAGTAAAAACTTATCTGTGGAGCAGTCCATTGGTTCTGTTCTATATAAGTGAAGCAAGTGAAGCAGAAACTTACCTGTGGAGCAGTCTATTGGTTATATTCTATATAAGTGAAGTAGAAACTTATCATTGGAGCAATCCATTGGTTATATGTTCTATATAAGTGAAGCAGAAATGTATCACTGGAGCAGTCCATTGGTTATGTTCTATATAAGTGTAGTAGAAACTTGTAAGTGGAGCAATCCATTGGTTATATTCTATTTAAGTGAAGCAGAAACTTATCAGTGAAGCAATCTATTGGTTGTGAAACAGACAGAAATGACATAAAGATTACTAGCTTACTGGTCTCTCACTGTCTCAGGATAGCGGACATCGCTCTTGACGTGACTTCTACAGGAAATATGGTCATGAAATTATCAATCTGGATACTGATGGATAACAGCTGATTTCTTCAATCATCATCTTTGATAGTCATACAACCACTGCCATCGTGATGAACACATCAACGATGACACATGAGAAACTCACTACAGCACATGAACTCCACTCATAGATCACACAATGAGAACCATGAGATAGATTGATTGATTGATTGATTTAGGAATCGACATCACAGCATTTGGGGCATTCCCATAAGTGCTCCGTCCCCATCCCCAGCAGCCAGCGAAGAGTTCCAACACTAATAGTACCAGTAGCAATCTGATTATAAGTCCGTCTCTCCTTTCCTTTGAGCGTTGAGCGTCGGCCAGATCCCTTCGTCACTCCTCGTCTCATTCTTCCCAGACCATGGTAATCCATTTGCTCCTCCGAGGTGTGCACGTGCTCCCACAAGGCCGCAACCACATCTGCCTTGTCATGTATCAATACTCCACCAAGTTCTTCAGAGCCAGCCAATCTGTCCGCCTGTTAATTTCCCAGCACACCGACATGCCCCGGAGAAAAGATCCAGGCGATGCTTGTCACCCGTGACCTCCAAAGCGAAGCAAGCCACTCCGCACGAAGTCTGCTCGTCCTCACCCTCGTCAGCATGCTTTCTGAGTCAGTTACAATCACGATGTGTGTGTGTGTGTCGTATTCTCCATCCAGCGGAGAGCCGTAGTGACTGCCTCCACTTCCATTCTTAAGCTGGATGTTGTGGTATCATATGCCAGGCTCTCCTGCCCCAAAGGTTCTCCTGAGAACCATGAGAAACATTTTTTATTTTGCTTTCCCTATTCATCATGTGTTATAAAATAATTTTTTTAAAAATACCCCCATGGTTGTTTACTGAAACAAAATTGTGTTTTTTCCAGTCGCGAGACACACAAGATTGCTGTGATATATATAGCTCAAGGTCAGGAGGACAAAAACTCCATATTAAGCAACAGCTCGGCAAGTCGTGCCTTTGAGGATTTTGTGGGAGGACTTGGCTGGGAGGTTTGTCACTCTTTTATGTTCAGTTCTAACATTCCCCGCTGAGGTTGTTTCATTTGTGTGTGACTTTTTTGTGCAGTTCTAACATTCCCCGCTGAGGTTGTTTCATTTGTATGTGACTTTTATGTGCAGTTCTAACATTCCCCGCTGAGGTTGTTTCATTTGTATGTGACTTTTATGTGCAGTTCTAACATTCCCCGCTGAGGTTGTTTCATTTGTATGTGACTTTTATGTGCAGTTCTAACATACCCTGCTGAGGTTGTTTCATTTGTGTGTGACTTTTATGTGCAGTTCTAACATTCCCAGCTGAGGTTGTTTCATTTGTGTGTGACTTTTATGTGCAGTTCTAACATACCCTGCTGAGGTTGTTTCATTTGTGTGTGACTTTTATGTTCATTCTAACATTCCCCACTGAGGTTGTTTCATTTGTGTGTGACTTTTATGTGCAGTTCTAACATACCCTGCTGAGGTTGTTTCATTTGTGTGTGACTTTACAATAACATGTTTATCATTAGGAATGCTGGGAACTGATAGAAATATCAAAATGCTGTCTTCAAGTAAATGGGAAAAATTGTAAACAGGTAAAATAAGGATTCAATCTGCCTCTTCTTCGAGGAATTATGGTTTTCGTAAAGTGCTGTCTGAGCCACAGTGGCTTTCCTGATGAAACAGAATATTCTCTCAAACTCTCTGAGATAGCTAGATATCATATGAAGGTGTTAGCATTGTACCTACCTCTCTGAGACAGCTAGACATTAATTGAAGGTGTTAGAGTTGTCCCTACCTCTCTGAGACAGTTAAACATTACATGGTGTTAGCATTGTCCCTACCTCTCTGAGACAGTTAAACATTACATGGTGTTAGCATTGTCCCTACCTCTCTGAGACAGTTAAACATTACATGGTGTTAGCATTGTCCCTACCTCTCTGAGACAGCTAGGCATCACATGGTGTTAGCATTGTCCCTACCTCTCTGAGACAGCTAGGCATCACATGGTATTAGCATTGTCCCTACCTATCTCAGACAGCTAGGCATTACATGGTGTTAGCATTGTCCCTACCTCTCTGAGACAGCTAGGCATTACATGGTGTTAGCATTGTCCCTACCTCTCTGAGACAGCTAGGCATTACATGGTGTTAGCATTGTCCCTACCTCTCTGAGACAGCTAGGCATTACATGGTGTTAGCATTGTCCCTACCTCTCTGAGACAGCTAGGCATCACATGAAGGTGTTAGCTTTGTCCCTACCTCTCTGAAACAGTTAGGCATTACATGGTGTTAGCATTGTCCCTACCTCTCTGAGACAGCTAGACATCACATGAAGGTGTTAACATTGTCCCTGCCTCTCTGAGGCAGCTAGAAATTACATGGTGTTAACATTGTCCCTACCTCTCTGAGACAGCTAGGCATTACATGGTGTTAGCATTGTCCCTACCTCTCTGAGACAGCTAGGCATCACATGAGGGTGTTAGCATTGTCCCTGCCTCTCTGAGACAGCTAGACATCACATGAAGGTGTTAACATTGTCCCTGCCTCTCTGAGACAGCTAGACATCACATGAAGGTGTTAACATTGTCCCTGCCTCTCTGAGACAGCTAGACATTACATGGTGTTAGCATTGTCCCTACTTCTCTGAGACAGCTAGACATCACATGAAGGTGTTAGCATTGTCCCTGCCTCTCTGAGACAGCTAGACATCACATGAAGGTGTTAACATTGTCCCTGCCTCTCTGAGACAGCTAGACATCACATGAAGGTGTTAGCATTGTCCCTACCTCTCTGAGACAGCTAGGCATCACATGAAGATGTTAGCATTGTCCCTACCTCTCTGAGACAGCTAGACATCACATGAAGGTGATAGCATTGTCCCTACTTCTCTGAGACAGCTAGACATCACATGGTGTTAACATTTTCCCTACCTCTCTGAGACAGTTAAACATCACATGAAGATGTTAACATTTTCCCTACCTCTCTGAGACAGTTAAACATCACATGAAGGTGTTAACATTGTCCCTACCTCTCTGAGACAGCTAGACATCACATGAAGGTGTTAGCATTGTCCCTACCTCTCTGAGACAGCTAGACATCACATGAAGGTGTTAGCATTGTCCCTGCCTCTCTGAGACAGCTAGACATCACATGAAGGTGTTAGCATTGTCCCTGCCTCTCTGAGACAGCTAGACATCACATGAAGATGTTAGCATTGTCCCTGCCTCTCTGAGACAGCTAGACATCACATGAAGGTGTTAGCATTGTCCCTGCCTCTCTGAGACAGCTAGGCATCACATGAAGATGTTAGCATTGTCCCTACCTCTCTGAGACAGCTAGGCATCACATGAAGGTGATAGCATTGTCCCTACTTCTCTGAGACAGTTAAACATCACTTGCTGTTATACTATGTGCTTCAGAAAATGGAGCCTGGTTGCATAGTAGTTAGTTAGCTTTGTTGCAACAAGGTTCAGATTCAATCCTGTAATTATTTCAAAATAGTTATGCAAACCAGCACTAGAAAATATATGCTATAGGAACCGAAGTTATGGACAGACCGTAACAAGTCATTATTCTGCGCCTTAGAATAGCACACAATAGGTTACGCAACCACATGTATACAAAATTCAAGATTTGTGACTCAGCCATGTGCACATGTGGTTTGGCGTCGCAGACAGCAGAGCATATACTCCAAGACTGCCCAAACTACAACATATCCAGGCAAACCTTCTGGCCTAGAGACACAACAGTGGAAGATAAACTTTATGGACCGCTGAGTGAACTAAAAAAAGACTGTTAGAGACAACAAGAGACAACATTGCAGTTATAAACATATTTCAAGCGAACAAAAGAAGAAGAAGAACTGAAGTCAACTAATCTGAAATCTATTGTAAAATACAAACCAGATATTGTTTGTGGTAATGGGAAGGGGACTGGGCATCTCATATAGTATATATGAAAGTCCGCCACTGGCAATATTTACCATGGGATTATGCTTACCTTTTAAAGCACTATCCATCAGGGAATACCTTTTAAATGCAGTTGTGTTGTGTTGAGTCTAAAAATACTTGAAATATTTACTTTGGTGTCATTGACTGTTGTGTGGAGTCTAGAAATACTTGAAGTATTTACTTTGGTATCATTGACTGTTTTGTGTTGAGTCTAGAAATACTTGAAATATTTACTTTGGTGTCATTGACTGTTGTGTGGAGTCTAGAAATACATGAAGTATTTACTTTGGTGTCATTGACCGTGTTGAGTCTAGAAATACTTGAAGTATTTACTTTGGTGTCATTGACCATGTTGAGTCTTGAAATACTTGAAGTATTTACTTTGGTACCATTGACTGTGTTGTGTGGTCTAGAAATACTTGAAGCATTTACTTTGGTATCATTGACTGTGTTGTGTGGTCTAAAAATACTTGAAGTATTTACTTTGGTATCATTGACCGTGTTGAGTCTTGAAATACTTGAAGTATTTACTTTGGTGTCATTGGCTGTGTTGTGTTGAGTCTAGAAATACTTGAAGTATTTACTTTGGTGTCATTGGCTGTGTTGTGTTGGGTCTAGAAATACTTGAAGTATTTACTTTGGTATCATTGACTGTGTTGTGTTGAGTCTAGAAATACTTGAAGTATTTACTTTGGTATCATTGACTGTGTTGAGTCTAGAAATACTTGAAGTATTTACTTTGGTGTCATTGACCGTGTTGAGTCTTGAAATACTTGAAGTATTTACTTTGGTATCATTGACTGTGTTGTGTTGAGTCTAGAAATACTTGAAGTATTTACTTTGGTATCATTGACTGTGTTGTGTGGTCTAGAAATACTTGAAGTATTTACTTTGGTATCATTGACTGTGTTGTGTGGTCTAGAAATACTTGAAGTATTTAATTTGGTGTCATTGACCGTGTTGAGTCTAGAAATACTTGAAGTATTTACTTTGGTGTCATTGGCTGTGTTGTGTTGAGTCTAGAAATACTTGAAGTATTTACTTTGGTGTCATTGACTGTGTTGTGTTGAGTCTAGAAATACTTGAAGTATTTACTTTGGTATCATTGATTGTGTTGTGTTGAGTCTAGAAATACTTGAAGTATTTACTTTGGTATCATTGACTGTGTTGTGTTGAGTCTAGAAATACTTGAAGTATTTACTTTGGTGTCATTGACCGTGTTGAGTCTTGAAATACTTGAAGTATTTACTTTGGTATCATTGACTGTGTTGTGTTGAGTCTAGAAATACTTGAAGTATTCACGTTGGTATCATTGACTGTGTTGTGTTGAGTCTAGAAATACTTGAAGTATTTACTTTGGTATCATTGACTGTGTTGTGTGGTCTAGAAATACTTGAATTATTTACTTTGGTATCATTGACTGTGTTGTGTGGTCTAGAAATACTTGAAGTATTTACTTTGGTGTCATTGACCGTGTTGAGTCTAGAAATACTTGAAGTATTTACTTTGGTGTCATTGGCTGTGTTGTGTTGAGTCTAGAAATACTTGAAGTATTTACTTTGGTGTCATTGACTGTGTTGTGTTGAGTCTAGAAATACTTGAAGTATTTACTTTGGTATCATTGACTGTGTTGTGTTGAGTCTAGAAATACTTGAAGTATTTACTTTGGTATCATTGACTGTGTTGTGTTGAGTCTAGAAATACTTGAAGTATTTACTTTGGTGTCATTGACTGTTGTGTTGAGTCTAGAAATACTTGAAGTATTTACTTTGGTGTCATTGACTGTTGTGTTGAGTCTAGAAATACTTGAAGTATTTACTTTGGTATTATTGACTGTGTTGTGTTGAGTCTAGAAATACTTGAAGTATTTACTTTGGTGTCATTGACCGTGTTGAGTCTTGAAATACTTGAAGTATTTACTTTGATGTCATTGACCGTGTTGAGTCTAGAAATACTTGAAGTATTTACTTTGGTGTCATTGACTGTGTTGTGTTGAGTCTAGAAATACTTGAAGTATTTACTTTGGTGTCATTGACAGTGTTGAGTCTAGAAATACTTGAAGTATTTACTTTGGTGTCATTGACTGTTGTGTTGAGTCTAGAAATACTTGAAGTATTTACTTTGGTATCATTGACTGTGTTGTGTTGAGTCTAGAAATACTTGAAGTATTTACTTTGGTGTCATTGACCGTGTTGAGTCTTGAAATACTTGAAGTATTTACTTTGATGTCATTGACCGTGTTGAGTCTAGAAATACTTGAAGTATTTACTTTGGTGTCATTGACTGTGTTGTGTTGAGTCTAGAAATACTTGAAGTATTTACTTTGGTGTCATTGACAGTGTTGAGTCTAGAAATACTTGAAGTATTTACTTTGGTGTCATTGACTGTGTTGTATTGAGTCTAGAAATACTTGAAGTATTTACTTTGGTGTCATTGACTGTTGTGTTGAGTCTAGAAATACGTGAAGCATTTACTTTGGTGTCATTGACTGTGTTGTGTTGAGTCTAGAAATACTTGAAGTATTTACTTTGGTGTCATTGACTGTGTTGTGTTGAGTCTAGAAATACTTGAAGTATTTACTTTGGTGTCATTGACTGTTGTGTTGAGTCTAGAAATACTTGAAGTATTTACTTTGGTGTCATTGACCGTGTTGAGTCTTGAAATACTTGAAGTATTTACTTTGGTGTCATTGACTGTGTTGTGTTGAGTCTAGAAATACTTGAAGTATTTACTTTGGTGTAATTGACCGTGTTGAGTCTTGAAATACTTGAAGTATTTACTTTGGTGTCATTGACTGTGTTGTGTTGAGTCTAGAAATACTTGAAGTATTTACTTTGGTGTCATTGACTGTGTTGTATTGAGTCTAGAAATACTTGAAGTATTTACTTTGGTGTCATTGACTGTTGTGTTGAGTCTAGAAATACTTGAAGTATTTACTTTGGTGTCATTGACCGTGTTGAGTCTTGAAATACTTGAAGTATTTACTTTGGTGTCATTGACTGTGTTGTGTTGAGTCTAGAAATACTTGAAGTATTTACTTTGGTGTCATTGACTGTGTTGTGTTGAGTCTAGAAATACTTGAAGTATTTACTTTGGTGTCATTGACTGTGTTGTGTTGAGTCTAGAAATACTTGAAGTATTTACTTTGGTATCATTGACTGTGTTGTGTTGAGTCTAGAAATACTTGAAGTATTTACTTTGGTATCATTGACTGTGTTGTGTGGTCTAGAAATACTTGAAGTATTTACTTTGGTATCATTGACTGTGTTGTGTGGTCTAGAAATACTTGAAGTATTTACTTTGGTGTCATTGGCTGTGTTGTGTTGAGTCTAGAAATACTTGAAGTATTTAATTTGGTGTCATTGACTGTGTTGTGTTGAGTCTAGAAATACTTGAAGTATTTACTTTGGTGTCATTGACCGTGTTGAGTCTTGAAATACTTGAAGTATTTACTTTGGTGTCATTGACTGTGTTGTGTTGAGTTTAGAAATACTTGAAGTATTTACTTTGGTGTTATTGGCTGTGTTGTGTTGAGTCTAGAAATACTTGAAGTATTTAATTTGGTGTCATTGACTGTGTTGTGTTGAGTCTAGAAATACTTGAAGTATTTACTTTGGTGTCATTGACCGTGTTGAGTCTTGAAATACTTGAAGTATTTACTTTGGTGTCATTGACTGTGTTGTGTTGAGTTTAGAAATACTTGAAGTATTTACTTTGGTGTCATTGACTGTGTTGTGTTGAGTCTAGAAATACTTGAAGTATTTACTTTGGTGTCATTGACTGTGTTGTGTTGAGTCTAGAAATACTTGAAGTATTTCCTTTGGTATCATTGACTGTGTTGTGTTGAGTCTAGAAATACTTGAAGTATTTACTTTGGTGTCATTGACTGTGTTGTGTGGTCTAGAAATACTTGAAGTATTTACTTTGGTATCATTGACTGTGTTGTGTGGTCTAGAAATACTTGAAGTATTTACTTTGGTGTCATTGACCGTGTTGAGTCTTGAAATACTTGAAGTATTTACTTTGTTGTCATTGACTGTGTTGTGTTGAGTCTAGAAATACTTGAAGTATTTACTTTGGTATCATTGACTGTGTTGAGTCTAGAAATACTTGAAGTATTTACTTTGTTGTCATTGACTGTGTTGTGTTGAGTCTAGAAATACTTGAAGTATTTACTTTGGTATCATTGACTGTGTTGAGTCTAGAAATACTTGAAGTATTTACTTTGGTGTCATTGACCGTGTTGAGTCTTGAAATACTTGAAGTATTTACTTTGGTGTCATTGACTGTGTTGTGTTGAGTCTAGAAATACTTGAAGTATTTACTTTGGTGTCATTGACAGTGTTGAGTCTAGAAATACTTGAAGTATTTACTTTGGTATCATTGACTGTTGTGTTGAGTCTAGAAATACTTGAAGTATTTACTTTGGTTCATTGACTGTGTTGTGTTGAGTCTAGAAATACTTGAAGTATTTACTTTGGTATCATTGCCTGTGTTGAGTCTAGAAAAACTTGATATAGAACCAGTTTTGCTGTATGGCAGCGAATCTTGGAATGTAAATGAACAAATTAGGAAGAATTTAGAAGCAACAGAGATGTGGTTGTTGAGACGAATGTTACAAATTCCTTGGACTGCCAGAGTAACTAACAACGATTGCTTGAAAGAGGCTAATGAAACTAGAACACTATATACAACAATAAGAAAGAGACAAACAGCTTTCTTTGGTCATGTGATGAGAAGAGAGGCATTGGAGAACATCGTGACAACTGGAAAGATTGAGGGGAAGAGAGGCAGAGGCAGACCAAGAGAAATTATGCTGGACGGATTGAGACGGTGGCATGGAGGAATATCATCAGCAGAATTGATCGAGAACACCAAAGACTGAGATCTGTGGAGAGCCATGAACTGTGTTATGCTGAGTCTTGAAATACTTGAGGTATTTACTTTGGTGTCATTGATGTATTGGGTCTTGAAATATTTAATTTGGTGTCATTGACTGTGTTGCCTGGTTGGACAGCAGCTAGGAAGGTTTCAATATTTATTTTGGCCTGTTTCAGGTTGATCTGGAGACACACCAAGGATTCATGGGAGGCCTTCAATCGAACCGAACCACAGGCAACACGGCTCCGTACTGGGCGAACTCTACTTGTGAAGTTATCTTCCATGTGTCCACGCGGATACCAACTACTGGCAATGACTGGCATATCAAGGTACTTGCTTTTTGTTGAAATAAATAGTAACACCAAAATATGATATAGCATTAGAAGGCAAATTGATTAACCAAGTTGATTTATTTACATACTGAGGCAATCATATCATCAGATGGAAGATGAGTAAAAGAAATTAAGAGAAGAATAGGTTAAGCAAAGGCTGCATTTCAGAAGATGAAAAGTATCTTATGGAGTGAGTTACTATCTTTGAATGTCAGAGAGAGAGAGAGAGTGTGCTGAAATATTATATAGAACCTTGTCAGGATCTTGCAACTTAACACAGGCTCGTAACAACTAACAGATGTGATACAAACACTGTCACAGAATGACTATACGTGACACATGGCGAATACAATGATACACATTTTATTCGCACTTCTCATTCGCCACCAATGTTACAGGCATCGCGCAATCAAAATATCGATGCCATTAAACAATAAATCAATCAATATATACATTCAATGCATTAATACTTCACTCAGGCGCACAGTCTACTATACCCAAACAGGCGTTCTCTCTCTTAGCGTCCACTCACACAAGTAATACGAGCACACATTCCATCCACGTCTGTCCAGTACTACCATCCGAGCCCGTCTGCCTGCAAACCGCTGTGAGTTCTCCTTGGTCAGGTTGTCTCCCTGCGTGGACTCCGTGTGCCACACGTGTCACAACTGGCCCTCCCATCGCTGCGTGGTTAGTGTCGCTCACAGGCGTACCTGCAGGCAGGCGTACACAGCCGTAATTGCCAGGCGTCAATGATGAAGACGCGGCATATCTGCTGGGGAGATTATGACATGTTTTGCTGTATGACAGGGATCAATAAACACGAATAAACGAATTGAGAAGAACTGGGAAGCAACAGAGCTGTAGTTCCTGAGATAAATGCAGCAAATACCCTTGACTGCCAAACTAATATAGATTGCCTGGAAGAGGCTAATGCAAGTACTGGCACCTGGCCGTCTTGACAAACGATAGTTAGTTACTTTGTGCTTTAAAAAAAAAGCATAAAGACTACAACCCATGGCGGTATAACCAGGGATTGTGCTATACCTCTCTATAGCACAAAGCTTGGCTGAATTGTAGAGACCATGTGTTGCCCATGCAGCATGATCCCTCTCTCAGCCTGCCTAGTTTACTCCAGAGGAAAGGTAACACCTGTACGTCTGGAACAAAACAAGCTGCAGAAGCTGCCAGATCAGCAAAGCAATGCTCTAACTGTCCACCTGTCGGAGCTTCGATCCTAGACCAGTTGCCAACCAAGGCTTAGGGCCTGGTTTGCCCTACCACAACATTTAGTCTTTAGGTTGCATTTCCTGCCACCATGCACTTAAAACTATGGCTGCAATGGACATAGAGCAGAGAATGCTTTTCACACTATACCAGCACTTGATCCTCTCAGTAATTGATTATGGATTAGGTCTGCTCACTGTCTCAGAGAGTCAGCTGGTGAAGTTAGAGCGCATACAGAACGAAGCTATGCGGGTCATTCTGGGATGCACTAGAGACACCCTGGTAGTGTGTATGCATTACATCCTTGGTCTGCCGACTGTAGCTGGTAGGCTCAAGGTGATGCAGGCGAAGGCATACCTCAGAGTAGCTGCAGACACAGACCACCCACTACATGAGGCGCTGGACGCAGTTAAGGGCGGAGGATACGATCAGACAGGTGCGCCCCTTGGAGAACATTAGGCGTGGAGAGGAGTGGGTCAGAGTGGCTGCGGAGCAGTCAGACTTGTGCAGAGTTATAATCACATTAAGCCGGGATTGCAGGGAGTGGCCAGCAGGGGCCACGGAAGTGGAAATCCAGCAACTAATTCAGGACAATGCTCACTCGAGTGATGTGATTATCTACACAGATGGTTCGGTGTCAAGAGGTGAGAGAAGTGGCTGGGGGTTCATAGCCAAAGCTAATGGTCGATGTTTGGGGGAGGAGAGCCTGGAAAATGATACCACAACATCCAGCTTAAGAATGGAAGTGGAGGCAGTCACTACGGCTCTCCGCTGGATGGAGAATACGACACACACACACATCGTGATTGTAACTGACTCAGAAAGCATGCTGACGAGGGTGAGGACGGGCAGACTTCGTGCGGAGTGGCTTGCTTCGCTTCGGAGGTCATGGGTGACAAGCATCGCCTGGATCTTTTCTCCGGGGCATGCCGGTGTGCTGGGAAATGAACAAGCGGACAGATTGGCTGGCTCTGCAGAACTTGGTGGAGTATTGATACATGACAAGGCAGACGTGGTTGTGGCCTTGTGGGAGGATGTGCACACCTCGGAGGAGCAAATGGATTACCATGGTCTGGCAAGAATGAGACAGCGAGGAGTGACGAGGGGATCTGGCCGACGCTCAACGCTCAAAGGAAAGGCGAGACGGACTTATAATCAGATTGCTACTGGTACTATTAGTGTTGGAACTCTTCGCTGGCTGCTGAGGATGGGGACGGAGCACTTATGGGAATGCCCCGAATGCTGTGATGTCGATTCCTAAATCAATCAATCAATCAATCAATCCTGCCACCATGTTACCCTCCCAATTGTGCTCCTCGGCCCAAAGCCTAAAGCAAGTAGAACATTATATACAACCATAAGATAGAGACAAACAATGCTCTGTGGTCTGTGATGAGAAGAGAGACAATGGAGAACATTTTGGCTGATAAAATCAGTGAGAGAATAGGTAGAGGCAAACTGAGAGAAATGCAGGATGGACTGAGATGGTGGCATGAAGGATTATAATCCAGTGCACCAAGGACTGAAATCTGTGGACAGACATGAACACCTACACCAGTTGGTGGGGCACATAATGATGATGATGAAAGAAACAAAAACAAACAAATGAAAAAAACGTTATTTTCAAATGGATACAGATTGAGCACACAGCCCTGTCTTACACTTGGCCTTTCCAGCCACTCATCTTTCGCACATCAATTATCTATTGTTTACATTACATTCACATAGAAAAAAGCATTGTAAAATGAAAGTTGTGAACATAAACAATGATATTACAATGTTATATGGCAGGCAGGCAGACAGACACTCACACATACATAATACCTGCATACAAATATTCACACACACACATGCACACTCACACATGCACGCACGCACTCACGCATGCGCGCGCGCACACATACACGCACACATACATACATACATACATACATACATACATACGTACGTACGCACGCACGCACGCACGCACGCACGCACATCATTTATACAAACACTCATGGTAGATACACCTGCACAGTAACAGACCACACACACATCCACTCACAATCACAAACCCACTAACATTCACTCATACATATATACATTCTCTCTCTATCTCTCTCTCATGCCCATATATCCTAATTCATACATAAAGCAAAGCGCACGCGCGCACACACACACACACATCCATACACGCACACATAATGCATACTTACATACGTCCATATGCACACACGTACATACATAATACATCATTTACTTAATGTATGGTCACACAGTCATACACCCACCTACACACGCAAACAAACATGCACCGACTCCTACAAACAATAACAAACATGTATGTATAACGCACGCATGCACGCGTGTGCATGCTCTCATTCTCTCTCTCTCTCTCTCTCTCTCTCTCTCTCTCTCTCTCTCTCTCTCTCTCTCTCTCTCTCTCTCTCTCTCTCTCACACACACACACACACACACACACAGAGAGAGACACAGAGAGAGACAGAGAGAGAGATAGGTAGGTCCACAATTGGGTAAGGCAAAGTGTTTTAAGTTGTAATAAACCATTCAACACATGAAGCAAATACAAACACTGGTTTAATTGTTTAATTAATCTTTAACAAATTTTAAAGAGTTGGTTATAGTGGTATTGTATTATACCTAGACCAGCCACAGACAGATGCTATTACCATGGTCAGTGAGTTATATGGCAGACGTATTTGTGGTACTATTTCATTTCAGTGGTAGAATCCATGATTAAAATATATTAATTACGCAGCTTTGTTGTTGGGAAATTGGTGTGATATTGTTCCCTTGACTTCCATATTCACATAAAAGATTCACAAGTAAGATATAGAACTTTGATTGATCTTAGATGTAATAATTGTCTATATAAGTATGGTGATCTATGGTATTTGGTGTAGATATAATTAGGATTTCTTCATGGTACAGAGATAACACAACCACCTACTATCATACAAGTATGTGGTTTCATTCTCTTGTCTCATTGACTTTGTATAAGCAAACCCAAGTGCAGAAGAGGAAAGTCTGAATTAATAAATGTACATGTATTTTCTAGCACAACATTTGCAGCTACTTAATGGAGGATGAATATAATACTTTTCTAAAGACCAGGAACTATTTCTGTAATTTTAGATTTAATAGTTTTCTTCATGATGATGTTGACAGTTTTAGCAATGTGAGTGTAACAATTTTCTAGATGCGGCATATCGGAAATGATGAAGTTCATATTGTGTGGTCAGAACATAATAGGGACTACAGAAGGGGGATTATTCCAACAGAATTTGGGGATATTGTCATTGTTATCTACCCTTTGCCTGTTGGACTGTATCGAATCCAGATTATCAGAAAACCAGAGGTAAGATTTCAGCTGTTCAAGCACCTGAACGTTCATGTTTGTAATGTTTGTAGCTAACAGACTTTTGTAGTTGTGTGAATATTTGGTGTGTGGCCTTATATAAGTTTGAGCCTTGACATTGTAGTGATTAATGCTGTGTCTCCCTAAGACAGGAATGTTAAAATGGTGGAGGTATTTGTGTGTCTGAGAAATATGGCATTGGGAAGTTAAAAGTTACTTGTATGTCTCATTACAGGACGTCACAATAAACCCCAGCATTTATTGACTTTCTGTGATTGACCGGGCAATTTTTATGTTCAGAAGTTTGCCATTGCTTCTGAACAACTGATGCCACACCACAAACCATTGAAATCAACACAAATTGCTTTGCATCCAAATTGCCAGCGGCTGATTTCAAATCTATGACCTTGTATGTCAGGGAATTGTAAACTGTGTTTCTCTAACCTCTGGGTCACAGGCGCCGACCATTGGGGAAGGATTCAAATGTGTGCCAGAGATTTTTTGGAAAGTTGTTGTTGTTGTTCTTCTTCTTTCTTCTTCTCATCAGGCGTGTTTTTTCAGACGTAATTGCATTGTGCCTGTTTACAGCAGAGCTGCGATACTTGCTCCTTTTCTTCTTCTTCTTCTTTTCGTTCATCCGGAGTGTTTTTTCAGATGTGATTGCGGTGTGTCTGTTATGCGCCCTTGGGCCGAAACCCGTAGGCCAACACATCGACTTTAGCGTGCTTTTTTGACCAGGTAGCATTCCTGGGAGACTCTCACTTTTGTGGTGCCATCTACAACCATGCTGGCCAAGTTAGAACGGTCGAAGACAACGGTCATCCCTCAAAGGAAGGCTGGGACAATCCATAGCATTTTCCGCCATCCAAGGTTGCTTCCATAGTTGCAGGGCCGACACATAACGCCCTGGTTCTGGGCTAGCCGAGGGAATCGTCACGTCCTGCTCATGGCTGCTTTAAATCCTCACTTCAATATATTGGTCATTTCGTTTGCCCCGGGCCATTCCCGCACAAACCAGACAGGTTTGCAGACGGTATCCACTCAGCGAGTTTTCGGACATGTGCTTGTCGTTGCGCCCGTCAGAGCTGTTCCAGGCACGACAGACATTCGGAAAACTACCTAGTCAGAGCTGTTCTGAACAAGAGCGGCATTCGGAAACTAGGTAGTCAGAGCTGTTCCTAGCACGAGAGACATTCGGACGAGACATTTCACTCGGACGTAAATGCGTAGTGTCAATTTTTAGTTTGCCACCCGTAGGACGACACTTCCGGCTTCCGGCGGGCATTTTTTTAATGAGGTTAGCCTTCCTCGGGTTTCAAGACTCTTGTTTCGGTTTCCACACAGCAAGCTTTCGCTTTGGGCTGCCACGTAATGGATTCGCAAGACAGGCGTTCCATTTCGTGTCAACGAGACAATTTTCCACCTTTGACTACACTCACTCCATGAGTGTGGTTACAGACTATCGGACGTCTGCGAGACGTGCGACCGAGGTGTTTTTCCACCTTTTGTACTCACTCACGAGGTAGGCTACATGTGCTGCCGGCTCAGCACCTTACCTCCGTGCGTCTGTGGGCGAGTAACGGTCAGGCCCTTTCATCCGGGGATACCTCATATCCCCCAGCTAAGAGCCATCTAACGAATCTGCGCCGAGCATGTAGCGTTCTCAGCACATCATCACCATTTTGATGTAGGTTTGTGTCGGCCAGGCTCTCACTTCCGAGAGTTTATGGCTTAGAGACGTTCAGCCATACACCTCGGATGGGAGCCTTATGCCCGGACTGAGATTTAGGGATCGTTTGCCTGATTTTGACTGCTATCCTCAGTCTTACCTGCAGAGCAGCAGGTTGTGTATCTCTTAGTCTGGTCCCTATCCCACGAGCCGTCCGATATGTAGTTTTCACCCATCGGCAAGCACATGGGGTCGATGGGACACGCAAGCTCCCCCACCACGGCAAGGTGGAGACACATCGGGGGAGACTTGCTCCTTTTGACCGACACATCTGACTTCTGTGGGCATTTGTTGACCGGGTTAACCTTCCCGGGTTAGGAAAGTTCAAGGTAGCTGATGTAGTATGGACTTGATCCTGCTCAATCTCCGAAGATGGGAGTCCAACATCACACGCCTGAGGAAGTCAGAGAGAGAGAGACAGGGAGATTCTTGACAGCCTGTCATCGTGGCGTGGGAACATGTTAGCAAATGAATTAATACATTCCCTTAGTGATCTCAGGATGTGGAGAAGCATGATTGCCATTGCCAGTTGGTAAGGCGCTTACTTGGAAATGATGTTGACGATATGACTTGGTTGAATATATATATATATATATAAGAGAGAGAGAAGACACACACACACGCTTTCAATCTCTCTCACTCTCTCTCTCTTTCTCTCTCTCTCTTTCTCTCTCTCACATAGACACTTTAATACATTACTTGGAGTTGATGTGTGCATCAATGATGAGGATTGTGATATTTCTGTTTACAGCTAAGTATTCTTGAATATTTGTGTTCATGGCTTGAAAATCATGAGCTGCACCATCTGTGTGACCATAATATCATGAAGACAAGGGAGCATGTTTATCTGGTGTGTGGCGGACATCTCATAGTTAATGAGCTTGAGGGTGAGAATCACTCTGTGAGAGCTTCATAACAAGTCCAAATATGAATCAACTTGAGGGTGAGAATCACTCTGTGAGAGCTTCATAACTAGTCCAAATATGAATCAACTTGAGGGTGAGGCTACACATTGTAAGATGTGTGTATTGTGTGTAAGTGAGCAGTGTCAGCATTTGAATGAACAATAAACATTTCTCTTTCCAGGTTCCATTCTTTGGTCCATTGTTTGATGGAGCAGTTGTGGATTTCCATGTCTTACCTGGACTAGTGAGGGCAACTGCCGTCAATGCCAGCCGTCTCAAGCGATCCCTGATGCCTTTTTACCACGCATTGTATCCTTGGACTTGGTCTTTCTATTCTCGTTGAAAGCACAAATAATACAGAATAGCTGACAACTTCACAACACAACAACTTAATCTCACGTCAAGCCGTAATTGCATGCAAAGACTAAATAACCCAAAAAGAATCCAGTGGCAGGAAACTACTGTTGGTATGTAAAATGTTGGGATCATCACACTTGTATAGGTCTGAGTGCAGGGAGGAATAGGTGGTCAGTCTCTCCTTCCTTTAGCTGAAACAATTAACACCCATAGTCACAGGTATTGTTCAAATGTGGAGCATCTGTTATCCCCACGGTAATTTCACATTTAACAATAACTATTTCTGTTTGCATATAACCAACTGGAACCTCCTGATTGCTAACACTTCACGATATCTGAGCAATCGTTCATTGTTTGTCAAATACATTGTACAAAATTTTGTTTCAACTAAAGTATAATTCATTTATTCACTTCATGTGATATATAACTCTGCAGTACACATCTGACAAGATGCCGTGAAATATGCCAGGCAATAAATTGTGTAACATTTTGTTTGTCTTCTGTGTTTAGATTCACTAAGGGAGTATATTTTTAAACAGAAAATTAGCTCATAAACTGCACGATGTCTTGAAATTTGAAACACTTTGGCCGTTGTAAACTTCACAGGGGTTTAGAAAGAGTGGTAGTGGAAAACATGGAAGAAGAGGCTGGGTTTAACCAATACGATGGTGGGCATAGGACATGAAAACATCCTGGACGAGAGCATGTGTGAGACAGGAGAGCTGGAGCATTGAGAATCTTTACAGCTGGTTGTGATGATGTTCTGCATGGGACAGGAGAGCTGGTGCTAGAGAATCTGTCCAGCTGGTTGTGTTGAGGGCATTGTTCAGGATGATGTTCTACATGTGACTCACTTCAGGATGATGTTCTACATGCGTCTCACTTCAGGATGATGTTCTACATGTGACTCACTTCAGGGTGATGTTCTATATGTGACTCACTTCAGGGTGATGTTCTACATATGACTCACTTCAGGGTGATGTTCTACATGCGACTCACTTCAGGGTGATGTTCTACCAGGATGATGTTCTACATGTGACTCACTTCAGGATGATGTTCTACCAGGATGATGTTCTACATGTGACTCACTTCAGGATGATGTTCTACATGTGACTCACTTCAGGGTGATGTTCTTCTACATGCGACTCACTTCAGGGTGATGTGCTACATGTGACTCACTTTAGGATGATTTTCTACATGTGACTCACTTCAGGGTGATGTTCTACATGCGACTCACTTCAGGGTGATGTTCTACCAGGATGATGTTCTACATGTGACTCACTTCAGGATGATGTTCTACCAGGATGATGTTCTACATGTGACTCACTTCAGGATGATGTTCTACATGTGACTCACTTCAGGGTGATGTTCTTCTACATGCGACTCACTTCAGGGTGATGTGCTACATGTGACTCACTTCAGGATGATGTTCTACATGTGACTCACTTCAGGATGATGTTCTACATGCATCTCACTTCAGGATGATGTTCTACATGTGACTCACTTCAGGGTGATGTTCTATATGTGACTCACTTCAGGGTGATGTTCTACATGTGACTCACTTCAGGGTGATGTTCTACATGCGACTCACTTCAGGGTGATGTTCTACCAGGATGATGTTCTACATGTGACTCACTTCAGGATGATGTTCTACATGTGACTCACTTCAGGGTGATGTTCTATCAGGATAATGTTCTACATGTGACTCACTTCAAGATGATGTTCTACATGCGTCTCACTTCAGGATGATGTTCTACATGTGACTCACTTCAGGGTGATGTTCTATATGTGACTCACTTCAGGGTGATGTTCTACATGTGACTCACTTCAGGGTGATGTTCTACATGCGACTCACTTCAGGGTGATGTTCTACCAGGATGATGTTCTACATGTGACTCACTTCAGGATGATGTTCTACATGTGACTCACTTCAGGTTGATGTTCTACCAGGATGATGTTCTACATGTGACTCACTTCAGGATGATGTTCTACATGTGACTCACTTCAGGGTGATGTTCTACCAGGATAATGTTCTACATGTGGCTCACTTCAGGGTGATGTTCTTCTACATGCGACTCACTTCAGGGTGATGTTCTACATGTGACTCACTTCAGGATGATGTTCTACATGTGACTCACTTTAGGATGATGTTCTAGATGTAACTCACTTCAGGATTATGTTCTACGTGCGACTCACTTCATGATAGTGATGATGCTGTGTCTATGTGATGTTCATGTTGGTTGTCAGTGTCCCATCCTAAGCCTAGTTTATGGCACACTTGTGATAGCCAATGTTGGTGTATGTAAAGTGTTTGCCTGTTTGTATGCTACATATTGTTGGTGAATGTGAAGTGTTTGTCTGTTTGTACACTACATATTGTTGGTGAATGTGAAGTGTTTGTCTGTTTGCACACTACATACTTTTGGTGAGTGTAAAGTGTTTGCATGTTTGTATGCTACATATTGTTGGTGAATGTGTAATGTTTGCCTGTTTTTACATAACACATATCAATTTCAAGTTGGTTGAATATGTTTTTCCATCAATTTCAAGATTGTTGAATGTGGTTCACCATCAATTTCAAGATTTTTGAATATATGAGGGTAAGTTAATATGTAAGCCACAAATGGCTGTAGAAAAATAACTAAATATGATAACAACTTGAAACAAGTTTATTTTTATACATACATTGTCCCTTTATTTCTCAACATAATTTCCACCAACATTGATGCACTTATCCCATCGTTTTATCAGTCCTCCCAAACCTGCTGCAAACTATTGCGTACTCTGTTTTCTAAACCACGTTTTCACTTCACATTCAACTTCTGCGTCATTCGCGAAATGTCTCCCACCAAGGTGGGTTGTCAGTGTTTATGCTGACAAATGTTTGTCCCTTAAAGCGGCGCATAGCTGGGTAGAAAAAGTTACGAGGGCGAGTCAATAAGTAAGTCACACAGTTCTGTGGGATGGCAGGTAAATGAAAACAAAGCATGCAGTTCAATGCAGCCGGTTTGGGAGGACTAATTAAACGATGGGATAAGTGCATCAATGTTGGTGGAAATTATGTTGAGAAATAAAGGGACAATGTATGTATAAAAATAAACTGGTTTCAAGTTGTTGTCATATTTAGTTATTTTTCTGCAGCCATTTGTGGCTTCCTTATTGACTTCCCCTCGTAGATCTCCATCATTTTCAAGATTGGTGAATATGAATTTACATTAGCATCTATCTGGAGCCTTAGCTCTGAGTTTTGCAAGGTTCCATTCTAACAGTATCTTGATCTTATCTGCCCATTGATATCTTTGATGTCCTCTAGATCTTTTGCCCTCAACTTTTCCATCCTTTATCGATTATCAGCAGATGGTTATCTTTCTCATGTTCATTTCCTTCAACAGCACACGGGTTACATTGAGTTGTTCTAGAACTTCTCATTTTCCAACCAAGATACTCACCTGAGTCGTCTGAAGACCAACATTTTAACTATTTGTGGTTAGATGAATATCCAGTACCGCACACTGGTTGGCATCTGCTTGGGGGATAGCGTCTTTATCCTCCTGTACAGGAAATCCTCCCAGCATGTGTCAGCAGTGGTACAAAATGCATGTGGACAGTTTTTTCTGTAGGTGATGTTGAAGCAGATCTGTCCCTTTCACTAGAGAATCATTTGATTCCTTGACTGATGTGCCAGTTATGAGGAGCGAGCCAAGTGTTTGGAGTCAACCATTCAGCAACACACGGAGCAGACTATGTTTGAAGATTTTGCAGAGAATGTGTTTGCGCCAGTTTTGCCTGCTAATGCTGCAAGTTAGTATTGCTTTTGGCTTTGTTGTGGGGCATTTATTTGTTTGTAAACAAGATGAATGGTTTGATGATGATTGGTGAATATGGATTTCCATCAATTTGAAGATTGGTGAATATGGGTTGAAAGTCAGATGTTAGAAATGACTGAGCTACCTTATGACAGTAGACAGTACTACCTGCTTTCTGTTAGCGCCGAGTGGTAGGTCCTTGATATGACTGAGCTACCGTATGACAGAAGACGGTACTACCTGCTTTCTTTTAGCGCCGAATGTTATGTCTTAGTCATATATGACTTGGCTACCGTATGACAGTAGACAGTACTACCTGCTTTCTGTTAGCACCGATTGTTGGGCGGCTCCTACCAAACCCGACATCCCGCATTGTGCCAATATTTTTGAGCAAAGAAGCGCAATTTGGAGGGGACAAGCCTTATTCTAGCATGAGAAAATGCAACCTAAAGACTAAATGTCATTACAGGGCAGACCAGACCCTAAGCCTTGGTTGGCAACTGGTCTAGGATCGAAGCTCCTACAGGTGAACAGTTAGAGCACAGTTAGAGCATTGCTTTTCTGATCCGGCAGCTTCTGCAGCTTGTCTTTTTCCAGTTGTATTGGGGTTACCTTTCCTCTGGGTGAAACTAGGCAAGGTGAGAGAGGGATCATGCTGTGTGGCATGGTCTCTAGATTCAGCCTAGGCTGTGTGCTGGGGAGAGGTATAACTCCATTGTATAAACTATCGTCTATCAAGACAGCCAGGTGCCAGTCAAACAAGATGAAACATGTATGCTGGTGTTCAAGATGTGGTGTTACCAGAAAATATGACAACCAGCTGGATTTAAACATTGACAGATGAACAATTCTGGACCGTATAACTAACTAGCAAGAATTCTGAAAATAGTTTTAAAAAGTGAAAGTTTCCATGGGTTGGCAAACATCCTGAGACATGAAGAAACACCAAAGAGATTATTAGAATCGTCCTTGACTTAGGGACATAAATCACAAGTACTTCTGAAGTCAGAGATGGTTCACCCGATGGCGAGGGACAATGGTAATAGGGAAAGCTAATCCACATGCCAAAATCAGTCCAGTGCACTAGAAGAGTTAGCATGTGTATGGCGTATTCTTGAGTTAAAAGTGAGTAAACAAACAAACAAACAAAAATTAGAATGTCAAATGCTGAGAAATGGGAATACCAAGAAAAACCATTGATGAAAATGGTATGCACATAATTATCAATACAGACGCATGCGGAGTTAAAGAGAGGCAAACGACAGACAATTAACAGACAGCTAGGGAGTGGAATGGTCATTAAGCTTCATGATTCTTCTTCTTCTTTCATTTGCCTGAAATATGTCTATAACTGCAATGCTGTCTCTTGAATGATAACCCTGGGGGATGATACTTGGTGATGATGATGATGATAATAATAATTAGGGAACCAGGTTTTGATTAGAAACATTGATAATGAAAATGTTGAGGAACCAGAGACAGTGTCTTCAAGACGACCAGCTATCTTTGAGCAATGCAGACAGTACAATGTAGATTTCCATGCTTGTTTCTTACACTACATTAAGGCCTTCGCTTGTGTTCAACACCATAAAATTGTGGAATGTCATGAGAGATACAGGGTTTCCAGCACATTTGACCCACTTCATTGAGTCATGTTTTCACAAACAACAAGCAGTTGTCAGAGAGATCGCTGAAACATCAAACTGGTTTGAGGTGCAATAGGTAGTAAGACAGGGCTACATTCTCTTCAACATTTATGCAGAAAATGTCAGGAGAAGTGTCAAAAATAGTGAGACTAGAGACAGTTTTGACCCATTTGTTGCCTACTCCCCCAGCATGGCTCCTTGTGATTTTTGGCAGTTCTCTAGCTGAAAATGTTGCTGAAAGGGGCCCAATTTGAGTCATGAGGAGGCATGCAGAACTTGGCGGCTGTGCTGTACTCCATTCTCAAAGATGCCTTCCTTAAATGCTTCCAACAATGTTGGGACCACTGGGAGAAGTGTTTGAGACCCAAGGAAAGCACTTTGAAGGGGTTAAGATTTGAGACCCCTCAGATGAGTAATTGTAGTTTTCCATGTCAAAGTTTCTATACTATTTTATGAGACCTTGTATAGTTAATGACACATCCATTGATGAATGAACAGAACACAGACTGTTGAGTCCAGAATCTGGCCTAGAACCGGTATTAGGGAACACAAAGTACAAAACAAGCATCAGTTAAACACTATGAAACATCCAACATCCATACACTTTGATCAGTTAGGTGGGACTTCACACCATCACCTATGTGTGCCCAGAGTTGGCTTGTTTCTACCTAATTGTTATTATCATCTGTTCTACAGTTGCTGATGAAACACTGAGGCCAGAAGCCAGCAGTGCCAGTTTGAGCGAGATCTTGCAGCCAGCAGACTTGATCCCCATCCAGATGTCACCGAATACATCTAGACAGAGAGGTAGGAAGCCTCAAAGTGCACTCTGGCAAAAGGGTTTTGATAACCTAGTTTTTATTTGACTTCCTTTTGGTTTTAAACAGGAAGTTAATGTTTATCATATGGCCAGTTTTGTTTTATTTCTCTATAGTATGAGCCTAGTCATGGATGAATCTGCCTTTGCTGTATTCATTCTCATCTTTACACCATAATAATCGTATTCATATTTGTCATATACAAATTAATCTAACCTGTTAAATTATGTCCTGAGCAATAGTAAGAAGAGTGAGAGTTTTACAGTGGGTAATTATTTTAGAGAGACATATTATCTGTATTAACTCTTGCTATACCACGCGCACAAGATAATGTTCATTGGTTACTCTGTACATGACATAACTTTCTGTCCCAGACAGTTGTGAATTAAGTATAATAAATGTCTGGACCGAAAGGTATTAGCGTAATATTTGCTAGGGACTGACGGGGGTTTCATAAAAGATTTCTGATTCTGGAGTTATATTTTAATAACTAGAAAAGAGCCTGTTAATCAAACAGCTGCGTGGAACCAAAAGAGTTCAGGTAAGATTAAAATAACATGAGATTGTGTGAGTTAGGATTGGTTGTATTTGTGAAAGGCTATTGCACAGACAAGCCATTGAATAATCTAAGATTGTCTTTTGTAAATCACCTTCTTCCTCTTCATCTCTACCTCGGGTTTTGCTTTTTATTGTCAGGTTAAGAAAACACAAATGGTGAGACCTCTTCATACATGGTGGTGTTTATAGCCTAAAATGATGCATCAATATTTATACTTTTGTGATATAAATCTATTTAGTTCTGAGATTTTACCCACATTTCTATGTACTTCCATGGATGTGAGGAGCTTATATCTACATGCTTCTTTCTGCAATAGATCTACTTTAACAGAAATATCTAAACTGGCTTTGAATTAACCAAAATGCTGCTTTATTTCAATCAGCCTAAATTTAATGCAGTGAATTTTATGTGACATATATTATGTTTTACATTTGCTGTCAATCAACACACAATTATATTTTATGCTCTTTATGTATGCATTCTTTGTGAAAGATAGTATTCTATCTTGAGAATCAAAGTTGTGAAATTGTGTGTAAAAAAACGAGACATGAAAATGTTAGGCAGAAACACAAGAACCTGTTAAAATTGGGCTCCTGCCTATAAAATATGGAGATGGACTCTAAGGAATTATCTTTGAATTGGTGAACGGAGACTATTTCTATAAGCAGAACAGAAAAGAAACCATTGAAAAGAAGTGAAATTGTGCGACTGGATGCTTCCTGCTCATAAGGCACATCAGTCAGTTGGCAAATATTAGTGAAGAAGCTATCATTTATAAGTATCTTACTGCATACAAAACATTGTAATAAGCAAACAACTAATGTATCCCTGAAACCTGCAAGTGTTGTGTTTTCACGGCGATATTACATTTTGCCAGAGACAGGCTGTTGTAAACACGCAGTTAGAATCAAGTATTAATACCATTGAAGTCAGCTTGTATAGAAACAGGGGGTGAATATCATTGATACAACAGTGGCTTTATCTTTGTTGTTTCCCTGTGGAATTTGAGACCTAATTGTTGCAGCAGCCCTTCAAGGGGGTTTAGTTGATCTTGCATCTGATTTCATGTGCCAGACAGGAAGGCAATGTCATCAGCGAAGTCCAGATCATCAGGCTGCTCTGTCAGAGTCCGTTGTATTCCACTTCTGGCAGTAGTTTTATTGTCTTTATAATTCAGTTTATAGTCTGAATAATTAAAGTTAGATGAGGCATCCCTGTCACACTCCTGTTCTTAGTTCAGATGTATATTTTAGTTATTTCCTCATGAATTTTATGTGTTAAAATACTGCCCTTATTAAGTTAATGATTTCTTTGGGATCCCATAGTGCCTCATAACTTCCAAAGAAAGTTCCTATCAATGTTGTCAAAAGTCTTTTCATTTTCCATAATCCACTATAAAGCGACGAGTTCAGTTCACTGGGTTGCTATATTATTGTGCATAATGTGGCTATCTGGTCATTGCAGGATCTGTTTGGTCAGAAGCTTGCCTGTTCATCACTTAACTGCTTGTCTATGGCATCTCTTAAATTCTACAGAATGATCCCACATACTATTTTCTCAGGAACTGGCCAATAACATTATTCCTCTGTAATTGTTGCACTCCTGCACACTCCAGTCCTTTGGTAGCTTCACCAGATATCTTTTTCTCCAGTCTGCTGATATTTTTTTTAGTATTCCAGACTTTGCTCAATAATTTGTACAGTAATTCAAATGAGGTGTGTATATTGGCTTTAACGGCTTCTGCTAGAATACCATCTGGACCAGCATCTTTCCCATCCTTCAGATGATCCAGACTCCTTGCAGCTTTCTCCACAGCACATCATATTTCTGTAAAGAAGAGTCTCCTTTCATCTTGGTTGGTTGAGTTATCCTTTTTTCCTTATCTTTAGACTTCGTTATGGTTGGTTGAATTTTGCAGCTAAAGTTCTGTTCGTACCAACCCTCTTTAATTACCTTTATGACACACGTAGTAGGTTACAGTGTTACTATACTTTGTTTCTTTCACGGGTCCTTTAACACATGGTCGACATGTAATCTAGTCAAAATTATGTATTTATTTTTATATGGAAGTGAAAATTGCCCATAAACCACAATCGTTAAACAATCCATTAATTGTTTAAAAAAAAATTGAGCTCCATGTCAATATTGCACATTTTATCACAATATTTACCATGAACATTCTAAGTCATGTGATCTGTTCTAGTGATCATTTGCATGAAATATGTTACCGTTTTCCTCCATGTGAAGTGTACATAGTTTGAACAAAACATACGTTGATGAATCTCATGATGACTTTGTAATTGTACAAACAATAATTTCACGCATATCTGTTTTAAAGGCAATTGACATTGAAGTATGAGGGGGCTTCACAAGAAAACCTTAAAATAACCATGTCATCTTGTAACCTGTCACTATTGTTGTTAAAGATGTCAAAGAGTGTTAAGCATGTAGCATCAAGGTGCAGATGAACACTGTGACATCATAAGGACAGTTTAAAGATAGGCGCCCCAATTTTGACATGCACCAAAGAGGAGCAGCGTTCTGTTATCCGTTTTTTATCAGTGAAGGGGTGAAACCTATAGAAATTCATCGGCAAATGAAGGTACAATATGGTGATGCATGCCTGTCAATCCAGCAAGTGTATGAGTGGAGTAGGAAGTTTCAAAACGGCGTGACTTCTGTCAGGCACATTGAGCAGTGACCCCAGAGTGGTCACACACACGACCAAGAGAATTTTTTTCAATAGGAATCCAAGCACTTTATCAGTGCTGGAGGACTTGCATTGAACACAGGGTGACTACATCGAGAAATGATACATTTGTTCTTTACTTGTTCAGAATATATTCACCCAAAATAAAATAATAACATTTAAGGTTTTCATGTGAAGCCCCCTCGTACATCTGTATGTGTTAACAAATGTAGCAAATGTTACTGTGAATATTATTCCCATTCCCAAGCATGAGATAAAACGTCTAGAATATTATAATTCCATTTCATATGTTAACAATATATAAGTTAGTTGTATGTTCTTTGTAGGACATTGCAATAAACCCCAGCATTTATTTGTTGTTGGAGATTTATTAGGCAATTTTAGTTAGTAGTTTGTCATTGCTTTCTGAATGGCTGATGCCTCATGCCATGGAAATAAATGCAAAGCAGTCTACTTCCAAATCGTCCGAGGCTGATTTTGAATGTTGTTAACAGTATATTGATGTGAAAATGTGCATGAAAATTGTATATTCGTGCTTATATTTAAGTTTTATTCTTTGGAGTCTTGTAAGAACCAATTAACAATGATGAAATGCTAACACACACTGGTCAAATGACCATGCATACATTGCTTAGACAACACATAATGCGATGGCTTGGCCATGTATTCTGTATGTCAGATGGACATATTCCAAAGGATATTCTGTGTGGGTAATTGAACGATGGTGCTAGCAAAATTGGACATCCGTGGATATGATACAAATACACGCAAACGAGACTTGAAAGTGTTGGGCATAGGCACAACTGCCTGAAACAAAACGGTTGCTCTTTATGACATGTGGGGATTCACTGTAAGGAATCAACTTGACCTTGGTGAAAGGAGGCTCCTTCAACAAGCAGACGTGAACAGCACTCACTGAAAAAAATGCCAGGTTGTACGGCTGGAATCTTCTTCATATAGCGTATCGAACCACAGTCAGATGTCTGATGTAGTCTACCATTATTATTATTATCGTTTTTCAGTTATTATAAATCTTTAGCTAATTAGTTATGTTTATGAACATTGTAGAAGATTTTGTCTTCCAGAGAGTGCATAGTTATCATATCTCAGAAGTTTCTTTATTCCTGTGAGTGCATAGTTATCATATCTCAGAGGTTGCGCTCTAACATGTTAGTCTACAGCTGGGACTTTCTAGACTCCACCCTCTAGCAGCGACAGAAGTGGGTTTGTTTCTCAACCCATTCAATTCTGGGGCGACCCAGTTTGATAAAAAGTGTAATAGAGATTTTTCTGGAAAAGAAGAAATAATAATTTTAAAACAGTCAAATAGCTCTCAGAAAGGTGAATTAATAAAATGTTGCATGTCATAAAAAAGTGCAACAGAGATTGTTCTGGAAAAGAAGAAATAATAATTTTAAAACATTCAAATAGCTTTCAGAAAGTATATTAATAAAAAGCTGCATGTCATAAAAAAGTGCAACAGAGATTGTTCTGGAAAAGAAGAAGAAATAATTTTAAAACAGTCAAATAGCTCTCAGAAAGTTATATTAATAAAGTGTTGCTTGTCCTTTGCAGAACATTGCATTCAACCACAGGTTGATTTTCTCAGCAATTTTACTTTCAGTAGTTTGCCATTGTTTTTCATGCCTAATTATGATATATTAATCAAGCATGGGTCAAATAACGAAAATGTTAAAATATCACGCTGGGTCTCGTATAATACGAACATGTAAAATGTTAAACTATCACGCTGGGTATCTTATAATACGAACATGTAAAGAAGAGACGTGATTGGTTAGTTCTATTGTGTTATATGTACAAGTAATACACAGAGATATCAGTTGCTGGGGAAAGGGGGGAAGATGAAGTTAGGCTAAAGCTTTGAATCTTGTATTGTCTAGTGACTCATCTCATCCCTACTTATTTCCTTCCTCACTGTGAGTGCTGATCATTACCTGTGAATTTCTGCCCGCTTCATTGTACTAGACACAACAGGTAATCTGTATGTGTCCCAAGTGTGCCACGGGCAACCTTTATGTATGTGGCGTATGATTTTTCATCCTTGAATGTGACTTATTCCCACCAGCTGATCATATGTTAATTAGTATTTTACACGAAGATATTATCTCCCCAAACAAGACCTGGTATTTTAAGCACTAAAATATTTAAAGGCACAGTTTAGACGTAGATTCTACAATATGTCATAATTTTAGTTACCAATCTTCCATAGATTCTATAATATGTCATAATTTTAGTTACCAATCTTCCATAAATTCTAAAATATGCCATAACTTTAGTTGTCAGTCTTCTGTAGATTTTAAAATGAGTCTTAATTTTAGTTACCAGTCTTCCATAATTTTTAAAATATGTTCAATTGTAGTTATCAATCTTTCAAGATTACATTAATTTTCTTGAATCCAGCTATTTTGTTTTGTTCCTGTTGTTATCACTTAAAATAATTTTGTTATACTGAATTATAGTTTTTAATTTCTTTGTAAAGAGTATTTTAACAGTTGTGGTTAATATTTTCAGTATTTTACATTTAAGTGACATTTACTAAATTTACAATAACGTTTTGGTTGTTAATAATTGTCCTTCTTTTCTGGTTTTAAGATCATCCTGCTGATTGTCCTTTTTGAATCATGTTTTGATTCGTAAATGTTTTACAGATTTTCATTTTCCATGTTACAGAAATTATATTAATAGTTTAGTTTATAAACGGCATCAGTTTTGAAATGCAATATTGTTGTGTGGTTACTTTATTGTTCTTATACAGAGCAAGAAGGAATGTGGAATTTTACAGTGCAGTTAGCAAATAGATATAGATTTACTTACACTTTAGGCATTTGCTTCCATATCTGTACATGTTTTATTCATTTTCTATTCATTTTAAAGCAAATTAAAGTGTTGATTGAAAGAAACCTCCATATTTCACTTGCTGTTATCTCTTAGTGCATGTGTTTTTAAACAGTTTCAGGTAATAGCTTATTATTCTGTACTGGTATTTCTGCTCCATCTTTGAACAGTGCAGAATAATTATGCTTACAGTTTGATTCAGCATTAAATGATATCATTTGTATCATCTTGTGTTTAACCTACGAACAAATAGACAGAATGTGAAAACATGGATTCTCTCTGTGTCTGTTTGTCTGTCTGTCTATCTCTCCCTCTCTTTTTGTCTCTGTCTCTATTTTCCCCTCTCTTCCTTTCCCCCTTCCTTCATTGTTGCAGACTTATGTTTCTACAATGTCTGTTTCTCATCTCATCTCATCATGTTCCTCTTGTACTTTGTGGTGTTGAGGTGAAGTATAAACATCGTGAGATTGCCTGATTATAGGCTTCATGTATCGATATTTGCCAGGTCGATATCCGTTTGGGTCAGTCTGTTTATACTTCTTAGATTTTCTACGAGCAGTATGAAGATCCCCTGGTTCGTCCTTCTTCACTGTGTCTACATGTCTTGGTACTTGTTGCTTCTGACAATGTCAAAATCTGTGTCTCTACATTTGTCACTTCTTTAGTATTGTTTCTTTCTTTCTTTTTGTTTTTAAAGTTCATCTGTTCTCTAGGAGCCTGTGGTGGTAAAATCATTGTGCAGGGTTTTATTTGGTGTGCTTGAGGACTTTCTTTTCTGACCAGTCTTGTCTAATTCTCTGACTTGTTGTATCACTTGCTTGTCAGACCAGTCTTGTCTAATTCTCTGACTTGTTGTATCACTTTCTTGTCAGACCAGTCTGTTTAATTCTCTGACTTGTTGTATCACTTTCTTGTCAGACCAGTCTGTCTAATTCACTGACTTGCTGTATCACTTGCTTGCGGAGAAATGCAATGAAACTGTGAGGTAAAATTGTAAGCTTTGTTAGAACATTTCTCCGAAACGAACCTCGTGGTTAGAGCCCTCATCAGCACACAAACAGCAAACATACACAGATACAGCTACATAACAGATATACACGGATATAGCTACATAACAGATATAGCTACATAACAGATATACACAGATATAGTTACATAACATATATACACGCATATAGCTACATAACAGATATACACAGATATAGCTACATAACATATATACACAGATATAGCTACATAACATATATACACGGATATAGCTACATAACAGATATACACGGATATAGCTACAAAACAGATATACACAGATATAGCTACATAACATATATACACAGATATTGCTACATAACATATATACACAGATATAGCTACATAACATATATACACAGATATAGCTACATAACATATATACATGGATATAGCTACATAACATATATACACAGATATAGCTACATAACATATATACACAGATATAGCTACATAACATATATACACAGATATAGCTACATAACATATATACACGGATATAGCTACATAACAGATATACACAGATATAGCTACATAACAGATATACACAGATATAGCTACATAACATATATACACAGATATAGCTACATAACATATATACACAGATATAGCTACATAATAGATATACACAGATATAGCTACATAACATATATACACGGATATAGCTACATAACAGATATACACGGATATAGCTACATAACATATATACGCAGATATAGCTACATAACATATATACACAGATATAGCTACATAACAGATATACACGGATATAGCTACATAACATATATACACAGATATAGCTACATAACAGATATACACAGATATAGCTACATAACAGATATACACGGATATAGCTACACAACATATATATGGATACAGCTACATAACAGATATACACGGATATAGCTACATAACAGATATACACGGATATAGCTACATAACAGATATACACGGATATAGCTACATAACATATATACACAGGTTACTTGGCTGGTGTTCATCGTGATGTGTCATCATGTCCTTAGATATGATGGAGACTTTTTTAAAGCAGCAAAGTTTTCTGCCCAGTATGCCTCAACAGTGTTTGCCCTGGTGGTCTTCACCATCAAGTGCCTTGCTTGCGGGCAGTTCTACATCGTAATCGTCAGTAGAATGTATCAGTTCATCTGATGACATCTTTAAGCACCATAATGACAGACTGTCAAGAATCTTTTTTCGCTGTCCTTCTCTACTTTTATTTCCATAAAACTTTCTAGCTGTCACATCATGTTCCAATTTTTCTCTTCTCATGGTGTGACCCAAAAATACAACTGCCTTTTTCTGATGCTTTTGATAAGTCGTCTTTGTGTCATGGCCACTTTCAGAACGTATAGATTAATCACTTTTGGCTGCCTGAGGTGTTTTAAGCATTCTTCTGTAAAGCCATATCTCTGAAGTCTCAAGGGATTTGTGTGTTTGCTTGTTTACTAATTGTCCAGGATTCATAGCTATATGTTAACATTGAAACTCTATAACATGCAAGACTTCTTTGTCCAACCTCCAGTGACAGGGATTTATTACAAAAGATGTGCATCATTTTATCAATTTTATACTGGTGGTACTATAGCAAACAAACTATAGATTCTGCAGCTAAGACTGCTGTTATCTCATTTTGAAAACATGGCTTACGTTAACAGAAATATACATTTGGTAACATATATTTGTCCTTTTTTACATTTCATAAATGTCTCTTCTTATTACAGTTTACAAGATGGTTTATAATCAAGTTGTGCAATGTCTTCTTATGTCATTTTGTGAGGTAAAAGAAAGTTGATTATGTGTATTATGGGTACATACGGTTGATACTTTTTAAACACAATTTTTAGACCCATCATGAAATTCCAATCTTATGCCTTTTCCACTTTGCACGATCATTTTCCACAGCAGGCCAGCTTCATCATTCTGCACCTGGGGTCATTTTTTGGCCAGCCGGGTTCCGGAGACAGCGAACCATCAGCAGCGAATTTGATACACTGTAGATTGTGGCATATTTGTGCAGAAGTAGGTTGGTAGTAAATGGGTTCCTAATGACATTTTCAGTTGGTAGTCTACCATGAAATTTGTGCTCTGCATTTGCAAAATATTTTCATTTTAAATGTAAACTTATGCAAGAAAACATTTAAATCAATTAAGAACAACGAATACAAACAATTTTTCCAAATTAAATACAACACAGAAGCCTTTCAGGAGGTATTTAATTTTGCTTCAGTTCTCTCTGTGATTGTCTTTTACCTTGTTGTTGTTGTTTTTTTTTTTAATGCTTTTCTATAATTATATTACTATTTGTCTTGTTTGTTCCCTGTCTTCTAGAATATTTCTGATTTTGTAGTAATTGCCTGGTAAACATAAGCAAATGGCAACCACAACAAACAAAACTAAACAATTCTGGCACCTGGCAAACAAAATCAGAACAGATGTGCCACATTGGCTGTGAGGGTAACAAATAGAGGCATTGTGAGGGCGTTAACATGAGGTTTATGAAACTTCAAGGTCGTATTGTGCTCTATACCCTAAGATTGGATGCTTAGGTTAGAACAATATGTATCAAGTTGTTCAGTCTTCTTGGAATTGATAGGCACTGTTTATGACTTGGTTCCGACCTATGCAGACAACAGATTCCAGGCGTACTCATGAGCTCTTCATGCTGACTGTGCATGACATGATCTTCTTCTTCTTCTTCTTCTTCTTCTTCTTCTTCTTCTTCTTCTTCTTCTTCTTCTTCTTCTTCTTCTTCTTCTTCTTCTTCTTCTTCTTCAGCGTTCCGAGCCATTGAGGTTCTTTGCTGCAGATACAATCCGTCTCCATTCGTCTCTCTGGTTGACCTTCTCTTGCCAGTCGTTGATTCCAAGTGCTTGTAGGTCTGTATATATATTATCTCTCCACCGTCTTCTTGGTCTACCTCGGGGTCTACGGTCATTTATTTCCTGAGTGTAAGCGAGTTTTATTTCCCTATTATCTTCCATTCTTTCTATATGCCCCAGCCAATGTAGTCTATTAGCCTTCATGATACCAGTGATTAGCGGGGACTTAAACAGATCATAAATGTCCATGTTACTTCTTCTTTTCCACTCTCCACTTTGTGTATCCCTAATGGGGTCCAAAGATGCGTCTTAAAACTTTGTTCTCAAAGGTTTGTAACAAGGCTTCGTCTCCTTTCGTATGACATGATCATCTACAAACGTTAATTGGGTATTGCTGTTTTTCTCTTACTGTTTTATGGTGCAAGTTGGTAATCCCTGGAAGGCTTCATTACAGCAGAGAAGAGGGCCAGTCTTGCCGTCACTAGCCAGATTAGTGTTTAATCTCCATTCATTAGCCAGTGTTTAATTCCCCTTCATTAGTCTTTAATCTCCCTTCATTAGCCAGATTAGTGATTATTATCCCTTCATTAGCCAGATTAGTTTTTAATTTCCCTTCATTAGCCAGATTAGTGTTTAATCTCCCTTCATTAGCCAGATTAGTGATTATTATCCCTTCATTAGCCAGATTAGTTTTTAATTTCCCTTCATTAGCCAGATTAGTGTTTAATCTCCCTTCATTAGCCAGATTCGTGTTTAATACCCCTTCATTAGCCAGATTCAAATGTAATCTCCCCTCATTAGCCAGATTCATGTTTAATCTCCCCTCATTAGCCACATTCATGTTTAATCTCCCCTCATTAGCCAGATTAGTGTTTAATTTCCCTTCATTAGCCAGATTAGTGTTTAATCTCCCTTCATTAGCCAGATTCGTGTTTAATACCCCTTCATTAGCCAGATTCAAATGTAATCTCCCCTCATTAGCCAGATTCATGTTTAATCTCCCCTCATTAGCCACATTCATGTTTAATCTCCCCTCATTAGCCAGATTAGTGTTTAATTCCCCTTCATTAGCCAGATTCGTGTTTAATACCCCTTCATTAGCCAGATTCAAATGTAATCTCCCCTCATTAGCCAGATTCATGTTTAATCTCCCCTCATTAGCCACATTCATGTTTAATCTCCCCTCATTAGCCAGATTAGTGTTTAATTCCCCTTCATTAGCCAGATTAGTGTTTAATCTCTATTCATTAGCCAGATTAGTGTTTAATATCCCTTCATTAGCCAGATTAGTGATTAATATCCCTTCATTAGCCAGATTAGTGTTTAATTCCCCTTCATTAGCCAGATTAGTGTTTAATATCTCTTCATTAGCCAGATTAGTGTTTAATTTCCCTTCATTAGCCAGATTGGTGTTTAATCTCCCTTCATTAGCCAGATTCAAATGTAATCTCCCCTCATTAGCCAGATTCATGTTTAATCTCCCTTCATTAGCCAGATTCGTGTTTAATCTCCCCTCATTAGCCAGATTCGTGTGTAATCCCCAACAAATTTCATGGCAGCGGAGATCAAGGCTGATCCTGCCTTCATTAACCAGGTTAGTGTTTATTTTCAGGCCACTCCTTGAGGAGGTAATGAAAGGTCCTGGCCTGTAGCTTCTTCTCCCTTTTGAGTTCATTCTCAGACTTCAATTCCATTTTGGGATATCTTTATCTGCGTTTATCCAGAGTGTTTTTTCAGACATAATTGCTGTGTGTTTGTTGTGCACCCTTGGGCAGACACCCTTTGTCCAACACATCCAACTTTAGCAGGCATTATTTTATCAGGTTAGCCTTCCTGGGGGACTCTCACAGTTGTGGTGTCATCCACATCCCAGCTGGTCAAGTTAGAACGGTCAAAGATTTCACGGTCAGCCCTCAAGGGAAGGTAGGAACAGTCCATGGGCATTATCCGCCATCCAAGGAGGCTTTCATAATTGTAGAGCCGACACATAGCACTCTGGTACTGGGATCACCCAAGGGATTGCCATGTCCTGCTTTAATTCCTCACTTCCATGTATTGAGCAATTCGTTCACCACAGGCCGCTCCCCGCACAAACCAGGAATGGTCAGTCTGCAGACGACATCCACTTAGCGAGCTTTTGGTGTCTAATTCTCTGTGTAGAATTGTTTTATTCTTGTTTTGACTACTTATTTGGAAGCAGACTGCCTTGTGCTGGTTTTCCTGCAATGTTATGAATGCGGTCATTCAGAAAGCAATGGCAAACTACTGAATGTCAAATTGCCTAGAAATCACATGCAACCCCAAAATGCTGGGGTTGACTGCCACATCCTGTATAGGATATACAACTAACTTTATTTTTGTTAACTACTTAGTAATTTGTTGTGGTTTGTTTTGGATTGTATTGTTCCTTGTTTCACTAGATGACCTGCATTTTCATTGCCCTATCACAATATGAGGGTTTCCATTGTAGGGCTTTGACCCCCGCCATATTGGAAAACTGGTTGCAGAGTAGCAGAGTCTTTTACTTGTCCCTTGGTTCTATCTAGGCTAGTAAGCATATATCTAGTATTCGTAGAAAATTGCAGTTTCGCTGCTGATGTTGCTGCAGTTTTCATTGGGTGTCGTTCTCATACCCTGAAGTAGAAGTAAGTAGAGACATCATAACACATCAAGACAGCATGCATATGTGCGTGTAAAGGTGTGTGTATATTTATGCCAGATATATGCGACTGCAAGATACATTTTTCTTTTGTAATCTAGTGTAGAAGTGGAATACCAAAGACATGACAAATGAAGGTACTGTACATGTCAAACCTCACAACCCACTATTTTATTTTTTCGTTACCTCACTTTGAACTCGATGGTAGTCCAGCTGGACTAATTTTTTTGTGGGCTAGCTTTCCATTTTTATCAGTGTTCGATACCATCAAGATAACCCACTCCGACTTCTGGGGTACTTGTAAATTACGTTCCCAAGTCAAGGACGAGAAATCATTTTAGTCCAACTGATCTATGTAGGGGTTGAACCCGCTACCTCAGCATCAGGACACCGAAAGTTTAAAAGCAAGCACTCTTATCCATTCTGACATGCTGACCTCTAAATCATGATAATTTTTTTCCCTCCGCTATGAGCTAGAGACCTGACAGATCAAGACATGACAGTTGGCGTGGTTATATCAAATCTCACAAGATCTTGTCTCATCTGTGAGCTGGTGTAGATTGAGATGACAGAGATAGTTCATCACGTAACAGTTCTGTATGTGTATGTAGAAAGCCATCATGCTGTCTTATCGTCCGTACTCAAGAGTAGAAAGTGACAACAATGAAAGTAACATTTCTTTTTTTGTTTGCTTAGGTTACCTGCTGTGTTTTGTTTCTTGATTACATCTTGTCATTATTTTTTATTATTAAAAATCAAGAACTTCTGCCTTGTATTGTCCCTCTTTGTAACTTTTGGTGAAAATAAAAACAATTATTCAGGGATCAAAAGTATGCTTGTTTCATGACTGCAAGGGAGGAAAGGCAGCATGGGAAGAGGAGGAGTACCTACTTAGCTAGAATTGCTGGTTGTGTTGTTAAACAGAAAGAACAAATGAATTTGAGAATCATCATCATCGCTGCGTTCGGGACATTCCCACACATGTTCAGCATCTGTCTTCAAAATTCACCAAAAAGTTCCCATGCTGATTATTCCAGTAGCAATTTGATTAAACGTCTGCTAGACTTTCATTCTTCGCTTTGAGTAATGTTAAGATCCTCTGCTCACTTCCTTTTGAGCCAGTCATTCCAGATAATGATATTCCATCTGTTTAGCTGCACTTTCCACTCGATTCCGGAGAGTTTTCACCACATCACCTTTATCACAAAGTACATCTTCACTCAAAGGGGCAGCAGCAGCAGCAGCCAATCTACCAGCCTGTTCATGGCCCCACACACCTGCTGCAGTCATCCTGACCAGCTCTAGAAATCCAACCCGATGTGACCCAAACGGCTTCAGGATGGGATACATTCTTCAACATATGCATCCTTAACTGCTGATCACCATGTGCCCTGCCAGCTTGTGTAGGCACTGCTAAGAACGTTAAATACTACATCAATAATTCTACATCAGGATGTAATTAAACGCTTTAACACACACATCCTTAACTCTTTGTGTATGCACTTAAAGCTGCACTTTCACACTCTCATATTTGGGAGTTAATTTTGGCTGATGATTGGTGATGGTATTTCATGCTCGTTGCTTCAGAATGACATATAACTGAAAATGCCACCGCATGCCAACACACAGATGACCAGCAGTGACTTGTAGACATACTAGAATGGAATACAAACTATATGTTTTACATAGATCCGATTTGTAGAGCTTCAGCTACCAGAACTACTCTAAGTGGACTTGTAGAGTTTAGCTACTGGAACCACACTAAGTAGACTTGTACAGTTTAGCTACTGGAACTACTCTAAGTGGACTTGTAGAGTTTAGCTACTGGAACCACTCTAAGAGGACTTGTACCGTTTAGCTATTTAAACCACTCTAAAAGTGGAGAGCAGTAAACGTGGGCCAAGTTTTGAACCACATTAAATGACACAATGTGAAAGTCATTCACCCAGTTTCCTCTCCTGTGGAGAATTTGGTCCCTATAACAGTCCTTGAAAATGTCTCTCATAAGCTAGATACCCACACATGCTCCACCCTCCCCACACATGATCCACCCTCATCTCTTCAAAGCCATAGAAAAGTTCCAGTGCTGATTATTCCAATAGAAAATTGATGAAATACCCACCTGGCATTTCCTCCCACCTTGAGTATCATCCTGACCCTCTATTCACTCCTTTCTGAGCCAGTCTGTCCAATTCCAGATATGAAGACTCCGTTGGTTCAGCTGCACACAAGAAAACTAAAGTTGGGCTTGTTTTTGAAGTTGTGCAGTGTTCTGTTCCCATTCTAAATGTGATGACTTCTTACCAGGTATTTCCAGCTGTTCTGAACCTGTAGAATGTTCCTTGTTCTAGAGAATCAAGAGATGCCCTATCCTAGAGAGCCTTCACCATGTCACATTTATCTTAAAGCAGCTCTCTGGCCAAAAGGGCAGCAACCACAGCAGCTGTTCACTTCCCCACCAACATGCTCTGGGTAGAAACCACAATATACTTGCAGTCCCCACTACATCTTGAATCTGTTCATATTCCTCTAAGAGTTAATAGTTATAGAAAGTCTTCTTGTAACTTGTTTGTCCAGAGAAGCCTGTTGGTTGGCTAATGCTTGTTTATTGATAGGCTGCCATGTCTGTACTGCAGATAGGTCACACACTGAGCATGTGAGACGTATGATGGTTGTGATGGTGGAAATGACCATGTGGTCACATGAGTCCATTGTGGATGAACATTTACAGTGTGAATTGGTCTGATTAGTCACATTCGCTACCACCATGGGTTGTAATTATTATGCCTTTTTGAAGCACAGTGTTACAAACTATCGTCTGCCAAAAGGGCAAGGTGCCAGGTTCAGGCCACATTTGTACCTTTCTGCTGATGCATCTGTCTTCTGCACATCATATTTGGGAACTGGGTATGCCACTTCTCTTTTTTCCCCACTGTCTTGGTGAGACTGCAGTGATGCAGGGCTATCACTTTGGAGGTGTTGTAGGGGATTGGTCAGCTCTACTTCCTGACCTTAATGCAAGCAGTCAAGCTGTGAGTTGTTGACTGCAATTATCTCTTTCACTCAGTCAAGTTGTATGTTGTTTATTTCAATGGTGCATCTTCGGTCGCAACTAAGCAGTCAAGCTGTGAGTTGTTGACTGCAATTATCTTTTTCGCAGCATCTTTCCCCGCAGCTCAAGAACTAAAAAGCCATGTAAACAACCACATCATAATGAGATGAAATCCTGCAACAGATCTTCCTTTTTGTGCAGTGATATCAATCTCAGGCTGAGAAAGAGAAAATGTCTGTAAAATTTGTTGTATCTCAAGTCACTGTAAATCCTATTTTTGATTTATCCTGTCTGCAAACATGTCTGCTTTGTGTATCTCTTATTGTTAGCAGTAGACACATGGTAATATAGTTGTCACACATGCATCTGTAATAAGTAAACAGTAGAGTGTAAACACGGACGCCATCAATAAAATATTGCAGGATTTCTTACCTGGCATATTCCGCTGTATCATGTCAGGTGCATATACTGCAGAGTTTTATATCATGTGACATGAAGAAACAAATTAAATATAACTCTACAGTATGCACCTAATGAGATGCAGCTCAATATGCCAGATTTTATTGATGAGGTCTGTGTTTAATTCACTAAGGGAACATATTGTTTTGAATTTTAAAAAGTAAAGTGCCACTTTCCACAGCTAGAAGTCTCTTATGTATAAGGTTAGAAAACAAAAAGAAATCTTTTTCAACCCTTGAGGCGTAATTAACTGATTGATGCTCAGTGAGTGATGCTATGAATATGCCAGCCGCCTTTTTTTTTCTAAAACATTTCCTGTTATTCTGTTCATAATCCCGCATACCGCATTCGATACACCGCTGTGGGCGATTCGGAAGCAGACCATCTTGCATTGGTTTCCTATACAAAGGTTTGAGTGTCGGTTGATCAGAAAGCAATGGCAAACTACTGGACATAAACTTGCCAAGAAATCACGAACAACCAAAAATTGCTGGGGTTGACTGTGATGTCCTGTAAAGGATAGGTCACTAACTTTTTAGGATAGGTCGACTTAGGAATGCAGGTCAGTTTTTAAAAATAATTCCCACCTCAAGAGGGATTCGGACATGTCACTATCAGGATGACCAGCAAGCATGCTTGCCACTGAGCTACTGTGTCACAGTTCATAATCCCGCATACCACGGGAAACACAGCTGGGGACGATTTGGCAGCAAACCGCCTTGCATTGGTTTTTATAAGATGGTATGAGTGCCGGTCATTCAGAAAGCAATGGCAAACTACTGAACATAATAGAAATCACAAACAGCCAAAAAATTCAGGGGTTGACTGCGACGTCCTGTAAAAGATATGCAACTATTTTTTGAACACACATTCGACCAGCCTTGCCACTGAGCTACTGCGGCTATATTTGTACAAGCTACACATAAAAGTGTATGTATGTAATACATATGGAATACACACATAGAAACATCTATAATATAAATTAGATAGCGTAGAAATGTATGCGATAAGTGCCTCGATAGAATATATATGTTGAAAACTCATCTGTAATATGTATAGTATATATATAGTAGATAACAGGTAGCTATGTCATCTGTAATACTCATATCTATAGTAGATAACACATAGCGATGTCATCTGTAATACACATGTATAGTAGATAACACATAGCGATGTCATCTGTAATACACATGTATAGTAGATAACACATACCAATGTCATCTGTAATACTCATAATGTATAGTATGTTAGACATAGCAGTGCGTCTGTAATACACATATCTATAGTAGATAACACATAGTGATGTCATCTGTAATACACATATCTATAGTAGATAACACGTAGTGATGTCGTCTGTAAAATGTACATGGTGAGCACTTAACACATTTCATGGCAGAGACACTGATGATGTCATTACCCTGGGCATGCACTTGTTGTTATACAATTTTTCTTTTCACAGCTTTCATTTATTTCCTTACTGTAATTTTTATGTTCAGATATCAGTTTCTTTGCATCATTATCATGTTTATCTATTGGCTGATTGTTTGCATGTGGAGTTTTTTTTCATTTTCATGTTATCAAAATAAATGCTAGACATGCTTGTGATGTACCTGGCTTTGAAATGATCTTTACTTTCTGCTTATCTCCTTGAAATGATCTGTACGTTTTCATCTCTAAATGTTAAAATTTAGTAATTCATTTCAAACTTGTCTGAAATTTTATCAGGTGAGTTTGAAATTTAGATAGCCAAAATTGTTGTCAAAAATGGAAATATTAAGCCAGCCGTTAATTTTATTTAATTCTCTCAGGATATTGATTATTGGTGGTAGAAATGAGAGAAAATGGGAACAACATCATTTACAGAATGCACAGAGCAGCATATATTTCTGTAGTTTAGTCACTTGACAAGAATTGCCCCAAATCTACCCACAACCTAAGTATACAGTACCCAGAGCTGAATGAACACAAAGCTCTGCAAAAGGAAAACCACAGACAGACACAAGTGAATGCTTTTGAACCAATGTCTTTATCAATGAACAAACAACAAGAATAGCTGGAAAACTGAAGTATCACAATAACAAAATCTTGATTGGGATTGTGATACTTAAGTTTTCCAGGTAAGTATTTTTGTTTGTTTGTTGATAACGACTGCTTCACAGACATTTACTTGTGTCTGTCTGCTTTTCTTTCCATCGAGCTTCCCAGTGATAATTTTAATTCCTGCGTTAGCTTAGCAGCAGTCACCCACTTTGTTCAATATGAAGTCCCCAGAATGATGGTTGCAGACAAGAGAAAGACTCAGAAAAATATAAGTTGTCAGTATGACCAATTGGATAAGAACGCTCATTCTTAAGCATCCGGTGTGCTGATGCCGAGGTAGCAGGTTCAGCCCCTACACTAGTCAGTTGGATAAAATGTTGAATTCCCGTCCTTGACTTTGGGACGTAAATTACAAGTACCTCTGAAGTCAGAGTGGGTTCGCCTGATGGCGAGGGACACTAGAGAAAGCTGATCCACGTAAATTGGTCTAGTGCACTATATGTAGTAGCACGTATATGGACTATGCTTGAGTTCAAAGCGCGCAAACGTGTTAAAAAAAAATCAGTTGATGGTGTGAAGAGTTGATGGTGTGAAGAGTTGATGGTGTGAAGAGATCAGGGAAGCCTTGTCCCAGCTAAGTGTTGATCCAAGGGAGAATACTTTCCACAACATGAATTAAATGAGTTTGTTGTTTGCTGTCCACAAGGTGTCATGACTGGTGGAAGTGTGGTCAAGTCACCATGCTTCCATCAGTGGACAGAGTTGCTAGAGGTAGGTGGATTGACACATGTATTGGTATTGATTAGCACCCACAGATTGGCAAGACAAAGGAACAGTTCATGGTAGTGAATTCAAGTAACAGACTATTACACTGAGACAGTTCATGGTAGTGAATTCATGTAACAGACTATTACACTGAGACAGTTGATGGTAGTGAATTCATGTAGCAGACTATTACACTGAGACAGTTCATGGTAGTGAATTCATGTAACAGACTATTACACTGAGACAGTTCATGGCAGTGAATTCATGTAACAGGCTATTACACTGAGACAGTTCATGGTAGTGAATTCATGTAACAGACTATTACACTGAGACAGTTGATGGTAGTGAATTCATGTAACAGGCTATTACACTGAGACAGTTCATGGTACTGAATTCATGTAACAGGCTATCACACTGAGACAGTTCATGGTAGTGAATTCATGTAACAGGCTATCACACTGAGACAGTTCATGGTAGTGAATTCATGTTACAGGCTATTACACTGAGACAGTTCATGGTAGTGAATTCATGTTACAGGCTATTACACTGAGACAGTTCATGGTAGTGAATTCATGTAACAGGCTATTACACTGAGACAGTTCATGGCAGTGAATTCATGTAACAGACTATTACACTGAGACAGTTCATGATAGTGAATTCATGTAACAGACTATTACACTGAGACAGTTCATGGTAGTGAATTCATGTAACAGACTATTACACTGAGACAGTTCATGGTAGTGAATTCATGTAACAGACTATTACACTGAGACAGTTCATGGTAGTGAATTCATGTAACAGACTATTACACTGAGACAGTTCATGGTAGTGAATTCATGTAATAGGCTATTACACTGAGACAGTTCATGGTAGTGAATTCATGTAATAGGCTATTACACTGAGACAGTTCATGGTAGTGAATTCATGTAACAGGCTATTACACTGTGACAGTTCATGGTACTGAATTCATGTAACGGGCTATCACACTGAGACAGTTCATGGTAGTGAATTCATGTAACAGGCTATCACACTGAGACAGTTCATGGTAGTGAATTCATGTAACAGGCTATTACACTGAGACAGTTCATGGTAGTGAATTCATGTAACAGGCTAGTACACTGAGACAGTTCATAAATAAACACAATTGTATTGTTTGGGTTCGTAGAAGTAGAAGCAAGAAGTATTACACTGAGCCCTGATGTGTAACATAAACTGTCCTGTAATGCTGAATCTTCTCTTGAGATTTGTACTTTTTTATTTAAAAAAAGAAATTCTAGCTGTAATCAGGTTTTTTTTAATGCAGCATCATTTAGCATGTATGTTGAAATTTGCTGCTTTCTACTGCATTGTACTTGCATTGAGTCAGTGTAATATTTGTGTGCACTCATTTCAGCTACTTTTCTTTTGCTCTTTTACAAGTTTATTTTGCTGCATTGAATGTTTTCCTGAAATATGTGCATGTATTTAAATGTGTGGTCTTTTGATTTTTATTTTTTTTTCACATGCATGACTACAAAACTTGACAACTATTATTCATTCTCTTATCTGGTAAATTAAGCAGGTTCGTTCTGCTGTAGTGTATTTATTTCTCAATGGTTTACGTTGGCATTTCTTGAAAACTCCAAACTGGCATGGAACGCAACAAACATGGCTGCCACCATGTGATTGTAAACCTGGCCAATTATTATTTTTTTTATTCTAGTCATTCATTTGTCTTGTAATCACGAGCTGGCAGAGTTGGTTTAAAGTATCGCGAGCTGGGACATTTGGTTTAAAGTTTACTGTTAATTTAATTGGTACCAAGCATAATTGTTTTGCACCGCAAGCTTCCTGTAGCTGACATTTCATGGAGATGTTATATACCACATAAATTGTTTAACATTGAAAGTGGTTATGCATGGGGCAGCCATTGAATGTTTGTTGTTTACTTCATTAAGAAAGTGGAGTGTTTGCCCACATAGAGAGTAAATGATAAATATAAGGTAGAGAATGAGTGTCTGTGGACTAAAGTAGTCCAGCCAAACATCTGTGCCCCATCGCTTCTTTTTAACTGAATAACTGCCACGGGATGATTAATCACCGTAACCAATTCAGTGCCAAAGGATACTATATCGCCAAATGTGACCTCCCATTGGTACAAAAGAACGATACATCATCATACTAGGGTCATGGTGTTATTTGTTTTGTTTCATGGTATTTTCCACAATTTCAGTACTCAGTCAATGGAAATTTACATTACAATACTTACTCATTGATTGTGTACCATATTTGGTCTAAATTGACTTTCTGCTTGGCACTGAATCAGTTAAGTGACTTCCCGTATCTGCCATAGGTTTATATATTGCTGAAATATTGTCATTGCGAAATGTCTAAATTAAAATATAAACAGAGTAGTTTTCCCTAAGCAATTTCCTTTAATTTGATATATATTACAACATGTCTGTTACCATATTAACAACTTTTAGATAATAACTGTGACATTTCTCATATTCCGCCATCCATTTTTGTTTGGTGCAAACCTGCATTTTGTTTTGTACTGAACCTGTTTAAAACTAAAATGTAAAAACTACTCCAGTCAGCTGATCTTCATCAGGTTGATGAGTTCAACAGTAACCTTGTTTTACATGCCGTAACGCGTATTGATACACCCTGGTTGGCTAGTATTGTCGGGGATCTGATCCGCTGGCTACAAAAGCATCTACCACTGAAACACTGATAAAGGACAGAGGGTTTTAGGTGTTGACAGTAAATGACAGTTTGGGCTATGGGTCATATCTCCTCTGTTTCTTCTTTTTCATCCTCTTCATCTTTTTCTTCCCCGCCTTCTCACTCTCCTTCGCCTCCTTCCACCCTGATCCTTCCTCCTCTTCTTCCGTCTTCTACTTCCTTCTTCTCCTTCCAACTTCTCCTTTATTCTCTTCTTCTTTGTCTTCTTCTCCTCCTCCTCCCATCCTGATCCTTCCTCCTCTTCTTCCTTCTTCTACTTCCTCCTTCTTCTTCCTCTTCTTCCTTCTTCAACTTCATCCTTCTCATTCTCTTTCTTCTTCTTTGTCTTCTTCTTCTCCTACTTCCCCTTTTCTTTTTCTTCTTGTCCTTGTTCACTGTTCTAGTTAGATCTACACCAGACATCTGGTATTTTGAATGCATGTTTTGAGCATTTGTTGAGACTTGTAGATAGTTTTGTGTGGGTGTTTGTCAATTGGGTGTTGGCCAATGTTAGATCACAGTTGTCAAAACATCTGGCTATCTGGAAGGATATGGTTGGCTGTCTGCTCTACCAGTCCACAATTGACAAAGCATATGGCTATCTGGAAGGATATGTTTGGCTATGTCTTCTGCCAGTCCACACATGCACAAGAGTGATAGAACCAACTTCAATCTTGATGAATCTTCTTGACTACGGCTCTTGGAGTGGAAAATTGAGCGTGGTACTGGGTGCAATCTACACAGGACAATGATGGTTCAGACATGGAACTAACCAGTTCCAACAGGAACAGTCAGCATCCAACATGTTTTGATTTATTCAGGGTGAGACCTAGCACTTCTCTGCATGTCAAAAGTGCAGTTATGATGATATTTCATCATAAATGATGTCAGTGACAAGTGGCATACAGTGTAAGATGAGCAGCACAATGGCAGCTGTCTTAACCTTCCAAGGTCTCTGATCCTCACTGGGAGAGGCTGAATGAACCCAACTGTACTAGTCAGAAACAATTCCACCCTGTCATAACACAACTTAAGTTTGAACTCAGGCCCACCATTTGCCTGGCTAACCACTGCGCCATCATAGTTTCTTAACTCTTCCCATCCCAGACAGTTGATACTGTAACCTATTATATGCGAAGCTTTAGCACCATGCTGATTTTGAATGAGTGAATGATAGAAAACAGATAGTTTGAGGAAGTCTGTACTATATCCACAGGGGCAATCACTGCTGACACAGGCTTTGTGTTTCAACATAAACTGAGTAAAGTTGGTATGTTCTCTCACCACACCAACCCTAGGTTAGATCTCCAAACGGAAGGAGAACAGGGCACCTCATCTCATTCTGTAACAGCAAATACAATGTCTCTAGCACTGATGAAAAAGACCCTGGTAACCTCTTCATTGCAAGTTTGGGCCTCAGTAACGTCTCCCAAAAAGGATCGTGCTGGCCTGATAAACTCGTCAAAGTTGGACCAAAATAATTCAACTAAAAAAGACAACTGGCCATCATCGCAGCTGATGAAGAAGTACTTTTCCATAATTTGTGTAGCTGGCTTCAGATCTTGCTTTAGTGTTCCAAGGCCTTACTTTAGCAGCAGATGTTTTTGTTATGAATAGAGTAGTCATGTAACATTTTCCTCGCATTGTAGTTCTTCCATTTGTAAGAAAACATGCTATTATCTTGCAATTATTTCCTCTGTTAGTGAGAAAACATGCTATTGCAATTAGTTCTTCCATTATTGAGTAAACACACTATTAATATTATCCTGCACTTAGTTCTTCCATTATTGAGAAAACACACCATTATCCTGCAATTAGTTCATCCATTAGTACAAAACATGCTATTATCTTGCAAGTAGTTCTTCAATTAGTAAGAAAATATGCTATTATCTTACAATTAGTTCTTCCATTAATAAGAAAACACGTCGTTATTTTGCAGTTATACTATAATTTAACAATGTAATAACAGAACTCTTCGGGTTGCCACACTAAGCACTTTATTGTTGTTGACAGCTATATTTCTTGATTACAGCAGTATTTGTCTTTAATATAGCTTTGTGTTATTCTGTGTATCCAGGAAGCTCTTATGTGTTGTTAAGTCTGATATTATATAATTCAATTTGTTTCCATTTTACCAAGGGAAATTAACTTTTGCACATAATTGAGATAGTAAACATGTTGTTAGGCACAGACATTCACTGACTGAAAAGTGGTTCTCCTGTATGAATGTGAATGGTGGGCAATGAGTAATGGAACTGTGAAGAAAGTGGAGATGTAGTGTTTATAAGAAGGGTGAGGAGAATATCGTGGACAAAGAAGATAACAAACATTGAGTTATTGTGAGTTTTGGGTGTTATAAGATCAATCATTAAAACCATAAGGAAAGGACAAATGACATGTAAGGGCATAAGGGACAAAAGAGATGAAACAGAGAAATCAACATTATCTCTCAGAGATGAAGCAGAGACATTAGTATTATCTAAGAGGTGAAACAGTAAAATTAGTGTTATCTAAGAGGTGAGAATTAGCATTGTGTAAGAGGTGAAACAGAGAAATTAACATTGTCCCAGAGGTGAAACAGAGAAATTAACATTATCTTGAAGATGAAACAGAGAAATTAGTGTTATCTAGTAGGTGAAACAGAGAAATTAGTGATATCTAAGAGGTGATACTGAGAAATTAGTGTTATCTAAGAGGTGAGAAATTAGCATTATGTAAGAGGTGAAACAGAGAAATTAGTACTGTGTGGGAAAATACTAGACAAGAGAGGCAGAAAAAGATGAAAAATATAAGTGGGAATTTTAAATAGCTCAGAAACAAATAATGATAATAATAATGATAATGATACTGATAATAATAAGCAAGATCAAATTCATCACAACATCAGATGATAGAGAGGATTGGAGGTTCATGGCTGCTGATGTCTGCTCCAGGCATGACCTGGAGGAGAAGAGAAAGAAGAAGAAGAAGAGATGAAAGAAGAAGGAGGAGAAGAGGAGGAAGACAAAGAATAAGGAGGAGAATCAGACTGAGGAGAAAGAAGAAGAATGAGGAAGAGGAGGGGGAGGAGAAGAGAAAGATAAAGAAGAAGAATAAGGAGGAAGAGATTAAGAAGAAGAAGGCTGAAGGAGAGCAAATGTGGGAGAAGAAGAATCTGTTGTAAAATTGGCAGGGTAGAAAGATACAGAACCCCACTTCCATGACGTATAGGCACATTGGACCATGGGGCTAGGTCTGTATTTTGGGACCAAACTGCATTCGATGTCTGACGTGGTCAGTTTCATGCCAGTCACCTTAAAGGTAAAGGAAGTCCCATGGCAACTCTTGCTGTTAGGTCATGTTAGGTCTTCACATGTTCTAGACGTGATATCACCAGGTGAGGTCATGAAGTGTTAGGTCTTCACATGTTCTAGACGTGATATCACCAGGTGAGGTCATGAAGTGTTAGGTCTTCACATGTTCTAGACGTGATATCACCAGGTGAGGTCATGAAGTGTTAGGTCTTCACATGTTCTAGATGTGATATCACCAGGTGAGGTCATGAAGTGTTAGGTCTTCACATGTTCTAGACGTGATATCACCAGGTGAGGTCATGAAGTGTTAGGTCTTCACATGTTCTAGACATGATATCACCAGGTGAGGTCATGAAGTGTTAGGTCTTCACATGTTCTAGACATGATATCACCAGGTGAGGTCATGAAGTGTTAGGTCTTCACATGTTCTAGACATGATATCACCAGGTGAGGTCATGAAGTGTTAGGTCTTCACATGTTCTAGACATGATATCACCAGGTGAGGTCATGAAGTGTTAGGTCTCCACATGTTCTAGACATGATATCACCAGGTGAGGTCATGAAGTGTTAGGTCTTCACATGTTCTAGACATGATATCACCAGGTGAGGTCATGAAGTGTTAGGTCTTCACATGTTCTAGATGTGATATCACCAGGTGAGGTCATGAAGTGTTAGGTCTTCACATGTTCTAGATGTGATATCACCAGGTGAGGTCATGAAGTGTTAGGTCTTCACATGTTCTAGACATGATATCACCAGGTGAGGTCATGAAGTGTTAGGTCTTCACATATTCTAGATGTGATATCACCAGGTGAGGTCATGAAGTGTTAGGTCTTCACATGTTCTAGACATGATATCACCAGGTGAGGTCATGAAGTGTTAGGTCTTCACATATTCTAGATGTGATATCACCAGGTGAGGTCATGAAGTGTTAGGTCTTCACATGTTCTAGACATGATATCACCAGGTGAGGTCATGAAGTGTTAGGTCTTCACATGTTCTAGACATGATATCACCAGGTGAGGTCATGAAGTGTTAGGTCTTCACATGTTCTAGACATGATATCACCAGGTGAGGTCATGAAGTGTTAGGTCTTCACATGTTCTAGACATGATATCACCAGGTGAGGTCATGAAGTGTTAGGTCTCCACATGTTCTAGACATGATATCACCAGGTGAGGTCATGAAGTGTTAGGTCTTCACATGTTCTAGATGTGATATCACCAGGTGAGGTCATGAAGTGTTAGGTCTTCACATGTTCTAGACATGATATCACCAGGTGAGGTCATGAAGTGTTAGGTCTTCACATGTTCTAGACATGATATCACCAGGTGAGGTCATGAAGTGTTAGGTCTTCACATGTTCTATATGTGATATCACCAGGTGAGGTCATGAAGTGTTAGGTCTTCACATATTCTAGATGTGACATCATCAGATTAGGTTGTGAGGCCGGGTTAAATCTGGAGCCACATAAGCATGACATAAACTCCTGCTTGAAGGAGATTTGAACCAGGGACAACTGAGCAGGCAAGTAAGTGTCAGTGTGGGACCTAGTTCTGGTCTTATCGCTTCAGTGGCTACTTATCTCTGGTAAGACAAGGGATAATTGGTTTCAATTGTCAGGGATCGCTTGTATTGCATGCACATGGATGAGTACGTAAGATCTGTATTCTCTTCCTATATGAAGATTAGTCACAAGGGGACTATCAATACTGAACACAAACTCGGTAGCACCAGCAAGAATCATGACTCTGTGCCTCAAAACAGGTCACAATAGATTACACAACCACTTGTATACACCATTGAAGATTGGTGAATCAGCCACGTGCACACGTGGATTGGCATCGCAGACAGCAGAGCACATACTCCAAGACTGCCCGAATACGATATATCTAGGCAAACCTTCTGGCCTAGAGAAACAACAGTGGAAGATAAACTCTATGGACCACTGAGTGAACTAAAAAAGACAATGAAGCTCATACAAGAGACAACATTGCAGATATAGACATATTTCTAACGAACAAAAAAAGAAGAGGAACCAGCAGGAATCTAAACCTCATGACCTAGAATCACACATGCTATAAATATCTGTTGTTTTGTTGTGTGGGTAGGTTTTCTGGATTTTTAATTTAGCTTGGACAGCCTTCTGTTTGGCATGCTCTTTTCTGTTTCCATCCAAAGAAATTTTGAAAGCATACAATGTGTAAACATATGCTCGTGTTTGTTTTCCAATGCTAGATGTTTTATCTACTACCTCTAGATCAATGGGAAATGTTCTATCCTTGGTTGTCCTATTTCGTACACATCCACACCACCCATATCATACCAAGTCTGAGTGAGTTATAGGTGTACATCATTCTTCTTAGCCGCTCTGTCATTTATTTAACCCACCAGGAGGTCTGGTGACTGCTGAGGCAAGCACTCTTTCATTCTGTTCCAAGAAATGCCCAACTGGCAGACGTCAGCTGTGGTACAATGTAATTAATGATGACTTTCATGGAGCAGGTTCTGTGCAGAACCGGGGACACCCTGCGTCCATGTTTGTGCTGCATCTTCGTCCATGCCGTCTTTCACTGTTCTTTCCAAGCCACTGAATGAGTCTCTGTGGTGAAGTAGTTATGGCGCCTGCCTCACATTCCGTAGGTTATGGGTTCAATTGCAGACTATATTGTTTGGTTCACGAGTGCAGTTTTCTCAGAGACTCCTGGGGGTCATTGCTGGAGCTAGGAAATTTGTGCTTGGTGCGATGTTTTCGGTAGCCCACCCTGCGAAAAGAGACCTAGCAATATGAGTTAAAACCTGGCGCAATGAAGTCCCTATTGCCTTTTAAAACTGTTCTAATCCAAATCCACTGTGACAATTAATATGGCCAGATTTTTTGCAGTTTCCAAAACATCACGCTGTTTATCAGCCAGAGTTCTTCGATGCTCTTACCCTCATCATGTATCATGTCAGCATTGTTCTTCTTCTTGACCCACGATATTCTAAGAACTTTGTTGTAACAAATCGAGTTCAAAAACCTACTTTTTAGTGACTAAAATGTTCCATGATGCATGTCCATATGTTGTCACAGGAAAGATACATGTTCTTTCTCACATGATTCGTTTTTCTGTCATAATCATAGTGTTTAGTTCTTTTAATATATACAACTTCATTGTTTAATAAAGGTGATAGTTCCCCTACAATGCTGTCACATAGCAGTCCATAATTTCTCACCATATTTTCCATGTGGAACTGAGAAAAAATAAAAAAAAATCAAAACACTATTATAACTCTCTCCTTTGGAGTGATACTATGATCTGGCTTTGAATAGGTCACTTGTCATTGAGGTCACAGGCGTTAAGTTCCTTCCTGCTATAGTTATTTGTTCAGAGCTATCTGTTCCAATTAATTCTTGCTTGAATACTAGCAAAGTCATGAGTTAAATAAAGTCATGAGTTAAATAGCAACATCATGAGTCAGGTAGCAAAGTCAGGAGTCACAAAGATAAGAATGGGTCAAATAGCAAAGTTATAAGTTAAATAGCAACTGGTGAAAGAATGATAATATGCCGTCTTTTACTCTGCAGACAGAGACTGAGTCGTGCTGGATAAAATACGGTGCAATGAACTCTTATTACCTTACATTTAAACCCCTTTTTAACCCACATCTAATAAAAGGTAGGTTATATATTTCAAGGTCACTTTTACCCACATCTCATTGAAAACAATATATATATAGGCCATGTTTATTCACGTCTCATAAAAGATACATAACATTGACACCAGATAATTTTCAGAAATGTTGGAGTTTGTATGGGATGGAAACGCGGTGAGAAAGGGAACTGGACACTTCATCAGAACAAGAGTGAACACTTAGCACTGCAACATCAGTATCTGCCACGGGTCTATCCTAGTCTTTATATATATATTTATGTGCATGTGTGCATGCATGTATGTGTGGATATGCTTGTGAAAGAACAGTTATATTTCACTCTGAATAGTTTAGCATAACCTGTTTTAACACAGACATATATAGTTGCCAGTTTGCCAGAGTCCAGAAAAGATAGACACACTAAACAATGAATAGATGTGTGTCATACTTGACCTCAGTCCAAGAAAAGATATAATTGGTTTAATAATAAATCAGTATAGAAAGTATAGCCAGGTTGTTTCTGAATAATTTTAATTACATTATCCGACTTTCTCTCTATACTTGCCTACCTTCTGGATGTGTTCCATGCTTTAGTTTTAAGGTAAGTTGCCAGATTGCAGTTTTTTTTTTGGGTTGATATTAATCTTTTGTGACCATCTATTGTATGTATATGCCAGCTAATTATTGCATATGCCAGCCAGTTTTCATAAAAGCATGGTTTATATTCTTTGTTCAGTTAACATATGTGAGTACGTTATTGTTTGATAGTCTTGGTGTGTGTGTGTGTGTTGTCATCATTGCTTCTGTTTAAACCTTGCTGATTTTGTTTTTGACATTTTCTGTCAGTTTTAATCAATTCTTCACTGTTTGTTATATTAAGCCTGTATTTCAGCAGCATTTTTGTTGAATTGTTTTTTTTTTATTTTTTAAATCTAATTTAATTCCTTGTTTGCTTAACTACTGTGTGTCATTAATTCATTTCTTAACTGTTTTGTATACATACACATTCCAACGACATTAATTCTGTTTTCTAACAGCTTGTTCATAGTCCGTGATTCTGCATCATATAACGATGATGGATATATGTGATACTACATGAGTAAATATTAAAGGATACGTTTTTTAACTCCTCTTTCAGAGATTTTACTCTTCATCTGAGTTAGCTTAGCAGGCAACAAGGACAAGTGGCCAATGTAACTCAGCCATTAAAAATGTTTGTGGCCAGGTCCAGCAACAGTAAAACAATCTGTGTTAAGCATTCTTGTTGTTTGCTCAGCACACCCGATAACTGCTAATTTCATGCATATTTAATTATCTTGATATTTATTTGATATTAAATTACTTCTTTCAAAACAGTGGGAGGCCATGTTGTGATAGATTAGTATGTCACCAAGTTTTATAATTTTCTGCTTTGAAAAAAAAAAAAACGCTTGAAACCTCGATTCTGTACTGTTTTTGGTTTGTTTTTATGGTTTTTTAAATCAATATTTTAACATAGGATAGCTCAGAACAAATTGTTCCTGTAATAGTTGTTTTTATTTCCGTGCATTTTTATATTTGTTACTGTAATTTATCATGACTTCTCCCGCTCTCCCCCCACACACATATTGGCTCTGTATTGCTTTTTGTTTCTTTTTCTATTAACAGCATAGAACACAGTTTTGTTATATTTTTCTGTATTTATATGTTTGTAGTCGTAGTGTAATTTGTAATTACTTTTTGTATTTATATGTTTGTAGTCTAGTGTAATTTGTAATTACTTTTCCCTTTCTCCCCATTACAAATAAAAAATAGAAGAAAGAAAATGGAGCAAATTAATTAATTACTGATTTTGGCAGTTAAATGAATTTGAACATCTAAACCTGGCAAGTTTACACAAGCATGGTGGCCTTCACACATCTCCTCCTTTCATTTGTAGTCATGCAAATCTGTCAGTCTGTGCAATGGCTTTTAGATAGTTGCTGCAATTAAGCTGCTGTGCTTGTGTTTAATTTTTTAAAAATATCAAGCAACCTAAACTGAAATAAGTTGTTCAAGTGCATCATGGGGACTGATGGCAAAATGTTATATTGCTTATTTAGATACTGTTTCTGTAGCTCATTTATCTGTATGTACATAAAGCTCTGCATGTCTGCTTCTTTGTTACTTCATAATTATTATTTCATTTCAAGTTCCACTTTTGCTATTGTGGTGTGTTATTTCAGCATGTTATGTAATATGTCCTTGCCATGTCATTTAAGATTTCATTGATTTTTATACTAGTTTTTATGATTAATTTACATATTTATTTACTTATTTTGTATGTTTGTTTAATTCTCCATACTTTTATACTGCAGATTTGATTAAGAAATTGTTTTTACAAAAATATAGCAGCTAATAATATACTACTTGTATTGGGCTGGTAATATACAGACAAGTTTAAGACCAAAAATAATAGATTCAGGTAGTCGTGAATCTGTAACTGTAGTTTTAATTATCTATTTGTGCATTGCGACATTTAATTGCTGAAAGATTATTACAAGAAACAGAGTACTGAATAATATATTAGCTGAATCAACATTTATAACTTTAAGATTAGGGCAGTATATTGATTCTGAAAGTTTTATTTATTTAACTATCAACTTTCTTGTATGCTGCATTTATCATTTTTCTGAAAAGCTGCAGGTATCAATTTTCTGATATGCTACAGTTATCATCAGTTTTCTGGTATGCTGAAGTTATCATTAATTTTCTGCTATGCTGCAGTTACAATTAATTTTCTTATATGCTGCATATATAATTTTCTGATATGCTGCAGTTATCAGTAATTTTCTGATATGCTGCAGTTATCATCAATTTTCTGATGTGCTGCAGTAACATCAATTGTCTGATATGCTTCAGTTGTTATCAGTTTTCTGATATGCTGCAGCTATGATACATTTTCTTATATGCTGCGGTTATCATCAATTTTCTGATGTGGTTAAGTCTATATATATATAGTGGCCTATAGGAGAAATAATGTCCTAAATAATGTACTGATTTATTTTGTTAGAGGCAGGGAGTGTTAACAGGAATAAGTTTAGATTGTTTCAGATAGGGTAATAAGTTTAGATTTTGTCCATGTTGGTTAATTTATGTGAAGCATGTAGCCATAATCGACAGTTCTGGTGTTATGTGGACATTGGCAGTTTGTAGTGTTATGTGGACATTGTTATTATGTGGTGTTATCTATATGTCAGCAGTATGTAGTGTTATGTGGACATTGGCAGTTTGTAGTGTTATGTGGACATTGTTATTATGTGATGTTATCTATATGTCAGCAGTATGTAGTGGACATTGTTATTATGTGATGTTATCTATATGTCAGCAGTATGTAGTGTTATGTGGACATTGGCAGTTTGTAGTGTTATATGGACATTGTTATTATGTGGTGTTATCTATATGTCAGCAGTATGTAGTGTTATGTGGACATTGGCAGTTTGTAGTGTTATGTGGACATTGTTATTATGTGGTGTTATCTATATGTCAGCAGTATGTAGTGTTATGTGGGCATTGTTATTATGTGGTGTTATCTATATGTCAGCAGTATGTAGTGTTATGTGGACTTTGTTATTATGTGATGTTATCTATATGTCAGCAGTGTGTGGACTTTGTTATTATGTGATGTTATCTATATGTTAGCAGTATGTGGTGTTATGTGGACTTTGTTATTATGTGGTGTTATCTATATGTCAGTAGTATGTAGTGTTATGTGGACTTTGTTATTATGTCATGTTATCTAAATGTCAGCAGTATGTGGTGTTATGTGGACTTTGTTATTATGTGGTGTTATCTATATGTCAGCAGTATGTGGTGTTATGTGGACATTGTTATTATGTGATGTTATCTATATGTCAGCAGTATGTGGTGTTATGTGGACTTTGTTATTATGTGATGTTATCTATATGTCAGCAGTATGTAGTGTTATGTGGACTTTGTTATTATGTGATGTTATCTATATGTCAGCAGTATGTAGTGTTATGTGGACTTTGTTATTATGTGATGTTATCTATATGTCAGCAGTATGTGGACTTTGTTATTATGTGATGTTATCTATATGTTAGCAGTATGTGGTTTTATGTGGACTTTGTTATTATGTGATGTTATCTATATGTCAGCAGTACGTAGTGTTATGTGGACTTTGTTATTATGTGATGTTATCTATATGTTAGCAGTATGTGGTGTTATGTGGACTTTGTTATTATGTGATGTTATCTATCTATATGTCAGCAGTATGTGGTGTTATGTGGACATGGTTATTATGTGATGTTATCTATATGTTAGCAGTATGTAGTGTTATGTAGACTTTGTTATTATGTGGTGTTATCTATATGTCAGCAGTATGTAGTGTTATGTGGACTTTGTTATTATGTGGTGTTATCTACATGTCAGCAGTATGTGGTGTTATATGGACATTGTTATTATGTGATGTTATCTAGGTGTTTGGCAGTATGTGGTGTTATCTGGATGTTTGGCAGTACAGTATGTGGTGTTTTTTGGACATTGGCAATATGTGGTGTAATCTGGACATTTGACAGTACTGGTGTTATATGGCAGTATTATGTGGTATCTGGCAGTTTGACAGTATGTGATGTTATCTAGACATAATGGTAGATTTATTTATTTTGCAGTTATTTACAGTATAAGTTATCTATCTTTGTCACTGCATACACAGTTATCATACCCTACAGTTTCAAATACTTATATATATATATATATATATATATATATATATATATATATATATATATATATATATATATATATATATATATATATATATATATATATATACACATGCAAGGTGTTACTGATAAATGCAGAATAAATTGTTTGGGATCAGTTACGTTAATATTAGCCTGTCCAGCATTTTCTTTATTACGGCAGTAGATATAATCTCCAATAGGATTATGAACATACATTATGTGATTTTAAAGATATTCTTACACTTTTCTGCTTTAGCTTAAAGTGCTAATTTTTACCATTTTTATTTTACAGCAAGTGACTCCGCCTTACTGGATATACCTTCAGCCATCCGCCTCCAAAGAACTACTCGGCGTTTGTCCTTAATGCCGCGGAGATCTTCTGGGCCACAAAAGGTCCAGACCAGTTCCAACATTAGAGCTTCCTCCCCAGCCACAAACCCCAGTCATGCTGCAGCGATATTCTTTGTACCGATGCCGGAGAGTGCACACAACAAAAGTGGGAGGGAAGGTAGGAGTCCAGGACCTGAAATCTCCAAGCTGAAGTCAGGACATCGCGAGCACAGAGAGAAAACAGGAAGGCATGAACAACGTTCAAAATCAAAGTCTGAAAAGTCTCGTTCAGAAAGTCCAAATTCTAAAAACAAAAAGTGAAATCGTGGTTAGGTTTTTAGCACATTTTAAAATGATCTCTTATCTTTCTTTCTTGCTTTCTTGCTTTCGTTCTTTCTTTCTTTCATCCCATAATACCGTAAGTGACACATTTAGTTACAGAGATTTTGGACCAAATACCATATCTTCAATATATTTTGTGAGTGTGGGTGGTATATACGAGGGGAAGTCATTAAGTAATAGGAATTTTATTATAAAGCACATGGAAGAGTATGGACAACGGAAAATCTCTTTTCAGGATACAAACTGGCTCTTAAGCAATATCATGTGTAGGGGCCATGAAAATCAAGCACTTTGTGCATGCACAGTAATTATTACAGAATGGCTACCTTACTTTTGACTTGCACAGTAGAACAACAATGAAGCATTATTAATTTTTTTTGGTCCGGCTTTAAACCTTAAAGAATGATGGTTCAGTATGGAGTCAGTAGTCTGAGTCAAGGAGAGTATGAATGACTAGAAAGATATCTAAATGGAAACACCTGTTGTCTCTGGTTTAAAAAAAAAAATCAGGACGCAGGAACCTGCTGGGAAAGTCATGATTATCTTTTGAGATTTCAAGGGTCCGATATTGGTGCATTTCCAGGAAAGACATGAAACTGTGACTATTGCTCGATACAGTGACATGTTAGTAAACAAACTGAAGCCTGCGAAACTATCTAAACTCCTCTCAAGAAGAGTATTGGTGCTGCATGACAACATCCACCCTCATACAGCTGTTCATACAGTGGATACACTATGTGCTCTGAAATTTGAGGTCTTAAAGTATTCAGCATACAGTCCAGACAGATTTGTGGGGTCAGAGGTTTGCAGATGATAATGTGGCGGTGCAGAATTGGTTTAAAGTTACACACAAAAACTTTATCCTAGAAGTCATCAGGAAGCTAGTGGACAGGTGGGCCAAGAGTGTTGCCAGACAGGGGGACTATGTTGAGAAATAACACACACAAAATATTCGGTTCACACTATTGTAACAAAGTTATTTGTAAAATTCATGTTACTTGATTACTGCTTCTCATATTTTTAAAGTTTGCTTTATTAAAACCAAATCTAGAGATTATAAACTAAGGGAGCGAATCAGTATTTGTAGAGATTGCAAACACAGGGAGGCATCAGTATTCATAGAGGTGGCAAACACAGGGAGCGAATCAGTATTTCTAGACATTAAATAAAGCAAGGGAGTCAGTATTTGTAGACATATTAAATAAAGCAGGGGAGTTAGTATTTGTAGACATATTAAATAAACAATGGAAGTCAGTATTTGTAGAGATATTAAATAAAGCAATGGAAGTCAGTATTTGTAGACATATTAAATAAAGCAATGGAATTCAGTATTTGTAGACATATTAAATAAAGCAGGGGAGTTAGTATTTGTAGACATATTAAATAAAGCAATGGAGGTCAGTATTTGTAGACATATTAAATAAAGCAATGGAATTCAGTATTTGTAGACATATTAAATAAAGCAATGGAAGTCAGTATTTGTAGACATATTAAATAAAGCAATGGAAGTCAGTATTTGTAGACATATTAAATAAAGCAATGGAAGTCAGTATTTGTAGACATATTAAATAAAGCAATGGAAGTCAGTATTTGTAGACATATTAAATAAAGCAATGGAAGTCAGTATTTGTAGAATATTAAATAAAGCAATGGAATTCAGTATTTGTAGACATATTAAATAAAGCAATGGAAGTCAGTATTTGTAGACATATTAAATAAAGCAATGGAAGTCAGTATTTGTAGACATATTAAATAAAGCAATGGAAGTCAGCATTTGTAGACATATTAAATAAAGCAATGGAATTCAGTATTTGTAGACATATTAAATAAAGCAATGGAAGTCAGTATTTGTAGACATATTAAATAAAGCAATGGAATTCAGTATTTGTAGACATATTAAATAAAGCAATAGAAGTATTCCAGGCAAAGGGAGGGTATCACTATTTGTAGAGATAGCAACAAAAAGGGAAGCGATTAGTATTTTTAGAGATGGCAAAGGAACAAACAAACTTTATTTTCAAAGGGTTACATATTGGTCACGCAGGTGTCTTATATTCAGCCCTTCCAACCACTCATCTTTCATATATCAATTATCTATTGTGTATGATACATTCACATAGAAGAGACATTGTCGAATGAATGCGTAGAAGCGAAGGGAAGTGATCAGTATTTTTAGAGGTTGCAAAGGGAGGGAACCAGTATTTGTAGAGCTATCCAACAAAGGGAATGTATCAGTATATGCTGTCTGGCTTGTGTCTATATTCTTCAGACTTGAATTGTGTGCTAGAGTTAACTAAATTTGTTTTAAGCTGCTATGTCTTGTCAGGTTATTCAATCTGAAGGTTGTTATGAAGTTTCTCATCTTGTCATTTCCCCCATTCCAGTTTTGTGACCTGCTTATAGACCTATTCTTGGGATTTTATTATTACTCTCTTTGCACAACAATCCCCTTCAAATTAATATCTGAATTGTGCTGACTCGGTTACAGGATTATTAATCTGAGCCTAGGGATGAACCCTAATATAACTTCTCTTCTTTGAGGTTGAACGTAGTAGGGGTAATGGTGGTCAGTTTAGTTATCACCTGTGGACTACAGTTCCTTACAGATTAATATCCAAAATGTGACTGATTCCGTCACAGGATTATTAATTTGAGGCTGGGATGGGCCCTAATTATAACTTCTCTTCTGAGGCTGAGTAGGGTAGGGGTAATGGAATCCCTAAGGACAACAATTCCTTTCAGATTAATATCTAAAGTGTGGCTGATGCATTTACAGGATTATTAAATTGAGGCTGGGATGGGCCCCAATTATAACTTCTCTTCTGAGGTTGAATAGGGTAGGGGTAATGGAGAAAAACCGGTCTCTGTGGCGAAGGGGTTACAGATGTGATTCGTAATCATATATACCCGGGTTCGAAACACAGGGGTGCTGGTTTTTTCGAAAAAGGTATAGGTGCCGGTCATTCAGAAAGCAATGGCAAACTACTGAACGTAAACTTGCCCAGGAATCACAAACAGCCAAAATGCTGGGGTTGAGTGCTACATCCTGTGAGGGACATGCAACTAAACAAAAATGGAGAAAAGGAAGGATATTGTGCTGGTGTTCCCTTCTCTTCCACATACACATGGGTAGTTTGTGACCTCTGTCTTTGACAGCAGCGTCTGAGTGTCCGGCTCTGTTCATGGTCAAGGATTGTCCACTGACTCCCATGTATTTCTTGTTTCCCCATGTGAACTTTGCTCGCCACTCTTAGATCCAGGGGTACAGAACCTTTTTTCTGCCAAGCACTATTTGTATATTTATAGCATCCTTCATGAGCCAAACAGAAACATAGATGTCTGGCCAGCTGTGTACTCGCATGTGTCCTGTCTATCCCATAATGGGCATTCCTTGCTTGTCCCTCGAAATTTTACGTTGTTATTACGATTCACTTAATATAAATTTACGTTGCTATGAAGAATGCTCCTAGATTTATTGAATTTTAGTCCTGCCTGAGGTTGCCTTGTCAGGGCTAGACCAAATGATTTTGTGGGGCGGATGTTCCTCACCCCTGCTAGAGCAGAGGAGAATCATTGCCTGTCGTCTGCTGTTAGGAGGTGCAATTGAAGAATCTTCTCTTATTGAGCTGGAAGCATGATGGCATTGGTCATACTCTTCCGTTTTATTGAGTTATTGCAATATAACAGGCAGCTCACGTTGGCAAGACACTACAAAGAACAATTATGTGTGATTGTGTGTTTACATATGGTTTATTTGAAATTATCATGATTGTTGTGTACATACGTAGATGGTTTTGTAAGTCAGTTAGTAGCAGTTTCATATTAGTTTTTATTCTAGAATTAACTCTCTCAGAAAACACAGCCTCTTAAGAGATGGCCTGTTGCTTTGATTCCAGGAAATATCAAGTATTCTCTCTCTCTCTCTCTCTCTCTCTCTCTCTCTCTCTCTCTCTCTCTCTCTCTCTCTCTCTCTCTCTCTCTCTCTCTCTCTCTCTCTCTCTCTCTCTCTCTCTCTCTCTCTCTCTCTCTCTCTCTCTCTCTCTCTCTCTCTCTCTCTCTCTCTCTCTCTTTTTCTTCCCTTCCCTTGTAGTAGCATACATAATTTATCATCCTATGGTTATTATTTCAAGTGCAATTTTGTTTTCTCAGGTTGTTTGATTTCATGATATTAATTGTTACCTGTAATTAATGAAGCATGACATGTTTTAAATGTACTGTGCTTGTTGTGCTGTATGTGGCAGTAGAGAGCAGATTGAAAAACATGTTACATGTTCTTTACAGGACCTCGTGATCAACCCCAGGTGGGGATAACTGATGTTAACTGATGTTCCACATTTGAACAGTATCTGTGACCGTGTGTTTTAACTGTTTCAGCTAAAGTATTATTCATTTATCCACTTCATGTGATATATAACTCTGCAGAATATACCCGACGAGATGCAGTAAAATATGTCAGGCAATAAATGGTGCAACATATTGTTTTTGACGTCTGTATTTAAGTTCACTAAGGGAATACATTGTTTTGAATGCACGATGTTGTCAGTGGCTAACCACAGACTAACCAGAGTATTCTGGCTTCTGATTCTGGGAACTTGCCATTTCCTGCAGTACCTAGTCAATTATGGACAAAACATTGACCCACAGAGACAAGCATCCAAACAAAGCTATTGTGGAGTCTTAACAAGCTCTCAGTTTCCACAACTACATTAAAAAATCTGACCTCTTGTGCAGACATTACTAGAACAACAGCCAAAAAAAGAGAAGGAGGAGAATGTCTGAAGAAGAAGCATGTGAGATGAGTTGTGGATATCAACATTATTATGAATTGTGCAGTGAATTTGAGCAACACCTTCTGCATTTGGGAAAAACTCAACATATGCTGCCTGGTCAGTCTACCACTGCTAGCATATGTGATGTTCACAAACGTTGTACACCTGTAAACTGCTAGATTGTCTCCACTTCTCTGATCATCCAGTTAATGAAGTAAAATGGTTATTCTTCTTTATTGAACCCTGTTAGGTTGTTATCTGTTAGGGTATCATCCTGGCACTCCGGACATGTCAATAGATGCTCAGATCCTCCACCAACATATGCATCAACGTCCAGCAGCTAATAGTACCAGTTCTGTGTTAATTGACAAAACCCCCTAATTATCCTGATGTGCCTCTCGTGTTTGGCTACCCCACTTCTTACTCCCAAGTCTCTCATTCTAGACAACGACGTGGATCCACTGATATCAAGTCCTCTCCTCTCCACAGCTCTCTAAGTTTATTAATAACATCGGCACAATCAATACACTAGCCTTCTGCAGGGTTGCAGAGCCAGCAAGTTTATCAGCTCGTTCATTTCCCTCAACTCCCACAAGTCCTGGTAAGAAGATGAAGGTCACTGTACAAACAGCTGAACCTTTATTCAACAACAGCTTGTCCCTTTATAGATTGTGATCATTTGTTAATAAATGTATTGCTTGTGGCTTATTGTTTATTCCAGAACATTTCAAGTTAGTAATATATGTAAGTAAATAGTTTACTGGTTTCTGTATTGGCAAAGTCAACAACTCTGAACAAATTGCATACCCCCAGAAGTGGCATGGAGTCCAACCCAGAAACTACCCCAGGTGGCACTTCAGGGTGTATTAGTTTAAAGAAAGAGGATGGTTAGTTTTGTTTGTGAAATCATCTAACTATATTTACAGTAGTTGATACATAACATGTTGACTGAACTTAATTACGACTCTTCTTCATTTCTATACACATTACACAAAGGTTACATTGTTCTCTCATCTTATTAAGAACTTTGACTTTGTAAATGGGAAGAAAATTTGCTGCCAAACATCCCCCCTCTCTCTCTCTCTATTGCTTGCTCCTGCTTCCCCCTCCCCCCTCTCTCTCTATTGCTCTTTCCTCTCTCTCTTGACTTCTCTCTATCTCTCTCTCTCTCTTTTGCTCTCTCTATATATATTTCTCTCTCTGTCTGTCTGTCTGTCTGTCTGTCTGTCTCTCTCTCTCTTTTTTGCTTGCTCTTACCCCCCCCCCCTCTCTCTCTGTGTTGCTTGCTCTTGCTCTATTGCTTGCTTTTGCTCTCTCTCTCTCTCTCTCTCTCTCTCTCTCTCTCTCTCTCTCTCTCTCTCTCTCTCTCACGCGGCAAGTTTGAATCAATGAAGAATCACGGAAGCTACACAATGTTGTTTCATAGAAACATCAGAAGTTGAGCTCAGGCATGCATGTACATTGACTGTTGCCTACAGTTTATCATTACATCATGGGGGAATGTGTTGGGGGATCAAAATGTCTGCACTAATGCATGATAATACAGCTGTGAGGCATCATTGTTGATAAATATTTCATTTGTATCAAACAGGGTGAGTCGTAGAAGAATGTCATGTCTTTACTATAAATGTGCATACATGAATATAGATGTTTTAAACTGTCTAATTTATATCGCATTCAAACAGGGTGAATCGTAGAAGAAACAAGTCACATTTTTAATACATGAGCAGAGATTAACTCTTTGCTGTAGATATACATACACAAACCAAAATTTATTTAACTCTCTTATTTGTGTCATATTTGAAGAGGGTGAATCATAGAAGAAACAAGTCAAGTTTTTAATACATGAACCAAAATTTCTTTTCTTAGTTGTGTTGCCATACAAACTAGGTGAATCTTAGAGGAAAGTATCTTTATATATGTAAATACATGAATGGAGGTTCTTTCACTTGTGTCGCATGCAAAAGGGAGAATCATAGAAAAAAGTCAAGAGATGTACGAACATAATCGGAGGTTTCTTTTCAGTCACAGGGGACAACCACTATGCAAACAATCATGGGCTCATAACTCTCATTACTTTCACACCATAGTGGAGTGAACTCGCATTACTTTCATTCCATAGTGGGCGTGGCCACTGGGGGAAGCCAGATGTTTTTGGTTTATTCTGATCAAATTTAAGGGGTAAGAGAAAACACTATGAGATCATTGGAGTTCACTGGGTAGAGCACATCACACATGGCTTGTGAGTGAAGGACTTAATCCTAGACCAGTTTTATTTGTAATATATGTTTCTACAAACCATATACTGCAAACCACAATACTGAAATGGTTTTACTTTACTGTTGATAGTGGCTCTTTTTGCCTTTATATGAAATAGTATAATCCATGCTGTTGCATTGTTGTGTTTCTGGTAATTTATGTGCTTGTTTTGGTGTGATTATATGCAAGTTTTGATATGATACTCCGACTGTGGTAATTTGGCTTCCTGTATTTTTGTGTGACCATACTGTGTACAGTTACACTGATATACTGTTGATTACAATTAAACAGTGCAAACATTTTGACGAGTACTGTGTTTGTTTATACAATAAACCGGTGTCTCTTCTGGGGGTCATCGCTGGAGCTATAGAGTTTATGCTTTGTGTAATGCTCTTGATGCGGTGGTGATAATTAGATGATGCGCAAGGCATCTGAACAGAAGGCAGTTTGCCATTGCTCTCCTTGGGCTTTGAGTATGTCTGAGAAGGGGAAAGCTAGAGTGTATCATCACAGTGGGAAAGTTGGAGGGGGGAGGAGTGGCAGGGGAAGACTAAGAGAGAAGATGCTGGACAGTGACATCTTGGCATGAAGGGACAGCCGTATCGGAAATAATTGGCAGAACACAAGACGGAAGGATGTGGAAAGACATGATCACCAACGCCACACGGCATGGACTATAAGAAGATTGGCAGTACACGAGACAGAAGGCTGTGGAAAGACATGATCACCAACGCCACACGGCATGAACTATAAGAAGATTGGCAGTACACGAGACAGAAGGCTGTGGACAGACATGATCGCCAACACCACACGGCATGGACTATAAGAAGATTGGCAGTACACGAGACAGAAGGCTGTGGAAAGACATGATCACCAACGCCACACGGCATGGACTATAAGAAGATTGGCAGTACACGAGACAGAAGGCTGTGGACAGACATGATCGCCAACGCTACACGGTATGGGCAATAAGAAGATTGGCAGTACACGAAACAGAAGGCTGTGGACAGACATAATCGTCAACGCCACACGGCATGGGCAATAAGAAGGAAATGGTGATGCTCTTGGCAGGCTGTTTGCCGTTCTGCAGGGAAAGACTGAGCCGGGTGGGGGGTTAACCCAGTGCAATGAAGTGGATCTCCAGCCTGTAACCTTTTATACAATAGATAGGTAGGTCCACATGCCGTTTGAGTTTGGTGCAGTCAGTCAGCACAGTGGACCGCGAGAATTGTTTAAAATAGACAAGTACACATGCCGTTTGAGTTTGGTGCAGTCAGTCAGCACAGTATACCCAGAGAATTGTATAAAACAGACAAATACACATGCCGTTTGAGATTGGTGCAGTCAGTCAGCACAGTGGACCGCGAGAACCAAAAGTAGGAGACCCAAGTTAATCTCAGCAGATGTTACAATGTTTGGTTGTTCTACACTGTCTTCGTGGCCAGAGAATCTTGACTGTTTGCCTTCCATGTCTATGGCTTGACCCCATTCAAGACACTGACCTTGGTATTTGTAACATTTTTCTGTAGAATCACATTTCTCTGGCCTCAAGAGCATGTTCTCCCTTGTGTATTAATTGTCCACGATTCACATCTGTGTGCTAACGTTGCTATTTGTTTGTTTGTAACACTTGTAGAATGCCTACTTTGCTGCTGTTCATGATGCCAAGAGAACTTCTTGTTTCTCATTCAAAGCATGAAATGCGTCTGTTCCTGTTGTAGGGCTTCTGGTTTCGGTGATGGAACAGACGTCAGACGTGACAGAGCTACAGTATGACAGTAAATATTTGCTATCTGTTAGCGTCGAATGTTGGGATGTCAGGTCTTAGTCAGACATGACTGAGTTACCGGATGACAGTAGACGGTACTACCTGCTTTCTTTTAGCGCCGAATGTTGTGCGGCCCTCACCAAACCCCAACACTCCTCATCGTGCCAACAGTTTTTATGTGAAGGTAGGCAACTGGGAGGGTACAAGCGTTATCTTAGTGCGAGGAAATGCAACATAGGACTAAATGTCATGTCAGGGCAGACCAGACCAGACCCTAAGTCTTGGTCGGCAGCTGGTCTGGGATCGAAGCTCCTTTGTGCGGACAGTTAGAGCATTGCGTTGCTGATCCAGCAGCTTGTCTTGTTCCAGATGTATTGTTATCTTTCCTTTGGAGTAAACTAGGCAAAGAGAGAGAAAGTTCATGCTGCATGAGCAATACATGGTCTCTGCAACTCAGTCGGTCTCCCTGGCCTAGGATTTAACGTCTTTCTCAGTAATTCTGTAGTTCTCGTGAGTAACGTAACCTGCGCGAGAATCGGTAGCGGTTCTCGCCGCGTTGGTAACTTACGGGGTATGTGATCCGGTCGCTCAGAAAGCAATGGCAAACTATTGAGCGTAATCTTTCCTAGTACATCTACAGCAGCTGAAAAATGCTGATGTTGACTGCAACGTCCTGTAAGGGATATGAAAAAAAAACCCAACAACAACTAAGCTCAGGCTTTGTGCTATGGAGGTATAACTTCATCCGTGGTCAGGTTGTAGTTATCATGCCTATTTTGAAGCACAATGTAACAAACTATCGTCTGTCAAGATAGCCAGGTGCCAGTAAGATCGTACAGACCACATGCTGGTAAACATAGGGCAAAGCTGTTTGCCGTGATGAACATATCTGTGTAAGTCATCTTTCGTCTTCTTCTTTCTTTAGCTTGAAATGTACTGTCTTTGTCTGCAGTGTTGTCTTTTGTATGAACTCCAGTACTTTTAGTTCTCTCGGTGGTTCCTAGAGTTGACCCATTATTGTTTCTCAGGCGGGAAGATTTGCGTGCATACATCGTATTTTCAGCAGTATAAGTCAAGTCTAATAAAGCAACCTATCGCATGCCATATGGCGCCTTGGCTATATGGCTCTAGTTTCATATTTGTAGCTTGTCAGCACTCAATGCATGATGCAATCAATATCACAACGATTGCCTTCGATTTACAGGAAATTCCCTTGTACCTATAATGATAATTATTTACACTGGGGTGACCTAGTGATCAGGTCAGTGGGAAATCCCTGCCTCCATGAGGATACGAACATATGACCACGGGATTTGCAGGCAAGCGCTCTAGTCACCACGCTACCGAGGCTCCCAGAATGTTTATGTATGGTATGGATTTACTGGATACCAAATAACTCACAAAATGTTGAACAATAACATCCGCCAGACACTGTTCATTTTCTGAACTTTTATACGAAACCAACCGTTCGAAGCCAGCCATTTGAGGGTGGTTCCCTCTGCGTTGATTTTCAAAATAGCATGAGTGTCATCCATTCATAGAGCAATGGCAAACTACTGAGTGTTAAATGGTCTAGAAAATCACAAATAGGCAATAAATTGCACCGTTTTGTAAAGGACGTGCAAATAACTTCATACGAAACCAACTAGCCAGGAAGCATATACGCTTATATAATAGTCGCTTAAAAGTCGACAGGGTCGACTTCATTGCACCGGGTTTTATCCCATATGGCTCGGTCCCTTTCCGCACGAACTCCGTAGCTTTTAGCGACGACCCACAGGAGTCTCCGAAACATTTAACTCGTAAACCGAAGGGTGCGGCCCGGATTCGAACCCACAACCTTCGGAACACGAGTCAAACGGCTTGACCACTTCGCCACAGAGACTAGCATACGCTTATATAGTTTGCTTGCGTACTTCCTTTGTGGTGCATTGCATTCTGGGAGAAATTACTGGTCTTGCGGAAGAAGGAAGGGTCTGCCATGTTCTCTACACACTTCTCCCACATCACATCTTGGGAGCAATCACTGGTCTGACTGAAGAAGGAAGGGTCTGCCATGTTCTCTACACACTTCCCACACATCACATCTTGGGAGCAATCACTGGTCTGACTGAAGAAGGAAGGGGATACCATGTTCTCGACACACTTCCCCCACATCACATCTTGGGAGTAATCACCAGTGTTGCCATCTCCCTTTTATGAAAAAGCACCAAAATCGACCGAAAAAAGCACCCAAAAAAAAAAAAAAAAGCACTAACTGTTTTTATTACAAATGTAACAAGGTTCATTGGCACCTTGCTGTCTTGACAGACGATAGTTTGTGCTCTAAAAAGGCATAATAATTTTTACCTATGGCGGTAGCGAGTGTGACTGATAAGGCCAATTCGTGCTGTAAATGTCCGTTCACAGTGGGTGCATGTGAACACGTGGTCATCTCCACCATCATGCACCATCTTACGTCTCACACGCTCGGTGTGTAACTTATCTGCAATAATTTTCTCCTTTGTCTTTATTCCATTTCTGATGTTTGCCCTCCATGCAACACGTTCAGCGGCGATTTGCTCCCAGTGTGCTTTATCAATGCCTGTATCAATCATGTCCCGCTTACACACATCTTTGTATCGTAGTAGAGGCCGACCCTGAGATCTCCTACCCATCTGTAATTCACCAAAAAAAGATGTCCTTTGGTATTCTACTATCATCCATCCTCCTAAGATGTCCTATCCATCTAAGTCTACGAAGACTGAGCATGGAATAAACCGTCACACAACCTGATCTTTCCAATACTTCAGTATTTGTGATTTTGTCTTGCCACTTAATACCAAGAATGAGGTGAACTGCAGTAAAGCTTAAAAAGGCAATGAATGAATCACCCAAATAAACGAGAAGTAGATTGTGAGCTTTACTGAAACACGACTACAAGAGACAAATTGGACGTTGCGGCCAAAGCCTTCGTCAGCACAGGACAAACAAATACAAACCAACACAAAACTACATGAAACACACTATGACAATATTAAACTATTAAACTAATTAAAATTAAATGTACTCATCTGAATACTGTGTCCTAGCTTGGAAGGTCTGACACACGTAGGGCGCCAGTGGATCAATAGACCGGATGTATGGTACACGGGTCAAAGGTCAAACGAGAAGGGAGTGGGGTGGAGACGCGCCCATGTGTGCGGAAAAGTGAAATTTGAGACCGGCAAAGATGTTACGGACGCAGATGACAATTAGCAATCATCGTTAAGCGCTCGAAACACCGCTGCGGAAACCTATATAGTGTTAGTACACACAGAGAGGCATGAGTGGCGGTCGTTCAGAAAATGATGGCAAAACACCGAACGTAAATCCGCCAAGAGAGTTGACTGTGATGTCATACAAAGGATCTGCACGTACCCAGATGGTGGACTGTAATGGCGCCCAGAAACCAGTATCCATACATTTCAACAGTCCTGGCCACCATGGCGTAGCCGACATACAGGTCACGGCCATCAAATCATGCGCATCCCACGAACGGGATCGGAAGACATTGGAACACCGTCTCATCTTCCAGTTGGGCACACTCTCCCCTCACGGCCTTAATGTCCAACACAGCTTCATTTAACTCCCCACCCCACCCCTCCCACCCCAAGCTTACAGCCCACCATCTGGGTTTCCAGGTTTCACTGCCATAAAGAAGAGTACTAAGGACACAGGCTTGATAGACAAGGACTTTTGTTTTGGCAGTAAGCTTCCTGTTCTCCCAGACTCTTTTTCTTAACCTGTTCATTGTTGTTGCTGCCTTACCAATCCGGATGTTGATTTCCTGATCTAGGGATAATTTGCTATTTACCACTGATCCTAGATATGTAAAATGGTCTACCATCTCTAGTTCGGTGTCGTCAATAAAGATTGATGGTATCCCATGTGTACATTGTGACATAATCTGTGTCTTCATTTTGCTAATTGTTAAACCAAATTCAGAACAAGCATTGGAGAATGCAGATAGTCGACATTGCAATTCTTCCTCAGAGTGGGTTGTAACTGCAGCATCATCTGAAAAAAGCAACTCTCTGATCAGTACCCTCCTAATTTTGGTCTTGGCCTTCAATCTCTGAGCATTGTAGAGGCTGCCATCTGAGCGTGAGTGAATGTATATACCACCATCCTGATCACGAAATGCATATTTCAGTAGAAGTGAAAAGTATATTCCAAAGAGGGTGGGAGCTAGTACACAACCTTGCTTAACTCCACTCTTGATTTCAAATTCTTCAGAAGTTGCACCATCAAACTTGATTATACCCTTCATGCCTGTGTGGAACGATTCCACAATGGACAGAAGAGTTGGTGGGCAGCCAATCTTCTTTAGTGCCTTGAACAGACCCTCACGACTGACCAAATCAAATGCCTTTGTGAGGTCGATGAAGGCAATAAACAGTGGTTGATTCTGTTCACGGCATTTTTCATGCATTTGTCGCAATGAGAATATCAATATCATATCAATGGTAGGCCGGTTCTGTCGAAAGCCACAAGGTAACAAGTAACAAAGTAGCACATTATAATTTGTTATTATTACTTCATATTACAATGAAGTTTATTCCAGATCCGCCAAATCCCAATCAGAACTACTCTCGAACCAAAAAAGCACTAAATTGCAATAATATTTTTTTGGAGAAAGCACAAAAACAAGCACTGGCGGTATTCATTCAAAATGTTATAAAGTAGCATCCCTAGTCGAGGGGTTAGCAGCTTTCTCAGTAACCCCGAATACTCTCGTGGTTGACGTGAGCGCACGAGAATTGGAAGCGGTTCGAGTCGCGCCAGTGACTTACGAGAGTATGGAGCCGGTCGCTCAGAAAGTCGTGGCGTGCTGATGAGCGTAATCTTAGGCTAGGAATCAACATACAGCTGAAAGATGCTGATGTTGACCGCAATATCCTGAAACAAGATGAAAACGCGGAAAAAATAAAACAACTAAATATTGGAATGAAGTTTATTCCAGATCTGCCAAATCCCAATCAGACAACAACTCTTCAGTTTCTGTAGCTATTTTCGGCTGTGTTTGCTCCTGCGATGATGATGATGATGATGATGATGATGATGATGATGATGATGATTGAAAGAAACGTGTATATGCCTCATGTGATCAAATTTTTCGTAGAATATCCTTAGGTAGTTTATAATCATGACAGCATTTGCCATATATTTTCATTCCATATCTAATAGTCAAAACAGCTGTCAAACTCTTGATGCTCAGTCTGTTCCGCAATTTTGATGTTATAACTCCCATCTGACTGAAAATGCTCACCACGTCCGCATTAGAATGAGGTAAAGTGAGCTCAGTTAAAGCTAAATCTGTAAGATCTTGGAAATGATTGTCACCGGTGGCATCCCTGTATGAGGCTATTTCTGCCCACAGTCCAAGTGTGTCAGAGGTCTGTGTCCACTGCATATGATGAAGTTTTCTCCACTGGAAATTGATACGGGTGAGAGTAGCTGCATCTTCTACAAACATTTTAGCAAGATCCAATATACAGGGCTTCATTGACTGTAGACATTCACTTCCACTAAGACATGACATGGACTGCAACACTCGAACGTTATTGGGCAAACGTAAACGCTCTATGTCAACAGCTTCATTAAAAACTTGAGGCACCTTCCACGAGTTTCTTTCTCATCAGGAACCTGGTAGCCTGCTATTTCTGTCTCAAACTCATAACCTAGATTGGGATTAGGGTCTAAATAATCTTTAATGGCATCCCTTTCTGTTATTTTTCCCCCCAAGAATAGCAATCTTTGAATTGATAGAATCAGTGAGTTGGACAATATCGCTGAATAGTTTTGCTGGAAACTGCATACTTGCTTCGAATTTCTTATTCACACTTTGAACTTCTCCGAGAATATGCTTGAGAAATATGAGATGCACATAGTTTTTCATGTCGCTAAACATAGAATTTAGAAGTTCTGCTGTATAAAAGCGCTCGTTGAGTCTTGCTATATCAAAATGAGTTCTGAGCTCGACCGACTGCTGCAATATTCTGACAATGGCAGATTGAATGGACATCCATCGTGCCTGGCTTAATTGAACAACCTTCAGCGGATATTGTCCATCATTTATTGAAGCAAAAAGCTCTTTGTACTTTGCTTGACGAAGACTTGAGTGAGAAAAACCAGTTATATGTTTCTATAATCATGAACTCTATGTTGCCGACAAGCAGCTGCAGCCTGTGACACTGCCAGCTGATGGGAATGACATACACACTTAACTAGTACCAGATGAGGAGCTTCGGATTTTAGTGTTGTATATACTCCATTGTTTACACCTGTCATGACAGATGCATTGTCAGTGCCGAATGCAAAAAGTCTTTGCAGCTCAAGCCCATTCTTTTTTAAACAATCTTTTAACGCATTGCGTATTGCCTGCACGTGTCACTCACTTCAACTAAATCGTATTAAAGGGAGTTAAATTACGTGAATATTGGGTATTAATGTACTAAAGACTGTTTTACTCCCTCGCTTCAGTTCAAATTCGGTGTTTTAGTGTTCCCAAAATGATTTTTAAAGTAATTTTTACCCCCCCCCCCCAAAAAAAAAAAAAAACATCAAGAAGCAACCCAACACCAAATTCGCGCTAAATGCAAAATTTTGGCACTAAATGACTTGAAAAAGCACTAAATTTAGTGCGAAAAGCGTCAAAATGGCAACAATGGCAATCGGTGGTCTGACTGAAGAAGGAAGGGTCTGCCATGTTCTCTACACATTTCTCCCACATCACATCGTGGATCAACCACTGGTCTGACGGAAGAAGCAGAAGGGTCTACCATGCCAGCTGTGAGTCTGTGTGAGTGCGTGAAGGTATATATGGGTGGGTGGGAGTGTGGTGGGTGGGGATGTGTGGGTGGCTGAGGGATGTGTGGGTGGCTGCGGGGTGTGAGGGTGGATGGGGGATGTGTCTCACAACATTGCAATATGCACTGTTTATGTTTACAACTTTCATTTGACAATGTTTTTCCCCCCTGTGTAAATGTAACATGCACATTTGATGAATGAAAGATGAGTGATCGAAAGGGCCGAATGTAAGACGGGACCGCGGGCCCAATTTGTTACCCTTTTAAAATAAAGTTTGTTCGTTCGTTCGTTCGTTCGTTCGTTCTATACACTTCTCCCACATCACATCTTGGGAGCAATCACTGGTCTGACTGAAGAAGGAAGGGAATACCATATTCTCTACACACTTCCCCCACATCACATCGTGGATTAACCACTGGTCTGACTGAAGAAGGAGAAGGGTCTACCATGATCTCCGCTGTGATGACATCTGCAGAGAGCTGCATTATTTCCCACCGTGGCAGACTGCGCGAGAGTCACGGTTATTCTTCGTTGTGATGGTAAATTAGCAGCACCAATATATTATTGCACACCCACTGAGACGATTTGAACAACGGCACATCAATTAACACACCGTATGCTCATTGAGTGGCTTAAGGATGTGTAGGTGGGTGAGGGATGTGTATGTGTCGAGGTTGGATGCGTGAGTGGGTGGAGGATGTGTGTGGGTAGGGGTATTGTGACCGAGAGATGTTTGGTTGGGGGTGGGTGGGTGGGAGTGTGTGGGTGCGTAGTGGAGGATGTGTGGGTGAGTGAGTGTGTATTGGTGGATGGGTGAGGAATGCGTGTGTGGTGGAGTGTGGTGTGTTGGTTGGGGATATTGTGTGGGTTGGGTATGTGTGTGTGTGGGTGGGGTTTTTTGGTGGTGTGTGGGTGGAGGTATGTGAGGTGGATGTGTAAGGGTATCTGTGTGGATGTGGGTGGGAATATTGTATGGTATGTGGGTGGCGGATATGTGTGTGGTGTGTAGGTGGGGATGTGTGGTGGTATGTGGGTGTGGGATGTGTTGATGAGGGATATGTGTGTGTGTGGTGCGTGGGTTGGGAATATTGCGTGGTAGGGGATGATGTGATGTGCGGGTGGGGGATGTGTGTGGTGGGGGATTGGGTTAGGGCATGTGTAGGTGGGTGGAGGATGTATGTGTGGGTGGTGGAGTGTGTGTGTGAGTCGATTGGGGATGTATAGGTGGTTAGGAAGATGTGTGTGTGTGTGTAAGGATAGGGAGATGTCTGTTGGTGGGGATGTGTGTGTATGGTTTGGGGATGTGTGAGTGGATGTGCGATGTGTGGGTTGGTGGGGGATGTGTGTGCATGGGTGGGGAATATGTGGTCGATGGAGGTGTGGCTGAGGGATGGGTGGTTGGAGTTGTTGGTGGGGAGAGGATGTGTGGGTTAGGATGTGTATATGGGATGTGTGGGTTAGTGGGGGATGTTTGTGGGTGACGAGTGTGTTTTGGTTGGGGGAACAGGTGAGGGCAGTGTGTGTGGGTGGGGGATGTACGGGGGTATAGGTCGGTTGGTGGGGTATGTATGTGTCCCTAGGTGTGTGTGTGTGTGGGTAGGTGGGGGTATGTGTGTGTGGGTAGGTGGGGGTGTGTGTGTGTGGGTGGGGTGATGTATGGGTAGGTGGGAGATGGGCCTCATAACATCGTAATTTGCCTTGTTTATGTTTACAACATTCATTTCAAAATGTTTATTTTTCTTCCTATGTAAATGCATAATGCTCTTGATGAACGAAAGACGAGTGACTGGAAGGGCCGAATGTAAGACGGGCCTGCGTGCCCAATTTGTGACCCCTTAAAATAAAGTTGATTTGATTTGATTTGATTACCCAGTACATCATATGAATTTTTGGTGAGAGCTGAAGCTGCTTTGATCAACTCGAGAGTAACTAATCTTATCGCTTCTTCTGGGCTCAACGTTTGCTGTATATCCGTTCTGGCATTGGTCATGAAAAAGATGGTGCGATTGAGGTCTTCCCTGGCATCCCGGTCCTCCAGGATGGACTCTGAAGTTTGCATTGTTGCTCTACAGCTGTAAATGGTAGCACCTCAGAGTCCCATTCGGTGAAGTCATGCTCTAAGTCCACAGTATGATATTTTCAGTCTGAAGACGCTGGTTATCTGTTACTGTATAGTTTTTTGACATTGTCATGCTCAGATCTGCAATCGACGTGTTCTCCACCTTATTCCCATGGCTTGTTTTACGCGTGTCTTTGCCTCTTTTAAGCTCTGGGATGGATATGGCTGCCAGAACTTATCTACGGCCTTTGCCAGATCATCTGCCTTTTCATTTTAATGATACCATCGGTCACATTGGGCAGTTATCCACTGTAGGACTAGTACTGTTATTCTGCACAAGATACTAAGACTCAGTAACTAGTCGACATTTGGTGAGTTACTTGGTATAAAATGAATTAACTGCGTCATCATACCCGATGTTAGATCTAGGTCTTTGCTGGTTTGACTTGAGGATTGGGAGAAGCCTGACTCATTCTCACAAGCTTCTTGTGGATAAACACAATCACGATGAGGAAAATGGCCTCCAACAGCTCGGCCAGGGTGATCAAGCTTGCTCCCACAAAGCTAGTATGGGAAAAACAAACACTCAGTGAGTTATATAAATGACTTCCAAAAGATCATCATCATCATGGGACGTAGAGGTGTTTCCAAGGCACCAGTGCTAGCTTCTATACTGGCCAAGACCTACTGACGCGTCCTCGCCGAGCGTCCTGGGCAACAGGTCCCTTTGGGGTCCTGGCTAAAGTCAGTAGGATCGTTGATTCCTTCGAAGTCGGAGAGTGTCTGCCTGCACGGCGAGGAACCACCAGTCTGCACACCAATAAGCCAGATATGGGACAACGGATACTCACGCAAACCTCAGGTCCTGTATGACACCACACTGATGTTGGACAGCAGGATGTCTTCATCCGACATACAGGACTTCGCGCTGGAGTTCACAGCCAGCGAACACAAGCAAGCAAGCAAATCATCATCATCACCACTGTCATCACTATCATCTTTACCACCACCACTACTATCAAATGCCTTAACGCTTAAGAGCCTGTGTGGGCGATTAGACTTCTCTATAATTCACTAGGGCTTCTCTATATTTCATTAGGCTTCACCATATTTCATTAGGGCTACTCTATATTTCGCATTGTCCAACAGAATGTACCGGTTCGTGTGCTGACATTTTACCATACGCCAATTCTTGTGAAGAATTTTATCTCGTTGTCTTTCTCTGTCTTTCTGTCCTTACATCTGTCCAGTTGTTACAACAAGTTTGAGAACGCTTCTTCTGATTTAGTTAGTTACATATCCTTGCAGGTCGTTGCTATCAACCCCAGCATGTTGGTAACTGTTTGTGATTTTCTACACAAATTTATGTCAATCTTGACCTCCTCTGGGATTCAAGCCATTGTTTGTTTGTCCTGCCAATCTGGACCCTAGAGAACATACTCATGGAGTCGCTGAGAGAACATGCGAGTCAGCAGTCAACCTAACGAGGCGGCGTGGAAGCCGCGTAGGCAGAAAGAAGCAAGGTAAGCGTGGTGGTTTGAGGCGTTTTAGACTCAAGTGTCACCGTCTAGGACTCAGGAATATCCATATTCTGTATTGGAACTGTGCCAGTGTAAAACAACGGGGCTCTATTTTAGAAACCCTAGTTTACAGGAACGACATTGTAGCACTCCAGGAGACGAGACGGGGCGATCAGCTACTCCGAATTGCCGGCTTCAAATGTTTCTACAACAGACGACATCTGGGAATGGCGATTCTCGTTCGCGACAGCATGGTGGCGTCAGAGCTAGACATGTCCAGTTGGGACAGTAACGATATACAAATACAGGCGTTGAGAGTTCATTCCAGTATACCATTCGTGTTGGTTAATGTTTATGCTCGCAACGCGAGTATGGACGCCCAGAAGTGGCAGTGCTTAAGTGGCATATTAGGCCACGAGAAAAATGTTATTTTCTGTGGTGACTTCAACGCTAAAGGCAGATCATGGGGAAATATTTCCTCCAATACGCAGTGTGAGGAGCTCTAGACTGCACTTGAAATCATTGACCTGGTTTGTATCAACAGTGGCTGTGTCACCAGGACAGCAAGCCGTCCAGGCGATGAGGACAGTGCTATTGATCTGTCGCTAGTTTCACCTTCACTCACTACAGTGTGTAGATGGGGTGTCCTAGGACACCACGGCAGCGACCACCACCCTTGCATCATATTGGTGGAGAAAGGCAGAACCAGGCAGCACAATCTAAAGGTAAAGACTTTCCAGTATGACAGTACAGGGCAAGATGTGGTGAGTAAAATAAGGCGTGACAAGCGCAGAAAGTTTCAGGGCAGGAAAAAAAGCTGGGAGCAGCCACCGTGGTGGAATTTCGAGGTGGAGAAGGCGTGGGTGGATAAGCGTAGTGCTGTAAGGAGATGGCAAAATGCCAAGAAGAACTGGTCATCCTAGTCCCTGCATGCACTTATAAAAAGAGATGCACACAAAAGTAAGCTATTTCAAGAAACTGGCCAAGGTGGTTAAAAGCGAAAAATGGGCAGAGATGTGTCAAAGAGTAAGCACAGACAAGTTACTGAAATTGTTCTGGCAACTACATAAAAGCATAAGTGGTGTAGTCAAGAATAAGAGCATTTCTGACTTCCAAGGTGCTGACCTCATCTGGCAGAGGACTGACGAGGACAAGGGCAAAGCCCTCTTTGAACGCTATCTAGAGCAGAGCAACCAGACAGACATGGGAGGCCGAAATCTGGCCAAGGAGGTCACCTCAGACAAATGCAAGGCCCAGAACACTTCGGATGAAGACACAGTGACAGTGAAAGAAATCAAGGCTGTACTTCGACGATCAAAAAACAGCGCTCCAGGTCCTGATGGCATAAGATACGACGACATCAATAGGTGTACCGACAATGAGCTAGAGAAACTAGCAGACATGTACAACAACAGTACAGGGAGTGCTAGCATCAAGGAGGAATGGTTACACAACTATCTGATTCCCTTGCCGAAGCCTGACAAAGACCACACAAAAAATTCAGGGATATCGAATTATAACCATGCAGAATACAATAGGCAAGCTGCTGGAGAAGGTAATTGCCAGGAAGATATCAAGCCAGCTAGAGAGGCAAGGTGTTTTCCCACCTACCCTGGGTGGGTACCGTCCAAAAAGAGAAACCCGGATCAATGCAGCAGTCTTTGCCCATGATGTCTATGAAGATTTCCACTCAGGCATTGAAACCGTTGCTGCAGCGATTGATCTTGAGGACGCATACAACAGAGCATACAACAACCATATGTTGTCCATTCAGCATGATCCCTCTCTCGGCCTGCCTAGTTTACTCCAGAGGGAAGGTAACACCAAAACACCTGAAAGAAGACCAGCTGTAGAAGCTGCCGGATCAGTAAAGCAATATTTTAACTGTCCGCCTGTCTGAGCTTCGAATTTAGACCAGTTGCTGACCAAGGATTAGGGCCTGGTCTGCCCTGCCATGACATTTAATCCTAAGTTGCATATCCTCGAACCAGGATAAGTCTATTGCCCTCTCAGTTGCTACCTCCACCCCAAGCCGTTGGCACAGTATTGGGTAACAGGTTTGATGAGCGCCGTCAAACATTTGGCACTAACAGAAAGCATGTAGTACTGTCTACTGTCATACGGTCTGCCAAGAGCCGGCACTCACTCACTCAATGTCCGACATCTTGGTTTCTGTCTAGGGAATTGAAGATTTAGCAGAAATATCTCGGTAGGCTCGTATTAATAATGTACAAGTCTTTCGTGCACATAACACAAGTTCAACTCGTCCTTAGAGTACAAGATCACTTTATTACAGCCCAGTTATCACCGTGTTTGCCATCGTACACCGCCAGCTATTGCCTTTCAGCGTTCTGTGTTCCCACCCACTGTCTGTCCATAAAGAATAACTGGCACAACTAATCGTTATTGATTCCTGCTGTTGCTGCACACTATAGACTCTGTGGCTACACTTCACTGCTAAACAATAATACGAGTTCTAATTACTTACGCACATCACACTCTTGGCGAACGTGTCACGGCGTGTCTCTCGCTCCGCCATTCTTCTCAGCGTGTTCACAACACGGGGTCAGCTCTCTCACAACAACTGATCGAAATTGACTGGCCCATCGTTGGTTGTTACTTTCAGTGTACGGCGTCTTTACTCACAGCTTTCTTAAACAAGAACACTCTTTCACAGTCGATTGCAACTTGAATAACTGCAACCATCGCAACACGCTTTCAAACGCAGGACTTTCTCAAACTCGACCTTCTTGTCTCACGTCCCAGCTCGGTCTGTCTGAGCGCACCGTTTTCCGGCTTTGACCTGGACGCCCCTTTCGTGCCCCGGTGTGTCTGGTTGGGTTTTCAACTCGTGTCTTAGTGACAGCAGTTAAACTTGCTCCGCTTCTCTTATCCATCTTATGGTTGACAGGATCTAACTGGGACTATCTGAATGGGCTACTATCCATTAACTTTTGTAGCAATACTTCTCGTGTCCAACAGGGTATGATTTATTCTTCTCTTCTTCTCCAGTCAGCACCCTGGTCATTTTTCAGCATATGACTTGCTGATGGTTGCTCTCCACTACTTGACACATTACACCAGCTCGAACGCTAATTAACTCGAACAAGAGTAAACTCAAACAGCAGTTAACTCAAAGACTGTTATAAGTTTCCTACGTATAATTTTCTACACAAACACATGTCACATGATCAAATATACAATCACTTATTCGACAGTCACATCACAGTACGCCACATCACGATTTAAAACCGTGGCTCAATGTAGAGCCATAACGCTGTATACTTTTCACCATGTCCACACAGGACAATGGATCAACGCAGACTCATTCATTCATTCATTCATTCATTCATTCATTCATTCATTCATTCATTCATTCATTCATTCATTCATTCAGTAGCATGTCCTTTGCAGAACCTCGTTCCCATAACAACACTTCTCGATCACAAGCAAGATGCCCCGCGTTCGATACATGCACCTGGAGATCATCCGCCACATCCCGCATCCATCTTCTCTTTGGCCTTCCTGTTCCTCTTTTGCCAGGCATGTATCCCTCGATTATTGTTCTCTCAAAAATTTCATGACGTTTCAAGTAACAAAATATATAAATTTTCTTTGTTTTATCGTCTTTAATAGCCAACGTTCGTTCTTCAATATCCAGCTCTTAAAGTATGGATGCATTTGTTATTTTCTGTATCCAAGATATTCTTAGAACTCGTCTATAACATTTATAATCAAAAGCATTTATGCGCTGTTTAGCTTGTTTAGTAAGTGTCGAGGTCTCACATGCGTATGTTGCAATGGAAAAGATGCATGCTCCCAAAACTCAAATTTTTTGTAGTTCTATCTGTCCCACTCCATAATTTATTCAATGGTTTTAGTCTTTGAAGAGCAGTTGATAGTCGTCGTTAAATTTCTTTCATTCTGACACCATTTTTGGTAATCAATGACCCAAGATATTCGAAATTTTCCACCACCTCCAATCTTCCCTCATCAACATATATTTCTTTCTCCATAGTAGCTTTATATGTATGTATTATCTTTGTGTTTGCTATGTTAAGATATAAGTTTTAATTTTCACTATTTCTTTGGGTTGAGGTTATTATGATTTCTATACAATTCTGTGATGTGGATAGTAATACTGTATCACCAGCATATCGAATCTCTGGTATTTCATGACCACCGATATTTAGGGCATCATATTGCTCCCTGGTTATATCATCTCATACATTTCTCATTATATTTTCGGTGTACAGGCTAAACAAATAGGGTGACAGTACACAGCCATGACGGACTCCTTGCTTGATGTCAAACCAATCTGATGTCTTGCCATCAGTTCTAACCGCTGCTTGTTGGTCTAGATAGAGCATTTTTATAAGTTATACTACTTGTGATGGAAAGCCCATATTCCTCATGATTTCCCAAAGTTTTTGATGTTGTACACTGTCAAATGCCTTTGAATAATCCACAAAACATGAGAATAGGTTTTTATTAAGCTCTCTGCACTTCTATATTATTAAACGCGTTTAGTATGTGATCTCTTGTTCTTCTTCCTTGTCTAAATCCAGCTTGAACCACGTTAATCTATTCTTCCATTTTCTTACAAAGTCTTCCCATTATGGTTTGTAGTAGAATTTTACTTGCATGACTGATCAGGGCAACAGTTCTATAGTTGGTGCATAATTTCAGGTTGCCCTTTTTTGGTATTGGAATGAAGATAGTTCCCTTCCAATATTTTGGCCATACACCATATTTCCATAATTTTGTACATAATGCGTGATAGATTTCTTCTCCTCCCGCTTTAATTAGCTCAGCTGGTATCTCATCACATCCAGGTGATTTACCATTCTTCAGGTTCTTTATTGCCCATGCAATTTCATCTAACGAGGGTTCAGGTTCTGTATCTGCTGTCATTGGCTCATGTATCTCATTCATATCCTCACTGACACTCATATCATACCTTCCACTGCAGTATTCCTGCCATCTTTCTAGAATTTGTCTAAATTCTGTTAAGGTATTTCCCAACTTGTCACAGATAACATTTAATTGAGGCTGAACATTTCTTGTCAATAACTTCATTTCTTTGAACATTTCGTAATCTTTTCCATTCTTATGATATTGCTCTATTTTAATCTAACAATCTTGTATGTATATTGGTTTTTGTCTTTTCTTGTGTTCTTTCTTATTTCTCGTGGTAAATATTTATACTTCATCCTACTGTTATCGGTTCCTCCTTTCTTTTTCAGTTCCCTTCGTTGTTTTATCAATTCTAACATGTCTCGTGTAATCCATGGCTTTTATTGCTTAGTCCTGGTCGGAATTAAATCTTTGGCTGCTGTTATCAAGATATCTCTAGCTTGTACTGCCAGTTCATCAGGTGTCATTTCCTATTGTACAGACATCAAGACCTCAAAACGATTCCTCACTTCTACGTTGTATGCATCTGGTATTTTTGTGAGATCAAAACGAAGTGGCCTTGGTCCTCGGGTTTGCTTTAGAGTTTTAATTTCAGATCTGCTTCTAATAACTGATGATCTGTATCACAGTCTGCAATCCGTATGGTTTTTGCAGATGTTATGCTTGATCTTCATCTTCTTTGTATTAAAATATCATTTATCTGATTTTTGGTAATACTGTCCGGGGACTTCCATGTGAAGAGTCTTCTTGGGTGTTGTTTAAAAAGTGTGTTGGTTATCATCAACTCATTTTCTGTGAAAAATTCAGTTGATTTGTCACCTGCATCATTTCTATTACCCAATCCAAATTTTCCTAAAACGCGTCTCTCATTTTCAGCTCTTTCTTTACCTACTTTTGCACTAAAATCCCCCATTGTTATTGTTATATCATTATGGCCAATCTTATTTAATGTGTCTTGCTGCGTGCTGTAAAAATCTTCAATTTCGTCGTCCTCTGCTGTAGAGGTAGGTGCATATATCTTTATAAGAGTTGTGTTTTTTGGACGGTCTTTAAGTCTGATAGTGAAGATTCTATCACTAAGTGGGTTATATCTAATTAAAGCGTTTGCAGTTGTTTTATCTAAACAAAATGCCACTCCGCTCTGGCCTCCGATGTCTTTACCAGAATATATGAAAAGACACCCATTTTCATTTGTAAAATGTCCCTTGCCTCTCCAGCGATGTTCACTAATTCCTAAAATTTGAATGTTTAACCTCTCAATCTCATCACATACTACTTTAAGCTTCAGTTCATACAGAATTCTCACATTCCACGTTCCTATTCTCACTCTTTTTCTTAGTCTGACACAGGGGATTTCCTTGGTAACACAGTCAGGATTAAATCCGTCATCACGATTGCTAGTACTGGCCTCTGTGTCACACTCTTCCCCAGGTTATCTGATCTGCCTGGCCTGGGGGTCTCGCCACCAGATCTCTTTCTTATTTATTATGTTTTCTTTCATGGTTGTTATGGTTTCTTGGCAAGTTTTTCAGAAGGTAGTTTGTCATTATGCCGGTCTCTCTGGCCGAGGGGTTACAACACTTTCTCCGTAATCCCGTTTATCACGCAGAGTCTCGTAAGCGGGCGAGAGCTGGCAGCAGTTCGATCCCCGCTGGTGACTTGCGGGATAACAGAGCCGGACGCTCAGAAAGCAATGGCAAACTACTTAATCTTGCCAAGAGATCAACAGACAGCTGAAAGATGCTGCTGTTGACAGCTAAGTCCTGTAAAGGATACGCAAAACATTTTATTTATTTTTAGTTTGTCATTGCTTTCCTTCTGGGCAGTGACTGTACTAGTCGGTGGCCAGAGCCATAGTCTCTACTGATAAGATCATCTGCCTATCGCCTCAGAGTGCAGACCATAACCAACAACTATCTGTCGGTTGCTCTCACACGGCATCCACCACCTGCTCTCATGGCTTCACGTAACCCTGACTAGCGGGCTAAACAGGTACTCCACTTTGCAGAAGGGTGTCCCGTAGACTAACGGAGGAAAGGAGGCGTCTTATACCTCCTTTGATAGGGGATGCCCCTACCTCGCTGACCGGACTGTCATACGGTAGCTCAGTAATATCTCAGATCTGACTGCATATATATATATATATATATATATATATATATATATATATATATATATATATATATATATATATATATATATATATAATAATAATAATAATAATAATAAGATATAATAAAAAGATGTCAGTTGAAACGAGAAATAGAGTGTTGAGATGCTACATAGAACCTGTACTTTTGTATGGATGTTAAGCTTGGACAATGAGCAGTCAAGCTGAAAAACATCTGATGGCTGTAGAAATGTGGTTTCTGAGGAAAATGCAAAGAATACCAGAAAGACTAATGAACAAGTCCTTCAAGAAACAAATGAAGATCGTAAACTGATTAGAGACATTAGACGTAGACAGTCACAATTTGTTAGTCATGTTATGAGAAGAAATGATTTGGAGAACTTGGTGACAACTGGCAAGATCGAAGGGAACAGACCAAGGAGAAGACCTAGAAGTAAATATCTGGATGGCTTGGCCTTGTGGTATGGTCGAGATAGAAACACGGAGCTGATCCATGACTCTGGTGATCGAGTGAGATGGCAGAACATGACCGTCCACGCTTACCGGCATGGCACATGATGGATGGATGGATATTATAATCGTTTCACTCTAAACATATTGTGACACAATTGTAAGTAGTGACATGACAGACACGTGGCACAGATACCTCAGATCGGGTGTGCTGGTAGCGTTGGCCACCTGGCGCAGGTAGTCGGCCGACACACTGGACGGCATCGACGAGGCCGACATCGTGGTATCATACAAGGTGAAAGAGCAAGGTCGAGGACAGTCACAACTTTCAGGTTTCAAGCTTTCTGGTCATCACATGTTTATAAATATAATTAAATATTTCTGTTGGTGAAATGTTTAAATTTATAGTTAAATATTTCTGTTGGTGAAATGATTATAGCTAAATCTTTCTGAAGTACATTGCTGAAATGTTTACAGTTAAACCTTTCTGTTGATGAAATGTTTATAGTTAAAGCTTTCTGTTGATGAAATGTTTACAGTTAAACCTTTCTGTTGATGAAATGTTTATAGTTAAAGCTTTCTGTTGATGAAAAGTGTATAGTTAAATCTTTCTGTTAATGGAATGTATATAGTTAATTCTTTCCGTTGATTGAATGTTTATAGTTAAATCTTGCCGTTGGTGAAATGGTAATAGTTAGTGTTACAGTAATAACCGTTTGAATGAACATATAGCTAAATTCATAACTAAGTTAGGCTACAGTTACATGGTTCAGCGTTCTGAGAAATAACTTGCAGTAATAAATATCACATATCACATGTGTGGGTAGCGGGGTAGGGGTATCCCCTATCAAAGGAGAAGTAAGGCGCCTCCTTCCCTCCGCTAGCCTACGGGACACCCTTGGGCAAGGTACCCGTTTAGCCCCCCGATCAGGGTTACGTGAAGCCATGGGTGCAGGTGGTGGATGAAGATGTAGAGCAGCCGACAGATAGTTGTAGGTTATGGTCTACACCTTCACGACGGTAGGCAGAGGATCTCCTTTTTTGAGGAGACAATGGCTACGGTCACTGACCAGTATGGTCACTGCTGGGAAGGAAAGCAATGGCAAACTACCTTCTTTACACATGCCAAGAAAATCATGTTGTGTTCATACAAGTAAATGGGAATACTCTTCAACAAGTGAATAGGTACAATTACCTCGGAACAGTAATAACATCTGATGGGAGATGCCTTGAAGAGATTAGAACAAGAATCGCCATGGCAAAAGTAGCCTTTAGCAAGATGAAAAACATACTGACCAATAAAAAGATGTCAATTGAAACGAGAAAAAGAGTGTTGAGATGCTACATAGAACCTGTACTTTTATATGGATGTGAAGCTTGGACAATGAGCAGCCAGGCTGAAAAATATCTGATGGCTGTAGAAATGTGGTTTCTGAGGAAAATGCAAAGAATACCATGGACAGCCAGAAAGACCAATGAACAAGTCCTTCAAGAAACAAATGAAGATCGTAAACTGATCAGAGACATTAGACGTAGACAGTCACAATTTTTTGGGCATGTTATGAGAAGAAATGAGTTGGAGAACTTGGTGACAACTGGTAAGATCGAGGGGAACAGACCAAGGGGAAGACCTAGAAACAAGTATCTGGATGGCTTGGCCTTGTGGCATGGTCGAGACAAAAACACGGAACTGATCCACGACTCTGTTGATCGAGTGAGATGGCAGAACATGACCGCCCACGCTTACCGGCATGGCACATGATGGATGGATCACATGTGTGCGTTATCAGTTTCACTGGTATAAACACAGTGTTATATTTTCTGTGGGGGGGGGGGGGGGGGTGGTCTCCATGGAGACATGATTACACTGCCTGCCTCGTGCTCCGAAAGCCGTGTGTTCGATTCCGGACTACGTCGCCCGGTTTACTAGTGCAACATTTTCGGAGACCCCTCTAGGCGTCGCCGCTGCAGCTCCGGTGTTGGAGCTGTGTGCGACGATTTCGGCAGGCCGTCCTGTGAGAAAGAGACAGAGCCATATGGGATAAAACACGGTGCAATGAAGTCGATACTCTTGCCTGTGTTTCTGTGAAAAGATATGATCGCCTACGCCAGCTGGCAAGACACGTGATGATGCATATGTTTTGGTATTCCAGGAAAGCGCCTATGTTCATCATCATCATGCGCCATGCCGATAAGCGTGGGCGGTCATATTTTGCCATCTCACACGATCACCAGAGTCGTGGATCAGCTCTTTGGTCTTGTATTGACGTGGCCTCGTGGCCAAGCCATCCAGGTATTTACTTCTCTGCTTTCCCCTTTTTCTATTCCTCCCCCCCCCCCCCCCATCTTGCCAGTTGTCACCAAGATTGTTTCTATGTTGCATTTTCTATTGCTACATTGTCCAACAGGACATGTAGATCTCTTGCGATTCAGACTATGAATACTGTATCGTCAGCAAAATATGGATTGTTTACATTGTAACCCTCCACTCGTTACCCTTGTCTGTCTTTGATCTCTCTGGTTATTTATTTCGCTGGATATATGTGTGTATGTCTGTGTGTGTATGTGTGTGTGTGTGTGTGTGTGTGTCTATATATATATATATATATATATATATATATATATATATATATATATATATATATATATATATATATATATATATAGAGAGAGAGAGAGAGAGAGAGAGAGAGAGAGAGAGAGAGAACGACCGAACGAAATAACGAACGAACGTTATTTTCAAAGGGTAAAGAATAATGAGAGAGAGAGAGAGAGAGAGAGAGAGAGAGAGAGAGAGAGAGAGAGAGAGAGAGAGAGAGAGAGAGAGAAAGAGAGAACGAGCAAACGAAATAACGAACGAACTTTATTTTCAAAGGGTAACGAATAATAAGAGAGAGAGAGAGAGAGAGAGAGAGAGAGAGAGAGAGAGAGAGAGAGAGAGAACGAGCGAACGAAATAACGAACGAACTTTATTTTCAAAGGGTAACGAATAATAAGAGAGAGAGAGAGAGAGAGAGAGAGAGAGAGAGAGAGAGAGAGAGAGAGAGAGAGAGAGAGAGAGAGAGAGAGAGAGAGAGAGAGAATCCGGTGACAAAACACATCCTTGTCGTACTTATTGTTTTGTATGTTAACATTTGGCAACTATATTTCCCACTTAAATTGCTGCTACTTGCGTCGAGTTAATATTTTTTTAAAACATTATTCTGAGATCTTTCAATTTTAATTTTCAAGGAGATGCAACAACAACAACAATGATTATATTAATAACAATAATAATACAATCCACAACAAGGGTAAAAGATACCCACCTCTGATTATGGCAAAACAATTGATGAATTCGCCAACAGTACACGAATGCAGATTTGGGACATCTGGTCATTACATAAAAAACAGTGTTAAAATAGTTGTAAAAATGGTTACACAGTACAGTAGCACTTTACATTAAATGCAACAGTACAGTAATTTGTTACACTCGATGCAACTTCTTCTTCTTCGTCTTCTTCTGCTTTTGTCCCACTACTTGTTCACTGAAGCGTTGCAGAGTTGTAGGTAATTTCCCGGTTTTCGCTTTCTTGTTGCTTGTGCTAATATTATTTGTTTCATTATCTTTTTTAAACCTCGTCTAGCCATCTCTTCCAGGGCCGTCCTCTCGCCTTGTTGTGTTCCGATGCTCCCAAGTGTAATGCTATAGCAGCATGTTGTTCTTGTTCCATTGTAACTAAATTGTCAGAACACTACACCAATAACCTGCTCTTGATGTGAGAAAGCGCGATGAAGTTCATTACTGAAGTACATTGCTGAAGTATATTGCTGAAGTATATTGCTGAAGTATATTGCTGAAGTATATTGCTGAAGTATAGGGTGTATTCCTTGTGCAATCCCCTTTAATTTGATATATAATACAATATAATTGTTACCATTTTAACCATTTTAGAACATTACTGTACTGTGACACACCCCTACTTCCCATTTTCTGCCATAAATGTCTGTTTGGTCCTAACCCACTTTTTGTTTGGCAGTGAATTAGTTACACGATAAATGAATGTAACAGGAACAATTGAGCGAGGCTCTGTATCAAACTTACACAATAAATGGGTGTAACAGGAACAATTGAGCGAGGCTCTGTAACAAACTTACACAATAAATGGGTATAACATGAACAATTGAGCGAGGCTCTGTAACTAAGGCACTGTTCTAGGCAGTTGTTGTAACAGTAAAATGATGCGTTGACCATTTTGTGACGAAGATCTGTACTGTCCGTGGCTTCACAAAAGTCGTCCCCGTACGACCTGTACGGCGCCGGCTGAAACGTGTACTGGAGGAAGACATGTTTGTACGAGGTGAAGAAACGTTAGACAGTACATGGTTAGCAATATATATTTATACGTTGACTTCTCAATCAGACAGCTCTGGCAAGCTACTGTACGTAAACTTGCTTAGAAAATCAATATGGCGTTGATACCAACGTCCTGCAAAGGACATACGACATATAAAAGTACAAATAATAATCAGTCAGGAGGTCAGCATGACCGAAAGGATAAGAACGATTGCTCTTAAACTTCCGGTGTGCTGATGCCGAGGTTGCGGGTTCAACCCCTACACCGGTCATTTGGACTCAAATCTTTACTTCTCGTTCCGGAGTTGGGGACGTCAATTACAAGTACCTCTGAAATCGGAGTGTGAGGGACACTGGTTATTGAGAAATCTAATCCATACCCAAAAATAAGTTCATTGCTACTAGAAGTAGTAGCACCTGCATGGACTAAGCTTAAGTTCAAAGCCAGTGTACGCCAAACAAAAACAAACAAACAAACAAACAAAAACAAACAAACAAACAAACAAAAACAAACAAACAAAAAAACAAAAACAAACAAACAAACAAACAAACAAAAACAAACAAACAAACAAAAACAAACAAACAAACAAAAACAGTCATATGTAATTAAGAAGAAGGTTTTAGGGAGAATGGTGAAAATTCATTCGACGGTTTAAAATGATCAATCTGGACATTGTGAGGAAGGATAAGTCGTAAAGACAACTTATCATAAACATTAGAAAGAGAGCAGTCATACTTTTATTGGCCACTTTAAGAGAAGACAAATACTGGAACACGTTGTGACAACCAGAAAAATTTGTGGAAAGTAGATGGAGGAAGACAGCGAGAGAAAATTCTTGACAGTCTTATGTCATGGCATGGAAGGGAGTCAACGCACAAATTGGTCTATACCGCCGGAGATCGAATTTGTGGAGAAGCATAATCGCTGACGCCAGCCAGCAAGGTTAGTTAGTTAGTTAGTCGACAGATCATCCTCGTTGCACATCGGACCATTCAGTCCATAAGTGCTCGGATCCCCTCCTCAGCAAATCCCGCAGCGTGTAGCGGCTAACGACGCCAGTTCTGTGTTGGTTTATCAATCTTCTTTGGCTTCCTGCGTAGTGTTCTTGTTTGGCCACCCCTCTTTTAATTTGCTGCTCTCGCAGTCTGGCCATTGTTGTAGATTCACAGTCATCACTTGGTTCTTGCAAAAGTCTCACTTCTCGTAGAGCATTCAGAATGTCAGCCTGGTCCATGGCGCGTCCGCCCTCAACAGTAGCCTCACCTGCGAGCTTGTCAGCCCGCTCATTTCCTTGTACTCCCGCATGCCCTGGCACGAAGATGAAACTAATCTTTGCCAGCCGAGACCGCTTCAGAGGCAGCAACCATTCTCTTCGGATCGACCCCTCCTCTATCCTCTTGATCATGTTCATTGAGTCGCTAAGGAAACAAGCCCTAGTGAATGTCTGTGTCTCGAGCCATGTTATTGCTTTACTTACTGCCATGACTTCCATGGTCAGGCTACTTGTGGTTTCAGTGAAAGCACCAGAGTCCTCCTTCACAATTCTCCCTCCGGCCCGAGCTGTAAAGGCCCATGAGCTTCTCACATGTCGGACGGCCGATCCATCTGTGTAGATGACCGCGTCACTGTCTAGCGAATTCTCGAAAATCAACGCTTGTACTTCAGCCTCAACAGCAGCCGGATTTTCTTGTCTGCATTTTCTATCTAGTTGGATGCAAACAGCCAGCAAGGTACTTGATCATGATGATCTAACTAACGATTGATTCACTGTTAGAGCAGGAAGCTTCTAGTCGCATTGTCCGCCTTCACCTCAACGGATTCGTTTCACCTCCACTTGTTGAAGTGTCTTCTTTCATCAAGTTTGACTGTAACATTCGGAGAAACACTTGACATGTTTCAATCTTTGTTTGTTTGTTGTTTTTTTCGTTGAACTAACATTTACTGTCTATATTTGTAATGTTGTATCTTGTATATAACTCACTGTCCTATTTAGCTCACTCAGTAGTCAATAGAGTTGATCTTCCACTGTTTCTCTAGACCAGAAGGTTTGCCTAGATATGTCGTATTCGTGAATGTCTTGCAGTATGTGCTCTGCTGTCTGCGACGCCAATCCACATGTTGCACATGGCTAATTCACCAATCTGGAATTTTGTATATATGTTGTTGCGTAATCTCTTGTGTCCTGTTCTGAGGCGCAGAATAGTGATTTATTCGTCTTACCATAATATGGTAATAATCTTTTACTGGCTTTCTGATAGATTTTGTGATTCTTATCTGTTGGTGGTACTGTATATAGTTAGTTAGTCGCGGTTCTAACTTCACGGCAACGGGTTTCCCCCATTATGCTCCATTCCTGTGCCAGTGAATATCACACAAAATGCTCCTCACAGCCCTATGCAAACAGTGGAAAAGACAGTCCCGGCAAGCCATCATCGGGTTGCTCTTCTGTTGCTTCTCCCATCAGCTCTCTTGGTTTCGGATTTTCATAGGTGAGATGGTATCCACTGCATGGTGACCTTTGGCTGGGTTTCAAGGTCTAATACATCAGCATATATTGAGTCTGAATTGGGTTGTTGACGATGTTTACAAAGGTACCCGAGCTAGTTATATGCCTCTTGTTCCTAGAAGACAGTTGTCGGCTTTCTAGCTTCCTTGGAGAGTGTGTAAAACAGGAGGGAACTCAAGTCAGGTAGTTATCTATCCCTTGTTCCAAGGGTTATAGATGGGTTCTCTAGCCATCGTGGTTAAGGCGTAAATTATGAGATCCCAGTTGCACGTTAATAATTCCCCGGAAGTTGTGAAATATTTATTCACTTGTACCGATCGATGTAACCGGTGCCTGTGGTTTAGGTAGTCGTAAGATACAGTTTCACAATTCCCGGATATAGGATTCGAGCGTTCGAAGTCCCCAAGGGCGATTTGGAAGCAGGCCATTTTGCATTGATTTCCATGGTATGAGACGTCGACCGTTCAGCAAGCAATTAATTGCAGACTTAAAAAAAATACAGTTAGTGTCCAGTGTGTGCCGCGTGGTTACACACCCGCTTCACACGCGTGATCAGGGACTTGTTTTCGGATCCGTTCAGGGATATGGACTACTGACGAGCTCAAACGAGAGCGAAACTCGAGTATAGTGCTTCCTTATTGACGTGGATAGGCCTTAGGTTCATACCAGAATACGATCGGCGTTGCCAGTAGTGGGTTGTGCTCAATATTTAAATTTCAAATCCCGAAACAACCAAATAATCAAGTTAGTTGCATGCCTTTACAGGACGTTGCAGTGAAGCCCACCGTGTATTGGCTGTTTGTGATTTGCTAGGCAAGTTTACGTTAAGTAGTTTGCCTTTGCTTTCTAAGTGGCCGACGCCTCATACCATCTAAATCAACGCAAAATGCTATAATTCCAAATCGCCTGCAACTGATTTCTAACCCTCGACTCGACATGTCGGTGAATTGTGAAACTACGTGTCACTAGCCTCGTGGGACCGACACACCGGAAGCTCCCGGCGTCTTCAATTGGTAGGCACATTGTAGAGAGCGGCCATGTGGTTGACAGAGACACTGCCTTTCGCGTGTTGTTTAACACACAAAATACTCGCTTGTTAAAATTTGCAGAAGCAATTATGATCTATCAACGCAAGCCAGAATTGTGTAAACAGAAAGACATGTTAGTCAGCTTAAAATTACCGTGGTAGATAATTGACATTACTGTGCGAAATTGTGTATATTTCAACTTGAAGGATTTATCTAGTTAATTCACGTAAGTTGTGTGATTTCTGCAGTATGTACCTGACGAGATGCAGCGAAATATGCCAGGCAATAAATCGTGCAATCTATTGTTTGTGTCTTCGTTATTCAAAAGCAAACAATGTTACATGTGTTCATTATTTAATCAATGACACGTTCAAATGTACTGTACTGTATTCGACAAACAAACGATTGCAAAAATATAGAAAGGCGTTGACAATAGGCGTTTCCAGCTAGTTTTGTGCAAATAGAAAGACTTCGTTTTAAATGTGAAACTGCCGTGGAGATAAACAGATGCTCCACAATGGAACAATACCAATGACTATGTGTTTTAAGTGTTTCAGCTGAAGCATTATTCAGTTAGTCACATCATGTGTACCTGATGGGGTGCAGCGAAATATTCCAGGCGATAAATAGAGCAATTTATTGTTCGTGACTTCTGTGTTCAAATTGTTAACACTGTTACCTCTCTAAGCATTAATGTTTCATGCTCAATGGTGAGTGGGGGAGTGCATCATTCTCTGTGAGGAAAGAAGTTGCTAGTACGCTCAAAACAACAACAAAAACAAAAACAACAACAACAACAACAACAACAACAACAGTTCTAGCAATGGCTGCTGCTGTCTGTACCTTGACTGGGTTTAAGGAGATCCTGGTTGAAGTGCCCGGATGTATGTCTACTCCATCTTTCCGAAGTCTGGGCGTGTCCGGGTGGTATGCTATAAACATCTGGGTGAGACATAATGTGTTAGCACAACGGGAGAAAGAGGATATGATGACTTCAGCAGTATCCTTTAGTAGTAGTAATAGTAGTAGTAGTAGCAGCAGCAGCAACAGAAGTAGTAGTAGTAGTAGTAGTAGTAGTAGTAGTAGTAGTAGTAGTAGTAGTAGTAGTAGTAGTAGTAGTAATAGTAGTAGTAGTAGTAGTATTAGTATTAGTAGTAGTAGTAGTAGTAGTAGTAGTAGCAACAACAGCAACATTAGTAGTAGCAGTAGTAGTAATAACAGCAACAGTAGTAGTAGTAGTAGTAGTAGTAGTAGTAATAGTAGTAATAGTAGTAGTAGTAGTAGTAGTAGTAGTAGTAGTAGTAGTAGTAGTAGTAGTAGTAGTAGTAGTAGTAGTAGTAGTAGTAGTAGTAGCAACAGCAACAGTAGTAGTAGTAACAACTGCAACAGTAGTAGTAGTAGTAGTAGTAGTAGTAGTAGTAGTAGTAGTAGTAGTAGTAGTAGTAGTAGTAGTAGTAGTAGTAGTAGTAGTAGTAGTAGTAATAGTAGTAGTAGTAGTAGTAGTAGTAGTAGTAGTAGTAGTAGTAGTAGTAGTAGTAGTAGTAGTAGTAGTAACAGCAACAGCAGCAGCAGCAGCAACAGCAACAGTAGTACTAACAACAATTGCCCGCTGTCAGATCCCGGAAGATAAAATACTTGTCCTGGTTGAGGCGGGTGTAGACCCGAAGCCCAGACTATATATATTCTGACAATGGCAGATTGAATGGACATCCATCGCGTCTGGCTTAATTGAACAACCTTCAGCGGATATTGTCCATCATTTATTGAAGCAAAAAGCGCTTTGTACTTTGCTTGACGAAGACTTGAGTGAGAAAAACCAGTTATATGTTTCTATAATCATGAACTCTATGTTCCTGGGCAGACAAGCAGCTGCAGCCTGTGACACTGCCAGCTGATGGAAATGACATACACACTCAACTAGTACCAGATGAAAAAAAAAATAAATAAATTGTGAAGCACCAAATTCGCGCGGCCGCGCTAAATGCAAACTTTTGACACTAAATGACTTGAAAAAGCACTAAATTTAGTTCGAAAAGCCTCAAAATGGCAACACTGGTCGCAGTGCGAATGCTTGTTTTTGTTTTGTTAGATTTTTTTTTTTTATGTACAAGGTCAAGGCATACTATATCAGCGTACATCACTTCCGTTTTAATGATTGAACATCATTTTTTTTTAAATTCCATAGAAAGCAATGTATATTTACAAGGTGTAATGCGTGTTTCTTTTGTTTGTGTATATTACAGAGCGTTGCCGTTTGTTAGTGTTAAATGTCACATGCGTTAATAGAATAAATACATACATGTACAGTTATGATAATATGACATTTATGGCATAGTGCATGTAGACACACATTCCTCATTTCATTTCATTCCCATCTCGGGACGCAGAGGTGTTTCCAAGGCACCAGGGCCGGGTTATATACTGGCCAAGACCTATTGACGCGTCCTCGTCGAGCATCCTGGGCAACAGGTCCCTTCGGAGTCCTGGCTAAAGTCAGTAGGATCGCCGATTCATCCAAAGTCGGAGAGTGTCTGCCTGTACGGCGAGGAACCACCAGTCTGCACACCAATAAGCCAGACATGGGACAACGGATACTCACGCAAACCTCAGGTCCTGTATGACATCACACTGATGTTGGACAACAGGATGCCTTCATTTGACATACAGGACTTCACGCTGGAGCTCAAGCCAACGAACACAAGCAAGCAAGCAAGCATTCCCATCTCCACAAGCGGAAGGCATGTTAAACCTGTCCATCTCTCTCTCTCTCTCTCTCTCTCTCTCTCTCTCTCTCTCTCTCTCTCTCTCTCTCTCACACACACACACACATACACACACACACACACACATTCTGTCTTGAACTATCTCGCACTTTCTGGAGATAGCAGTACATTGAATGCCGTGAGCTTGGGCAATAACCTTACATTATCATTCCAATAAAATCTGGGTTCCCTATAATTACTAGGTCACATAGTTTCAGAGGTGAAGGATCACATGTTTGATGTTGCTGGCCTGGTATCAAATTACATGGTGAAGCTCTCGTGCCTTGTAAATGTCCATGACACTGTTTGTTTGGGGACAAGAAGCGGAGATTTGTAACTAGAAATTAGAGTCCATGACCTGTCCAGAGGGAGACAGTTGGGCCAAAGTTGTGATAGTGTCTGAGTATCAAATACAGTGGGAAGGACTTAAACCTGACCAATACTCCCCCCCCCCCCACCACCACAATATATTCAATTTTGCACATTCAAATATAATAATGAGAAAAGTAATACAATGGTAGTAGTAATAATAATGGCATTTTTTTTCTAATTACAAGAGAAAACGAAATTAAGGAAAGTTTACACATTTCAGTAGGAAAAATAGTAGATAGTTTGTATTTGAACATTAGTAAAGATAAGTTTCTGTTGTATGTAAGGGAGTTGAACTTTGCCTTGATTCTGCAAGTCCAAACTAAGTTTCTGTATTCTGTTAGTGTTTGAAGTAGTTTTGTGTGTGTGTGTTTGGATGTTTTAGGAAGAGTGTTCAGAAAGATTGACTTGTAGATGTCTGTTTGTTTGCCGGTGTGTGTTTATATTAGTTGTTGTAGAGTTTCCACTGCATCTGTGACTGTTTGACATGTGAAGAAAATGTGTTCCTCTGTCTCTTGTGTGTTGTTCCTGCATAGTTGGCATTTTCCTATTTGTCTGGTTCTGAAAGGTACTTTGGGTATTATGGGAGTCATATTAAAAATCAATATGTAAGTGACTTCTTTCGCCTTAGATGTGATGTGTTTGTTGTGTAAGTTGGAAAAGGTGGATGTGTAGTCTGACATGAAATATTTTTGTCCTCTTTTGATTCTCAGTTTAAGTGATGGTGCTTGTTTACTAACTAATTGGTTGTATATTTCTCGTGTTGTTTCGTGTATTAAATGTCCATGTCCTTGTATTGCCTTATACAAGTGTGATACAAAGATGGTATTATGGCCAGATAATGTGCTGCTGCATTGTTTAGTTTTGTGAGATATTTAATTTTGTGTGCTATATAATATAATGCTAATCTATGTTGTTCTGGATGTCTGATAATATTGTCTATGTGGCTGATTCTAAGTGCTTATATTTTTGTTTGTATGTTCTGAAGTGCTATTCCTCCTTGTTTCTTGTCCTGTATGAGAGTTTTATGCTGTATGCTGTGTATTGTCTTACTAAATATGTAATGTCTTATCTGTTTATTTATGTCTGTGATTGTCCGTTTTGAAGGGTTTAACACTGTCACTAAGTATATTATTTTTGGTATGATGTATGTGTTAACTATTATGCTTCTACCAAATATTGTTGCTGATTTGTATTTATAGCTGTGTAGCATGTCTGTGATCTGTTGTGTTAGTTGTAGCCATGTTTATTTGTGTGTTGTTCGGGGGTCACATGGAAATATGATCCCATACAGTTTCATATTTTGTGTATGTGTTAGGCCTGGAGGGAAATCAGACTTTTGTTTCCACTTTCCCAGGCCCATAATTTGTGATTTTTGTATATTAATTTTGGCTCCACTGCCTTTCCCAACGTGGGAGAAAGAGTGCAGTATGTTTCTGATGGACGTGTTGCTCGTAGGGAAGAATGCAGGATCGTCTGCATAAGCAATAGCCTTTTGCTCTCCTATTCCCTGTATGAAAGTACTTTTAATGCTAGTATCTTGTCTGATCTTTTCTAATAATGGCTCTAGTGTCAGTATATACAGAAGTAGTGATAGTGGGAACCCTTGCCTTACAGATCTTGTCAGACTGAAGCTAGCAGTCAGTGAATGGTTCACTAAGACTTTGCTTTCAGGGTTGTTATACAAAATCTGTATCCACTTTCTGTAGTACTGCCCTATATTGCAGGGTTCTAGGGTTTTGTGCAAATAGGAGAGTGCGATCCTGTCAAAGGCATTCTCTTGGTCCAAAGACAAGAGGGAGAATTGACAGGTTTTCTTGTGGTGTGTATGTTATAATGTCTCTAATAAGGTGTGTGTGATTTAGTATATTCCTGTGCTGTACACTACATTGCTGGTTTGGGTGTACTAGCTTTGGTAGGAATTGTGTGATTGTGTGTGTTAGTGATTTGGCCAGAATTTTGTAATCTGTAATCTGTGTTTGTCACAGGCTTCTTGATAGACTTTTAGAAAAAGATTAGATTACCTATGATAGGAAAGAATTGTTGATAGAATTCTACTGTTAATCCGTCTGGTCCTGGTGTCTGGTCTTTGTTTATTTTACTAAGTGCATGTTTTATGTTTTCTAGTGTCAATTGTGTGTCCAATATCTCTTTGTCTGTGTCTGATATCTTATTTGTATATTGTTAGAAACTATCTTGTATTTGAGTGTTTACTGTCTCTGCTGTAAATAAGTGTCTATAATATTGCTGGAATGTTTCTGTTATGCGTGTGGTTTCTGTTTGTGCGATTCCTTGCATGTCTATTATTGTGTTTATCTGTTTGCTACGCTGTATGTTTTGTTCTAATGCCATGTACTGTTTACTGGGTGTCTCTTGTGTGATGCTGTTGAGTTTTGTTCTAATTAGTGTACCCAGGTATCTGTGCTGATGGTGTTGTTCCAGTTGCATTTCTAATCCATGCAAGTATGGTGAGTTTCTGTCGGTTTGCTTTGTTAAAAGTATTGCTGTTTGTATGATATGTTCTTGTTGTAGTCTACGCTTGTGTATGATGGATGCTAGTTGTTGGGTCCTGCTCCGTATTGTGTTCTTCAGTAAGTCCCAGAATTGTCTGTTATCAGTTGGTATACTATCAGTGTATGTATGTATCAGGTCTGTCATATATTGTATATATTCTGTATTTTGGAGTAGTGTGTTGTTAAATTTCCAGTGTGGTGATCGTGTGAATGGCTGTGTGGTTGTGTTATTTATAGTGATGTGTGCTAGTATTGCTTTGTGGTCTTATATAGGAGAGTTTCTTGTAGGTGTTTAGTCTGTGTTATGTGATGTGTTGTGGGTACATATATTCTATCTAACCTAGATGATCTGTTATGTGCATGGTTTCTGTGCGTTGTATCTTGACTGTTGGGGTGTTTCTGTCTGAATGCGTCTACTAGGTCATGTGTGTCTATTATGTATTGCAGTGTATCGAGTTGATTCATGTCGTCTCGACCAGCTCTTCATAACTGCGTTTTAACTTCCCCGCCTATTATGTCAGCCGAAGCTAAACAACAGTTAAAAACACCTGCTAAAACAACATGCCTCCCTCTGAGTGTCTGTGCTAATAGGTTTTTAAGTGTTCGAAGAATTGTGGTTGGTAACTGTAATTTGCTGGGGCATGTATGTTGACTAAAGCGTGTGTGTGTATGTGTATGTGTATGTGTATGTGTGTGTGTGTGTGTTTGTGTGTGTGTGTGTGTCTGTTGTTTCTAACCTGTATGATGCTAATGTCTCTTTGGTCGTTCTTGTGTGTGTCAGTAATTTCCCATTTGTCTGAAGTCTGCAGTATGGCGGTTCCAGAACCTGTACGATGTGTCGACAGGCTGAAGCATGAGTGTCTTAGCCCTAATTGTGTAATGATTTGCTTTATATGTGTGTATTCGCATATGTTTGTTTCTTGTGGGAGAATGAAGTCGGGTTTGTATTTGTGTATGAGCGTGACGATGTCTTTTTGTTTTGTGCGTAAACCTCAAATGTTCAGACTAATAATAATAATATCATTAGTCATCATAAATTAATCAAAACAAGCAAATGATATTGTTGACTAACAATAATAAGAAAACAAAGCCAAACGAGGTTGTCTAGTTGAGATAGTTATTTTTTTCTTGTTGTCCTGATGTAGACTGATCTTATTGTAGATGTTAAAACAATAGGCCATCTTTTTCGGTGTCAGTATCAGTGTCAGTAGTGTTCATAGATATCAATTCTGATTCAGTTTTATTATCCAAGGTGTCTTTGTCGGTGGTTTGTCTTTCCTTCTTTTTTGGCGTTGATTTGGTTGGTGAGTTGTCTTCTTCTTCTTCTTCTTCTTCTTCTTCTTCTTCTTCCTTAGTACTGCTTGTTGAGTTTGGACTTAATCCTCGTATTTGTCTTTTTCTGGTTGTGGAGTGAATAACAGTTGTAAAGGGTTCTTCTGGTTAACTTGTTTTCTGAGTTGTTCGTTTTGTTGATGTTGTGCTGGTCCTTGCCTTCTCAGAGGTGGAAAATTTATTAGATCTTTTGGTGCCACAACCGGCTTGTTTTGTATGTTTGGCTGGGCATTTGTTGGACCAGTGGTCGTCCATACCACACACATGGCAAGCATTTCTCCTGCTGGGCAAGGTTACCAGAATTTTGAGATTGTTTTTGGTGACCCCTGTAATATTCAGATTTATATAACGGGGGATTTCCTGGACGGGTTTACATAACGCTCCCCATTTACCTCCAGAGTTTTTTAGTGGAAATACCTCCACATTCGGGTCCCCAGTAGCATGTACGGAGATAGCCTTAACTCACTCTTTCTTCATTGCCGCCAGAATCCAATGCAAAGTAAGTTTTTGCCTTTCTTTGTCTGCATGCTCCACACAAATATTGATGTCCGAATTCGGTAGTTGTAACTTAACCCTGTGTAGCCTATCGTACAGTTTAACATGCTTGTCTTATACTAAAGTCACGAACCACCGTGTCGGTGACTCATACCTGTGTAAACTGGCTATCGCACCTAGCGGCACGCCGGCCAGTCCAGCGAGTGCGCTCGCTATGAACGCTGGCGTCGACTCCAAGGCCGGAGAGAGACACAACAATCGTAACTATGCGGTGGAGCAGGTTTCCGTTGAGCACATCTGACGTCAGTGTAAGAGATGAACTTGTCATTTTCAGTATCCTTAAGTTAACAAACATGATATGTACAGGTATTGATCGACTTACGACCTATGCAACTTACGACCATTCGACTTTACGACCACAAATGACTCCACTCATCCAGCCTATGGACCAAGGTTTGATTGCGACTGTAAAGGCCAACTATCTCCGAACCACCTTCGTTCAAGCAATATCCGCAATATATGCTGACACAGAACTAATATTGCGAGATTTTTGGAAACACTACAACATTTTAATGTGTATCAAGAATATCGCTACCGCCTGGGAGGCTGTGACGACAAAGTGCATGAATGGCATCTGGAAAAATTGTGTTAAGCGCTGTGTTAATGATTTTCATGGATTTGACAGTGAACATGAACTTGAAACGATTCGGGAAAATATAGTAAAACTCGCCAAAGACCTTTCTTTGGTGTGTGAAATTGAAGATGTCGAAGAGTTGCTAGACAAAGCATCCGGAGAACTTACAAATGAAGAGTTAATCGAACTGGAAGAAGAAAGAGTGGCGGCAGAAGAAAGAAGAGAAGCCAAGAAAGAAGAGGATGAGCCAGAAAGAAAGTTCACCATTAAGGGATCATCAGAAGGTTTATCTTTAATGAATAAACTTCTTATACATTTCGAAGCTATGGACCCAAACATCGAACGATTTGCAAGGATTGAACGGATGGCGCACAATGTGTTTCTTCTGTATCTTGAAATTTGTGATTAAAAAAAAAGAAACATACAATTCAGACAAAGCTCACCATGTTTATGAAAAAACCAACTCCGGTACCCCCAACTGCTGCCTTAGATGACGACATTAATGATCTGCATTCAAACTCGGGAGTCTCTGTGGCTAAGTGGTCAAGACGTTGGACTCGGGCTGCGAAGGTAGTGGGTTCGATTCCGTGCCGCGTCCTTTGGTTCACGAGTTAAATTTTTCGGAGACTCATGTGGGTCGTCGCTAGAGCTACGGAGTTCATGCTTTGTGTGACGCTTTCCGCGCTGCGGAAAGAGACCGAGCTATATGGGATAAAATCCCGTGCAATGAAGTCGACCCTGTCGACTTTTAATCGTTTTTTTTTAATGATCTGCAGCCAAGCACCAGTGTCCAATAAAATATTTCGTACATGTTTATATATTTTGATGTTAATGACAATTTGATGTGTTTTGCGATTGGGAAAATGTTTTCTATAGTATTTTCCACAACTGTATTTTGTATGTTTTGCAAATATTAAACCAGCTGTACATGTACAGTTAATGCAGTGTTTTTCTTAAATAAGAAACAAAATGGTGTAGAGATGATACAAATGGCACAAAATGAACATCGAAAATTATGATTTATAACAACAATAAAAGAAATTTATGATATAATTTAACTTAAATATTTTTATAACATCACTTCACATTACTGTACACATAGCGTACTCAACTTACGACCAAATCGTGTTACGACCGGTCTGTCGGGACCGGTCTGTCGGAACCGATCGTGGTCGTAAGTCGAGCACTACCTGCTTAACAAAAGAAGAAAGAAGCTGTGCAATATTTCTAAATTTTTTTTATAACGTTTATTTCATACAAAGCAATGTATATTTACAAGGCGTAATGTGTGTTTCTTTTGTTTGTGTATATTACAGAGCGTTGCCGTTTGTTAGTGTTAGATGTCACATGTGTGAATAAAACAAATACATACACATATACATTCATATATACAGTTATGATAATATGACATTTATGGCATAGTGCATGTAAACACACATGCCTTGGATATGCTTCATTTCAACTTCCACAAGCGGAATGTATGTAACCCCTGTCCATCTCTCTCTCTCTCTCTCTCTCTCTCTCTCTCTCTCTCTCTCTCTCTCTCTCTCTCTCTCTCTCTCTCTCTCTCTCTCTCTCACATTTTATCGTGATGTATCTCATGCTTTTTGGAGACAGCAGTACAATGAATGCCGTGAGCTTGGGCAATAAACTTTAAATTATCATTCTATTTAAAATTGAAGGGTAAAAATACATTTGGGAAAGGTTTTAGAGAAGATAGTCGCTGTTAAGCTGCAGGATTTTTTGGAAAGGGGGAAGCTTCTTCCAAGAGACCTGGGAAGCTATAGGCCAGGAAAAGATACCTGGTCTAATGCAGCCACTTTTGCCTTTGATGTTTATGAGGGGTTCCAGAGTAGACAGGAAACGATGGCGGTAGCGCTTGATCTTGTGGATGGGTACAATAGAGTTCGATATGATATTTTTATGACCGCACTGATGGAGAAGGGGGTCAATCCCTGGTTGGTGAACTGGATAGCAGCAGTCCTGCACTCTCGTCGGGTTGCTATCCGTCTGGGTGCATGGACCTCAGAGCTACATATGTTAACCCCGGGACGACACAGGGATCTGCCGTCTCACCGGTGCTCTTTAATGTGTATATGCGCACGATTGCAAACCTAGAAACACCAGGGGTTGGAAGAATACTAACATAAGCAGATGATATTCTTGCATATAGGCAGGGGAGAGATAGGGAGCAAACAGCCCAGAAGTTACAGGCGACAGTAGATGAAGTGATTGACTGGTCACAGAAATGAGTGCTGTCATCCACCCGGAAAAGGCAGCTGTTTTGTGGTGCTCTCTGGACAACAGGATTGTAAGAGCTGATGTCCCAAGCCTCGCGATAGATGGTAGAAATGTCAGCAGAGAGAACAAACTGAAGTATCTGGGGATCACATTTGACAGGAGCCTATCCTTCAAGGACCATGTGGGGACGGTCGTGACAAGAACTCAAAAGGGACTCAATGCTCTTAAAACTATGGTTGCAATGGACATAGAGCAGAGAATGCTTTTCACACTATACCAGCACTTGATCCTCTCAGTAATTGATTATGGATTAGGTCTGCTCACTGTCTCAGAGAGTCAGCTGGTGAAGTGAGAGCACATACAGAACGAAGCTATGCGGGTCATTCTGGGATGCATTAGAGACACCCCAGTAGTGTGTATGCGTTACATCCTTGGTCTGCCGACTGTTGCTGGTAGGCTCAAGGTGATGCAGGCGAAGGCATACCTCAGAGTAGCTGCAGACACAGACCACCCACTGCATGAGGCGCTGGACGCAGTTAAGGGTCAGCGACTGATAAGAGGGAAATCATGGATGGCTCAGGCGGAGGATACGATCAGACAGGTGTGCCCCCTGGAGAACATTAGGCGTTGAGAGGAGTGGGTCAGCGTGCCAGCGGAGCAGTCAGATTTGTGCAGAGTTATAATCACATTAAGCCGGGAGTGCAGGGAGTGGCCAGCAGGGGCCACGGAAGTGGTAATCCAGCAACTAATTCAGGACAATGCTCACTCGAGTAATGTGATTATTTACACAGATGTTTCGGTGTCAAGAAGTGAAAGAAGTGGCTGGGGTTTCATAGCCAAAGCTAATGGTCGATGTTTGGGGCAGGAGAGCCTGGCATATGATACCACAACATCCAGCTTAAGAATGGAAGTTGAGGCAGTCACTGTGGCTCTCCGCTGGATGGAGAATACGACACACACACACACACACACACACACACACACACACACACACACACACACACACACACACACAAATCGTGATTGTAACTGACTCAGAAAGCATGCTGACGATGGTGAGGACCGGCAGACTTCGTGCGGGGTGGCTTGCTTCGCTTCGGAGGTCACGGGTGACAAGCATCGCCTGGATCTTTTCTCCTGGGCATGCCGGTGTGCTGGGAAATGAACAAGCGGACAGATTGGCTGGCTCTGCAGAACTTGGTGGAGTATTGATACATGACAAGGCAGACGTGGTTGCGGCCTTGTGGGAGCACGTGCACACCTCGGAGGAGCAAATGGATTACCATGGTCTGGTAAGAATGAGACAACGAGGAGTGACGAAGGGATCTGGCCGACGCTCAACGCTCGAAGGAAAGGCGAGACGGACTTATAATCAGATTGCTACTGGTACTATTAGTGTTGGAACTCTTCGCTGGCTGCTGAGGATGGGGACGGAGCACTTATGGGAATGCCCCGAATGCTGTGATGTAGATTCCTAAATCAATTAATCAATCAATCAATCTATTTAAAATGTGGCTTCTTTGTAATTTCTGGGTCACTTAGCTACCGAGGTGAAGGTTCACATTGTTGGTGTTGTTAGCCTGATGTCAAATTACAGGATGACACTCTAGTGCCCTGTAAATGTCCATGACCCCTTATGTTTGGGGGACAAGAATCAGGGATTTAAAACTAGCAATTAGAGTCCATGGCCTGTCCCCAGGGAGATAAATGGTTCAAAGCTGTGATAGTGTCTGGGAAGGACTTAACATCTGACCACTACCGGCCACTTTAGCTTATTGGGTACTTAAAGGGCTCATTTAATTTGTTTATACATGGTGATGCATATTGTTTCCTTTTCCACCATATCATTACCATATATCATTCTATACTTGAGACATCGCCTTGGTTTAAAGGCTACTACACGCACGCACACCCACACAAACACACACAATCACACAATCATACACATGCGCGTGCAAATACATGCACTACACACACACACACACACACACACACACACAGACACACACACACACACACACACCTGCATCCACACCCAGACGCATACATATGTTACTGCCAAAGACACAGACACACATCCACAATATATTTTATGTTGCACATTCAAATATAATCATGGGAAATTATTAATAATGGTAGCAATAGTAATAAAAGTATTAATAATAATAATAATAATAATAATAATAATAATAATAATAATAATAATAATAATATAATTGTAAGATTATTAATACCGTAAATAAACACATTTACAGTTGTGGTATCCTTTGTTTAAAACAAATTATTTGCTTCTTCTGTAATATGTGCTGTCTTCAGGCAAAACTCTTACGGGATTTGCGCTTGTGGGATTAGAATGTTCGAGATTGTTTGTTGATAAAGTTGTTGGACAATTTCTTTGTTGATTGTTCTGTAATTGTATAGTGCTTTGTTTCTTAATGTCCATATAAGATGACTGTACTCTGCCAATAGAACAAATAGCTTTGTGTGGATGTCTTGTGTGGAGTAAGGAATTGAATTTATCATGATTGCTTTGTAAACATCTGTTCTTTGTGTCGTATGAGTGTTTAGGATGTTTTGTAGGAGATTTCTTGTTGGCATGATTGTGTCGCATTCGTAATAGATGTGCTCTTCTGATTCTTGGACGTTCCGTCTACACAGCTGACACTGTAGTATTTGTTTAGTTATTTTTGCTGTTCTCTCTGTTGTTGGGGTCATGCTGTAAACAAGCCTATATGTAATTTCCTTTGCTTTTGGGGTAATCTGCTTGTTGTGAATATTACAGAAAGTTTCGGTATAATCTTTTATAAAATATCTATGTCCTCTTTTACTTCTGAGGTATACTGGAGTTGCTTGTAATTTAACTAAATGCTTGTAGATTGTATGTGTTTTCTTGTGTAGTAATTTTTCGTGTTCTTTAATGGCTGAAATACATGTTTTGTAAAATGTTGGGAGAGTGCCAAAGTAACGTGAGGATGTATTCCTAATAGGTTTTTAATAAGATAGCTTAATTCCAATGTAACAGTGTGCTAAAGGGTGTTTTTCTGTGTGTTGTAGGATTTCACCTACGTGTTTGATCCTAAGTGCTTGTATTTTGGTTGTTATGTCTTGGAGGGCGATACCTCCATCTTTTTTGTCTTGCATGAGTGTAGTATGTTTGATACTGTAGATGGTGCTGCCAAACACAAAGCGTCTAATCTCTTTGTTTATGTTTGTGATAATCTGACGTGGAGGATCTAGGACTGTGCACAGATATAGTATTTTTGGAATTATATATGTATTAACAATGGTACTTTTACCAAATATGGTAGTTGTTTTGTATTTGTACCTCTGCAACATATCTGTTATTTTCTTCTCTAGATTTTGCCATGTGTCTTTGTGTGTCTGATTTGGTTGACATGTTACGACTATTGCGTACAATTTTACAAGATTGTTTGATATTAAGTCAAATGGAAAATCCGCCTTATTTTTCCATTTGCCTAAACCCATTATAGTAGATTTTTGGACGTTTAATTTTGCCCTACTCCCTTTGCCGAAAAACGAGAACGTTTCCAAAGTGATCCGTACAGATTTTTCAGTTGTCGGAAAGAAAATGGTATCGTTCGCATAAGCACGCAGCTTTTGTTCACCCTTCCCTGGTATGAACGTACCCCTGACATTGTCGTCCTGTCGTATCTTTTCTAGAAGTGGCTCTAGAGCGACAACGTACAGTAATGGGGACAAAGGACATCCCTGTCTCACTGACCTAGTCAACCTGAAAGAATTGGTTAGGGTATGGTTTAATAGAATCCGACTTTCCGGTTTCAAATATAAAATTTTGACCCATGTCCGAAAATAATTTCCCACGTTGCAGTGTGAGATAGTTTTGTGGAGGTATGAGTGAGATATTCTGTCGAATGCTTTTTCTTGATCTAAAGAGAGAATTGAGGACTGACAGTTTTTCAGATGTGTGTAGTTGATGATGTCCCTTATGAAGTGTGTGTGTGTTGCTGGATATTCCGGTGTTGTACACTACATTGCTGGTCTTCATGAATGAGAGATGCCATTACTGGTTTCAATTTATTCGTCAAAGTCTTTGTTTAAATCTTGTAGTCTACGTTTAAAAAGCGAGATCGGTCTGTAACTCTTAAAAAGTGTCTTGTCGGTGTTCTCCTTCGGAATAAGAGTGATGTAAGACGTGTTGAAACTGGATGGGAGTTATCGTTTGTGGAAAGATTCAGAGAATACTGTTAGTACAAGGGGACCTAGAAGAGGAAAGAAAAACTGATAGAATTCAGCGGTAATACCGTCAGGGCCAGGCGATTTGCCCTTCTGCATTCCGTGAACCGCTTGTGTTATATCTGTTAGTGTTACTTCAGTATCTAGTGTTAGTTTCTGTTTCTCTGTAAGTTGCTTTGTGAATTTTATAAAGTTTTTTTGTACGTGCGCCTGTGTGTTTTCCTCTGTGTAAAGGTTCTTATAATAATCTTCAAATGCTAAAGCTATTTGTTGTGGCTCGACTTGTATAATTCCTTCCCGTCAATTATCTGGCCTATCTGTCTGCTGTGCTGTATGTTTTGTTCTAAAGCTAGGTATTGTTTACTCGGTATCTCTTGTGTTATAGTTTGTAACTTTGTTCGCAGTAAAGCCCCCTGAAATCGGTGATGTCTGTGGATATCTAATTGTTCCTGTAATGCTATGATGTGAGGTGAATTTTTGTCTGTCTGTAGTAAGAACTTAATTGCCTTTTCCAATACTTTTTCTTGTTGTAGTTTTTGCTTGTGTATTACTGCAGCTAGTGTTTGAGTTCTCTCTCGTATAGTTTGTTTAAGTGTTTCCCAGAGTTCTCGCGCATTACTCTCTGGTATATCGCTTGTGTATGTGAGGATCAGTTTTGTTATGCAATCTACATAGTCCTGATTTTGTAAAAGTGTGCTGTTAAATTTCCAATCGGGGGGGGGGGGGGTATCTTCTAAGATGTGGTGTTGCTTGTACTGTGTTTATTGTTGCAACTACAGCCTTATGATCTGTGAAGTTCAGTGTCTCCTGTAAATGCTTGACTTGTGTTATATGATGTGTTATGGGCACATAAATTCTATCTAATCGCGCTGCTCTGTTATGCGCATTGTTTGCGTGTGTTGTATCTGTTCCATGGGGATGCGTCTGCCTGTATGCGTCTGTTAGCCCATGAATATCTAAAATTGTTTGCAATGTGTCTAATTGATGTTCCTCCTCCGCTGTTGTGTTTCTAATATGCATTCTTACATCTCCATTTATAAGGTCATGAGCCGAAAGTGCACAGTTAAAATCACCCCTAAAATGATGTTGTGACCCCGATATGAGCGTGATAATAAATTTTCCAGTGTTTGGTAGAAGAGCGGCTGATTTCTGTAGTCAGGCGGTGCGTGTATGTTGACAATTGTGTATTTATTTATGTTATTTCCCACCTGTACTATAGCTGTCCTACCCTGGTAGTCCCTGTCCTTCTCTATAATCTGCCACCTGTCCGATGTCTGTATTACTGCTGTACCCAATCCGATATGTTGAGTATTAAGAGTAAAACATGAGTGTCTTAGACCTAAGCATGTTGTGATATATGATGCGTGTTCGTCGGTGTTAACATTAGTTTCCTGTATGAGTATAAAATAAGGTTTATATTTGTGTATGAGTGCTATAAGATGATTAATTTTGGATCTTATACCTCGAATGTACCTCGAATCTTATTACCTTATACCTCGAACTCATTATTTTAATTTCCGCTGCCATTTTTGTTGTAATATAAGAAACGGTTGAGTATAATTTTGTTTCTTGTTTCAAACTGTCTGTATTCATGTTATCATTTCTGGAGATATTCAGTAGATTCCTTCGCCGGGCTTGAAATGTCTAAGTCAATAACGAGGCATGGAGAAGAATCTGACAGGTTTCTTTGTCGTGGTGGTGTGTTAATATTATCACTGTCTCTTCCGGTCATGGCGCTGGTCGTTATCTGTTCAGTATAATTACTTACACATTTCTTTTTGTTTGACCTGTTCGCTTCAGGCGGTGTAGGGTAGTCGTGGTTGTTGAGGGGCGTCAGCGTGGTAACAGGTGTTTGGCGGGCTGGAGGTGTTGAGCTCTCCCCGTCAGACAGGCTCTTGGTTGAGTGTCCCCTTTTCCGACTGACCAGCTGGAAACCGTCTTCATCCTCCTTACTATGTTGATCTGTCTGGGAATTCGAGGTGACTTTTTGTGCCAATCTAGGTCCCTTCTGGGTATGTACTGTGGCCGGACATTTATTACTCCAGTGGGAGTCTTCCCCACAGAATGTACACACCGTACGGCGCCCCGGAACTGTGATAAAGAGACGGTGTAGCTTATCTTCTACCCCGTCCAACTCCATGTCCACGTAATGAGGCAGAGATTCTATCGGATTGCATAGAAGTAACCACTTATCCGTGCTGTTTTTAAGTTTATGCACTTCCGCATTTATATCTGCCGAAATATCCGCGCCTATTTGCTTCACTGTCTCAATCTTTGCGGTTGTAGGCATCCAGTGAATCATAGCCTTGGTCTTTTCCTTCTCTATGTTTTCGATTACAATAGTTAATTTAGGATCCTGCAGTTCATGCTTCGTCCCGTGAAGCCGTTCATAATGAGCCGCCTTTGCTTCCGGTGTCAGCGTAGCGTACCATCTTTTAGGGCCCTCAAAACGGTAGATGGATTTTATCCCTTCCCTACCGATCCCGCAAGGCCCCCTCAAGACGCTCGCCATCAGCGAGTAGTTGAACCGAAATACATGAGGTCCTGATATAGAAAACACAAGTGTGTTTGCTTGGTGGAACGCTCCCCCCCCCCCCCCTCGAAACATTCACTCGTGTTGACTTTGACACTTTTTACAATTTGGTTTTCCATCTTATATAATGCGTGACAGAGGAAATCTTTAATACATATTTACACGTGGTGAAAACAATCGAAAACATTTTCACACCATTGAAATCACCGATATGTTTGAATAATCCGTGACAGAGGAAATTTTAATCCATCTGGATACACGTGGTGAAAACTATCGAATTCACTTCCACAAAATTAATATCATTGATATGTTTAAATAATCAGTGAAAGAGAAAATCTTTAATCCAAATTCTACACGTGGTGTTGACGCCGCCTGGCCTGATCACGAATTCTTCCCCCATATAGGGGGAATTTGACATTATAGTCCATAGTCTGCCGGTCTCTCTGGCTGAGGGGTACAACACTGTCTCCGTAATCCCGTTTATCACGCAGAGTCTCGTAGCGGGAGAGAACTGGGAGCGGTTCGACCCCCGCTGGTGACTTGCGGGATACTGAGCCGGCCCCTCAGAAAGCAATGGCAAACTACTGAGCGTAATCTTGCCAAGAAATCAACAGACACCTGAAAGATGCTGCTGTTGACAGCAATGTCCTGTAAAGGATATGCAAAGAAAAAAAAAAGTCCATAGTCTACATTGTAGTGCACAAATAATATTTTTAAGAAATACCTATGTGAGGAAAAAGTGTGTTCTAAAATTAAGTATATAAAAATTGGAATCATTTTTTTTTAGAAATGTGAAAGTATTATGTTCAAAATTAACAACGATTACTTTGTATCTGATTGTCTTATTTCTAAGACAACATTATAGATGTTTAAAGATAAAAAAAATATTATTCTTGCTAGTATATAATTTATTTATTTTTTTAAAATTCAAGTAAACTCCCATGCAACAATATAAGAAGTTTATGTCCCCTACTCATTGCTTGTCTAGGAGTGAGTGTGTGTGTTTTAGATATCTTGTAATTCCGCAGAATGCTTGAACATAATTATTAAGTGTAGTGATCAATCAAGGCACCACTACCATGTTATTATGCTTTTTAAAATATGCTCTAAGCGACTAAGGAAATGCATGCGCAGTTGAATGCTATGATTTATTATTATATGTTGGAAGATATCAACATTGATGAGAAAGATTTAAGAATAATAAAGAATATTTACTGGAACCAACTAGCAGCAATTAACATTGGAAATAAAGAGGGAAGTTACGAACAGATAAAGCTAGGAGTGCGGCAGGCAGCAGGGGTGTGTCTTGTCACCGGATCTCTTCTAACTATATAGCGAAGTAATAATGAGAGCGATCGATCACAAATAAATATCGCCCAGGTGGACACAAGCGAGCGTTTGGCCGCCTGTGTGGAATGATTGCTCAACCGTAAGCGTGGGTTGTGAGGATGGAAAAGGTGTAGCGAGTCAATGTGTGCTCAGAGTGCTATTATCCTTCAGTATTATGTAATAAAGGTTGTACAGGAGACAGTTCCTGTGAGTTTACGAGTGCAGTCATTGTTACGTGTGTGTGTGAACTTCCTTAATGTTGTAATTTGCCTGTCCGAGTCCAGTGAGCAAGAGTGAGTAGATAGTTAGGACTCTGACAGTTACCACACTTCCGACAAACAGAAGACTTGCCTTCCTATTTAGCTTAATGTTCTCTGTCCGGCAGGCAAAGCTAAACACCTGTAAAATGTCCGTCTTTTCTTATATTTTGTTTTATAAATGTTTATGTATTGTTGTTAAAACTTACAATGTACCTACACTCTACCGTATGTTTACATTGTTAAAATATACAACGTCTGTGTATTTCTTCGAACAAGTCGATTACAGTAATTCGAACTTTACAATGCAGAACACTGCTGGCAAGTTACTGGAGAAAAGTTTAACGCACAGACATGCTTGTGACTTTGAACAGCTTGGCTGCTTCCCGCCCACACTTGGAGGATACAGACGTAACAAAGCGTCATGGCTGAATTCGGCGGTCTTTGCTCAAGATGTTTACGAAGGATTTCAGGTCAGAGAAGAGTCATGTGCGGCCGCCATAGACTTAGAGGACGCATATAATAGAGTGTCTTTCGAGCACTTGATGCAAACCCTCCTCAGACTTAAAGTGCACCCTCACCTTGTACGATGGATAGCTGCAGTTCTGCTCCAAAGGAAGGTGGTGCTAAGATGCGGGAGTTGGTCTTTTGAGCAGATAACGATATGTCCAGGGTTGCCGCAGGGTTCACCACTGTCACCAGTACTATTCAACGCGTATACTGTGCCGATCACAGAACAACAGTTGGACAGGAGGGGTAGGACTCTGTCATTTGCTGGCGACATTCTCGTGTATCGACAGGGTCGAGATAGACAGGTGGTTACCAATGATATGCAGGGTGAACTAGATCGAATTTCTTCATGGTGTGCTGATGCCGCGCCCTTGTCAACCCTGCAAAGGCATCGGTTACATGGTTCTCCCTAAGCAACCATGTTGGGAACACAGACCTGCCAGCAGTAAGAATGGATGGGAGCATTTTGAGTAGAACCAAGTCAATGACATATCTTGGCGTGAGGCTTGATCGTAGCCTGTCCTTTAGAGACCATGTCGATTATGTCATAACGAAAGCTCGAAAAGGTTTGTCAGCAATGAGAGTCATGGCGACTGCCAATATCGAGTAAAGACTGCTAATACTTCTGTTCCAAGGACTGATGTTTTCACGCATCGAGTATGCCCTGACCATCCTCACTGTCAGCCCTACACAGATTGGAAGACTTGAAAAGGTACAAAACGAAGCCATGCGCATCATTTTGGGCTGCATGAGAGACACCAGCTGTGTAGCAATGAGATACCTCCTTGACTTCCCGCCAACGGAACACAGGATCAAGATAAATAAGTGCACTTGAGCAGCACCCTCTGCATTACGCTATATTCAGAGAAGAGGATGACAAGCTAAAGGGGGGCAAATTATGGATGGATCGGGCGGAAGATGTCGTTAGACAGGTCTGCAGTCTTACCAGTATCAACCCCGGCAAGGAATGGGTGCCGGTGCTTCCAGCTTTTAAGTGCACTTTCTCATGCATTATCACACTCGACAGATTTTCAGAAAGTAGAATCCTGCCGCTGTCAATGCAGAGGTTAACGCGCTCATCTATGAACACTCAGATAACCCCGAAGTGCTCATCTATACAGATGGATCTGTTGTAAAGCAGCAGAGAAGTGCGTGGGCATTTACAGCCCGTTCAGCGGGCCGAACCGTTCAAGAATCCAGTGGTGCCCACTCTATGACTACGAGCAGCATGACGATGGAGGTGATGGCAGTTACACAAGCTTTCATATGGCTGGAATCACAGCATTATACCAACGTGTGTGTACTAAGTGATTAAATGAGCATGATTCAAAAGGTCGAAGCTGGATCTGTACGTAGACAGTGGACTGAGTTGCTGCGGAAGTCTGTTGTCCGTAAAGTCACCTTCATCTTCGTCCCGGGACATGTGGGAGTCGAGGGAAATGAACGAGCTGATAAACTGGAATGGTATATAGAACCAGTTTTGATGTATGGCAATGAATCTTGGAATGTAAATGGACAAATTAAGAAGAAATTAGAAGCAACAGAGATGTGGTTCCTGAGACGAATGTTGCGAATTCCTTGGACTGCCAGAGTAACTAACAACGACTGCAAGGAACAGGCTAATGAAACTAGTACTTAGTACATTATATACAACAATAAGAAAGAGACAAACAAAATAACGTTTTTATTTACAAAAGTAATGAAGAGAAGAATATACAACTTCTGACATTACATTTAATAAACTTTAAATCCAGAACAAAGAAGTGGGTGATAAATTCTACATATTAAACATTTTAAAATATATAAAGAAAATAAGAAAACTTACAGAATTAATTAACATTATATTATGTTTTAAGTGGATTAAACAGTTTTATACGTTTATAAGTTTATTTATATACGTGAGTAAATTGTTATAAATACACATAATATTTTTTACCACTTTTAATTAGAGAAACTGCTCTTAAAGTTAAAATTATATTGTTATGCCCCCTAATTTTCATTTTTTAAGGATCATTTGTATGGACTAAAGTGGAGATTGTAGCAGCGCTAGATTTCGGTAGAAGTTGTTGCACATCCTTTATATAACTCAGCAGTCAACCCCAGCATTGTTAGCTGTTTGTCATTCCTGGACAAGTTTACTTTCAGTAGTTTGCCATTGCTTTCTGAACGACCGGCACCCATACCATTTTTTAAAAACACGTAAGGCGGTCTGCTCCCAAATCACCCACATCTATTTTCGAACGCGGGTATGCGGGTTTACGAATTGCGCCCGTAACACATTCTCCATGGAGCCGGTTTTCGTTAGAAAACAGCAAGTTAAATGACCGGCCATTAACTAGGCTACCAACTAACAGTATAACACAACAAGCAATGGTGTACGGACCAAATGGAACCAGAAGAAGAGGCCGACCATGTAAAAGATGGACAGAGGGAATAACAGAGTCCATGACAATCTCGATATATGAAGCCCATAAACGGGCACAGCTAGTATTTTATAAACAAGAGAAGGGACAGGAGAGGGATGTGTGTGGTTAATTTCCTGTACACTTTATGTGGCCCTAAGAGGCCAGTAAAAAAATGTTCATCCCCCATGTAGGGGGAGCAAGATGGACACCAACACGAATTACATTGTAAGTACACAAATAGCATGTTACGAAATACCTATGTGAGGAAAAAGTGTGTTCTAAAATGTAAGTATATAAAAATTGGAATCATTTGTTAAAGAAATTTGAAAGTATTATATTCGACATTAACAACGATTACTTTGTATCTGATTGTCTTATTTCTAAGATAATATTATAGACGTTTAAAGATAAAATTTATTATTCTTGCTAGTATATAGTTTATTTTTTTTTAAATCAAGTAATCTCCCTTGCAACAATATCCATCCATCATGTGCCATGCCGGTAAGCGTGGGCGGTCATGTTCTGCCATCTCACTCGATCAACAGAGTCGTGGATCAGTTCCGTGTTTCTGTCTCGACCATGCCACAAGGCCAAGCCATCCAGATACTTGTTTCTAGGTCTTCCCCTTGGTCTGTTCCCCTCGATCTTACCAGTTGTCACCAAGTTCTCCAAATCATTTCTTCTCATAACATGCCCAAAAAATTGTGACTGTCTACGTCTAATGTCTCTGATCAGTTTACGATCTTCATTTGTTTCTTGAAGGACTTGTTCATTGGTCTTTCTGGCTGTCCATGGTATTCTTTGCATTTTCCTCAGAAACCACATTTCTACAGCCATCAGATGTTTTTCAGCCTGGCTGCTCATTGTCCAAGCTTCACATCCATATAAAAGTACAGGTTCTATGTAGCATCTCAACACTCTTTTTCTCGTTTCAATTGACATCTTTTTATTGGTCAGTATGTTTTTCATCTTGCTAAAGGCTACTTTTGCCATGGCGATCCTTGTTCTAATCTCTTCAAGGCATCTCCCATCAGATGTTATTACTGTTCCGAGATAATTGTACCTATTCACTTGTTGAAGAATATTCCCATTTACTTGTATATTACACTGTGGTATTTCGTTCTTCCTAGTGACGACCATAATCTGTGTCTTTTTACAATTTAATTCTAACCCTTGTTGTTCACTGTGTGTAACAACCGCATCTACTAAATTTTGCAGATCCTGTTCATTGTCTGCAATCAAGACTGTATCATCTGCATATCTAATGTTATTGATGCATCGACCCCAATGTTGATTCCTTCCATATTTTCAATATTTCTGAAAATATTTTCACTGTACAGGGAAAACAGATCTGGAGACATTACACATCCCTGTCTCACACCTCTCTTAATAGGCTGATATTGGCTTACTTCATTATCAACTCTTATGGCAACAATATAAGAAGTGTATATCCCCTACTCATTGTTTGTCTAGGTGTGGTTTTTTTTGTTTTGTTTAGATATCTTGTAATTCCGCAGAATGCTTGAACATAACTATTAAGTGTGGTGATCAATCAAGGCATCACTACCATGTTATTATGCTCTTTTAAATATGCTCTAAGCAACTAGGGAAATGCATGCGCAGTTGAATTGTATGATTTACTAGCTGTCCCGGCCCGGCTTCGCCCAGTTCCTGGCGGGGATCTATCTGTCTGTCTGTCTGTCTGTCTGTCTGTCTGTCTGTCTGCCTGCCTGCCTGCCTGTTTGTCTGTCTGTCTGTCTGTCTAGCTATGTACCTACCTACCTAACTATCTATCTATCTATCTATCTATCTATCTATCTATCTATCTATCTACCTACCTACCTACCTACCTACCTAACTATCTATCTACCTATCTATCTATCTATCTATCTATCTATCTATCTATCTGTCTGTCTGTCTGTCTGTCTGTCTGTCTGTCTGTCTGTCTGTCTGCCTGCCTGCCTGCCTGCCTGCCTGCCTACACGTCCGTCCGTCCGTCTCTCCCTCCGTCTAATATAAATTGGTATAATGAGGCATTGGTTTCGATTGAGGACATATGTTTGGCAATCGCTAACAAAGCACTGGTACAATTGGCAATGACTGCGCCGGATCGATGTGGTGGTATCTAGAACAACCTTAGATAAACGAAGACCGACTTACAAAAAGCATTAGAAAGAGCACTTGAAAGATCTATACATCTTCCCCCAACAATTAACTTAGGTAAATGGAGCGGCGGCAGCAGCAGCAGCAGCAGCAGCAGAAAAAGAAGGAGGAGGAGGGGGAGGAGGAGGCGGAGGAGGAGGGGGATGAGGAGGAGGGAGAGGAGGAGGAGGGAAGGAGAAGGGGAGGAAGAGGGGGAGGAGGAGGGAAGGAGGAGGAGGGGGAGGAAGGAAGAGGGAGGAGGAGGGGATGAGGAGGAGGGATGAGGAGGAGGGAGGAGGAGGGGAGGAGGAGGGGAGGAGGAGGGGAGGAGGAGGGGAGGAGGAGGGGAGGAGGAGGGGAGGAGGAGGAGGATTATAACGCATATGCCTGTAGATAACTGTAGCGAAAAGGTCCACCTATTTGAGAAATATGAAACAATTTTACATATATAGCAATGCTATTAAAAGTTATGTCCCCTCGCTATATATAAATTATAATATAAATTAATATTAAATAATATTAAGTAAATAACTGTTTGTACACTAACAAACTATGACAGTTGGCAGCACTGGAATGAGAAGAAGACGTGTAGAAAATTTCATCTCAATCGGATGGACCGTTCCCGAACGTATAAATAACATACATACATCGCATTTTATATATATATTGATTATTATATGTTGGAAGATATCAACATTGATGAGAAAGATTTAAGAATAATAAAGAATATTTACTGGAACCAACTAGCAGCAATTAACATGGGAAATAAAGATTGTGTTAACTGTGAATAGGTGGTGTCATTATATTAAACATTTAACAATTAATGTAACTAATTGCTTCTTTAGAAAAATGTTGGCGAGTTATGTCCTTTGCAAACAATTAAATGAATATTATGTTCCCGTGAAAAAGAGGTATTTGTTTCCCCTTAAATTTCGCTTACCAAGTGTACAGGCCGTCGAGAGCGCGATAGCGAATGGTTAGCCCGTAGATCATGTAATTGAGTCCCCACTATTGCTCCCGGGTTGACTCAGCAAAAACTAAGCACCATGAAATGTTCTGGAAAGTAAAGGCGGAGTGTGCGCTATTGACCAAATCACCCATTGAGTGCCAATTGTTTTACAAAAATGTGGCTCTGCCAGCTAAATTGAATGACATACACACCTAACTAGTACCAGATGAGGAGCTTCGGATTTTAGTGTTGTATATACTCCATTGTTTACACCTGTCATGACAGATGCATTGTCAGTGCCGAGTGCAACAAGTCTTTGCAACTCAAGCCCATTCTTGTTTAAACAATCTTTTAACGCATTGCGTATTGCCTGCACGTGTCACTCACTTCAACTAAATCGTATTAAAGGGAGTTAAATTATGTGAATATTGGGCATTAATGTACTAAGAGTGTTTTACTCCCTCGCTTCAGTTCAAATTCGGCTTTTTAGTGTTCCCAATATGATTTTTAAAGTAATTTTTACCCCCCCCCCCCCCCCCCCCCCCCCCCAAAAAAAAAAAAAAAACCAAATAGCACCCCAAAAAAATTGTGAAGCACCAAATTCGCGCGGCCGCGCTAAATGCAAATTTTGGCACTAAATGGCTTGAAAAAGCACTAAATTTAGTGCGAAAAGCGTCAAAATGGCAACACTGGCAATCACTGGTCTGACTGAAGAAGGAAGGGTCTGCCATGTTTACTACACACTTCTCCCACATCACATCTTGGGGGCAATCACTGGTCTGACTGAAGAAGGAAGGGTCTGCCGTGTTCTCTACACACTTCCCCCACATCACATCTTGGTAGCAATCACTGGACTGACTGAAGAAGGAAGGGTCTGCCATGTTCTCTACACACTTCCCCCACATCACATCTTGGGAGCAATCACTGGTCTGACTGAAGAAGGAAGGGTCTGCCGTGTTCTCTACACACTTCCCCCACATCACATCTTGGATCAACCACTGGTCTGACTGAGGAAGGAGAAGGGTCTACCATGATCTCCGCTGTGATGACATCTGCAGAGAACTGCGTTATTTCCCACCCTGGCAGACTGCGCGAGAGTCACGGTTATTCTTCGTGGTGATGGTAAATGAGCAGTACAATCTATAGCACGCCCGCAGAGACAGCTCACGGGCAAACTCGGCACGATACCACGTAACCACCAGTCACTGATCCCATAATTTCACTTCATGTATGTTTCGCTTCTTTATTGCAAGAGAGTCACAGTAATTCTTCGTTGTGATGGTAAATTAGCAGCACCAATATATTATTGCACACCCACAGAGACGATTTGAACAACGGCACATCAACCAACACACCGTATACTAATTGATTACCCAGTACATCACATGCATTTTTGGTGAGAGCTGAAACTGCTTTGATCACCTCGAGAGTAACTAATCTTATCGCTTCTTCTGGGATCAACGTTTGCTGTATATCCGTTCTGGCATTGGTCATGAAGAAGATGGTGCGATTGAGGTCTTCCCTGGCATCCCGGTCCTGCAGGATGGACTCTGAAGTTTGCATTGTTGCTCTACAGCTGTAAATGGTAGCACCTCAGAGTCCCATTCGGTGAAGTCATGCTCTAAGTCCACAGTATGATATTTTCAGTCTGAAGACGCTGGTTATCTGTTACTGTATAGCTTTTTGACACTGTCATGCTCAGATCTGCAATCGACGTGTTCTCCACCTTATTCCCACGGCTTGTTTTAGGCGTGTCTTTGCCTCTTTTAAGCTCTGGGATGGATATGGCTGCCAGAACTTATCTTCAGCCTTTGCCAGATCATCTGCCTTTTCATTTTCAGGATACCATCTGTCACATTGGGCAGTTATCCACTGTAGGACTAGTACTGTTATTCTGCACAAGATACTAAGACTCAGTAACTAGTCGACTTTTGGTGAGTTACTTGGTATAAAATGAATTAACTGCGTCATCATACCCGATGTTGGATCTAGGTCTTTGCTGGTTTGACTTGAGGATTGGGAGAAGCCTGGCCCATTCTCATCAGCTTCTTGTGGATAAACACAATCACGGTGAGGAAAATGGCCTCCAACAGCTCGGCCAGGGTGATCAAGCTTGCTCCTACAAAGAATCCCATCTGTCCTCCGAGAAAAGCTAGTAAGGGAAAAACAAACACTCAGTGAGTTATATAAATGACTTCTAAATGATCATCTTCACCATCAACACTGTCATCACTATCATCTTTACCACCACCACTACCATCAAATGCCTTAACGCTTAAGAGCCTGTGTGGGCGATTAGACTTCTCTATATTTCATTAGGGCTTCTCTATATTTCATTAGGCTTCACCATATTCCATTAGGGCTACTCTATATTTCTCATTGTCCAACAGAATGTACCGGTTCGTGTGCTGACATTTTACCAAACGCAAATTCTTGTGAAGAATTTTATCTCGTTGTCTTTCTTTGTCTTTCTGTCCTTACATTTGTCCAGTTGTTACAACATGTTTGAGAGAGTGGGGTCGACGAATTGCGCAACTTTTTCTCACTTTAATCCAATTCATCGCGCAAGTCATTCTTCATCCAACGTCATATATCACCTTTAAGACCTGTGGCGATGGGCGAGCGGCGAAGCGGCAGGCGTGGGTACGCTGGCAGCCGTAGTCGCAGACCTGCACACAGGCGGCTCAGGCCATATGGTCGTCCTCTACTGACCGGAGCAGCAGTGGGATTCGGCAGCCCCCTGAGCGACTGAGCAGCCCTCTATAGGAACACACTGCTCGCCTCCATAGCATGAGGAAGGGGCTAGAAAAGGTGCCCTAAATATTGTCTGCTCCATCACTACCTAACCAGCTAGCCGCGGTTGGTGGGTACCCTAAACTGCTGTCGACATACAAAGAAAGAAAAAACAGGTAAAGCTAACAGAGCAAACCATATTCCCTTACCTGCCAACCATAGTGGAAGTAAACAAAGCCATCCAGCAAAATCTCCAGCGGCAAGGCACCTGGTCCGGACTCCATCCCGGCAGAGATATACAAGGCAGGTGGGCCGGTCCTAACAGAGCAGCTTCACCAAGTCTTTACAAACATATGGGTGAACGAGACCATGCCACAAGATTTCAAGGACGCGTCAATAGTCCACCTTTACAAACGTAAAGGAAACCGCCAATTCTGTGACAACCACCGAGGCATCTCCTTGCTTTCAATTGCAGGGAAGACACTCGCCAGAATTCTTCTCAATCGCCTCACAGCCCATCTCGATCAAGGTCTTCTTCCCGAGAGCCAGTGTGGCTTTAGAAAAGAACGTGGAACTGTTGACATGATTTTCGCTGCATGGCAGCTGCAAGAGAAATGTCAGGAACAGAACTGCGAAATGTTCTCCACTTTCATTGACCTTACCAAGGCTTTTGATACAGTCAGTAGAGAAGGACTGTAGAAGATTATGGCAAAATATGACTGTCCACGAAAGTTTGTCCAAATAGTGCGGCTATTTCATGATGGCATGCAGGCAAGAGTACGGGAAAATGGTGAACTGTCTGAGCCCTTTCCTGTCACTAATGGAGTGAAACAAGGATGTGTCCTGGCACCAACACTGTTCAGCCTCATATTTTCAGCTATGTTGACGGATGCCTTCAAGAACAACGACGTTGGAATAGACATCAACTACCGCATGGATGGAAAGTTATTCAATCTCAGAAGGCTGAAAGCTAAAACCAAAATTGACAGCGACACCGTCAGAGAGCTCCTGTTTGCTGATGATTGCGCTCTATATGCCAACTCAGAGGCGGACATGCAACATAATGTTTCAGCTTTCTCATATGCCTGTGCCAACTTTGGGCTCAATATCAATTTGGAGAAAATTGTAGTTATGTACCAGCCAGCTCCAGGGAATAATCACACTGTGCCGAATATCAAAGTGAATAGTCATAGACTAAGTGTTGTGGACAAATTCACCTGTGTCACAAGCTGCCACACTTGATGATGAAGTGAATGCAAGAATCTCCAAGGCCAGCGCGGCCTTTGGCAAACTGTACAAGAATGTATGGAACAGAAATGGAATAAGCCTGAAAACAAAGCTGAAAGTCTACAAAGCAGTTGTATTATCCACGCTGCTATATGCTTGTGAAACCTGGACTGTTTATCAGCGGCACGCTAGGAAATTAAACCACTTCCACACAGTCTGCCTTAGGAAGTTACTAAAGATTAAATGGCAAGACAAGATCCCAGACACTGAAGTCCTAGAAAGAGCGCCCATGCCCAGTATCCACACTCTACTAATGAAGAATCAGATTCGCTGGGCTGGTCACTTGACTCGCATGCCAGATCACAGGCTCCCTAAACGAATTTTTTTACGGCGAGTTGCGTTGTGGTAAACGCTCCCAAGGTGGCCAGAGGAAACGCTTTAAAGACACTGAAAATCTCACTGAAAGCTTTTGGAATTAATCATGACACCTGGGAGACTGCAGCCAGAGATCGAAATTCGTGGCGTGCATCATTACACAAGGGTGCAGTCACTTGTGAGGCAACCAGGACTGCAAGAGCTGTGAAGAAAAGACAGAACAGAAAAACCACTGCAGAAAATCCTCCTCCAGAAACGTCAAGCATTCTTTGTCCACATTGTCAAAGAACATTTCGAGCCAAAATAGGCCTTATCAGCCATCTTAGAACTCACGGCTCCATACTTTCAACCCCACTGGATGAAATGAATGGTCATCATCATTCTTGATGGACAAACAACACAACATGTTTGAGAACGCTTCTTCTTATTTAGTTAGTTGCATATCCTTCCTGGCTTCCTGGCCTAGAGGTTAAGCGACTTTTCTCCGTAATCTCGTATACTCTCGTAGGTAACGTGACGACGGTGAGAATCAGCAGAGTTTCGAATCGCGTCGGTAACTTACGGGATATGTGAGCGGGCCGCTCAGAAAGCAATGGCAAACTGCTGAGCTTAATCTTGCCAAGAAATCAACAATCAGCTGAAAGATGCAGATGTTGACAGCAATGTCCTGTAAAGGATATGCACACACACAAAAATTTCCTTTGCAGGTTGTTGCTATTAGCCCCAGCATGTTTGTGACTGTGATTTTCTACACAATTTTATATTCAGTAGTTTGCCATTTAATGATACAGTATTGCAACCAACACATATTATCTGCAGTATTTAATAAATGTGGTTACATTACACCGTAAATAAGTCATCATCATGTACCATGCCGATAAGCGTAGGCGGAAATAGGTCGATATCTCACATGATCACCAGAGTCGTAGATCAGCTCTTGTTCTTGTCCTCATTATGCCATGTGGCTAAACCATCCAGGTTTTATCTTTCTGCTTTCCACTTGCTCTTAAAATCTGGTTAAAGTTGTTAAAAGTGAAAAATTGGCAGAGTTATGTCAAAGACTAAGCACAGACAAGTTACTGAAATTGTTCTGGCGACTACATAAAAGTATGAATGGGGTGGTCAAGAATAAGAGTGTTCCTGGCTTGTAAAGTGCTGACCTTGTCTGGCAGAGGTCGGGCGAGAATAAGGACAAAGCTATGTTTGAACGCTATCTAGAGCAGAGCAACCAGACAGACATGAGAGGCCAGAATTTCGCCAAAGCGGTTACCTCAGATAGGTGTAAGGCCCTGAACATTGCAGTTGAAGACACGGTGACAATGACACGGAGGTTGCTGTGGAGCTACAAACCGAACTCAATCGCATAAGTACTTGGTGTGATGAAGCTGGGGCAATGGTCAACCCAACAAAGGCAACAGTGACTTGGTTCTCGTTGAATAATCATATTGTCAACAATCCAACACCAACTGTAATGCTGTGTTCAGAGACGGTGGAAAGAACGCAGGCAATGAATTACCTGGGGATACGGTTTGATCGAAGCCTTGCTTATAATGTGCACATAGACCAGGTGATAACAAAGGCCAAGCGGGGTTTGGCAGCGATGCGGGTGATGGCGGCAGCAAACTGTGAGCAGCGCCATCTATGTCTTCTGTACGAGGGGCTGGTCATGTCTGTTTTGGAGTATGCAATGGCAATCCTGACTGTCAGCCATAAGCAGATAGAAAGGATGGAAAGGATACAGAATGAAGCTATGCGCATTATTCTTGGATGTACAAGAGATACAGCATGCAGGGCGATGCGCTACCTTCTTGATTTTCCAACCATTGAAGAGAGAATGCAAGTTTGCAGGGCACGCGCCTACCTCAGAATTAACGCAAACACACAGCATCCACTGCATAGTGAAATTAGGAAGGTGAAGGGCAGCAGGTTAAAAAGAGGACGGTCGTGGATGGGTCAAGCCGAGGACATTCTTCAACAGGTGTGTTCACTTGAGGACTTAGAACCTGGCGAGGAGTGGGTGCAAGTGCCAACAGACTTCTGCACATCCTTTTCAGTGTGCATCCAACTAGATAGAAAATGCAGACAAGAAAATCCGGCTGCTGTTGAGGCTGAAGTACAAGCGTTGATTTTCGAGAATTCGCTAGACAGTGACGCGGTCATCTACACAGATGGGTCGGTCATCCGACATGTGAGAAGCTCATGGGCCTTTACAGCTCGGGCCGGAGGGAGAATTGTGAAGGAGGACTCTGGTGCTTTCACTGAAACCACAAGTAGCCTGACCATGGAAGTCATGGCAGTAAGTAAAGCAATAACATGGCTCGAGACACAGACATTCACGAGGGCTTGTTTCCTTAGCGACTCAATGAACATGATCAAGAGGATAGAGGAGGGGTCGATCCGAAGAGAATGGTTGCTGCCTCTGAAGCGGTCTCGGCTGGCAAAGATTAGTTTCATCTTCGTGCCAGGGCATGCGGGAGTACAAGGAAATGAGCGGGCTGACAAGCTCGCAGGTGAGGCTACTGTTGAGGGCGGACGCGCCATGGACCAGGCTGACATTCTGAATGCTCTACGAGAAGTGAGACTTTTGCAAGAACCAAGTGATGACTGTGAATCTACAACAATGGCCAGACTGCGAGAGCAGCAAATTAAAAGAGGGGTGGCCAAACAAGAACACTACGCAGGAAGCCAAAGAAGATTGATAAACCAACACAGAACTGGCGTCGTTAGCCGCTACACGCTGCGGGATTTGCTGAGGAGGGGATCCGAGCACTTATGGACTGAATGGTCCGATGTGCAACGAGGATGATCTGTCGACTAACTAACTAACTAACTAACTAACACGGTGACAAGGACAGAGATCAAGGCTGTGCTTCGACGAACAAGAAACAGCGCACCAGGGCTAGATGGTATAAGGTATGACGACATCAGTGTATGTACCGACAATGAGCTAGAGGAACTAGCAGATCTGTACAACAACAGCATAGGGAGTGCTAGCATCAAGGAGGAGTGGTTACACAGCTATGTGATTCCCTTGCCGAAGCCTGGCAAAGACCACAACAAAATTCAGGGATACCAGGTAATAACCATGCGAAATACAATAGGCAAGCTACTGGAGAAGTTAATTGCCAGAAAAATATCAAGCCAGTTAGAGAGGCAAGGTTGTTTCCCACCTGCCCTTGGAAGGCACCGTCCAAACAAAGAAACCTGGGCCAACGCAGCAGTTTTTTCCCATGATGCCTTTGAAGGTTTCCACTCAGACTTTGAAACATTTGCTGCGGCGACTGATCTTGAGGATGCGTGCAATACAGTACCGTTGGATTTTTTAATGTTTCAGCTTCTTGAACTCAAGATAAGATCTTTCCTCCTGAGTTGGATCGCTGCAGCCCTCTTCCGACGGAAAGTAGTTTTTAGATGTGGCAGTTGGACTTCTGAACCAACAACAATATATCCGGGCCTGTCATAGGGATAACCATTATCTCCGGTGCTATTCAACGCCTACACTGTGAGAATTACCAGTGAGCAGATCACATGATCGGGGAAGACATCGTCATATGCCGACGATGTGTTAGTGTATCGTCAGGGTAAGGATAGAGATCGGGTTGCTGTGGAACTACAAACAGAACTAAATCGCATAAGTACTTGGTGTGTGGAATCTTGGGCAATGGTCAACCCAACAAAGGCAACAGTGACTTGGTTCTCGTTGAATAATCATATTGTCAACACTCCAACACAAACTGTAAATGTGTGTTCAGAGACTGTGGAAAGAACGCAGGCAATGAATTACCTGGGGATACGTTTTGATCGAAGCCTTGCTTATAATGAGCACATAGACCAGGTGATAACAAAGGACAAGCGGGGTTTGGCTGCGATGCGGGTGATGGCGGCAGCAAACTGTAAGTAGCGCCATCTATGTCTTCTATACGAGGGTCTGGTCATGTCTGTTTTTGAGTATGCGATGGCGATCCTGACTCTCAGTCTTAAGCAGATGGAAAGGATAGAGAACGAAGCTATGCGCATTATTCTTGGATGTACAAGAGATACAGCATGCAAGGCGGTGCTCTATCTTCTTGATTTTCCACCATTGTAGACAGAATACAAATTTGCAGAGCACGAGCCTATCTCAGAGTCAATGCAAACACACAACATCCACTGCATCCCGAAATTAAGAAGGTAAAGGGCAGTAGGTTAAAAAGAGGTAGGTCGTGGATGGGTCAAGCCGAAGACATAATTCAACAGGTGTGTTCACTTGAGACCTTGAACCTGGCGAGGAGTGGGTACAAGTGCCAACAGATTTCTGTACGTCCTTTTCAGTTTGCATCCAACTAGACAGAAAATCCAGACAAGACAATCCGGCTGCTGAGGAAGCGGAAGCACAAGCGTTGAGCTTCGAGAATTCGTTAGACGGTGATGCTGTCATTTACACAGATGGGTCGGTCGTTCGAGGAGTGAGAAGTTCATAGGCCTTTACGGCTCAGGCCGGAGGGAGAATTGTGAAGGGTGCTTTTTCTGTTTGAATCTGTTGCTTTTTCTTTGACCACAAGCAGCCTGACCATGGAAGTCATGGCAGTAAGTAAAACAATAACATGGCTCAAGACATTAGGGCATGTTTCCTTAGCGACTCAATGAACATGATCAAGAAGATAGAGATGGGGTGGGTCCGAAGAGAGTGGTTGCTGTCTCTGGAACGGTCTCGACTGGCAAAGATTAGTTTCATCTTCGTGCCAGGGCATGCGGGTCTACAGGGGAATAAGCGGGCTGACAAGCTAGCAGGTAAGGCTACTGTTGGGGGCGGACGCGCCATGGACCAGGCTGACATTCTTAATGCTTTACGAGAAGTAAGAATTTTGCGAGAACCAAGAGATGACTGTGGATCTACGACCATGGTCAGGTTGCGAGAATAGCAAATTAAAAGAGGTGTGGCCAAACAAGAAACTATGCAGAAAGCCAAAGAAGATTAATAAACCAACATAGAACTGGTGTCATTAGCAGCTACGCGCTGCAGGTTTTACTGAGGAAGGGATCCGAGCACGTATGGACTGAATGGTGCAATGAGGATGATCTGTCGTCATAGGCACCTTGCTGTCTTGATAGACGATAGTTTGTAAGGGATAGAGTTATTGCCTCTCCATAGCACAAAGCCTGGGCTAAATTATAGAGATCATGTGTTGCTCATGCAGCATGATCCCTCTCTCGGACTGTCTAGTTCACTCCAGAGGAAAGGTAATAGCAATACATCTGGAACAAGACAAGCTGCAGAAGCTGCCGGATCAGCAAAGCAATGATCTGTCGACTAACTAACTAACTTGCTCTTTTCACATCTGACCTGCCATTTTTTGCTAAGTTGTCCAGTTTATGAGGAGAAATTAACTGGAAAACTTAGTGACTCATCGCAAAGATTCTATCTCGTGATGTTATTCCTATATTACCTTACTAAAATAGAATTGGACAATGATATTATTCTTAAACTACCTCACCAAAAACATAACTCTATGTCGTGATAATATTCTTAAATTACCGAACCAAAAACATAACTCTATGTCGTGCTATTATTCCTAAATTACCTCATCAATGTTATTCCAAAAGTACTTCACTAAAATAGAACTGCATCATGATATTATACTTAAATTGCCTCACCAAAAACATAACTCTATGTCGTGATATTATTCCTAAATTACCTCACCAATAATTTTATTATGTGATGTCGGTTCCTAAATCAATCATCAATCAATCAAACCAATTTTATTCCTAAATTACCTCACTAAAATAGAATTGCATCATATTATTCCTAAATTACCTCACCAAAAATAGAACTGGAGGTATACTGAGGCTCGTGTTTCTCATGTTTGAACATCATCGTCTCCAAGAATACCCGGATCTCAAGGTAGTCCTCCCTGTGGACATAACGTCAGAACCACAAATTAGCCGGTAATGAAATATATATATATATATAGATATATACCGTCTTTTGTCTTCTTGTTATACGCTGTATCTCCCAATGTAATATTGGACATCAACGAATTCATGTTAAGCGATGTGTGAATATATTCATAATCAGCTGGATTTACAGCAATTTACACTGGATGAAGAAGCCGGTCTCCCGCCAATCCTCCTTGGCAGTCTCTTACGACATGCATGGTGGATCACAGTGTTTTACAGATCCCGTTACCCCACGGTAGATGTATACAGAACATTGCCATACTATATTATTATAAAGCGTGTTTTAATAACTCGGATTTGTTCCAACTCCATTTATACATGATGAAACAACGTTAGTGTTAAAAGAAGATCCGACTTTTTTTAGCTGAATTCTGGTTGGAGAAACGCCAGGTGAATACATAAAATACAACCCAGCCGAACAGACGATATAGATGGCATAGATGGGATGCGTACACTTACATGCTAGGAACGAGTTTCCGTATGAGGTCACTACATGTATTGTCCTTCAAAACATTTGCAATGTAGCGGAGATGATGGGTATAATAGAGATGGTAGTCGAAAACTAGAGACAAGCGTGCACATTTTAAATATACAGGTAGATGCAATATGAAAGTAAGATGCTGGAAAAGAAGTTGAACTTGTTTCAAGGCGCCAATAAGAACACTTTTAAGCCGACGGTGTAACCTAGTTATTCACATCGACTTTACATCCCAGATCAAGACATTCATGGCCATTGTCGCCGTCATCATCATCATCGAAAGTTGAAGACGAAACATAATCCTCCATTCCCCACTTCACAATAACTCATCAGCAGGGTCCGTTGGGGGACAATTTCACATCAGCGATCTTCCTCTCTGTCTTCCCAAAGTCA